>FR997828.1:20669788-21339576 GCA_905475405.1 Schrankia costaestrigalis
AAAAACTAGTAATTTAAAAATATATACTTACGTAAAATTGAACTACACTATTAGTCGCGTGTGGTTGCAATGACCCCAGGCACCTCCGTACGGCTTGACTAACCATTTTAGCAGCGCAAGCGCTACAGAGGAAGGAGGGGTGAATGAGTTATGAAGCTAGCAGAAAGTTTGGCTCGCTAGCATAAAAAGCTAAAAAAATAATTCTAAATGAAGATCACTTGGGGTCGCCAAGACTCCGCGAGCCTAATTAAAGGGTAATATGATATATTGTATTTTGTCGCGTGTCACAGTAAATCCATGATTAATATATGTATAGTTGTATGAAAGTATAAAAATAAAATCTACCTCATATAAAATGGCTATTTAACAGCTCTAAATATTCTCTTAGTAATCAGTTCCACATTAAAAAGTTATCCTTGTGTGTCCGCAGCTTTATTTTATCCACCGCTGCTCGTATCTGGTAGTCGCGTGATGCGTCGTAAATAAACCTAGTCGCACACCGGGGCGTCTGGCGCACGCACTTTTACTAAAAGTATAGGAATGTTAGATTTTTATACTGATTATACAAAAGATATTATTATGTATTGCTGTGACGAATTGTTTTAAATGATAAGAAGATTGTTTTGAGTTATCTTGGAATTTATATGTAAGTAAATTAAACAACAGTAGTTTGTTTTTGTATGTGTGTTATTAAAAAAATACTATCTAAGGGTTTTAAAACGCCTCTATTTATGCATGAAAAAAAAAACAAATCCCGCACTAGGGATAATGGCATGTGTTGCGGGGACTTTACAAACATCAATTCAAAGAACATCCAATCTTAGGACAATAGTTTATGGATCGCACATAGAACTCCTGCGTGGGATTCAAACGCGCGAACTCGTACACGCCAGCCACTACCACAACCGTCGTACCACCGAGGAAGTCAAGTCATTGCCTAATGTTGTAGGCAGTAAAAAGCTCTGCATATTATTTTGTATTCAACTTATTTATTACAAATGCAAAAATTACTGATAATAGATAAACCTATTTTTTTACAATTCCACTAGATATCTTCTGAACGAACTAAAATATCGAAGCATGCCGCTGTTGAATCTATTCCAAATCAATTTAAAACTCATTCTATTCTCTCGTAATTTAAACATAAAATAAACCTTTGATTTACTATCGCCTTGAATATTATATTGCTGTTCCACCCAAGGTGTCGACTTAATTTATATCGAGATACCCATCTGGAACTTTGTAGAGTAGTGCCATAAATAAGACAGGCGACGCAATGGGGCGTGACATGTCCTTTTGGTTATGGAATGTTGACATTGTATCTGTACGTGTAAAATGAAGGGTTATGATGAGTTCTGGTAATAGATCATAGAATGATACTTTTACAGTACGTTTCCTCTTCCCTCCGGATCGCCGCAAGGTGTTGACGTGCATACAATACTCTACGAAAATTATTTTAAATATTCACTAAATTAAACTTAAATCAATTATTTAAAACAACATAAACATTAGGAGTGCATAACAATCAAGGAGAAACTTCCGTGAACCAGCCAAACTGCAGATAATCTCCAGCGTGCGCTGTGCGCCTGATATTTGAGGGCCGCTCACGAAGACTTCGACCAACAGAAACACCAAGTAGGAGGTGAGACAATAATCATTAATTAATGCGCGGGCGCACCCCCTTCCTGCTCAGGGACACGACGGCCACGCCCACTCGACTAGCTGATTGGCTACCTTGACACACACACGGATCCACCCTTCAACTTACGCTCCAATAATTATTTCGCTCCAGAAATAGATGCCTATTTTTCTACAATATAATATTTTTATTACCTATATTCTTTTGTAATATCTGGCCGTCGTCGCACAGCGA
Source organism: Schrankia costaestrigalis (assembly GCA_905475405.1). NCBI lineage: Eukaryota > Metazoa > Arthropoda > Insecta > Lepidoptera > Erebidae > Schrankia > Schrankia costaestrigalis. Next base: position 20,671,662 of record FR997828.1, read on the forward strand.
GCTGTTTATTGTCAATAAATATTGTAGTAAGACTGTTGAGCTATGACTTCGAACTTGAATAAATCAATATCAGATACGGAAATTAACCAATTAGAAAAAGAAAACAAGACACATCCGAAATGTATGTTCAAAAGAGCTAAAAGAAGTAGAGAAGAAGATTCAATCTGCGAACAACTCGATGAATTCAAAAAAGAGATGAGAGAAATGATGACACTTTTCTCAGATAAACGAGAACAGGAGATACACCAGATCAATCTCACATTACACTCTATACAACAATCTAACCTTAATATCGAGCAGTCTATCTCGTTTATATCAGCCCAGAATGAAGAACTTCAAAAGAAGGTTAGTAAGTTAGAAAATCAGGCCCAAGAAGATCAAAAATACATAACTATTCTTGAGAATAAAATTGAAGACTTACAACTAGGCTGTCGCAAACCTAATTTCGTAATAAAAAATGCACCTAAAAAAAATAATGAGTCCAAAGAAGACCTACTAAACATGGTTATGTGTCTTTCAAAGAATATAAACTGCACCGTAAACAAATACGACATTAAAGACATTTATAGAGTACGAGGTAAAAATGCAGAAAATCAGAAACCACCCATAATTGTTGAAACTTGCTCAACATTGCTGAAGGCCGAAATTATGAAAATGGGTAAGGCATATAACATAAAACATCAATCAAAACTATGCTGCAAACATTTGGGTTATACCACACAGGAAGATATACCTATATTTCTCTCTGAACACCTGACACCCAAAGGGTCTCGCCTGTATTTTTTGGCCAGAGACCTAAACAAATCCGGTGCCTTCAAATTTTGCTGGACTGCCTACGGAAAAATATACCTTAGGAAAGACGAACAATCACCTATAATAAATATCACAAGCGAGCAACAGGTTCAGAAACTAATGGTAAATAAATGACTAGAAATTAAAAATTACACTCACCTAACACTCACAAATATTTATACACAAACTATTATAATTACATCCTTATCCACAAACACACAGTATTATTCTATTATTATGTTCCACATACTTTGTTTAAAAGCGTATTTTCCAGTGAATAGTAAAATGAGAAACGTTTTTTATTGTCTAGGTATAGCAATTGCTATAAATTATATACAATCAAACTTTAGATGTTTAAATCAAATTACTTATAATAATATACTTCAACTATATTTTATTTATGTATTTTTACATACTACACACTTTACATTTAATATTGTAAGCCATTCTCACAAACATAAAAACCAATTATTTTATCATACCAAAGTTCTAATCGCCTACATAATATATTTGTACAATACAATACTTAAAAATGAATGTCTAAATAATAAGCTTAGTAACAGTGATCGGATGAATAACTATAATTCTACTATAAATATTAAATTATGAATACATTACAAACAATCAATGAAATTGATAATATTGAAATTGCGACTTCTATTGAATGTGATAGTGGAAATTTACATAAACACATTCACGTAAAAAAAAACGATTTGACTATTATTTCACAAAATATCAGAAGCATTTACTGTAATTTTGATGATTTTACTGTTATGTTATCCATCCTTAAATTTGAAACCGATATTTTAATTATGACGGAAAGTAGACTAAATTCTGGTAAACCTATCCCACAACTTTATAATTATCACTCTTTTGTTAGTTCGCATCAGATCAACCAAAACGATGGTGTTGTCGTTTACATTAAAAAGTCATTAAAACCAAACGTTCGAGAAATTAAACTATCTCAGGCGACTTGTCTTCAACTAGAAATATTTGATTATGTTGTTTTATGTATCTATCGTTCACCATCAAATACAAATCATGATAGCTTTCTAGACTCCCTCAGCAATCATATTGACTCTGTAGCCTCAAGTAAAAACTTAATAATAGCAGGCGATATAAACATTAATATTCGACCAAAAGAAATAGAAACGTCCTATGATCAGAAAAATAGAATGAATTATCTAAATATGTTATCAACACATGGAATAATGCCTGGTCATATATTACCTACGCGAGAACGGAATTGTTTAGATCACTTTATGTTAAGGATTAATAATAAGAAAACCCAAGCTTCAATCGCAATTTTACACACTACAATTACCGATCATTATACTACGTTTATATTACTATCTAAAATAAAAAATAAAAACTTAACAACTAAGACTACTTCTAAAATAAACTTTGAACAAGCCCTAAAGTACCTACAAGAAAAAAACTTTTCAAAATTGTTATTTTGCAACGAACCTAATTTACTAGCTAATTTAATTATTAAAAACTTGGCTGACGCTATTAAACATAGCACGACATTGTACAATATACCTAATAATAAACGAATAATAAAGCCTTGGATTACCCCAGGTATTCTAAAGTGTATAAGAAATCGTAATAAATTACAGAAAACAGCCCGATGGGATCCAGATAACAAAATTTTAAAAATAACATACTGTAGGTACAGGAATTATTGTAATAAATTAATAAAAAAGCTTAAGCTAAATTATGAAAGAGAGTTACTTAAAAACTCAATCTCAGATACAAAACTACTTTGGAAAAACGTAAAATCAATAACTTACACTAACAAACAAAAAACCACAAACACTGAACTATTAAATATAAAACCATCCATGTTTGAATCAGTAAACTTTGTAAATGATTTTTTTTGTAAAAATTGGCCAAGAATTAGCAGAGAATATTCAACCGAATTCTTACATTTCTAATGTAGAGACTACGTCTGTATCACAAAACTCCTTTGTCCTCCTGGACACTGATACAGAAGAAGTTCTAAATATTTTAATGAATTTAAAATCAACTAGTGCCCCAGGGTGGGACAATATAACTACTAAGTTCCTAAAATTTGTTAGCACTGAAGTCGTACCTGTCATTACCCACCTTATTAATATATGTTTTAAACAATGCATCTTTCCAACCGCTTTAAAAAAATCTTTAATAACTCCTGTGCACAAGGGGGGGAGCAGAGGCGATGTCAACAACTATAGGCCCATCTCTGTATTGCCTACCCTGTCTAAAATCCTCGAGAAAGTAACCAATAATAGACTCGTAAAATTCTTTAATAAATATAAAATAATTTCACCTAATCAATTTGGCTTTAGGCGGGGTGTAAGTACAGAAGATGCTGTTTCTGCCTTAAGCTCGGTAATAACTTCTAAGTTGGATGAAGGAACTAAATGCTTAACAGTATTTATTGATTTAAAAAAAGCTTTTGACACCGTCTCTGTTCCAACCCTCGTCACCAAGCTAGAAAATTTAGGAATAAGAGGAAATCCTCTAGCATTTTTTAAAGATTACCTCTCTTGTAGAACACAAAGGGTTAAAATAGATTCCTACACTAGCGAAGAAGCAGAAGTGTTGTTTGGTGTGCCACAGGGAAGTGTCTTAGGCCCAACGCTGTTCTTGGCGTACCTAAATGATCTCTGCAAGCTAAAAATTGTCAAAGGAGATATTTTTTCTTATTGTGATGACACAGCTGTTGTCTTCTATGGAGACAGCTGGTCTGATGTCAGACACAACACTGAACGGGGCTTGGCTACAATTGCTAGTTGGCTTAGTGGCAACTTACTTACATTAAATCCAACTAAAACAAACTATCTTTGCTTTGGTATCACTAAACGATCACAGCCTACTGACGACTTTAGCATCAAAGTGCACTCATGTGACATGTTACCAAATAACAGCTGCTCATGTCCAACGATCCGTAAAGTAACACACACAAAGTACTTAGGAGTTATAATTGACCAGCGATTATCTTGGTTTCCCCATCTTGAATACATGAATGGAAGAATTAGAAAACTAATTTGGATATTTAAGACACTAAGACATGTAGTTCCAACTAATCTAATTAAAAAAGACGGTTCACGAAGAAACATTTTAAATGAAATTTACGTTGCTCTCGCTCAATCCGTACTGACTTACTGTATCCCAGTGTGGGGAGGCGCAGCAAAATCTAAGTTTATAGATTTAGAGCGAGCGCAGCGTGCCTTAATCAAAATTATGTACTTAAAAAAAAGGGGACATTCTACAGAAGATCTATATAGAATTAGCGATTTGTTATCGGTCAGAAAACTATTTATCACTTATGCTGTTCTGAAAAAGCATAAAAAGCTGCCGTATAATAGAGATTCATTTCTAAAGAGACGCAAGGATAATGTTGCTAAAATACCACGAACAAAAACAACATTTGCTAGCAGGCAATATAGTAAACTTTCAGCAATCTTGTACAATAGAATTAATAAAAAATTACACATTCATGACAAACATCAGCATGAATGCAAGAAAACACTAACAACGTGGATTAAACCTCTTACGTATGACGATACTGAATTACTATTAAAAATATGATATTTATATAAACGTACCCCTACATCACACACCAGACAAATACACACTCACACTCACCTACAAGCACACTCACGCTCACCCACAAGCACACTCACACACACACACATGTAGATATAGATTACTAAGTAGGTAAAGTAATGCAATAGTGTTAAGATTGTAATGAAGTTATGGAAGTGCGGAGTCTCCTAACACAGACAATTTCTAGTCTAAAAGGAGGCTCCTATCACAATTTAATGAACAATGTAACTTGTTGAAGAAATAAACATTTTGTATTTGTATTTGTATTGTATTTGTTTGGTTTTTGTTTATGTTTTTTTTTTAATTATTGGATTGTAATTAAACTTTTTAAGATATAAGTGGATTTAAATACGACTCACTGTAATCATTATACCTATTTAATATTACAAATATCTATTTAACAGACATAGACGCCACTGACAATGCAATCACCGTGGCCAAGTTTTGGGCTGATTGCATTTGACCACCGATGGTACTGCATCGTGTGCCTTACGACTCGAAAGAAGAAGAAGAACAGACATAAAAAAGAAAAAAAAAACATGACAGAAAATGTCACATACTTAAAGTAAGACAACTTAATAAAACAAAATATTTTACTCAAACTACGCGTTGCAGATTGGTATCCGATCCCTTCAGTTTTATGTCTAGTTTTAGATTGACATTGACTGTTAGCCTTATACGATAAGCAAGGCAAGAGATCGAATGGTGGCACCGTGTATAATACACCAACGTGAAATAATTTGGAGTGCTGATACAAATACAAAATACAAATACAAAATATTTTATTTCATCATTACATAATTACAATTATAGCATAGTTGATGGTGTCTTCAACTATGCTATAATTGTAATTGTGTAACTGATAAAAAAACAAATGAAAATCAAATGGAACTGTTGATCAAAGTATTCTCTATATAATAACTATCATCTGCATAGTGGCGGACTAAGTCCACAAAATTACTTAAAACTAATTACAATATTTTTAAACCTGTCTTTGTTTGTCTCACCATTTTTATATTAATTACATGGAAACGAATATCATCAATCATATAATTATAACTTAAAAGATGGCGTCTATATATCCGACTGCCATTTTAAATCTTTCAACGACTAATTAAATCTTTTCGACATTATCTAAAAAGACAGCCGGTTCCTGTCGTGGACAGCTATAATTTATTTGTAGCGGGTTCGATGCTCGAGTAATTAAAATATTTCGTTTTATTGAAATGTGATGAGTTGAGAAGGATGTCATGAGATTAGTTTTTTGGGATTAAGAAGAATTGGTTGACGCTTATTTTTGGATAATTAATTAATCTGCCGGTTAATTATTACCTTCCTAAGTAAATATTTAGGCATATTAATATTTAGGTGTTTTGTTTTAAGGAATAATCTCTTTTAGTATAAAATTGAACAAATTTGAATAGTTTTTAGTGTTAGTATTATATACAAAACAGAGCAGGCAGTTGCACCCTGGTTGATTAAAAATAAGCGGAGGAACTCTAATTTATAAACATACAATTAAAAATAACAGTTTAACGGTAAAAGGTAAAAATTTCCACGAAACCAAAAATACCGAAACCTTGGCCCAAAAACCTTATAATTTTTAGACCATCTTAGTTTTAGTAAGCTGTATTTTTTTTCTATCGATAAAGGCGACCTACCATATTGATTAAATGAAAATTATTATCATTATTTCCGTGTGATGACGGAGTAAGAATGCAAAATGTCACCACCCCATCTCATCCCATGGGTGTCGTAAAAACCGACTAAGTATACGGATAGTCCATCCGTGAATATTATCTTTACGAAATAAAAAGAAGGAAAACTTGAAATTAAACCCTATACTAATCCGTTTGGCCAGCGTGGTATTAGTTAGCCAAGTATCCCTCCATCCCGGGAGAATGCCCGTCCCCGCAGTGGGACATTAATGGGCTGTTATGATGATTATCATTATACAAAATCTTGAAAATCTAGAAGCAAGGTAATTATAAATATTAAATAAGTTATTCTTGCTTATTCTAGAGCGAGTTAATTAGTGAGACGGTATCTTCACTATTTGTCAGAGTCTAATTTGAGATGTTGTCGCTACTTCGACTACTTAATACAGGGGCTTGAGTAATATTTTAATATTTATAACGTGAAATATAAGCTCATAATTTAAATCTGTCAACCTGAAATGCAAAAATAGCATAGTGTTATAAGTGGAGATTGCTCTAGAATGAAAGAACCAATTTTGTTGATAATTTATAGAATTAGAAAGTAAACTAGCCGAGAATAATTATTTAGCTAAGTATGTTCAATAAAAATCGGTTGAAGATATCTAACCATTGCCTGACAATGGAAAATTACTTGTTATCTCAGCATGTCAATTCGTGTACATAAAAATTCGGTTAAGTTAACTTTTAGTTGACAAATTGTCTTGTTTTTGCTATTGCAATTGTAATCTTTTGTGGTCGTGTTAAAGTTTTATTTAGAGTGTGACAATTTGACAACTAAAAGTTAACTTAACCGAATTTTTAGGTACGAGAATTGACATGCTGACAAAAAAATATTGAAATACAATAATAATGCTATGTGATTCAAAGATTACATAGAAACAATCTTAAAGTTAAAAATAGCGTGTGCGAGTATGATAAAACAACATACTACATTTATAGTAAGTGTTATGTACACCTTAAGTGTCATAATGTATCGGACAATAAGTACCTTAGATAACTGTATAAGTACTAGAATTAATATGTATGATGTGGTTGTACTATTTTAAATATTGTGGAGCTCCAAAACAAATATGATGATTGTGGAGCTCCAAAACAAACGATGATGCACATCGTCGAGGAATGTCCCCGACGTCGTTTTTCTGGGGGATGCGTGAGCTCCACAACCTTACTCCGGCCTCAAAAGATTGGCTCCTCCAGCTGGTTATAGATGTATAGAGTTCAAAGCAGAAGCCATACGCAATGATGATGATGATTTTAAATAAATAAATACTAACTATGTAGATTCTCAAAAGGTTTATTTAGATAATAAATGTTGATGTAAGTTTACATCCATAGTTTCAGTATACGCACGAATAATCAACGGTATATTTGACATCAACACCTAATTATCGCCATATGTGTATAAGTTGAGGAAGGGAGGATATCGCTCATAATAATTCTTTTCAACCCATTTCTTTTACTAAGAACTACAGCACTTGAGGCAGGTCGATGTAATTATTTGTGTAATCGAAAACTTATTAACTTGCTGTCTTTAAAAGTACCTTAATGTCTATTTGTACCTAAAAAATATAAAGCAGTGTGACTTTTGAAACTGATGAAGTACACTTTGTGTCACTTCACATGTTTCCAAAATCTCTTTTCCAAGAGTTGTTATTAGAAGATAAAACATACATTTATGTTTATTCGATTATGTAATTTAAATGCAGCAACTCTTCAAATAAATGTATTTAAATTTACAAAAGCAGTCAACGTTTATGTTTTAATTAAGTACAATAGACTATTTTTATATTCTCTAAATTACGTTTCTTAAGATCAAGATTTGAGTACATACTCAAATAAACTGTACAAATTATCTATAATAAAAACGAATGTCTAACATCTTACAACAATATTTAGACAAAAAGTGCCCGTGTCCGGTCTAAAAGGAATTTTATTAAGTGTCATTACTCCATATTTTTACATTAAAAAACAGGAGACCGAGTATAGTGCCCTGCGGGACACCGGACCCGACGGTGGGACTTTAAACATTATATAAGAACGTAAATAGCCATGTTATGGCCCAGCTGTGAATAAAATTGGTATCATGTTGTGTTTGTAATGAATTTGTTACAGAGATTTTTTTGGAGTCCATTTTTGTTAGTAGTTAACCTTATCGAAAGCTTAAACGATTATCAGATGCAAATTAAACATGGTTTAGTATTGTAATCGGTGTAGATGATAAATATTTTGTTTATAATTATCATTTGAATATTTTGATAGTAGATTTATCTGTGATAATTTACTACTCATGTTTGTGTAAATAATATGTTTATCTGTAGGATTAATAAGGCGTGTGTGTGTACACGGTATCAAATTAAAATTAACTAACGAATCACTTTTAGAAGCGAGAGTTTTTGGAATGCGTAATTAGGTAATTAGCAATTTGATAAAAAAATGCTAAGTATATTGCGTGTTATGATCGGTATTCATGCTTTGTTTTGTAGTCGCTTTAATCAAAAAAAATATTATGTCATGACAAAGAAAAGTGCATGATTATTTTGATACACTCTTTGTTTTCACCGGACAGCCATTTACTTTAAATATTTACTAAATAAACCGTTTTAGTTACAGAGTAAAATAAAAGAAAGTAGGCTTAAAATATTTGTTATACCTTTGGACCGACTTCTTTGGCGTTTACTTACTTATAAAAGAAATATGCTGGTATATACTCGTAAACTTTCTACACCTTAGAGACCGACTGGTCCTCTGTATACAGTGTGCTTACTAAATACGTTCTTTTAGACAAAAAAATGATTAAATATCCTCATGAACATCTTTCCCAAGAACTTAACACCCACATAATTGCCATAATCGTAATACTACCAGTTATTTCACAAGCACATCTCCCTGACATACGTAATCAAGATTTTTCCCTACATTATCATTGTTACAATCGTCGGCACCCAAAAGTTCACAAACACGTACAAAGTAATATAATATGAACTACGGGTGTGTGATACCGTCTCTTACTTCACTTTAATCTTGACTCATATGAATTTTATAAGCGGTATGTACGTGGAATAATTTGATAATGTTACATTGTCAATTTTTGTATAACTTTCGTATCTCATAGGAGGAAAGTCGTAGACTGTATGTATCCATACAATAGAAGCTATTGTATGGATACAATGTAAGCAAGTCGAGCAAAATATGTAAAATTGTGCACAAGCGGCATGTATGAAAGACGGACCAGATATTGCGCAACGGTCTAGGAGATAATTTGAAGAATCTCGTTAATCCTGAATGCCCCTTATTCCAGAAGGGAGAAGGCAAGGAATGGTGCTCATGAAATAGCTTTACTTCATCGCCATCACTTTGCCATCAACTCCTGTGCTGAGTCTCCAGTCTCCCTATAATAATAAAATACCGTAAGAAAAAGGATCAAAAATAATCCACTTCTAAAATAGGATATCAATAAAATAAAAATAGAAATCAGTCATTTGCCAATTCAGTCTTTTTGCGCAAGCAATAAGTATCATATTTGTCAAAAATATATAAAATTTCCACCTCAACTTCGTATTTGGTATTTGTCTCACACATTTCGAAAGTCACAGTAAGCACTGTCAATTTAACGTACTATTTTTTTCTATCCATCATGCAAGCAAAACTCATCCTTAAAGACTCTGTAAGTATACATCATATAAGTTAACATAAATTGAGATACTATAGAGATCAATTTTGTATGCGAATAACTTATAGTTCAGACGCTTTAGAAGGTCGAATAAGAAGTGTTGTTCAAATAATTTCGTAAGAAGTTTGAGGAAGGGCTTTCCTGGCCCTCAGGGCGAAAACTTATCGAGTGTCGCGATGAAAACAGATTCCAGGGGAAAGATGTGGCGTTGGGTAAAAACTTACTTTAGAATTTACAAGAACAGTTTCAATTTTAATTCTAATCCTTAGAATAAGTTTTGTTAGATGTTGAGGTTTAATTGGCCGTGGGGTTTCCGACTTAGAATAAAACAATTCTTGTGTATTCATCACAGTAGAACAAAGGAGTAACTATAAGTTTATCTTAACTTGAACTGATGATCTTGCTTGTAGTTAATTTCTATTATTAGAGTTACTTACTAATTGAAAATACAATTAAGTTCTTATTACAAAAGAAGAATATTAAAGAGTTTAGTATTGAGTTGGAAGAGCAAGCATTAAGTGTTAAGCTTACCATATACGTCACCAACGCCAGAGCAGCTTACTGTAAAGTTGTTGTATAAGCACATCTCCACACAGTATGGCAGACTACTGAGTTTGGAGGTGGAATAAGCGGATATATTGGTGCTGCTGACCTGCATGATCTCTTGCGAATGAGATCTATCACCTTGTAAAAAGATATTACTTGTACAGAACTTACCCTTCATGTCAATTCTCGTTCCTAAAATTCGGTTAAGTTAACTTTTAATTGTCATGTTTTGCAATTGTAATCTTTTGTGATCGTGTTAAAGTTTTATTTAGAGTGTGACAATTTGACAACTAAAAGTTAACTTAACCGAATTTTAGGAACGAGAATTGACATGCTTATTAAAAATTAACTTTACAGTAACATGTCATCATAACAGACCATTAATGTCCCCCTGCAGGGACGGGCCTTTCCCGTGACGGAGGGATATTTGGCCTACTAATACCACGCTGGTCAGGCGGATTGGTATAGGGTTTAATTTCAAGTTTTCCTTCTTTTTATTTCGTAAAGATAACATTCACGGATAGTCCCTTAGTCGGTTTTTACGACACCCATGGGATGAGATAGGGTGGTGACATATTGTATTCTTACTCCGTCACCACATTTAAAAAAATAAAAAATCTAGGTACATACATGTAACTAGCTTTTTCTTAATATCTAACTCCTTACTCCATACCTCACTTTATTTTTTTTTCAGTTAACTATGATAACATCAGCCTGTCCTGTACTTAATAAATCTTATATTTCACGCGCTATATTGTACGAGGTGATGCAGGGTATTCTAAGGGATGAATACTAAGTACTACCTCGTCGCGTCATGTTGTTGATGACATGCGAAGATGATTGTTAAGATAAAGGAAAAGTAATGAAAGATGGGAATGTCAAGGGATGACCCAAAGTTGCAGGAGTGTAGGTTTAGCTTTAAATGTCTGGTACATAGAAAAAACTAGGAGGTATTTTCAACTGTGTTTGTTCTAAGACAAAGTTACCAGACAAAGTTTTGTAGATTAATTAAGTATGTAGTTTAAAAGAAACATTTTAGAGTGTTCGTCAATAAAAACTTGTGTCTCCTGGGCATATAAACCAATTATAATATATACTTATGTACTTAATTTAGATTAAAAAAAAAAAATCTTAGAAACATACTTACCTCACAGTGTTTTTTTTAAGTAAACTATGATAACATCATCAGCCTATTCTGTATTCAAATCTTATATTTCACGCACTATACTCTGCGAGGTGATGCAGGGAGTTCTAAGGGATGAATACTAAGTACTACCTCGTCGCGTCATGTTGTTGATGTTGATGGCATGCGAAGATGATTGTTAAGTTATAGAAAAGTAATGAAAGATGGGCATGACAAGGGATGACTGGATGTTGAAGAAGTGTAGGTTTTTAGGCTTAGCTTTAAAAGTCTGGTACATACAAAAAGCTAGGAGGTATTTTTTAACTATGTTTGTTTTAAGACAAAGTTACCAGACGAAGTTTTGTGGATTAACTGTGTAATAAAAAACATTTTAGAGTGTTAGTCAAAAAAATTTGTGTCTCCTGGGCATTTATAACAATTATGGCATCTATATAGGCAAAAATCCTAACTATCATAATTACCTCACAGTGTTTTTTTTAAGTAAACTATGATAACATCCTAATGTCCTAAATCTTATATTTCATGCACTATATTGCGCGAGGTGACGCGGGGTGTTCTAAGGGATGAATACTATGTACTACCTCGTCGCCTCATGTTGTTGATGTTGATGGCATGAGGAGATGATTGTTAAGATAAAGGAAAAGTAATGAAATATAGGAATGATGTACGAGTATGAAAAGTGGTTTTTAGGTCTTTTAAATTACACTTAAAAACCTAGGTTATAATACATATATGGACAAAAACTAGTTGATTTACACTCATATTTACGAATATAGGTATAGTCCAATTAACGAGAAAGGCTGTCACATCGAAGGGCTGTAATTTTATGGCCGCTGTCTCGAATTTTGCTGTGAGGCGCAAACAAAGTTACGTGTAATAACCTTTTCTGTAAATTTCTCTACATATTACCAATGACTTAACCAATTTAAATGTAATTTTTATTGGACCCACACTTAAATAAATCTATGAAATAAAATAGGAAGTTCTTTGGTAGATAACGAACCTTAAAAAATCGTCCTCTATTTGCATCCGACTGCAATAAGAGTGCGATTTCGTCACACAAGTCTATATTCATTTTTAATTCGTAATGATAGCATCAGTGTCCTGTTTTCAATAAATCTTATATTTCACGCACTATATTGTCCGAGGTGACGCGGGGTTTTCTAAGGGATGAATACTAAGTACTACCTCGTCGCGTCATGTTGTTGATGGCATGCGTACATGATTGTTAAGATAAAGGAAAGTCATGTTTTAGTAAACTTTCTAAAAATAAAATGTTTTTTTAAATCACAGCATACATCTACCTACCAAGTTTCAACAGCATAGCTCTTATAGTTTCGGAAAAAATGGCTGTGACATACGGACGGACAGACAGCCAGACATACGGACAGACAGACATGATATATTTATGATCAATAAGGGTTCCGTTTTTTGCCATTTGACTACGGAACCCTAAAAATGGCCTACAAATGAGGAATAAGTCTAGTTACCCAGGCAGTCTGAGGAGTAAAACTCAAAACAAATGCCCTCCGTGGTATTCATAGGCTAAGCTTTCTTCCATCATTGAAAAAGGCCCATACCTGTAGATTTACACTTAAAGCCCGATTTACACATCGAAAAGTACAGTAGCGAGTTAAGTAGTAAGTTGTTGATTATGTTGATTTAAATAGATCTCCATCCTATTTTTTGGCGAGTTAAGTTAGCGAGACGCGAGAGAGGGGGCTACTTCGTACTTAACTCGCCAAAAAATAGGATGGAGATCTATTCAAATCAACTACTACTATTACAAAACTAAATTACTATACTTAACTACTGTACTTGTCGATGTGTAAATCGGGCTTAATGGATTTAAATAAAGTACAAAAAGATACGAAGAAATAAATAAAACTTCTTTAACAGTTAGTAATTTCATTATAAACATTTTACTCTAGATAACGGATAATGCACAAACTGTAACCGTTGCTTAATTTGAATAACTTCCAGTATAGAGATCGAGATTACTGTTGTCCTTATAAAGGACATCGTAGACGAGGAAATACTAAAGTTAAATGATGATTTGGTTTAAGGATTTTTGACATTGATATTGGTCAAAATTTTATTCACTTTTATAGTGTATCAAAATAATAAATTTTAATGAAAAGCAAACACAAAGAACATTACATTACAGTAAGTTTTTACCTATTAAGCTGAGGTTTAACTAGAAAAATCCGAAAAGAAGAAAGGCAATGGAAAAAATTGGTACTCGAGGCGGGACTTGAACGCACGCGTCTCAGGACTATACGCGTCCAGCGCCATGACCACTAGGCCACCAGAGTATCCGTCTCGACTACGAAACTTAACCATTGCTTTATACAAAGAACATAACACAACAATTTGTGGATCACACGAACAATTGACCTGCGTGGTATTCGAACCCGTAACCTTGCACGGAAGTCGCTACCGCGACCGCTGCATTTCCGAGCCAACGTCTATTTTTTAAATTCGTATGTGTCTGTAATATTACGTGTCAAGTTTTTATCCTATGATATTATTTGTTAAGTATACATAGATTTTTACGAAACCCTAGCGATTAGACGAGATGTCAAAATAGTTCTTTGCCAGTTTTCTTGTCATTGGCTCTATGCATTTGGAATTATATTATGGATCAACACAGACAGACAAGTAGATTTGAGTAGTAGATTGGTTTTATTTTTCTCCTCTAATTTACATTGGACAATACAACGCGGTTTTTTAGTGCTGTGGCGTTTGTTCGTGTCGATCTATAATTGTAATAATTGTAGCTTCAATTTTAAGTAAACGACGACTTCAAACAATTTGTAATAAATTTTATGAAATAAAGCTTATGAAATTTGAATTTTGATTCATACCTATATTTATCCAAGAAACTGTACCTTAAAACATATTCGCTGATTTAATACAAAACTGGATGCGATAATAAAGATACAGTGTCTGGTAAAGTCTTTAGATGCAAATGAATGCATTGGATGTCGTGAGAATGAGATCGGTTGCTCGTTTCCCACGTAGCGTTTCGGTTAACCCTGTGTTAACCCGAGGATGGTGCGAAAAGGATGCCCTGTTTGACCCCAGTGGACAATTTGGTAGCATTGGTGCTTCGGCGAAATTGTTTGGTTTAAAATTTTTATACATTCGTGATGTTAAAGTGGTTGGGAGATAGCGGAATAATATTTAATTTTGTTTATGGAATAACTGATTTATTATTTTACAATATTTGTTAAGACGTTAACCCACTTGTTACGAGAAGTGTAATACCTATATACATAGTACCTAATACTAGCACATTAGAATTTTCCACGCTTGTCCGTACCTAAAAAAACCAGTGCTTTACAAAATACTGTGTGACTTTTCATTATTGTTGTCACCTGGAAACATAAGTTTGATAAATTGTAATAGCCCTGTAATTTCATTAATCTGCTTCAAAAATTAGAGGAATTAAAATCTCATGCAAGGTACGCACCCACCCCGCGATCGAGAAACTAGATAAATGTTAAAAAAATATTACCAGAAAAATCTTAGTAATTTAAAGAAGGGACAGAATAAAATAAGAAACATTAACAGCACTTCAAACACTAAAGACATTTTGTTCATCATGACATCAAAATAAACAACAAAACATACATACATAAACTCACGCCTTATCCCGGGCGGGGTAGGCAGAGAGTACAGAACGCCACTTGTCACGATCCTGGCAAACAGATTCGGCCTCGTCCACATTCATTAAGTGAGTCAAACATGTTTCTTTTATCAGTTACTAGCTGACCCGTGCCCACTTCGTTAGGCGGCAAAAAAAAACGCGTCACTTTTTTTAAACATATTTCATTTCTGGTCCACTCTTATTAGTCATAGCGTGATACTATATAGCCTATGACATTCCCCGATAAATGGACTATTCAACACAGAAAGAATTTTTTAAATCTGTTCAGTAGATCCAGAGATTACCCCCTACAACGTCACAAACACACAAACTTTACCGTTGTATAATATTAGTACAGATTAGAACGTAAATCAAAAACAATATCCAGTGATAATTAAAAGCACTTCAGTTAACAACATCAACAGTTAAATAAACAACAAAAAACATCATTCTAGTTACACGTTTCAAAGGATTACGAAGCCTTATGTTTTAGTGTTAAAAGGTTCTTTTCCAGCGGATAGTACTTTTGTTCTGTTTAAAAAAAATACAAGTTTTTGCTGTGTTTTTAATCTGCATGCCTTCACTTCTCTTCCTTTTCAGCTTGGGGCCATTTTAATCTATTTTCCAGTACTCAAACAAACAAAAGTTAAAATGCAAAGTCATTTGAAAGAATATTATTTAATTTTGTATCTGTTTTAATACAACTTTGAATATCACTTTTCGTTTTTACGGGAATGGTTTTTCAGGAGTTTTGGGTTTAGATTGTTTTGAATTGATAAAGAACCTATAGAGAACAATATCATCATCATAACAGCCCATTAATGTCCCACTACAGGGACCGGCCTCCTCCCGTGACGGAGGGATACTTGGCCTACTAATACTGATTGGTATAGGGTTTAATTTTAAGTTTTCCTTATTTTTATTTCGTTAACATAATATTCACGAATAGTCCCCCGTTTTTACGACTCCCATGGGTTGAGATAGGGTACATATTGTATTCTTATTCCGTCACCACACGGAAAATTATAAACTATATACTTAAATTTCAAATTACTTTAGACATCTGTTTCCTTAATATTCCACATTTTGTACAACATTTAAAGAATCTCTGTTCTCGTGTAAAGCAAACAAGTTATCTATGCTTATAAGCATTATCCATCGCTTCAGAGATCGCAAACTCCTTTATGCTATAATACCGTATAGGACGCAACTAACGGCAATGTCCGCTAAAGCACAGCCCCGAGCAAACACGACAGACACGCGCCTTGAACTAAACACTGCCTTGGGTAACTATTCTAGAGATATAGCACTATTTATATATCGTAAAGAGTTTATTTACGTATTTTTTTTATATTTTACTAATTTGGTGTACTAGACAGGGATAAGACTAAGCTTATGATAGAGTATAACTATGATCATTAGGTAACATGCTGATTAGATTTGTTAGTACAGGGTTTGTTTCGGATTTTCCATCTAAAAAATAATACTTAAACTAAGGCTCTCCATACGCGTTTTTTCACAAGTAAGTATATTAGATTTCAAAAACATATAAATTTACCTTAATACTACAGCTAATAATTTCACATATCAAAAAACACAATAAAGCGTCTCCATTCCCGTGTAAAGCTAACAAGTTATGATGCTTATCAGTAACTCCTTTATGCTATAATATGGTATAGGACGCAACTAACGGCAATGTCCGCAAAAGCACAGCCCCGAGCAAACACGACAGACACGCGCCTTGTACTAAACACTGGCAATGATGGACTATTCTAGAGATATATTAAGATATCGTAAAGCTTTTAAATTATAATTTTATAGAAAAAATATTACTTTCATCTCTTTAGTATCCAAACCAGGGATGGAGCTCTGTCAAGGCCTTCCTTAGCAGAGCTCCATCCCTGGTTAGGTCCTTACCTAGGCCACGAATTAACTGTTATTATTTTTGATTGCATCCATGCTTACAATCTCACTTATCGAATAATAGATAGTAGATAAATATAAATATGATATAAATATAATCCTCACACATTCACACAACGCCATCTAGTCCCAAACTGAGCAAAGCTTATACTATGTCACTAGACAACAGATAAACATACTTAAATACTTTTTTTTTGTAAATACTTAAGTACATATTATACATACACAACACTCAGGTCAATTCATGCACACAAAGATTTGCATTAAGCGGGAATCGAACCCGAGACCTCTGCGTAGCAGCCATGTAATATACCGACTGCGCCATAGAGGTCGTCATTATTATAGATGAATACAGTTAAGACTAGAAAACACAAGACCTGTAAATTGGCTGCTCCCAGAATAGGCCATCGACTCCAAAGGCTGTATTGTGAATTTTGACGACCAATAACTACTGGAGGCTCCAACACGTAGAACAATAGAGACAACACTCTATGGCATCTGCAGTAGCGTTTTGATATATTCCTTTACACAAATTTTCTCTATACAATATAAGTATTTGAGAGGCAAAACCAAGTAACATAGTAGAGGCTATGACTTGTATAGTAATGTACCCTTTTAATAATAATAACTGAATGCCTGAAATATCTAGTAAATGCGCACTTTTCTTTGCATAGTTTTACGTCGTGAGTTGAAATTGGATGTCACCATATTTATATACTAACACACGATACGATACACGATAGCAGCAACAATTTACCAAGTATCATACCATTTTGGAATCCTTACTAAATGCGCCGACTTTTGGCATAACTTGCCAAACTCGCGTAGTACATTTTTTTATCACTACAGTCAGTTAAAACTGGACATTTTTCATTATACATTTTATTCTAAGAAATAAGTCCTATTGATATGAAAACTAGACTAACTGGTTTTAAATTATTTATTAGAGTTTAAAGAGGCACTATTCAGGGTAACACAGCAAAAAAAAAATAGTTGAAAAAAGTTAAGATTTGTAACAACAGGAGGGAAAAGACTGTCACAAAGTGGGAATTATTGCGTTTTTTTTTCAAATGCCTACTTATAAATTTACAACCATGAGACTTAAATATTTTTCTGATAACCAGCGTGACTTGCCTTATCACCCGGTTTCGGGTTAACGTCGGGTTTTGGGACACCCTGTATACCAATAATCTACCCGATTACTTATTAAAACATTGAGACAAAAAAGATCAAAACATACAAACATACATACAAAGTTATACAAAACAATGATCTCAAACGTAACATTATCACGAATATAATGGCTCCCGTGTCTTTGTTTTCATTTCATCATAATACGAAATATGGAAACAATAATCTGTGTCTTATTAATAAACGGTAATTATCGCGCCCCTGCTAATGGTGCGAGCACGAGCCGCAGCCATTGCGCCTCATAAATCAAAATATTTATATAATATAGGTCGTATTAACATTTTCTCATTTGCCAATATTGTAAACATATGGACGGGAATTGCGTAAGGCAGAAGAGAAAATGTTTAAGAAGAGTGAAATTATTCAAGGTATTCTTTGCGTAAATTATTTACTTACAAATACTTACTTTATTTGATGTATTTAATGACAGCCCCGAATTTGACGAAATGTTACTTGGATTTTTTCTCTTTTTATATTTTTTGTATCCACCTTAGTCACCTCAATTAACACATATGTGACGAATATAGTTTATTCCGTCCCTACAAGGACTATAATAGTGCTATAATACTATATAAATTACTGATATAAATAAAATACAAAATATTTTCAAATTTTATTTCTTTATCTAAAAGATTACTGTATTGTCAAACTTAAAGATTATGGTCAAGATAATTAGGTAAAAAAAGATAGGACCCTGATTCCCAGCTGTTAAACATAGTCCCGATATACAGCTAGATAAGACTGCATTAGTAATTGAAGTAAATTTACTTCTTCTTACAGAACTTTTCTGCTCGGTGCTATCCGAACACGTATATTTTCACGGCTACACGGCCATTTTCACAATACAAACACGTTTGCTAAACACGCCGCCTAACACGTCGCTTGCTACCAACTATCGCGAAGCATTAATATTGGAAATATTTATAATGATTTATGTGTAGGGGTGCGACCCAACAGTCTTACTACTGAAGTAGGGAAATACAGTATTGGCATTAAATTATTTTGTTGCTCTGTGTTTTAAGGAACCTTTACAGATTATAAATAATAATAAATAAATAATCCTCACACTTTCACACAACGCCATCTAGTCCCAAACTAAGCAAAGCTTGTACTATGGGTACTAGACAACGGATAAACATACCTAAATACTTTTTTTTTGTAAATACATACATGTTATACATAGAAAACACTCAGACCAATGCAAACAATCATGTTCATGCACACAAAGATTTGTATTGAAGGTTCAAGAAATTATTGTATTCCCTTCTGAGTATGATAGAATTAAAATGTAGATACCACCAAACGATAAACTTGATATTTTTTGCCATGCTAAAAAGTACGGCTGTCATAATCAACTTGTAAAACATTTGTTTGGCGCATGTGCTCTTTCTCCCAGAAGACTCCACAGATCCATCCATCTATCCATCCATCCTCACAAACTTTCGCATTTATAATATTAGTAGGATTAGCAGATCAGTTATAGATTCATCAATTTTAGAAACCAAATATTCTTAGAATAAAATGTTCTATTTCATTTATAAAACTCTACTACCCTACTTTACCTAACAACATAAATATTATATCAGTACATTTCCGCCAATAGTTGTTATTCCAACAATAATAAAATACGTAGCGAATAAAATAAAGAGTAGAGCCGTTGTAGTAAGACTGAGGCTTTCATTGAGGATTATGCAGCCTCGAGCGCTTAAGTCACATTGTGGCTCGAGATATAATACCTACATTGTTTATTTATCACACCCTGTATTTATTTTATTAAAAGGATGTTATTATTGTATTGTTTGGGCCGTTTTTCATTTAGATGTTGACAGAGAAAATATACTATTGTTTTAGTTGACAGTTTTTGTTTTATTAATTTACCTGGGTTTGAAAAGGATTTCTTTATTAAATTTTATGGTATTATAAACACTGATTTATTTATAGTCGCTTAGGAAATATAACATTGAATTTTTAGCAGTTACAGAATAAATTATCTTTTTGGCAATACTTACGAGTAAAAATACATGTGAGTCGTAAGACAAGCAGTGGGTACTTAATAAATTGTAGTGAAACTAATACACCTTGACAGTTTTTCAAAATATGCCTGTTTCGGTAGCCGTTACTATAAGTGGCAGCCGCTATTGCATCTAAAAAAAGTATTATGTAATACACTAGTTATTCATATTTTACAATTTTTAATTCGAGTTAAAAAAATAAACGCAGCATAAACAAAACAATACATTAAACAGACAAAGTAATTCATCTTTTTATTTCCCAAAACATGTTCAACAATTCTAATCTTTGTTCCCCACGTCATCTTAATCAAACAATTCTGTTTAGAACTTCCAATCAAGGAGCCATCAACCAAATTGGAAGAATTCGACTACTCATGCACTCAATTAAGGTCCATCGGGTCCTGTAGGGTCCTTATCAGCTGTATCTGATGTTATCTATGAAGGGGATCTGGCGGTACAGCTTACTGTTAGAATGCATGTGATGTACAAATAATTTTTAATTAAAAAGGGATTTGTTTTTGAAAAGGGGATCTCGTGGTTAATGTTGCATGTAACTAAACTTTTAAACTGTACCGTTGTGGTGCCATTGTTGCTTGCTATTTGTTACCGACTTCAAAATGAAGAGCAGAGTATCATCATAACAGCCCATTAATGTCCCACTGCAGGGACGGGCCTCCTCCTGTAACGGAGGGATACTTGGCCTACTAATACACGCTGGCCAAACGGATTGATATAGGGTTTAATTTCAAGTTTTCCTTGTTTTTATTTCGTTTAGATAATATTTATGGATAGTCCCTTAGTCGGTTTTTACGACACCCATGGGATGAGACGGGGTGGTGACATATTGTATTCTTACTTCGTCACCACACGAAGCAGGGTATCAATTCGATAGAATTTTGTTTCATGTTTGTTACCACAAAACTATTTTTTGAGCAATTTGATAAGATGTATTTTTGTTTCAAAGGGAATTTCACCTGCAGAAATTTTATCAAAATTGGCTCAGATATTTATTTATAAATGGGACATAACATCATCCAAGTAAAAGATATACCAAACCAATTACCATCGTAATGAGTTGAGGTAGTAACATCTCATGTTCTTAGTTCCTCATAGAGATTACTAACTTTTTTTGATTAGCTTTACACAAGACATTAGAAAGAACTGTAGTCATGCCGTATTCTCAGGCATTCTATAATTTTGTAGTGACGGAGTCTACGTATGGTGACGGAGTAAGAATACAATATGTCACCACCCCATCTCATCCCATGGGTGTCGTAAAAACCGACTAAGGGACTATCCGTAAATATTATTAGAATTTCAAAAATAAAATTTAGAACTAAAAATTCTTTTTAAATACCTCTCGTATCTGATATACCGATCACTGCCCTTGAAACGTGGCACCCTAATGAAAATGTAATGATAAGGCAAAATCATTTAATCGGGACCCCGTGTTTGAGTCCCCTTACAAGATGATTGAAATTTTTGAATTACGCTGTCTTTCCAATAGTCCATTTAAAAAATACTTCTAACGATGTCATTGTCGTTTTAATTTAGGTTTTTGTTCAAATAAATTTCTATCTCAAATAGATATACACACCTCAACAAAGTCTAGGGATATTTGGTATTTACTCAATTATATTTGGTAAAACTCCAAAATTATAGCGTAAATTTGATGCACTACTTTATCGGCGATAGTAGATGTATGTGGTGTCAAAGATCAACACAGAGTTTTTTGTTTTAAATTGAATGACGTTGACACTAATAATAATAAAAAAATAAAAACTTTATTTGCACAAAAAAAACATAATTACAGTTATTCTATCTTAAACATAATATGAGAGGCACATTTTATTTAAAATTTATAGATAGAGTGTACGATGAAGTCTGAACTAGTATAAACTGTATGACAGACCCCAACGCCCTCCCAATTTAACATTATTGTGTTTAGGGTAAGACATTTGCTAAGTTGCACAAAGTTAGTTTAAGGTAGGTTGACAGAGTTAAATAAGTAACTAAGTAGGTAGTAATAAACTTAATGAAGAAATTACAATAACATAATATGTATAAGAGGGTGTGTGTGTGTGTGTGTGTGTATGTATGTGTGTGTGTGTGTGTGTGTGTGTGTTTGTGTGTGTGCACGTGTGTGTGTGTGTTTGAGTGTAAGATGTAATGCTCATTACTTATATTATTTGAACAAGTAGTTGTTCTGTCTCTAAATAAGTTAGGGATTTTAGCTCTTCTATCAAGACCCTTTTACAATCATGTATAGGAAGAGCATATATGTTAACCTTTTTATTTATTTTATTGTACAGTCGACAGCTAAGGCTTTTATAGTGACGCTCGGCCAAAGAGGTGTTTACCTTATGTACGGGGCACACTGGAAAATTACTACGACGACTATTTACTAGGGAGCGATCATAGGAGAGTAAACTGTGCTTACGATGGACAACCTGAAAAACATACAGCTGCCTAACAGTCAGAACAGAGAAGTCTTTGTACAACTCTATTGTGGGGTACCGAAAGGGTTTTTTAAGCATTACTTTAAGGACAGCACGTTGAGCTCTTTCAAGTCGAATCATAGAGGTCTTATACGTGCCTCCCCAAGCTGTTATACAGTATGTTATTTGTGACTGTACTAAAGCAAAATAAATGGTTTTCAAGAGATGCATGTCTACTACCTGTCTAAGCTTTTTCATAGGGTAGATCAATTTCCTTTCGGAACATGTCATCCGAATGTCAAAACACCCGTTCCCAAAACATCCGTTCCCATTACAACCGTTTCCTTAATTGTTTGTTTTCCAAATTGCAATTTTCTCAAAATATCAGTTTCTCCAAAAGAACTAATCCCAAAACATCCGTTCCCGTCACCACCTTTTCCTTAATTATTCGTTTCAAAAACAGACAATACGAGCCAGAGAACGGCAAAGAATTGATGCATTCAAGATGTGGTGCTGCAGACGCATGCTGAGGATACCCTGGACCGCCAAGCGCACCAATGCATCGATACTTTAGCAGCTACGTATTCAAACACGCCTTTCCACCATCTGCCAGCAGCGCATTTTGACCTACTTTGGCCACATAATGAGGAGGGGTGAAGAGAGCCTCTAAAAACTTATCGTTGTTGGGAACACGGAGGGCAAACGAGCACGGGGACGTTCCCCAACCAGATGGAGCGATCAAGTGAGAGGCCCATCATCAACCACATTTTGCTCTGTTGCCCGAGACGCGATGAACAGGCACCGGTGGAGGTAGATCATCGAAAGCCGGTGCAAATCATCCACATCCGCTGATCACCACGATCCTCAGTCATGAGGGACCGACTACAGAGAGAGAGTATAAACAAAATGTCAAACGGGTCAATTTAAACAGCATTATAATATTAGTTGATCTAAATTGAATTGATATATTAATACTATAATTTAGTTATTGTAACACACATTTACTTAAGCCTGTGATTAAGCTTTTCTTTGTGTAGTGATAAACTGATATACTAAGAATTAGGCTATTAGTTATAAAAGGGTGTCATTAGAAACTGATGTTTTGGGGCATGTATCTAATGACAAATGAGTATTTTTGCATGCTGTCATTTTATGAAACTGTTATTTTGAAACGGATGTTTTGGGAACGGGTGTTTTGACATTCGGATGACATGTTCCGAAAGGATCAATTTGCGTATACGAGCCGTCATCGAGGCAATGTGTTTATCCCAGCTAAGGGTACTATCAATTTGTACTCCCAGGTACCTAACATCTGAAGCCCTCTCCAGAGATGGACATGAGCAGGAACCCTGGGAGCTCGGTGTGCAGCTATGGGCTTGAACTTTTATTTCTTTTGGTTGGGTTGCAGAGTTAGTCGTAAAAGTAACAAACTTACTTTTTGAAACATTTAGTGTAAGCAAATTAGTGTCTAGCCATGTCATTACTATTTTTAGCGCATTTTCAGCAGATTGATTAACACTGGTCCAGGATTCTCCACTTATTAATAGAACTGTGTCATCTGCATAGGCGAATATTTTACAATTTGGAATGATTAGCTTACAGAGACTATTTACATACACTAGAAAGAGCGTCGGTCCCAGCACACTTCCCTGTGGGACGCCAAAAGTTAGCCTTTTTTCAGCGCTAATGTGACTCTGAACCTTAACATATTGGCTACGGTCAGACAGATAGTCGCGAAATATATCGAGGGAGACATCTCTTACACCTATAGCCTCTAACCTTTGCAACAGGATGTGTGTAGAGACCGTATCAAAAGCCTTGGCCAAATCTAAGAAAATACCTTTTGTTTTGGTTCTGGTGTCAATATTGTCAACAATTGAATTAGTCAAATCTAAAACTGCATCCTCCGTTGATTTACCTTTTCTGAAGCCATACTGGTTTAACGCTAGTAGTAATCGTTTAGTAATCTTTTATTGAGTACCTTCTCCAGTATTTTAGACAGGGTACTCAGAACAGATATTGGCCTATAGCTTTCGACACAGTCCCCAGCACCACCCTTAAAAATTGGGTGCACAAGGGCCTTTTTAAAAACGTTTGGAAACACTCCCTTGACCAAACATAAATTGCAAATATGCGTGATTATCGGCGTGAGCACATGTCGAGCACTTTTAATAATTGACGCCGGTATATCATCATGACCTGAAGCACAATTATTTTTAGGCCGGAAATAATCATATTGATTTCATCAACATCTGTGTCTAACATGCCTAGAGAATTTCCCTGTGAGTTAGTCATGTCATTTAGGTGATGATCGTGCTGTATGAAGTTGTGCTTTTGTTTTATACGCCTGGCTAGTTTTGGACCAACAGACGCAAAGTAATCATTAATGTAATTAACAGAGGACTCGGGATCAGAACCCATATTTAGGAGATCTCGTGTAGTATTTACTGGCTTGGTATTAAGATAACTGATCGATTTTATAATGTTCCAGGTTGCTTTTGGATCACCCTTAGTCCTCTGCAGTTCACATCTATCATATTTACACTTTACATCTTTGAGCAAGTTATTACAATAATTACGGTAACGTGTGTAAATCAATTTGGCTATGATATTATTAGGGTCTTGTTTAGAGGTTTTGTGTAATTTATCTCTGTTTTGTATACATCTCAAAAGACCCGGGGTGATCCACGGTTTTATTATTCTTTTCCGACTTAAGAGTACTGTGGTAATTTATTAAGTCCGACAATGTAGAGACAAGAAGTTCCGCACTACTGTTTGGATTAACCATGCGTAAAATATGTGATAAGTCCAAATTTTCCAGGCTGCAAACCAAAGCTTGTAGATCGATATGTCTTTTAAAATGTTTGGGCTCCGCCGCGAATGATACTGTATCGATACATAGTAAAACCGGTGCGTGATCTGTGATATATGAATCAAGACCCAAAACGGTAGCACTTTTTTTAGTTTTAAGTAAAACGTGATCATGACATCTATCAAGACGAGTAGGAAAAAGATGACCTGGCAGAAGACCATGACGAGCAGTTAGATTTAAATACTCCTCACTGTTTGTGTCATTACTATTTGGGGTGATATTTATATTCAAGTCACCTACAATAGCCACAGAACAAAAAGATGCGATTGACGATAGTATGTCATTCAATGAGTCCAGGAACCTCGCGACATTCCTAACTGAAGGAGATCTGTATATCGCCACAATAGCTATGTTTGAAGCCATCTTGAGAATGATACAGTTGGCATCATGGAAAACTGGCTCCGTTATATTATAACTTAGCGCTTGCCGTATGTATATAACTACACCGTCATTCTGGTTACTATATGCAGACTGTATACTAGAGTAACCGTACAATATAGGCACATTAGATACCTTACTTAACCAACATTCAGTGAGGACTATAACATTACATGTGACATCCATAGAGCTAAGTAAAACGTTTAGGGCATCAATGTTACAATTTATGCTTCTTATGTTGACATGTAGAACCTTTAATATAGGTACTGTGTGGTTAAGGAACAATGAACAATTAACGGGTGAACAAATGTAAGATTTTGCGACGTCAAATGATTCCACTGATTCCGTAAATTCATTTAAGTTGTTCATTTTTATACAATGTAAAATATGGTATCGTTTCGCTGATCCGGTTTTAGACTAAAACTTGTAGTTTGGGCATTTATTGTACTATAAAAATAACTTACAGTGAATATGATAAGTAATTGTTTATGTGTATTCAGTGGCTGATTGTGTAAAGCGCGTGTCATTCGCAATGGGCTATTTCTAAAATATGCAAAATTAAATGTATATTTTTCAATCTTTCTGAGAGATTTTCTTAATATCTTTTTCCGTAAGAACCTTGTACAAAGTATAGGAAAACCATAAAAAATAAAATAGCCAAATCGGTCAAGCCGTTTTCATGCTATGTCGTGACAACGGAAAACGGGTTTCATTTATATATATATATATAGATTATCTTTACGAAATAAAAAGAAGGAAAAGTGATATTAGTAAGCCAAGTATCCCTCCGTCCCTGCAGTGGGACATTAATGGTCTGTTATGAAGCTTGTATCTAGGTGAACATTTTTGCTCTTCTGTGTCTGCTTTATGCCTTGCAAGTGTTTATCTAGTTTGTTTTTAAACATGTTGATACTTGTGGGTGTCACTATTTCTTCAGTGGGGATTATTGGTGGATCAGACAACTTGCATCAAATAAAGCTAATAAATGCTCCATCATTAATTATATAGATTACGTCTAAAAACTTAATTCAAATAAAATATAATACTTATGAAAATATCAATCATAAGACCCCCCATGACAGTGAAATGTCAACACACCCCATAGCCCCACGATACGGTAATACGTAATACAGTGACTATAAAGATTTTAAACTGACTCATTTATCTTTGTGCTTATAAAAACCCTATACCCTTATAAGATTGACGTGCTTCCATGACATGCATAAATTATTACATTTTATTTATTTGGGTATATTTTTAGATTTATTTTGTATTTTAATTTAAAATTACTGGTAGTCGTAAACGCTGCCTCTCTGTATGAGGACTTATGAACATAATAATGTGGCTTAAAAATTATTATTAGTTGTCTGGTGTATTGGGCCGGAATGTAGTACCTATGTCTTCGTTTTTGAATATAAGAAGGTAATAGACCGGTCATTGCTTTAAAAAAAATGGTTACCTACCCTTAAAGTTTTCCAGGAGTTTTTTTTTTTTTATATGATGGGAGGCAAACGAGCTAGCAGGTCACGTGATGGTAAGTGATCACCGCCGCCCATGGACACCCGCAACACCAGAGGAATCACAGATGCGTTGCCGACCTTTTAAAAGGGAAGTAAAAGGAGGGGGAATGGGCTAATGGCTACTAATGGGAGTTTTGAAATATAGTATTTTTAAGTAACTGTATCCACATCTAGGCTAAAGATAATAATTTGGTAATTACAAATAACTGTGTAATAAAATGCAGACGTTTTGAAACGTCAACCGCGTGTGGGACAGCTTTGCCACCGAAACAGTCAACTAGTAAAAGTGTAAGACAATCACCAAAGAAATCTAAATATTTTAATCTCAATAGAGTGTGGTTTAAGAATTTTCTCTATGAGACTGCAAATCGCGGCGATAAAGCCCCGCTGAGGTGCTACAACCAAATTCAATAGAAACTTAACTGATCAATCTCCATTCGACGATAATATCTCGGTAACTCGACGAGTGGCTTGGGACATTTGTTACGCAGTGTTTGTTACTTCGATGTGTTTTTATTGGTTGATCCCTGAATACTAGTTGCAAAACGTTTGGGGGTTCTTCGCTCGAGTTTGTGGTGGTCGCTTAGTTGATCGACCACCAAGATAAAATTGTCACTAGATACTCGATTGCATTTTGCAACCCTAAACCAAAATCACTACAGTTGTCATTACCTTACGGCTGTTGTTTTGGGTATAAATGAAACAATCGCATGGGTTGAAAAGAATGAATTATCACAAACCGACTTCTAGTAGTAAGTCGAGTCAAAGTAATCATTTGACTAGCGCTCTTGTCATCGGTTGCAAGTCGTTCGAACAAATATTTGTAAAAGATTTCTGAGAAACATGGTGGTCTAGAGAAATGTGGTAAGAAAAAACTTAAACCAATTATGGAATCATCAGAGCAAATTAATATAGTAAAATATTATATCAAAAGTGTTGATGACATGATGTTCATCAAGACGCCATTTTACTATGGCAACCGACAGAACAATTATGTAGCTTATAGAATTAAATATACGAATGAAATTGTAAATAAACTGCACTATCAAGCTCTCCTTTGAGTATAAGTGTTCTGTAATCAAGCTGCAAGCCAATGTGCCATCTAAAGAAGAAAAAAACCAAAACGCAAGCGAAGCAATAGAAACAAAACAAACTATCGAACATCAAAGTATTTCAAGAGGAACGATTACTATTATATCTGATTCATTCGAATACCATCTAGAAACGAAAAGTTTTCCAATAAGAATCTTTCTAACATGGCTGAAGTTAGATACAAGTTTACTGACACACGCGGACGAACGTTACTTTTTGAATTTAGAAAGAAATAACGTTTGAGACAAAACACTTTATGAGAAACAAAAGCTTTACTATTTTGAGTCAAAGTATTTGATTTTACACTGTGTGCTTATTGCAGATGAAAGTTAGTTTTATATTTTACTTTATATAAGTAAATATGATAAATAGTTCGTGTGAATTATTATAACAAGATGTCACTATCTTTTTCTCATCATTTATAAGGATTATAAAAGTCGACCAAATGGGCTGCAAATACTAATATTATATTTAAAATAAAATATTATATTACTATATAATATCAGACATAATTATTACTGACTTATCTACCAAGCCAAATGACGATGAGTCATTTCGTTCGGCCTCTAAAGTACCCTACCTTACAGCCCTACCTTACAATAGGAGTTTTGAAAATCTGTTAGTAATGAACAAATACAATAAATTAAGTAATTTTGATTGAAGTTTGAATTAAGTTAACTAAGTTTCATTAAACAAAGTTAAAACTAATTTCACAAAGCAGGTAAGTAACTTAGAAAACTTATAATTTAAAAGTAAACTTTTATTAACAAACATAAAAAAAACTTATATCAAAGTAAAATATAAATTAATATTAACATTTTAACAGAGCACTGTTTAAAAAGTTTCGTCTTATTAAATCTAACTGCTTGCATAGCACGGCAAAAAGCCATTAATTTTAATAACGCCTAAAACTTTCTTAAAATTTATTCTTAACTCAAAATAACTTAATTTCGCCAACAATATTTTCCATTACGCTTGTAAAGATTCAAGGGTTGGTAGAGCACAATGAAAGGCTTTATAAACCTGTTATCGCTAGCGTCAGGTTTAATAACGTTCTAAGGTATAAATAAGGACCCACAATAGACAATTTTCAAAGGGCAGGATTTTAATTAAGCGTAATCATTGTATTTTAATCAGTTATGATCATTAACCAAATTGTTTCTCTTTTATTATACATCAAAACTGTTTTCTTTACAAATATTTTATTAGTAAAACAACGTGATTTGAATTTTTTGTTACTTACGCACGAATACTAATAGAACCTATATTATTTTTGCCTTTTGGAATTTTTTAAACAAGCTTTAGACTTTTTTTAACTTACCTTGGTATAATTAAATCTATCCTAATATTATAAAAAGGTAAAGTTCGTGTGTTTGTGACGTTGTAGGGAGTAATTTCTGGTTCTACTGAACCGATTTTAAAAAAATTTTCTGTGTTGAATAGTCTATTTATCAAGGAGTGTCAAAGGCAAGTGGGCACGCGTCATCTAGTATATTATACGGATATGGATTAATTGCTGGCTTATAATATTTTTCCAGTGTGCCTGCTCACCAAATATCTATAACGTTTTGCTTAAAAGATTTTAAAGCTTTATAATTTACTAAGATAGTCGACTAAGTTTATTAAGTTTTCCTCTATCACATGAGAATAAAGCCCGATTTACACATCGACAAGTACAGTAGCGAGTTAAGTAGTAAGTTGTGGATTAAGTTGATTAAATAGATCTCCATCCTATTTTTTGGCGAGTTAAGTTCTATTTAATCAACTTAATCCACAACTTACTACTTAACTCGCTACTGTACTTGTCGATGTGTAAATCGGGCTTAAAAGATCAGCCGCTGCAATTGAACATTAAATGGACAGACAACAATGTTTTGTAATCCTAATATAAATAAACATGCCGCAGACCACACGATTCTAAAAATAAAAAAAAAGCATTCCTTTTTCAATCTTGTCCGATATACGAAATTGATCTGACATCCAAGGAGGCCGATAATCATTTGGCGATGACTGGCTGCTTTTCGGCTTTTGAGCTCCGTCACCTGTCATAACGCGATTGGCCTCAACAAGACTTTAATATATTTCACCTTTTTATTACTTTGAGTATTTATTTTGAGGGAAAGAATAGGTTTAATGGACTAAAGGGGTCTTAATGCGGGTCTCTTTATTGTGTCCTATTTATGGAGCTTATGAGCGCAGTCATAGTTAAGTAGGAAGATTGTTATCTTAATACTTTCCCTCATACAGACGCAACGCCATCTAGTTTCAAATACGGCAACAAAAAATAACATAAATAAATACAACAACCGAACGCTGTACCAGAGTTTTTATTATGCAATCCTATATATTGCATGAATTTTAACAATAATCTGAGGATTTCGGACATCGCACAGTGTCGCGACTTCATACAAAAGGTTATCACAAATATTATTTTGGGAAACTGTACGTTTCAACTTATATATATATATATATATATAAATGTGAATTAAACATAGAAGTATAAGGGCGCCTTCAAATTTGCCGCTAAGTGTCGCGCGGAGGCAGCGCGACTGCAGCGCTGCGGTCGCGCTGCCGTCGCTAGGTTTGAGAATGGTAGTGTTGTGTTTTAGTTTTACGATGGACTCAGACGAAAATACACTGCTCTTAGTGTTACTATTAAAAAGAAAAAGTATTCTAAACAACACTAGTCGATCGATGAACGAATGCGGGGACGCAGCGCGGGCGTAGTGCTGCAGTCGCGCGTTTTTTATCTCTATGAATTTACAAAGCAGCGCGACCGCAGCGCTGCAGTCGCGCTGCCTCCGCGCGACACTTAGCGGCAAATTTGAAGGCGCCCTAAGTGATATTTATTACTGACATTTTTTTTAATCCATAATTTGGCTTAAAACAGGATCTTGTACACATTTGTTATGTTTGCTGCATGATTGAATTGTAGAAATTAATGGATCAGAAGTCACTAACAGTTTGGTAATTAGGTCGTGATTTTCTCCGTGTGGTGAAAAACAATGTCACCCCATACAACAATATGCTAAACATATCACAAGAAATATATCTAAGCTTAGATTTCGTGGACACACTTCACAAACTTATTCTATCTGAAGCATCCTAGTCTAAATCGAATATCCAAACTAATGCATTTAGAAAATGGGTGCCTCATAAACTTATAGTGGAACGTCAAAAAGTGGAAAATCATAGAGTAGTTCTGGGAGTGAACGGATTTGAAGAGGATTCCAACTATTTTATTGGGGACCTACCGGATCTGACTATAACTCAGACAAGTTGGGACCAATCCAAGTTCGGTGCCGCTCTGATTGCTTAGTTTCTTGCTCAATTTGCAATATTCGTTTCAACGTGTTTTCGTTAGGTGGAACCGTGTTGGTATTATAGAAAAGAATGAGGAAATTTTCTTTTTATAAAAGGAAAATTTAGTTGTAGTTGGAAAAATATGTTTGTGAACAACTTTCTAACAAATTGAATAGAAGATTATTTATTGCAATAGATTATCTGTTTCTTCTTCTCTGATAAATATTATTATAAGGTTTCTGCTGTAAAGGTAATCTAATCAGCTGTTTGCTTGTTTTTGTAACCATTCGTAGAGTAAGGGGTTTTTCCAATTACCTATGTGTGTATTACTTTATTATACTTTAGTGTGTATACTAAGGTGTTTACAAATACAGTTGCAATCACTGACTTATAAACTACTAGCTGACCCGTGCTCACTTCGTTGGGGGGCGAAAAAAACGCGTCCGTTTTTTAAACATATTTCGTTACTGCTCCACTCCTATTAGTCATAGCGTGATACTATATAGCCTATGACACTCCCCGATAAATGGAACATTCAACACAGAAATAATTTTTAAAATCTGTTCTGTAGATCCAGAGATTACCCCCTACAACGTCACAAACACACAAACTTTACCTCTTTATAATATTAGTATAGATTATAATTATATATATAACACAGGTTAAGCAACGTCAGCTAGGTCATTCCGTAGATGGGTGATGGTTCAATAAATCTTTCGTCTCTGCGTTTTCGTGCTTCGGGGGGCACGCAAAATGTCGGTCCTGGCTGTAGTAGTAATGACACAGTCAAGCCACAATAAAAGACTGTGGGCGGCTTAAACAATTCTCGTTACTGATGAAGAATAAGCCCCTTACTCATAAACGCCTCTTAAATTTAATCACTGTTTAGAAAGATTTTTATTAGTAAAACCAACCTTATACCAAACAAAACCGCAAGAATTTAAGTTAATCATTTGACAAAAATTTAAGAGGCGTTTATGAGTAAGGGGGTTAGTGTTTACCGGGACATAAAATTTATTAATCTCCTCTTATATATCCTTAGCTTATAGGACAAAGTATTCAACGTACATAATATTAAGCGAAAGTTTAAGTGTTATTATTAAATGATAGATGAAACATGATTTACCTAAGTTTTCGAAATAAATCGTGCTTGTATGATTTGCACTAATCATAGAATAGGCGCTTAGTTGTTATGATTTTGGATAGAGATGACTCATGGTTTAAAAATTAAGATCGCCTGAAAATATATATTTAATATCACGTAGGTACAGTTAGAGGATAAACATAATGAGTCAATACATAATCGAAACTATTTATGCAATTGAATTTTTTTTAACAGAATTTTGTATTATGTGAATTTGTTTTAATAAAACATTTACATTTACATCGTCTTACTAATAAACATTTACACATAATATATCTATATCTTTAACATATAAATTATAATCACTATTTATTTATAGTATGATCATCATAATATTCATGACATACATGATTAAAATAATGTGTTATTGAAAACAATTACGGCAGTAAAATTTCTTATCAAACAAAGACTGATAAGGCCGTATGACGTCATTTTTAACGTACACAACTAGTAGAGCAATATTTCGTCAGAGTCGTCAGTCGCCTCCGTGGCGCAATTGGCTAGCGCGTTCGGCTGTTAACCGAAAGGTTGGTGGTTCGAGCCCACCCGGGGGCGTTTCTTTTTTGGTTATTATTAGAAATACTAACATTCATGTCGTTTGGACGACGAATTTTATTTTAGATTTTGTTTTTTTTTTATTTTTGTAATAAATTTATAAATTATTCGAACTATTTTTTTTTACTATTTATTGCTAGAAGTAATAAAAAGGAAAAAACAAAATTATAATAAACCAAAGCCACTGAGAATATATAATTATATATATTAATACATAATATAAATTAAATATTTTATGTAAACACACAACATAAGTACTCGTAACAGTTTACTAAGTAACTTTGTATTAAGTAGGTAAGTAATCTGTGATATAGTTACTTTTACAACTAAGTAACGGTTGACCACAGCGTCCAGCTTAACCCCATTGTTGACTTATGAACACATGTAACAACGGAAATACGTAACCAATTACGTAAAAACTGGTCCGGATAGTCCCTTAGTCGGTTTTTACGACACCCCTGGGATGAGACGGGGTAGTGACATATTGTATTCTTACTCCGTCACCACACGAAACAGTGTATTGCGGCTGAAATGTGCATAATATTATTATTGTTACGTAAATTTTATATAACTTTAACCATGCAATTGCACACCACCGTCAGCAATTTACAGTAATCATTAAAAATAAATCGCTTAACCAATAAAAGACAAAATACTCCAAAGAAATGTTAAAATTTATGTAAATCCATTTAAATTAATCGGTTAATCTTTATCACAAATACGATACTAATTAAGTATCCCATCAACGGGTGGTCCAATTAGTGATACTAAATTATTTTCTATTCATTCACTCTTTTATAAAAAGAAAAGGACAGCAAAATGAATTAAATGTACAAAAAAACCGGTAGCTTTTGTAATTGAGAGTTATTCTATAGGCTGTGTTGATTTTAATTTAATCGTAAATTAAGTTTTTGTGTTAAAGAAAGATTGCTTTAATTGATATTTAGTTTAACGAGCGTTTTCTCTTAAGGCTTAGCTAATTTGGAATTTGTTTATTTTATACAATTAACTAAATTCAGGCAGAAGTATAGAACAGAATAGTTTTTACTGCAAAGATAGCCTAAGTTAACAAATAAATACATCATCTTCTCTTCACATTTTTCTTTATTTAAAATAATTTAATGACGACCTCTGTGGCGTAGTGGTTATCATGACTGCTACGCAGAGGTCTCGAGTTCGATTCACGCTTAATCATGTGCATGAACATGATTGTGTTTGCATTGGTCTAGGTGTTTTCTATGTTTTTACAAAAAACAAAAAATTTAAGTAAGTTTATCCGTTGTCTAGTACCCATAGTACAAGCTCTGCTTAGTTTGGGACTAGATTTATTATTAATAATTGTACATATTATTATTTTACTACCATTATAACGAATAATATCAACAATTATTGTAACAATACTATTCAAAATACCTAAATACTCTATAAAGACAGGTGGTACAAAAAGCAGTCGGTCTTTGTTAGCAAGTTATGTCGGTAAAAACCTGGACACGAACGCCATCTGCCGGTGACAATGGGAAGATTTATCGTCTACTTTCGCCATAGAGGCGTCTGGCTCTATATAACTTAATGCATAAGAGATAGCGGTTAATTTGTTTAAGAATAAGATATTTAGAATTTTCTTACATACTAAGTACTCTACCCTTATTTAATTATTAATTAATTTCGTATGTTTGGTTATTATTTTGTTAATTTTGAATGAATTGTATTTTAAGAAAAAAAAAACATGGCCATGATAACTAATATCAAGGCCATGTTTTTTTTTGTTTATGTTTTTACTTTTGATTTTTCTCCTTTGCTATAAAATAATTTAAAAACGAAATGTCAATACCTATTAAATGGATATTCCTTACATAAGGCTTTTCATTTAAATATTTAGAAATAAATGTGTTTCTTAAATCGCACAACTAATAAAATATTTACAGAGTTGAGACATTGTCATAACTATCAATCATAACAGCTCATTAATATCCCACTGCTGAGACGAGCGTCCTCCCGTTACGGAAGGATACTTGGCCTACTAATACGACGCTGGCCAGACCGATTGGTATAGGGTTTAATTTCAAGTTTTCCTTCTTTTTAGGTAAAGGTAATATTTACAGATAGTCCCTTAGTCGGTTTCTACGATACCCATGGGATGAGATGGGGTGGTGACATTTTGTATTCTTACTCCTTCATCACGCGGATATCTATTACAGGAGATAAATATTGTAGGAGATAAAACCCATTAATTTTATGGGTTCGGAGTAGTATTAAAGCGACCAATGTCTTTTCAAAGGTTATCCTTCGCGCGTTGTTTTGAGCGAGGCGTTGTTTTGAGACCTTAGCTTAAGGTCTCAAAACAACGCCTCGCTTCTAACTTAGACCATTTCCTAAGAGCTGTCTTGCAGATTAAAATCCGCAGCATATACCAATGAAGTCATCTCGTATAAAAGAACCAACTTGTGTATATTTACTAATACACACATCAAAAAAGTCTAAGCAACATGCATGATATTACAAATTTACCATTTATATTAATTAATTTCTAAGTATTTACTCACTCAAAGTGTATAGGTAAGTAAACTTCAAGTGTATAGGTAAAAAAATTTCGATTATGTTTTGTTTTTTTTCATAAAATTCAAATGACTGCGAATTTGTTTGAATTTGAGTGCATGTTAATTGCTACGTTTTAGTCTTGATTTTATAATTTTACCAACCATTTAAATACAGTTGGCGACAAAATTGAATTGTTAGATATTCTTTACGTCATGGAGCGACGTCATTTGACGGCAGATGAAATGCAAAGAGCTGTAGGGATGTTGCAAGCGGGAAGTAATCAATCTCAGGTATCTCGACATTTTGGTATTCATAGAAGTGTTATTTGTCGTCTTTGGCAGCGCTACAATAATACAGGGGAACCCGCTGAACAGCATCCAGGCCGTAAAAGGAGTACAACCACTCGGCAAGACCGGTACATACAACTGACTGCAAGACGCCAGCCGATGTTAACCGCTCGAGAGATAAGTTTGAGGCTACAAAATTCAAGTGGTGTTGATGTAAGTCCCCAAACTGTGCGAAATCGACTGCATGAGTACGGCCTACGAGCTCGACGCCCTATCAGGTGCCCACCGATACGTCACGGGAATCGCGCTCGTCGAAATGAATGGTGTAGAGAACGCATAACATGGACCCAGGAACAATGGGATAAAATTATGTTTTCCGATGAGTCGCGATTCGGGTTTAGGCCTGATACAAGAAGGGTGCGAGTGTACCGTCGACCCGGAAATACTGAAAGACTCAGGTGCGTTCAGGAAGTTCATCCATACAGCGGCTCAACAGTTATGGTATGGGCGGGTATTATGAAGAACAGGCGAACTGAGCTCGTTTTTGTAAATGGAAACATGAACGCTGAAAATTACGTTGAGGATATTCTCAGACCTTATGTCCATCCATTTGCACAAACCTTTGGCTCCGATTTTACGTTAATGCATGACAATGCGCGTTCACATACAGCTCGGCGAACCAGTGAATACTTGGCAACGGAGAACATCCAGGTATTGCCCTGGCCTGCACAATCGCCAGACCTCAACCCCATCGAGCACGCATGGGACATGCTCCAGAGACGTGTTTTGAAGGACTTGGACGGAGTGACAACAACCCAACAGCTGAAGGATTTGCTACAATTCCATTGGGAGCGAATACCGCAAGATGACATAAACAGTCTCATTAATTCAATGAATAATCGTTGCCGACAAGTTCTGAATAGCAGAGGAGGCCATACTTTGTATTAAATTGTCCTATTCTTTCACAATAAATTCATTTTCTTAAGAAATTTCAATTTGTAAAAAAAAAGTTTAGTTTCTTATGTACCTGTATATTCTAATATTGTTAATTTCTGTTATTAAAAGAACTTATAAAGAAAACAGCTGTTATTTTTACATCATAGAACCCTAAAAATATTATTTTAAAAATAAAATACAACGTTATAATTAAAATAAATGGTAAAATAAATTAATATAAATGGTAAATTTGTAATATCATGCATGTTGCTTAGACTTTTTTGATGTGTGTACTTTAACATTATTGTCGATTTTCTTTAGAGAATAATTAAATTATAGAGCCATTTACTCAGAAAAACCTACCCCCTTAGCTTACCTTAACTTAACGCCTCTTAAATATTAGTCAATTGATTAGCTTAAATTCTTAGAATTTTGTTTGGCATAAGGTTGGTTTTGCTAATAAAAATCTCGCTAAACAGTGATTAAATTTAAGAGGCGTTTATGAATAAGGGGGTAAGTGTTTTAATTTGTTAGAAACAGTAAGTTTTTGTTAATCTAAAATGGCTCTATAATTTTCTAAAATAGTTGTTTCCGTTTTAAGGTGCATTAAGTATGCTGATTTGTCCTGTTCCTTTCTGTATTAATTAAAAATAATAATGCATTTCCATAGAGCGCGATCAAGTCCTAAGCTAAATAATAAAGTTACTAAAAAAATATATATATTCAAATATACCTACGACGAAATTATAAATCGTCAATCTGTTTGTTAGTAGACCATTGC
This sequence comes from Schrankia costaestrigalis, assembly GCA_905475405.1. Taxonomy (NCBI): domain Eukaryota; kingdom Metazoa; phylum Arthropoda; class Insecta; order Lepidoptera; family Erebidae; genus Schrankia; species Schrankia costaestrigalis. The sequence goes on from FR997828.1 coordinate 20,709,748, forward strand.
ACTAATTATGACTAAATATGTACTATTCTAATATACATATTAAGAACAGGTGCTTCAAATAATAAGAAAAAACCTTGCATATTTTTAACCCACTTTAAATCATGAAGTTCTGAAGTAGTTGCTTATTTTTGTTTTCTGTTCATCAGCCATTTGTTGACCATTTTTTGTTATCATGACAGCCCATTAACTACTGCAGGGTTGCGCCTCTTCCCGTGACGGAGGGATACTTGGCCTACTAATAACACGCTGGCCAGACGGATTAGTATAGGGTTTAATTTCAAGTTTTTCTTATTTTTATTTTGTAATATTTACGGATAGTCCCTTAGTCGATTTTTACGACACCCATGGGATGAGATGGGTGGTGTGATGGTGGTGATGGACATATTGTATTCTTAATCCGTCACCACACGGAGATTTTTGTCAAACTATATTTATTTCATGTGTAAAGGAAAGTTTACTTAGAGGTGGGCTCACTAATCCAAAGTCATAAAAAAAAAACAAAAAAATAAGTAATAAAATTAAGAGGCTTAAACAAAAATTACTTAAATTAATGCATTTTTAATTAACTAACAACCATTTTATTGTGACATCTATAAAAAAGTTTTTAATACCAAATGACATTTACACGATCCTAATCCGATCAGAATGGAAGATAACGTATTCCCGAACGTAAATTATTCTAAAATTAAATAAAAAAGTAAACAGCAGGCGTCTATGGAACATCCTTTTTATAGTTTAAACATTTATTAATGTGCGTTTTTAAAGAATTTATGTCTGACATTTTGTGTTTGTTTGTCGGCTACTACTTGGGTGAACAAATTTGGGGTTTGGAACAAATTTGACTTCTCTATTTTGTAGAAGGGATAGGGATGTCTAGTTAGTTGTCACATAAAGATGATCTTAACATTACAAGAACTTTATTTGGGTCTGTCCTAAATTAACTTAAATATTGTATGTCTACTATTAAGTAGTACAGTTTTAAATAACTCTAATAATATTCAAATCAGTGTATTTATATGACACTGAGAAATCGGTTATTTTCATTAGAACTCTTTCCAAAGGCGGAAGGGATCCTAGATTTTTTAACTCCCTTTTGATATGTATTTAGTCAAAGTGGGTCATCACTTGGACGTAAAAAAAAATACAAAATATATTTTTGTCAAAAAACGGAAAAAAACATGACACAAAATCCATGCTTCTGGCAAGCTAAGAAAGAAGCCTTTTGCCCAATTAAAGATCCGTTTTTTGGACTTACTTTTTATCAATCCAAATACCAGACCAATTTAATAACTGTCTCATATACTCCACCAAGCAGTCCTAAGTAACAAAACAAGCTATTTGCGTAAAGTTACAACTCGACTGCTACAACTACTTGTAATTAAATTCACAAAGAGAGTATTACTGTTACAAAGAAACAGATTATTCTTTGAGTGTCTAGACTGCACCAAGATATACATTGTCTTGTAAATTAAACGGAATAATAATGAATATATTAATATTAATGTTACTTTCTACTGAAATAATACTGTGCAAGGATTTCGTTTGAATTAGTCAAAATTTCTTATTAAGTTAGCTTTTTTAAAAAGATACTACCGCTGGAGATCATGGCACATCTTTTACAAAAAGATATACAAAGAAAGCCGTTAGGCCGTGGCCATTAGCTGTATACCGGGAGAACTTTCCAAACTATCAATACTTATAGATGTTAAGGATTTGAAACCTTGAGTTTATTATCTAACTAACTAAAAAAAGCGCGATCTGCGTCACCAACGAATGGCACAACCTCTGACGTCACCTGGAACACATTTTGTTTGCGGACGTTGCGACCGGCGTTGTCGCTCTCATATAGGCCCTGTTAGCCATCAAGTGCCAAAACCAAATCACTTGACACGGCTGTTGTTTAGATCATCTTTCGTAGATGTTAAAGGCCACTGATTGCTTTTTAAAGTTCACACACGGCTCCAGCGCAAACACAGGGCTTTCTTAAATCAAAGTAAATTAGTAAAAATAATATTGTAAATTAAAGTATTTTACCAATTACAGAAACATGACATAGTGATGTGGTAACTTTTAACATTCCTCGTAATACAATTTTAAATCATAAACAAGTATTTTAAATTAAAATGCGTTCAAATTTTTGATTACAACGTACTCATACATTTAATAATATGATCCAAAGCGATTTACATGGATCACGTAAGTAGATAATTGACATGTTTATAGGTTGTAATTGATGGATAAATTTGTGTTTTCAACCCTAATGTTTTATTTCATAGATATACAATGGTTTAGTGAAGTTACTTAAAAAAAAATCTATTATTATTTAATGATGTTTATTTAATCACAATACTTCTTATGGTCATCATCATCATCATATCAACCTATAGACTGCTGGACATAGGCCTCCTCCAAACGTTTCCACCCTTCGCGGTCTTGTGCCTCCCTCATCCATCGGCTTCCCACCGTCGTTCGATCTCGTAACCAGGTCGTTGGTCCATCGTGTGAGGGGTCTCCCCACCCTGCGCTTCCCGGTGCGCGGTCGCCATTCTAGAACTTTTCTGTCCCAGCTTATTATCATAGGTATTGTATATGCTTTATTAGCTCTTTTGCAGTCCACTGTAGAGTTAGGGCTCCATCGGTGATGGAGGAACCTTGGGTCAAAACCCCACTGGCTAGACAAGTTGGTAAAATCATTGTTTCAGGTTTAAACAACCTATTCTTTTGATTAACCATGTCAGCTAAAAAACGTCAACTTCTGGACATAGACCTTCATCAACATTGTACCGGTCTTTCTAAGCTGACTGCTCAGATTATGTTAATAAAGCTTTTAAATAAAATAAAACAAGTCTCCGTGTGGTGACGGAGTAAGAAAACATTGTGTCACCACCCCATCTTATCCCATGGGTGTCGTAAAAACCGACTAAGGGACTATACGTGAATATTATCTTTACGTAATAAAAAGAACGAAAACTTGAAATGAAACCCTACACTAATCCGTTTGGCCAGCGTGGTATTAGTAGGCCATTAATGGTAGTGGGACATTAATGGACTGTTATGAAATGATGAAAATAAAACAAAACAGGAACTCAAAAGAAATGCACAGCACACACATCTGCATCAAAAACTTTTTAAATGACCGCCAAGCCCGAGGCGAGGGCACTTAACCAATATTCATATAATTCCCCACAAATACCAAACAATTATTGTTTTTTCAATCTTATTGAAACAGTATTTTGAAACAATGATTTATTATACCTTAATTATGTTTAGAAATTTCGTGGAATTCCATTCTCTTAGATAGGAATGATTGGGCGTTTAAAATGATTAAATAGTTTAGTGGATTTATGGCGTAAAATATAGGCTAGAATTAAATTAATATGATTTAAATTTACGGTAGAATAAAATTTAGAATTAAAATACTTTTAAACAATTAAATAAAATTTTGCTAAAAATATAAAATTATATTAAATTTAAAACCGAATTAAGAAGCTTTTGTAGTCCAATACAAAAAAGAGATCATACATCACTTTTATTCAACTTTTATGATATCTATAAGACTATAAGGGGTGATGAAGTTTTGTATTCTTGTAACGTCACCACTCGGAAGTAAGTTTTGCTCTTTTGCTTTGAAAATGTGGCCTTGTTTATTCATAGTCCCTTGATGTTTTAATTACTTCTAAACGACAATTTCTGTTGACACGTGAAAACCTCCTAAAATACAAAATCTTGTACCGCACTCTCGCACAAAATGAATATTACTCACAATTAGAGCTTCTTGAACGCACATTTGTAAATTTCGTCTTTTTGTGTCTCGTTGTTTCTATTTTCCTACTTTTTCTCATAGTAGCAAAAAAGCGATAATCTTAAAGGCAGAAAGGGTTTTGGAAAGGCGACCGAGTCACATAAGACGTAGGGTAAGCAGACCCTTAACACGGTGGGAAGACGACCTATCGACTCACAGGATTGCTCAAGGCAAAAAAATTTTAAAAGATTCCCAATTCATGCAATGGACTTCTATGGCAGATATAATGATGATGCTGAATAGCTGAATAAGGGATTTAAGATCAAAACAATGGGTAGTAATCTTAATTTAAAAGTCCGAAAATTGTATAAAATAATCCACTTCCATAATAATATATATACGCTCAATATAAATGAAAAAGCATAAATGGTATGCAATTATACCCAACAGATGTTGTTGAAATACAAGTAAGCATTCGTTCAAAAAGAAAGCTACGTTAAAGTTTGGCAAAACAACCGACAGTCCCTTTTAAAAACCATTATCGTTCAGAACGGAGCCACTCTATGTAAAACTTCACAGCTATGGGTAAGGTATGGTTACTTTATAAGCGGAATTATCCTATTAAATATTATAAACGCTTTAGTATGTAAATATGAATAAATGTTTGTTAGTCTTTTTCGCCTCAGCTTCGTCACTGTTTTTTGTGCCAAAATGACCACAAGCATGCGTTAGATGTTCACCAGCTCATCACTGAATCATAACAGCCCATTGTTGCCCCACTGCAGGGACGGGCCTCCTCCCATGACGGAGGGATCCTTGGCTTACTAATACCGCGCTGGCCAGACGGATTGGTATAGGGTTAAATTACAAGTTTTCCTTCTTTTTATTTCGTAAAGATAATATTCACGGATAGTTCCTTAGTCGGTGTTTACGACACTTATGGGATGAGATGGGGTGATGACATATTGTATTTTTATTCAGTCACCACACGGAGAATCACTGAATATCAATTATTATCGATATCCAAGTGGTAACTACGTATGCAGTCATTAATTCAACCCTCAAACTCAAATCGGATGCTTACAGGATGAGATGGAGTGCTGACGATGTGACACAGCAATGGGGCTGTATTGTTCTTAATGGAAAACACGAATTCAATCCAGGAATAAAAATAATAGATATTCTTTCTTATGAACTGACATTACTGGAGATCTCTGTAGTGTAGTGGTTATATAACATGACTGCTACGCAGAGGTCTCGGGTTCGATTCCCACTCAATGCAAATCTTTGTGTGCATAAACATGATTGTTTGCATTGGTCTGGGTGTTTTCTATGTATTATTTATGTATTTACAAAAAAAGTATTTTATGTATGTTTATCCGTTGTCTAGTACCTATAGTACAAGCTCAGCTTAGTTTGGGACTAGAGGGCGTTGTGTGAATGTGAAGATTATTATTTAAAAGGAAGCGATGAGGTTATAGATTCCGCTTACACTGAGACCAAACACTCAAATAATAGCAAAGAGCAATTCAATAATGCTTCAATGATTTTTAATATTCGAACAATTCGCAGCCGATGTATTGTCCATTCACCGAGACCAATTTTTAGCCGAAACACTTTAATAAATCATAATAACCTTTATCTGGATTAATATAAAGTCGATTTTTGGATTTTGGTTTAAAATATCTTGATCCAGACAACATGTGCGACTGAGAATAATTACGGTATTGGTGGAGACCAATATTTCACGGTTGATAGACCAGTAACTGAAGGCCAATATTTTTTTAAAGCTGTTTTAAAAAAGGGATACCCTATTGCATAAATGAAATAAGATTGCATAATTGTTGAGCCGCTTCTTCGCTACTAGCGCTTTGGAGTGTGGTGGTAAAGTTTTCTAAACTTTGAAATGTATTTAAACTTAGATTAAATAGTATAAATGACGTCAAAAAACATAAAACGAAAGTTGTTTATTTTTTAATAAAATATTTTGACTCTTGACTCTCAAGGACTTGGCGTTGCTAGCGGTCAAGGCGTTCAGAGTGACTCAGAAGACCCAGGATCGAATTTTAAAAAAATACATCAGCCAGTTCTAATTATTGAAATTTTCTTATTACATTATGATGTGTAAAATAAATTAAATTAAAACTGTTTTAGAAATCATTATAATTATTTTGATTTGTCAAAAGCGGTTGAAATAATGTGGTTTTTGGTTTTGGACAGATGTGATAATAGCTATGCGGTTAACGTAGGAAGTGATTTGTTTTTCAGACTGTAATTTGATTAATAAATATGTTGACTATCTGTTTTAAATAGATATTATTTTATATGGACTTAGCCAGTTCTCTGGTGATGGAGTAAGAATATTGATGTCCTACTTTATCTTATTCATGTAAAAGCACATCTCTACAAAAATGTAGCATAGACACGAAGACATTAGAATACACCTAGTAGTATTGCCACCTTGTGCGGTCCTGTGCCTCCCTCAATAATATATAACATTTATAATTTCATAAAATCATAGTTTAATTTAATCTTTTTAAAAGGTTATCTTTTATTCTTTGTGCAGTTTCGTTATTAAAGAAGTTTTTCAAAGAAACGTTAGTGCTCCGCTACTTTCAATTGTAAAATAACGCAATTAAATATTTCCGCTCTCGATATTTTTTAAGAGTTTCATTCACAAAGATATTGTTCAACAAATACTCTGAAGAGATTCTAAATATAAAATTAAATTGTAAAGAAATGCAGCTGTTTATATGATTTATGAAAAGAGTTTTCAATTATATTTTCTTTCTATTTAATATTTATGGTATAATTCTTGGGTATTCTAGTGTAACTTCAGACAACAATCTTCTTAAATGTTCACACAATTATGGTGTTTTGAATTAAGAAAAATTATGTTGTTATTTTGAGCATTGATCTCCTTCTTGTAACTTAGTGTAAAAGTTACCTTAATAAATTAACATTTAGATACTTATAACCCCCATTTAACATCTTAAAGATGGGTTAGTCCTTAATCTTAAAGTTGCTGCTGCTGTCTTAATATTCGTGGTGTTAATAGGATTAGTTTAAATAGAGGTCTTTGCAGTAGAACATGGTTTAAATGATAAAATTATACATCATCATAACAGCCCATTTATGTCCCACTGCAGGGACGGGCGGGTTTGATACTGAATCTCAACAATCACAATATCTACAATTAAAACATCAACACCGTAAGACCAACGGTTCAAAATCTCAACACTTCAGAATCTCAACAGCTTAGTAGGTCAATAGTTTACAAGATCAAACTTTAAAATCTCAACATGGAAAAATTTTGGTTGCTGCTTCTTGAAAGTAATCATCATAACAGCCCATTAATGTCACACTGCAGGGACGGGCCTCCTCCTGTGACGGAGGGATACTTGGCCTACTAACACCACGCTGGCCAGACGGATTGGTATAGGATTTAATTTCAAGGAATTAATTTGGAAGTAATTTCGATCATCATATCAGCCAACAGACATCCACTGCTGGCAATTTTTGGAGGAGGCACACAGCGCGGAGAACCGACAGCCGTTGGGGCAGAAAGTTTCTGCAATGGCGACCGCATACCGGATGGCGACGCAGGGTGGGGAGAACTCTAACACAATGGACCGACGACCTAGTTAGGACGGCAGGAAGCCGGTAGATGAGGGAGGCACAGGACCGCCCAAAATGGCAATTTTTGGAGGAGGCCTAGGCCAGCAGTGGATGTCTTTTGGCTGATATGATGACGGGTATTACTTCCAAATTAATTCCTTGCAATTAAACCCTATAGCAATCAGCAATTTTAGTAGGCCAAGTATCCCTCCGTCACAGGAGGAGGCCCGTCCCTGCAGTGTGACATTAATGGGCTGTTATGATGATTACTTTCAAGAAGCAGGACCAACATTTTTCCATGTTGAAATTTTAAAGTTTGATCTTGTAAACTATTGACCTACTAAGCTGTTGAGATTCTGAAGTGTTGAGATTTTGAGCCGTTGGTCTTACGGTGTTGATGTTTTAATTGTAGATATTGTGATTGTTGAGATTCAGTATCAAACCCGGGACGGGCCTCCTACCATGACGGAGGGATATTTAAATTATACATACTTACTATTATAACAAGACACGATTATTTTTAAGAAAGAAGTTTTTTTTTCTAACATAATATATGTAGTAAAAAGTTTTTAGTATGAATAGAAAATTCGTCGGCATTATTAACACAGGCTTCCGCCGGTAGGATGGCAAGCAAGTGTCTAATTTAAACAGAGACTCTAAGTTTGTTCATTAAGTTTAACAAGATTTTGTTACCCTTTGAGACTGAGGACTATGCTGAAATATTAAGAGGAGGTTTTTAAAGGTATATTTTTAAGAAGTAATTGCTTTTTTTTGTGGTATTTTTTGTAGTTTAAATATGATGTATTTGTTTATGTATCTGACAGAGATATTCGAATTTTTTAAATTGTCTGTAACACATCAAAAATACACCATTCTTAAATAACACCGATCTTCAAAACAGAAGACTAGCATAATACATTGTGTAATTTCAAACAATAACGAGTATGGATCTTACTACTGCAGTTTAAACACGCATTATACCTACGAGTAACTATGCTTCTAGCACCAAAAGAACTAAGAAGGTTTTATTATATTTAAATACCAGCAAATGAAAAGCAATATAATAATAAAGTATTGGCATTTTTCTATTATGTCTTTCGCAGAAGGCAATTTATTGGCTGTTCTCCTAATTTATTAACTCTTGAACTAACAAAGAGATCTCAATGAATTTCTCTCTGCAAACACGTTTTATTCAACCCTTAGCACTTAATTAACAAATACAAAGATTAGCAAATCAAAGGAATTTAATTCTGAATCCAAAGTCGTTGTATGAATTAGGTTCTAGGAATATTTTTAGATATCACCTTCGTGATCAATTTCACATCAATGCGATGAGGTTTTTGTGGTTCTACTATTATTTTTACTAATAAACAAATATGTGAAAAATTTCATAACTAAGTGCTGAATTAATCATATATTCTTAAAATGGATTAAATTAATTTTGAGTTGGAAGTTGAACGCTTCATTCTGGGTTCCACTCAGTATCATTTCTCCACATAGCGTCTAGAAAGCTAGCCTTGATATTTTTTTTCTGGCTGCAATAAAATAGGCAACCTGTCGAAGGAGGTTGTGAACCACACGAGTAACACCATAATAAGTCTCTACTAGTTACGTTAGACTATTGTTGCCCACCTTTGATATGGTGTTTTATTGCCTTGAGTTTGCTGGACAGTATCAAAATAAGGCTATGACAGGAAACGGAGACATTATCAATAAACTGTAGATAATTAGTAAATACATTTTACATATACAAATACAGACGACCTCTGTGGCGTAGTCCTTACATTACATGGCTGCTACGCAGAGGTTTCGGGTTCGATTTTCGCTCAATGCAAATCTTTGTGTGCGTGAACATGATTGTTTGCATTGGTTTTGGGTGTTTACTATATATTTACAAAAATAGTATATAAGTAGGTTTATCCGTTGTCAAGTACCCATAGTACAAGCTCAGCTTAGTTTAAGACTAGATGGCGTTGTAGTAAATAGAAATGAATTATTTATTTATAAAAAAAACATTTCTACATTCGGCCATAAGTACATCCAGGAATTACAATCCATCACGACTATACATTATAAAACCAAATTAGTCGAACAAACCGAAATAAAGTTATTAAATAATACCCTTTTTTACATAACAACACAACAAATTCACTTGTAGCCATTATATTTACATATTTTTGATCTGTAATTTATACGCGTGTAAAACCTATGTAAATAAAGAGTTCTTTTTTAAGGAATTCTTTAAACGAAAACAATGTTAATTGTAAACAATAAAATACTTTTTTAACAATTCTATTATTTCATACAATGGTCAAGTTTTTAGAGTGTTAATTAAACCTAAAAACATCGTTTAATAGCCGTTTTTCACTGTACCGTGTAATGAGTCTTACAGCTATGTTCGTGTAGTAACGAACTTAAAATAATTTATAAGTGTCACCACCTCTTCGCTTCCCCTGGGTATCACATATGCCAGCTACAGCATCAGGTCGTCAAAAGCAAATAGATATACTCACCTCAATTTCACAAGGTTTTCATGTTACAGGTATTCTTGTACAGTCAGCTTCAAAAAGCATTTAACATGTTTAACAAAACATCAGTGTTAACATTTTTAACTACCGTAAGTACATGTTTTTTAAGCTAAGTATATGTAATGCCAAATTGGTTTTTGTACGAAAGAAATTACAATACTGGTTTCATCTTAAACATGTGTTGAGGTGTTAAGTTTCTTTTCACATTTTAAATGTTCAGAATAATAACCATAATGCACATTAAACTGTACAAACGACTTTTGTGTATGACTGTACATTAATGTATCTTTTACGCATATGCAAAACGTAACGTCGTTTGCATAAAATAGTATTCTGTATACAAAAGGTTTACAAAATATGCAAAACCATGTGGTTTTTATAAACTATTTTAACACCGCTTACAATATTTTTTATTCGATTAACTGGCTTAGTAAAATAGCTTGAAATGTTTTAAATGAATATTCAAATGTTTGTTTTAGAGTGTGGGATTATAGTTTGATATTTAATTACCTACAGCAAATACTGCTATCAAATCAAGATTGAAAATTACTATATTTATAAAGCGTTAAGAGTGAAGTAAGTATAATTCACAGAACTTGTCTATCACATTCGACAACCTCTGTGGCGTAGTGGTTATATAACATGACTGCTACGCAGAGGTTTTGGGTTCGATTCCCGCTCAATGCAAATCTTTGTGTGCATGAACATGATTGTTTGCATTGGTCTGAGTGTTTCTATGTATAATATGTATATATTTACAAAAAAAAAAGTATTTAAGTATGTTTATCTGTTTTCTAGTACCCATGGTACAAGCTCTGCTTAGTTTGGGACTAGATGGCGTTGTGTGAATGTGTTAGGAATATTATACTTCACAGCTAATACTTAGCAGTGTAGAATTAGAACTGGAAAAAGCTTTCCCCCAACACCATTTTCCATTCAAAACATTATAATAGAAACAAGCATTGTTAAAATTGTTAGTTATTTTATGCATATATCAAAATACTCATTTTTTTTCTAGCGGCCGACAGCCTTTCCACAAGTTATGTTTTATGTAAAAAGTTATTCCATATTTCTTATTCAAAGTTTTTTGTTCGAAAAAAGGTAGATTATTACGAAGTATATCTTGAGGCTATGTGCGGAGAGAGGCTAGACTTTATTAAATAATAAAAACTAAATGGTACTCGTGACTTATTGAATATGGTAGAGCCGGGTTTTAACTCTTCTTCTTGAATACGGTAAATCCGGGTTTTTAACTCTTCTTCTTGAATACGGTAGAGCCGGGTTTGAACTCTTCTTCTGGTTATTAATCTTAATAATACCCAATGCTATCTAGTGCACATAGATGAGGGCGGCACAGGACCGTACTCGATGGAAATATTAGAGAGGTCTATGTCCAACAGTGGACATCCACTAGCTGATACGATGACGATAACAATGATCTACAGCACAGTTAGAACATCGTCAAGTGAACAAAACAGGTAAGAAGAAAATCCGTAGTTCGCGTAGCTTAAATTCATTTTAAAACTAGTCCCAAACTAAGCAGAGCTTGTACTATGTGTACTAGACAACGGATAAACATACTATACTTTTTTTTGTAATTATGTTACTAAAAAAATATTATTCTCTCTGGGTTTTTTTTCTTATACTGAAATTATAACATATTCCTATTTATTTCTCTCAAGTAAACAAAGTACCTACATTTAGTACAAAAGTTACGAAAATTCATGTCTTTCAACAAATTTCAAGTGACTCTTTAGGGAGATATTAAGCATTTGTTTTCTTTTCTATCTGTACTTTAATGTGGGAAAGAAACTTAGAATAACTTAAGTTGTTTAGATAAAAAAATATTTGATGTTTATATTTTGTTCTCAGACTTATTAGTATGAGCACAGAGGTCTCATGTTGTCATTCTCATACTAACGAAGAAGGAAAAGGATGGTTAGAATATATTTATTTTGGAAAGTCAATAATGTAGCGTTTGAAAGTAAAGTTAATTTACTGATATTATTAAGCTATTACTACACAAAATGCGGTCTAAATTACATGTAATACAGATAATAATCTTAAATAAACTAATAGTTAATGAACTTAGGACATCCAGGGACATGATAATATCATAATTTAGGAATCGCCCAAATAATTTGGTCGCGGAAGATTTGAACCTGCGACCTAAGCGCTTACCTAAAAAAAAAAAATACATCCGAATTAAGAACCTCATCCTTTTTTTGAAGTCGGTTAAAAAGAACCTAAAACATTTTTTTTACAAGACGTTCTGAAAGTTCCGAACCCTAAAATTTTTTATTGTTACTAGACGATCGCACCGGAAAAAGATATGCAGAAATACATTTATAACCAATGGATATTAATGTTTTTAACAATGAGATAAATTGATAAATATGCTTTCACATACGAGTAAGCCCTTAGGTCTTAACCTAAAACGATGTGAAAAATATATCGTCAAATAAAACGAAAAGCAATATAAAAATAATTGCATACATTTTTCCTATAACCGATCGAGAACGATTACTTCGTTAAAGATAGTAAAAGGTCGAAACGTGTCGGAACCTTATTACTGGCGAGGAACGTTCGAGGTACCATTCCGAATGACTTTCCCAAGTCGACTTCTGGCGCTGCAATTTAAAACAAAGTTTCCGAAATTGAACGCTACCAGACTCTTAATTGAAATAGTTGAATTTTTCGTACGAAGATTTCTAGATGTTTGTTTTTTTTTTGCGAATACGGCATTAAATTTTATGGGTGATTTTGTTTTAGTCTTGCTTGTGATATTTGTATTTTTGTTTCAGTTTTGCTTTTAAAATTAATTTGTAAAATAATGTGTTTAAAAATTTGAAAATGTAAGTATTTCAACAGTAATCTAACTATGTCCACTAAGATCCATTGAAAAGATCACACAAACAATAATATCCATTTAACAATGGATTTTATTAAACTCGTTAGTGCTAAAAGATCCATTTTTAAAATATTCTTGGATCATGGATTAAAGTGGACATAAGTGTGTGATTTAAGTGTAAAAAGATCCATGGATCTTTTCAATGGATTTTAGTGGACGGACAATGTTTCAGAAATTTTGCATAATTTTGAAAAAGAGCATAAATGTTTAAATTAACAAAAGAATTAACAGACAAAATGAATACTTAGTTTAAAAAAAACAAAAAATATACAAGATTCTCGCATGGCAGAATCTTTTAAATAATTCTAGAACTGAATCCGTCTCCATACATGTTTTATGAGGTGTTATTTATGTGTCGGTGTGCTACCGGCTTTATTCTTTCAAATGTGGCGCAAAACAAAACTGAAACAAGTGAGGGAATACATGGAAATATAGCGTGTTCACACTTTTCAACGATTGCATTAAGGACTAATTTCGCTTATCATTTATAATAGACTGGCCCCGGCTTCGCGCGGGTATAATACTATGCATATATTGTATAATTCCGTGTGGTGATGGAGTAAGAATACAATACGTCACCACCCCATATCATCCCATGGGTGTCGTAAAAACCGACTAAGGGGCTATTCGTGAATATTATCTTAACAAAATAAAAAGAAGGAAAACTTGAAATTTAACCCTTTACCAATCCGTTTGGTCAGCGTGGTATTAGTAGGCCAAGTATCCCTCAATCACAGGAGGAGGCCCGTCCCTGCAGTGGGACATTAATGGACTGTTACGAGGAAAACTTGTTCGTAACCAAAAAAAACAAGACGTAATACTAAGTTCGGGAATCTTCGTTGACCTTCGGCAAAGTTCGCAATACCTTATTTCCTTGAACGGCTAGCGTTTCTAGAGACGATAAAAACTTCGTCCTCTACATTATGAATACTGTTGCGACATGTTGCTATTGCCGAACAATTTGTTCGTACGCTGGCATTGTGTTATTTGGACGGGTTACATGCTGATGTTGGTTTTATGTTGGCCAAAAAACTATATGGAAAATTGTCGTTTTTAATGACCACTTACGTCGAGGCCCGATTTTTACAGTCATGAATTAATGAATTTTTTTTTTTCTTTTTTTTTCAAAGACATCTTCCGCACTAGGGATCATGCCCTGTGTCGCGGGGACCTTTTACAAACATCAATTAACGGACACAAAGAACACTCAGACCAGGACAATAATTTGTGGATCTCACAAATTATTGTCCTGCGTGGGGATCGAACCCACAACCTCTTGCACGGCAGCCGCTTGCGCTACCGTCGCGCCACCGAGGTCGTCATAATAAAGAATATCTACTAGACGCATCACGCACGGCAAACGCATACACGGCCGACTTGCTACCGAGACTGTGATTTGCTTAATCTGTTCTTTTGTCTACTTAGCTACGAACTATAGCTACCTTACCAATGGATATAATTTTCACTCCTCTTATTTGAATTGACAAAAAGAAAAGTTTACATTAAACCATTCGGCTAGCGTGGTAGTAGTCCAAGTATTCTGTGACTAGAAAGACAGAAGTCTTTGCAGAAGGACATTAATAGACGTTTAAGATGATTTTGTCATTACATTTCTAAGCTCTATAATGGTCTATCTATAGACTCAAAAGTCTCTATAAAAGGCTATCATAACTCATAAACTCACTTAAAATAACAAAATATTAATAAAAACTTTATAATTTAAACAAATTTTATTAAATTAATACTTTGAAGTAAGTATATATTTTCATCGCTTATATAATATTTATTTTAAGTTAATTTTGCTTTCGTTAATTTATAATTCATGATTTACTCGCTTTAATAAGAACAAGATATTTCAATTTTATGTAATTAAGTGTTTATGTTTAAATAATGACTTACTTACTATTAATATTATAAATAGCTTTAATTTTTAATTAATTACGTTAAGTTAATTCAGTTATTTTATCGTTTACTGTTCCATGTTGCTTTGCCCGCGTAGCCATACCTCAGGAACGACATCATAGGTTTGCGGTCAAAAGTAGATTGTTAGGATCCGAAAAGAAGAAAGACAATGGAAAAAATTGATAATCGAGGCGGGAATCAAACCCGCTTCGCTGGACTATACGCGTCCAGCGCCATAACCTCTAGGCTCCAGAGACGCGGGTTCGATTCCCGCCTCGAGTATCAATTTTTTCCATTGTCTTTCTTCTTTTCGGATTTTTCTAGTTATACCTAAGCTTTATAGGTAAAAAATGATATGTATATTGTTGGGAATCTAGAATGGTTAGCTTTATGAACGTTTCTTTTAGATTAGCTTGATGGATGGCAAAGGGAGGGGAGATCTTTTGGCGAGGCAGACACGCATGAATAGGTAATGTAATGATTATTTAGACTATTAAAACCATTGTTGGTTTTATATAACAGGCCTTTAACTCCCGCAGCAGAAATGGAAGTCTCATAAAATGGAGGAACTTCAGAGCATGAGTAGTTAAATAAACAATCCTCACACATCCACACAACGTCATCTAGTGCAAAACTAAGCAAAGCTTGTACTATGGGTACTAGACACCGGATAAACATACTTAAATACTTTTTTTTTGTAAATACATAATTATACATATAAAACACCCAGACTAATGCAAACAATCATGTTCATGCACACAAAGATTTGCATTGAGCGGGAATCGAACCCGAGACCTCTGCGTAGCAGCCATGTAATGTACCGACTGCGCCATAGAGGTCGTCTAAGTTGACACTTCTTCCTCTTTATTCCGTCTCTTAGAAGTTTTAGTGCCTGAAATTGTTAATAGTAGATAGAAATATAGTAAATGAAACTGAACATTAATATCAGCCATATTATAAAGCCATATCATCCGTGTGGTGACGGAGTAAGAATACAATATGTCACCACCCCATCTCATCCCATGGGTTTCGTAAAAACCGACTAAGGGACTAACCGTGAATATTAACTAAACGAAATAAAAACAAGGAAAACTTGAAATTAAACCCTATACCAATCCGTCTGGCCAGCGTGGTATTAGTAGGCTAAGTATTCCTTCGTTACGGAAGGAGGCCCGGCCCGTCCCTGCAGTGGGACATGGATGGGCTGTTATAAATATTATAAAGCCTTCAGACATCCATTAAAATTTTTTACAACCATTAAAACGATCGTGTCACCGACAATATAATTTTATATGACAAACGTCAAATAAGAAATATATAATAATGATTTTATTGCAATGCTACAGAGTCTTTTTTGACGTAATAATAAAAATGTTTTATTTAATAGTCCATTATGTTATTAGATATTTTTTATATAGCATGTCAATTCTCGTACCTTAAAATCGTTAAAAATTCGGTTTAACTTTTAGTTGTCAAATTGTCTTGTTTTTGCTATTGCAATTGTAATCTTTTGTGGTCGTATTTAAGTTTAATTTAGAGTGTGATAATTTGACAACTTAACTGAATTTTAAAGAACCAGAATTGACATGTACATTTTAAAGTATGTTTTATTAGAAATAAATAATTCGATTCCTGTGTCAAGTTAACTTTTATAAAGCCTGATTTGTCTAAGTAAAAACGTAAAACAGATATCGTTGGCCTAATTTGTTAAACTGCTAAGTCCGTTTTTACATAGTTTACAGAAGGAAGAAAAAACTGAATAATTTCTTTATTTGTTTGGAAATCAAAATTCTGAAAATCCCGTTGGTGCCTATAATTTTACTTGTTATTTTAAAGATATAATTAAGAAAGGCATTAGCTCTCAACAATACACTGTTCGCTGCAGAAAACAAATGTAAAATGAGTTAAAAAAGTTCATGTTAAAATTGGGTAAAGATAAGAGGTAACAAAATGAAAAAAATACACACTTAATCCCTTAACTAAATGAGAGTAATAAAAATGTATTCACAACCCCTTTAACTAAAACGGCAATACAGATTTTAATACTTGTTTTAAGTCAATTTTTAAAAATTAACACTTTACTTCAAAATAAACAAGTGGTCCTTATTTTGTTTTGAGTAGTATGTTATTTAGAAACATTTCAATTAGACCCTCAATAAATATACACTTACAGATAAAAGAATATATTACTTACCTAGTTTATAAGTAGTTGTATACAATCTTAACAATTTGGTTAAAACACCCTACATTTGACGCATAGGAAACGGAAAGTGGGTTTGGAAAATTTTCAGTGCAAAACTGAGGCTTCAGTAGGATTTAGCAGGTGTGCGTTGTGGCAATTGGCTGGTGATCGGAAAGCAGTTTTTCGAAAATCATTTTTTTCACCTTTTTAGGCTAATATCGCCATTATTTGTTAAACATAACGGTAGATAATAGGCTGAACTCTGTAACTAGCCAAAAAAGTGATTTTTGGCCAAAATGGACTTAGCAGTTTAACGAATTAGGCCAACGATATTAAATTGTCTTGAATTTCACCACACTTTCACAAAGTAGGTTTTTAAAAATAAAAACTAAATTATTAACTCAACTTTAATGATTTTTTTATAGGAACAAATTAAAACTATAGGTATCCAAATCTATACTTAATTTTATAGAGAGGTAAAGTTTGTGTGTTTGTGTGTATGTGACGTTGCAGGAGGTAATCTCTGGATCAACTGAACCGATTTTAAAAATTCTTTCAGTGTTGAATAGTTCATTTATTAGGGAGTGTCCTATGCTATGTAGTATCACGCTATGACTAATAGGAGTGGAGCAGTAAGGAAAGACCTTTAAAAAACGGACTAGTTTTTTTCGCCGCCCAACGAAGTGGGCACGGGTTAGCTAGTTACAAATATATCTAGGAAATCATAAGAAATTAAAGATACGTGTCTAATTTGTAATAAAATATTGATAGCAACTCCCAGTTATTCCTTCAACAATTAAGCAGTTTCCTTAACAAAATTAACATAAAGTTTACCATATCAGTCACAGCCTTAATTAAGTTATTCAAAATAACTGAGACTTTCTTAATCCGAAGCACCGGTTTGTTTATTGCAGTTTATTTTTGTATAGTTAGTACAAAAGTTTGTCTTTAAATAAAGTTTCTTGTCGACAAGGATTTCGTGAGGAACGGAACTGTAAATATAAGGGAGAGTTGAGGGGATTCATGGCGCTCTTGTTGTGAATTATTAAAGAACGTTTATGAAAAAGGTTAGCTTACTTTAAGAATGCTGTTTTTTTACCGTGCTCTAATCGTTTTCTTTATTACTGAGAATTATGACCAGCTTCATGCTTACATAAGTCCTGATCTCTGATTTCGCAAGATAGACGATAAGAGATGATGTTTTCTATTCGTTGGATGTTAAGATGCCTGATATTATCATATTATCGTTAGACTACGCTTATAGAACTGATTGCTACGGGAAGGAACAACAAAACATGTACCAAAAGTACTTGCAATTTTTTGAAATCTCAATAATTATAATATAAATTATGTGGCGACGTAGGAATTATTTCAGTTAGCTGACAAATTGAAATAAAATAGTTACTTGTCAATAGAATAGGCGGTCTATAGAAATAATACAACTGTCACCACCCTTTCCCGCCTCTCTCTTCCGGAGTTAAAAGCTAATAATGATGTCTGCAATTAAACCGTGTAGACGAGGCAGTCTTGTTACACAGACAACTCAAATATTTCTCTTGTCAGAAATACAGATACAATAAGAAATGTTTAACACTATTGCATTTTAATTTAAATACCTAAAATCTTACTTTGTAATGCTGTAATTAGCTAGTGAATAGGATACAGAATTGCCAGGATAGGTTTAATTTGACTAAGTTTGTGATCTAAATTAAATATGATAACACCTTATTTTGAGACCACTGCCTCCATAAAACAGGCCTTAGGCAAGTTTCATCAGTCACTGGAACAGTTTCTGGAAAAAATGATCCATACTTACAAACCCTCGCGTTTATAATATTAATAAAAGATTTTAAACTATCGCGATTTGTAAACATATTACTGTTTTACACGGGTCTTACTCGTGGCCGACTTGTAAAGTCCAGTCCCTCCCCGACCACGGCCCTTGCAAGTCGGCCGAAACGTCGGAGAAAAACCTAGGTATTTATCCTATTAGTATCTAGGCTAAGTAATATATACCGCGAATAAGACCCGTGTAAAACAGTAATATGTATATTAATAAAGATTAGTACAGTAACTAAAAATAGCCTTCTACGAGGATTTCTCTAAAGATATTTTGAAAAACAAGCTAATCGTACAATTTATTTATTTCCAATAGCCCTTTTAAAGAAAGGAAGCTTATAAACAATCACGTATGTAGCGTGCTGGTGTTGACGGTCTGGCAAATTGCCAATCGCACGCCAACTGCGGCCATCTTTATCATGTTACTTCTTCACTCGTTTGTACCCAATCGGTCATATATCGACAAGATGCTTCTTAAAACTCTCGTGAAGGTATTCGACTGAAAAAGAGGAATAAATGTAAGAACTTTTGGGGATAAAAAATTAAATTCTATAATGAAACTTTACATTAGCATTTACTTACATTCTTTTATTATTTTAAATAAATAAATACTTAATAAGTAATCCTTACACATTTATACATCGCGATCTAGTCTCAAACTAAGCAAAGCTTGTACTATGTATTTTACTTGTATTTTATGTAAGTACTGATAATTTTTAAACTCAATTTCTTTCAACTATGTTCTGTTTTTTTTATAATTATCGTAATCCCACGTGATGAAAAGAAAAATATAGTTCAGAAATGAAGCCAATAGATAGTAGTTATGAAATGGCATCACTCCGTTGCCACCATTTTACCAATCTGACTGACACGTGCACGCTGGATGCAAACTTTTTTTTTTGTTGAAGACGAGTAGTTTGTCTCTGACGACAGTTACTACTTTACGCGAGCTGTGGTAGGGCGGATAGCCCTCAACCAATAACATTTAAGTGACGTGCCTCAGGGACACACCCTTTGGGGTACAAATCTCGGCCTGGAACGTCACTGACTAACAGGACGTGCGATGCAAACTAAGTGATCTCCGATCACAACGGGAAAAGAAGAGGATATAAGATGTATTCAAAAGCTGCGAATTTCTTTCAGAACCTATTTGACCTTCTAGAGCTACTACATTAAATCATAATTGACCAAAAAAATTTTCTCTTCCATAAATGGAGGAACATTTCCTCCGTGTTCCTCCGTGATCATGGCGCTTGTAACAGCGTCGAAATATCGGATACTCAAAAACCCTAAACATGGTAAATATCCCGAAAGTTTGTTTATTTATAGTGAATGTGACCATCCTGCGGGAAACAAAACTATATTATTATATCAAGTAAGACTAGCGGTCAGATAGTATCACGACGTTCGTATGAAAAATGATACAAAAATATTAACAGATCTTGTGTGAAAGTGAATAATGATATTATGAAAAGGGTGTTATTGTCTCTGAGATGAAAAAGGAAGGATTAAATGTATTATACTTATGTTTAATTATTAATGAGATTGTTTTTAGATATTTATTATGTTTTCTACGTAAAACGTTTCATCATAATATCCCACTGCAGGGACGGGCCTCCTCCCGTGACGGAGGGATACGGATTGATATAGGATTTAATTTCAAGTTTTCCTTTTTTATATTACGTAAAGATAATATCCACGGATATTCCCTTAGTTTTACGACACCCATGGGACGAGATGGGGTGGTAACACACTGTATTCTTACTCCGTCACCACCACAGAGACAACGGATAGACATACTAACTCCTTTTTTTATGTTAATACATACATTATACATAGAAAACTCTCAGACCAATGCAAACAATCATGTTCATGCACACAAAGATTTGCATTGAACGGGAATCGAACCTGAGACCCCTGCGTAGCAGCCATGTGTAATATACCGACTGCGTCACAGAGGTCGTTAAATGTAGGAAAACAGGTTTATTAAAGTTTTCGAATCATGTTTTACTTTTATAGATTTGTTAAATACAGTGAAGGTTGTTCCACTTCAAAGTTTTAGTCCTTAGTCGACTTTATCAACTATCTCGATATTAGATAAGATAGAGAGGCTATTTTTTTTACCATAATTTATCTTTGAAAAGAATTAATGTCGATATAATAGTAATTTTATCTAAATCTGTTGAGTAGGTACTGAAGTTTTATTTCAAAATTTATAGATTAGCTGTATATAGCTAAAATATAATGTCTTAAGATTTTTTTTTATAAAATTGGAGACAAACGAGCCAGCAGGTCACCTGATGGTAAGTGATCACTGCCGCCCATGGACACCGGCAACACCAGAAAAATCACAGATGCGTTGCCGACCTTTAAAAAGGGAGTACTCTCGTTTCTTGATTGTGGAATTGCCTTTGATTGGTGACGCAGTAAGTACTTAATTTATGAACCAAACATTACAAAACACCTCAGCAATGAATCATCATACCCACACGTTTTTATTTCACAATTTCGTTTCCCCAAAACTTATAAAGATATTCATAACACAACCTCCTTTCATACATTTTCATAGAAACTCCTTCAAAAACCTCAAAACAAATTTAAATTTAAATCTGGCAACACAGTAGCATTAGAGAATAAATAACGTCACTTCTTGTTGCCTTCGTGGAAGTTCCTCTTTAACTGAATTAAAAGCTTCGCCTCCAGTTATGTCTTACTAACGAACGTACGGGTTACAGAGGTTGTATTACGTGTGGTGTGATGCTATTGCTTTTAAGGTGTGTCTTTTTATTGGTATTATAAATTAAAAGGTTTTTTTTAATAAACGTAAGTATATATCATTAATTTGTATGTATAAAAGGTGCCAGCTTCTTATCGCAAGAGTGTTGTGAAGCCTGACTAAAAGAAAGTTATTTTATACTAGCTGACCCGTGCCCACTTCGTTGGGCGGCGAAAAAAACGTTATTATGCGTCTCTTTTTTAAACATTTCATTACTGCTTCACTCCTTTATTATTATTAGTCATAGCGTTGATCAGAGCGTGATTACATAGCTTATGAAACTCCCCGATGAATGGACTATCCAACACAGAAAAAAATATAAAAATTGGTTCCTTAGATCCAGAGATTACCCCCTACAACGTTACAAACTTACATACAAACAAACACACACACTTTACCTCTTAATAATATTAGTATAGATAATTATTAGACGACCTCGGTGGCGCGCCGGTAAAGCCAGCGGCTGCCGCGCATGAGGTTGTGGGTTCGATCCCCACGCAGGACAATAATTTGTGAGATCCACAAATTATTGTCCTGAGTCTGGGTGTTATATGTGTCCGTTAATTGATGTTTGTAAAAGTCCCCGCGACACAGGGCATGATCCCTAGTGCGGGAGTTGTCTTTTTTAAAACATATTAAAACATATTAATTGCCGTATATGATGTTTGATCCCCAATGTGGCGTGTGTTGGGAGAGGCCTTTGTCCAGCATTAGGCTAGTTGATTGATTGACTTGACCTTGGTTACGGAAACCCCATACATAAACTGATACCTAAAGGTAAATCATTATATGATACCTAAAGTGTTCAACAACATAAACTTATTAAGAGAAACCCCCAAATTAAGTCCCACCTTGTTAAAGAAACAATTAAAAGATATACTTTTGTAACATAAAACTTTTTCCAGTATTATTACTATTGTAGTTGCCATGATATTGATGTAAGTAGGTACATTAGACCATTATAAACATAGAATCTAAGTAGGTATATGGTATGTAGGTTATCTATTAAAATTAAGAGCGCTTCTCGCCGTTAAACAGTTATGTTTGGCGAGTTATAAATGTTAAAATATTGTAACCTATTTTATTAAATAAACTTTAAAAAAAAAAAAAAAAAAAACGATGTACCACCCATACAATTCACAAAATTATTCCAATTTGGACAAAAAACAAAATGAATACCACAAAAATAACACAAACTAAACACGTAATACACACCTACCAAACAGTAGACGCGCCTATCGTCAAAGTTCGTCCGCACTCTACATTTGTGTTAAACTACGTTTCAGTTGAGACACAAACACTGTGCGTGGAACAGCGACATCTCTTATTGATACGTCAAACATTATTACAACAACCATGGGCTTCTTTACGCCCCGTTTGTTGAAAGCTGTTCGTGCTTTTAATGTACTAAATTTTAGGTTATCAGTGTGAGAAGTATGGGTTGAAAAAAATATTGACTACTGCAAAAGTATAAGGTGTAACTTGCGACAAAGCTTAAAAGAAAAGAGAGTAGGCGTATTGATCCGTTCTTAATGGACCGATAAAATGAATATTTAAAATTAAATTCCTAAATATAATAGTATTTTTTACCGTGTGGTGACGTAGTAAGAATACAATATGTCACAACCCCATCTCATCCCATGGGTGTCGTAAAACCGACTACAGGACTATCCGTGAATAGTATCTTTACGAAATAAAAAGAAGGAAAACTTGAAATTAAACCCTATACCAATCCGACTGGCCAGCGTGGTATTAGAAGGCCAAGTATCCCTCCGTCACGGGAGGATGCCCGTCCTTGCAGTGGGACATTAATGGGCTGCTATGATGATGAATAGTCTTTGACAATGTACTGAAGGGACGAGCGATCCAAACACAGAAAAAACTTGGTAAAACGCATAGCTGTTGTCGTAGTGGCACAGTCTTTAAGCCAAGTCAAGTGCCTTTGAATAACTCTCGGCACCAGGATAGCTACTAATCAAACAATAAAATAAAAAAAGAACCAGTCAAACTGCTAGATTTTATGATTCAATCATACCTTGTTAAAATTTCCCTAAGTTCTTTTAACGACAACCTTAAACTGACAAGATCCGTATAATTATTTCATCATAACAGCCCATTCATGTCCCACTGCAGGGACGGGCTCCCATGACGGAGGGATACTTGGCCTACTAATATCACGCTGGGCAGACGGATTGGTATAGGGTTTAATTTCAAGTTTTCATTATTTTTATTATGTAAAGATAATATTCACGGATAGTCCCTTAGTCGGTTTTTACGACACCCATGGGATGAGACGGAGATTTTATGATTCAATCATACCTTGTAGAATTTCCCTAAGTCCTTTTTACGACATCTTTAAACTGATAAGATCTGCACAATTATTATTCCTCAACAAATTACCTATTCAACTAACAACTACACTCGAGAGCAAAAGTTCCGGGTCACTAGCATTTACTTCAATATCTTGAAAACGAATAAAGCTATCGTATTGAAATAAATTGAACTTTATAGACAATTTAATAATCTTTCATTAAAGATATAAAAACTTATTGATTGGCGGTAAGTAATGGCACTAAAAAAGTTATAAAAAAAAGATCCATTTTTTTTAAATCAGAACTTCTAATTTTCACTACTGTTTTTGCTTTTGTTTTTGTTCTGTCATTAAACGTATTTATAAGGAGTCATCCAGGTATCCAATAGTCATTATTAAAGTGGTAATTATGTCACTCACACCTGAGGAATGTACGAGAATCCTCACGATCCTGGAAAATGGGCGCAGTCAGCGAGAAACAGCAAGAATAGTCGGTGTATCGTTGTCTACAGTTCAGCGTGTTCGCCAGCGGTTTCTAGAAACTGGTTTGAACCTACGCAGACCAACAACAGGCAGACCCAGGTGTACGACGGCACGGGAAGATCGATATTTAGTGAACTCTATGCCACGAAATCGGTTTCTTACGGGAACAGCACTGACTCATCATTTTTTAGGACTTGGTGGAAGCAGCCCTTCTGCTTGGACTGTAAGACGGCGACTTGCTGAAGGTAATTTGAAACCATTTAGACCCGCAAATGGTCCGAAACTCGAGAGACACCATCGTATAGCAAGACGAATTTATGCACGCGAACACTCGAATTGGACGATTGAAAATTGGTCAAATGTCATATTCTCGGACGAATCAAAATTTATGCTGTATACACACGACGGAAGGGCAAAGGTGTACAGAAGACCAGGAGAAAGATTTATGCAAGCCTGTATTGAAGAAAAGGTGTCATACGGTGGTGGTTCGGCACTCGTGTGGGCTGAAATTTCTGCGGTAAGCCGAACAGAGCTTGTACTGATCGAAAACGGTACTCTCAATGGCGTAAAATACGTGGATGAAATCCTCAACGAGCACGTCGGTCCATTTATGGCAAGACTTGGTGAGAATGCCATCTTTATGCAGGATAACGCCCGTCCTCACACTGCTCGTGTAGTGCAAGACTACCTTGATGAGGTGAATATTCGTCCCATGGTGTGGCCAGCACGTAGCCCCGACCTCAACCCAATCTCGGGCTCGGACGACGGGTAAAACAACAAGATCCTCCTTTAATTACGCTTAGTGACTAGAAACATGCATTGGTAGAGGAATGGGAGAATAATCCCCAACAGTGTTTCAGAAACTTGGTGTACAGCATGCCAAATCGCATTGCAGCAGTCCAGACAGCACGTGGGGGTAATACCAAGTACTAAACCGTGTTAAAACTACTTGTTAAAAATAAATAATTCAATATTTTCAGTTTTGGTTTTACAAGCAAAATGACGCCATTTTTAATTTGTCCTTTTAAACATAATAAAATAAATGGTCAGTAGTAAATGTAATGCATTTTATTTTAGTAACATTAAATTGTCTATAAAGTTCAATTTATTTCAATACGATAGCTTTATTCGTTTTCAAGATATTGAAGTAAATGCTAGTGACCCGGAACTTTTGCTCTCGAGTGTATTTAGTGCTTACTCTGCACAACAAAGTTGTTTTAACAGCAAGTAATAATTGCAACATAGTAAAGTTATTACAGAATGTAACTTTAAGTGTTAGTAAATAATTCGTGCTGGCATGTACTTGCTTAATTTGTAAGCCTTACGATTTTCTTGCAACAAATTCGCTTGAACTATAAAATAAAGTGTTCTTTGTTTAGTATGTTGCTTTATAAAGCTATGCAAATTCATTCTAGGCTTGTAGCTTCTTGGGCTCACCTAGAATCTTCGGCATAAGACAATTGGAAAGAATCATGTGGTTTTAATTGGGTTGAATCCGCGTGCTTAGTCGTCTGAAGTCGCTCGCTTAACGACTGTGTCGTTACAACAACAGCCTTCATACGTGCCCTCTGATGCACCAAGTCGCTCAAGCTTAAATATGTACGAAGTAGCCCCCTCTCTCGCGTCTCGCCAACTTAACTCGCCAATTAATAGGATGGAGATCTATATAAAATTAACTTAATCAACAACTTACTACTTACCTCGCTACTGTACTTGTCGATGTGTCAATCGGGCTTCAGATGAAACACTACTGAGCGGTCACCCGTCTAAGTAATGACCATGCAGACGTTGCTTAACCATCATTGTCGATTATGGATCTGTCACTAAAACTGGCTGTTCAGTTGGTTGGCTGTTCAACTTGGTACAGTATAGCTCGTCTTACATTGGCCTTTCTAAAATCTTATTCAAGATCAAGATTTCTAAAACAAGTCATCGTCACCTCAACTTGCGCGGTCCTGTGCCTCCCTCATCCATCGGCTACCCGCGCCATCCTAACTAATAGGTCGTCAGTCCACCGCGTGAGGGGTCAAACAAGTCATAGTAGAATTTAAATAATGACGAAACAAAAAGAGTAATCTAACTCACAGAGCCAGCTGAAGTTATATTATTTGGAAGATAAGATGAAAGGCTAGACAATATGAAAGCTTGCAGACGTCTCCTTCAATATCGCGTGATACCTTAGTAATCAAAGAAGAGAGAAAGATCCGCAGGAGAACTAAAGTGACCGACATAGCGCTCAGGATTGCCCTGTTAAAGTGGCGG
This sequence comes from Schrankia costaestrigalis, assembly GCA_905475405.1. Taxonomy (NCBI): domain Eukaryota; kingdom Metazoa; phylum Arthropoda; class Insecta; order Lepidoptera; family Erebidae; genus Schrankia; species Schrankia costaestrigalis. The sequence continues at coordinate 20,736,302 of FR997828.1, forward strand.
TAGGCAGGGCACATAGCGCGGAGAACAGATAGATAGTTGGGGCAGAAAAGTTCTCGAATGGCGACCGCGCACCGGAAGGCGCAGGGTGGGGAGACCCCTCACACGGTGGACCGACGACCTCGTTAGGGCGGCGGGAAGCCGATGGATGAGGGAGGCACAAGACCGCGCAGAGTGGAAACTGAGGAGGCCTATGTCCAGTAGTGGACGTCCATAGGCTGATATGGAATCTTCTTCTTGGTCTTGTCTGGGTCTTGTTACATTGGCCTTTCTAAAATCTTATTAAAGATCAAGATTTACAAAACACAGTCGAATTTAAATAATGACAAAACAAAAAGAGTAATCAATACAAAACAATACAAAAATGTTTTATTGTTCTCTCACACAGAATTTATACACAATTGGATTAAAACTAGGTACATTTATAAGTAATACATGAGTAATCTATGTAAGAGACTGGTATCCGTACTAAGAAAAACTTGTATGACGGACTACCAGCCTCTCCATACTCTGGACAGGTTGCTACATAAGTCTATTTATTTAGTGATCAATGAGTTTCTGAATTTGTGTATTATAAGAACGATACACAAATTCAGAAACTGAAAAGAATCTAACTCACAGAGCTTGCTGAAGTTATATTATTTCTAAGATAAGATGAAAGGCTAGACAATATGAAAGTTTGCAGACGTCTTAACCTTCAATATCGCGTGATACCTTAGTAATATGTTTTGATTTCATACTTATGCAAACAATATATATTTTTGAAAGAATTCGATTTATTTTTTCTAAGTTTATTACTACACTGGCTGATCCATGCCCACTTCGTTGGGTGGCGAAAAAAACGCGTCCCTTTTTTAAACATATTTTATTACTGCTCTACTCTTGTTAGTCATAGCGTGATACTATATAGCCTATGATACTCCCCGATAAATGGACTATAAAACACATAAACAATTTTTAAAATCGCTTTATTACATCCAGAGATTACCCCCTACAATGTCATAAACACACTAACTTTACCTCTTTACAATATTAGTATTGATATATGTAATAAATAACGCATTGTTTCTATGGCGGTTAGCAGATACAAGATATATAGATTATTTTACTATAGAGATTACGATTAACCATAGCTGCTTAACTTCATATACATTCTTACATTTCACATACGTGCCTGTTCTATGATAATGCTATGGTTATGCTATGGTAGTGTCCCAGTAATGAAATACATACATATTACACATAGAAAACACTCAGACCAATGCAAATAATCATGTTCATGCAAACAAAGATTTGCATTGAGCGGAATTCGAACGCGAGACCTCTGCGTAGCAGTCATGTTATATGTATAACCACTACATCTTCTTAAGTTTTCTCATAGATATTACATACCAACATTTCATTTATCTACATTAAAAACAACACTAAAAATTAACAATTAACCCATAAATAATAATATAATAACATCGTATCTTTAAATAAAATAGTTTTAACATTGTAAGAGTTCCTTACAAAATGTCAGGAACGTACAAATACCTCTAGGGAATGAGTGCAAGCTTCTTGATTCGCTTATCTAACGAACGCCGGAGGCTGTACGTCTTGTAATTAGATAATATGAGACACCTCTGATATGTGAAAATGTTACAGTATTTTGTCTGTAATGTGTACACACAGCAACACACCAAGCTAAACATTTTCACTTGAAATTGTGTCTTATTTCAAAGCATTAAGGTACATGAGTGTCTAGCTTGATTAGTTGCTGTGTGTACATGAAATAATAAGAAAAGTGTTAAATGAAAACACAATTTTGCTTATATAAAGTATTATGTCATGGGTGTGGTAAAGATAGTTAATAGAAACTTACAACTGATATTATTATCATCTTTATTTACATTTTTCACATTAATTTACATTTTAAATATAGATATAAAAAACGTAGACCCACCAGCATCGGGTACAGGGACCTAGCTACCGAGCTGCTTCAGAGATAGGAACCTCCTCACAACGCGTGCCGTGTCATGCAGTACTGCCTTCTGCATCAGACCTATGATCCAACTGTCAAGCAAGAGTCTCCTTAGATGTTGATAGAGACTCTTATCTATATTTTTTATTTATTATCATTATCTTTACGAGAGCAAAAAAAATAAAATTTGGGGAAGCCTTTGGCCTTGTTTACGGAGAAGCGGGGCGTAGCGTTGAGCGGGCGGACCGCACTGAATTCAAATATATGGCGTTGTATGGGTGTGTTTACGAAAATGCGTTTTTTGACACATTTGTTTGAAATAGAGCGTCGCACGCTGCGGAGCACGCAGCGGTGCACGCGGCGGTTCACGCGGCGGTGCACGCGGCGGAGCACGCAGCGTCAATTCTCGCTAAAGCTATGTATAAATCTAGTTGATTTGATCGAGACGAGCATGCTTCGCTATACACTTGACGTATCGCCGCGGGCTCCGCGGCGGGCAAAGCGGCGTGCACCGCTACGCTTCCCGCCACGCTTCTGTATAAACAACGTCATATATTGCTATAAGTTTGTGTTTACGCGTGCGATAATGCGTGCCGCTTCATGTCCCGCCCCAGCGTAAACAGAAAAAACGTACTACGCCCCGCTCAACGCCACGCCACACTCCCCGCCCGACGCCCCGCTTCTCCGTAAACGTGCACTTTAACAGTAGACCGCTTATGGTTGCAACAGAGAGAAAAAATAAAAGAAGGCACTGTTATTACAAGGAGGTCAAGTATGTAGTATTAGCCAAAGTATTAGCAGGTCAAGTTTCCTTTACTTAGGGGTTAGTATAAATGAATATGATATAGCATCACTATAAAACATTTCTCGTACTAACTAAATTTTAAATAAAAAAAAAATCTCAAGGTGATAATCACCGTGTCAAGTAAGTCAATACAAATTATAAGTATTAATCTGTGACACGCACGATAATTACTTAAAAAATAATTACTATTCACAATTTTAATTTTAAACAAGATGTTTTACAATATTAAAAAGTAGAAAATAGAAACCTGGTGCTAAGATTCCCAGAATCTGTGTAACAGTCACAAACAAATTCCCGTTCCGCTCATTTAAATTTAAACATCGAACGTCAACGTCTGCACCAATTGAAAATTAATAACGGCTCGCGCCGCTTGTTTATTGGATGCGCTAATCGGATAACATCGTTGGTTTTCGGCCTCCGTCGGCAGTCGGCTTTCGGCGAATAAGCGATGTACTGTTTTTGTTTTAATTGACGTCCATTTGTTTCTTAATTCGATAAAACGGATTGTTTGTTTTTAATTGGTGTTTTAATATTTCATGTGAGAGTTTTGTGTTTTTCGATGATTAATGTAGAGAAGGTTTTATGTTTTGTTTTATACATTTTTCATTTTGTTGATTATTTGATTTTATTATTGTTTGGATTTAAAAGCGATTGAATTATTTTTGTGTTCAAATCTGCCTTGTGAAGCTTGAAATACGGGTTATTTTATTATAAAAAGTATTAGTCATGTACCGCTTGACAGAGATTGGAAGAGATGCGGACTTTTTGTATTGCAGTGATATTAAGGACATTGCTTGTGTATTGGCCGCGCCCTCTTGCACATAAAACGTACGTAAGCGTGCGCGGGTGTGCGTTGGTGTGTGTGTATAGATAACGCACACAGGACACACACGTGAGGGATACCTCCCTATACGGGTGACGGGGTTTGTTTCGGGAGAGCAACACTAAAGTTCTAGCCCGCGCCGGTATGCCCGTCGATTCCTCAACTATGGAAGATCTTGCTGTAGGTGCTTTGTATGCGCAGGTTCTTCTTGGGATATAAATAAAACACTTTTTCACTATTTCAGTATTTCTTCCAGTTTCCGAGGTACTCAAAGCTTGATGTTTTACTTTTCTTCAGGATCCAACTACAATTTTCCAAGAAAACGCAATCGCTTAAGTACCCCGGAGCATTACCGTCACGTGGGCACCGCGATTTAGCGCTTAATCTCAAGCTAATTTTCACTTTGAGTAACCTCGTTTTCTGTTCGTATTTCTTTATTTAAAACATAAAATATACAGTATTATACATGGATAAACTCGTTACAATGTCAGTTTCAATAATTAAAAATAGTTTTCTTTATATCTCAATGGTACAAAAAGTTATGACAGTATAATCATAAAAAATACACAAAATATCGTCGATCTCTAGCAGTTATTCGTTTATAATTCTTTATTAAATTGAAAGTTATATTCAAATGTTGTTTATTATTTATCTCTACCGTTAAATTAACAATATACAACAAAATTAAACTATATAAATTAACAATTTGGCTAAGTATTTATCGTTTCAAAGTCTCTATTATAATTCGACACATTTTCACACATTTTCTTTAATAAAAGTCTATCTAATCGTTCTATTTTAATATTTTTACACTTTTATACTATATATCTGAGGTCTCTCAATCACTATATCACTGATTCACAGTCTTTTTTGGTCTTTTAGTTTTAGTCCGTCACTCACACACTATAGTCAGTCACTATACGTCGTTAACATTCTCCCCCTCGTGCGTCGCACCATCCTGTGGCAACGACGTCTGGGAAGGCACCAGTAGCACCACCTTGGAGCAGGGTCGCCGCAGCTCTCCTCCTCTTGTCTGCACGTCCACAATCCGAACCCGTCCATCGGGCCCTGGATACGTGCGGATGATGCGTCCTCTCGGCCACGTACAGCGTGGCAGTGTGTGGTCTACGATGAACACGATGTCACCAACTTTCAGGTTCTCTCCGACGTTGCTTCCTGGCGTACGTCTGGGTAGGAGAGTAGGTAGGTATTCCCGTACCCAACGTCGCCAGAAATGGTCGCTGAGCTGCTGCGTCGTCTTCCACGTCTCGCGACCAACCAAATCGTGGTCACTAAATGCGCCCAGTCGTCCAGCACCGCACGACCGCTTAATGAGAAAGTGGTTGGGCGTGAGTGCTTCTTCATTTTCATTTTCGTTTAACTCTGTTAAAGGTCTAGAGTTAACAATATGCTCGGCTTCTAGTAGAAGAGTGTGTAGAACTTCTTCTCTCGGATGTCGTTCTCGGAGTGTGGCGGCTAGTGCGGTTTTCACCGATCGCACTAGTCGTTCCCAGGCTCCTCCCATGTTTGGAGCGCCAGGTGGTATAAATTTCCACCTAACACCATACTTCTCGGCCTCAGTAGCTAGAGTTTCGTTCTTCAATGCTTCTGCAGCTTGTTGTAATTCTTTGTTGGCCCCGACGAAGTTCGTGCCGTTATCACTGAACATCACGGATGGCATACCGCGACGCGCAGCTAGTCTTCTGAGTGCCAGTATCATAGAGTCAGATGATAGAGAGGCAGCTAACTCCAGATGAACTGCTCGTGTGGTCAGGCAAGTAAACAAGGCACCCCACCGCTTCTCGTGTCTTCTTCCCACCGTGATGGTCATCGGTCCAAAATAGTCGACGGCGGTGTATGTGAACGGATGTTCACCATGCTTCAGTCGCTCGATCGGTAAGTCTCCAAAGGCTGTCTCTTGCGGTCTTCCTTTCCTGATGCGGCACCATTGACAACCATGCTGAGTTGCTCTGACTGCTGCTCTCAGACCCAATATATAAAATCGTTGTCTGAGCTCGTTCATTACCGTAGCGTGGTTGCCATGATTAAATCGTTTGTGATAGTCATAGATAATGAGACGAGTGATGTGGTGCTTACTATCTAAAATCACAGGTCTTGTATAGCTTCTCGATAATCCAGCTACCGCATCGATTCTCCCCCTCAGTCTGAGAAGGTTGTCTTCTATAACCATATCGAGCTTCTTCAATTTGCTGCTTCTTTCTAGAGGTTCTTGTTTCTGCAATCGTCTTAATTCTTCTCGAAAACTGTCTGTCTGACATCTTCTGAACAATATCTCTTCTGCTCTAGCTATGAGTTTCTCATTTATTGGTAACCATTTTCTCTCGATATTCTCTAATTTCATTTTAAACGCAGGTTGACGTTTTCTATTCTTCCTTCTCCAGTCCTCTTCTTTTACAAGATTCGTCTTTTGGTTTCTTCCTGCTCTGCATAGTTCTATAAATTGCAGAACTCTCGTCGTGGTTCTTAATAGTTTATTCCATGACGAAAATCGTTCTGGCTCAAGCGTGCATATCTCTTTCATGATCATAGTTGATTCGGTTTCTCGGTCTTCTATCGTCTTCTCTCTACCGAAGCTTCGTTTTTCAGGCCACTTGTCTTCTTCAAGTCTTAAGAACTCTGGACCTCTATACCATCTGTGTTCACTATTGAAGTCTTCAGCGAGGATTCTAGTTGCGTCATCGGCTGGATTCATAGATGTTGGTACCCAGCGCCACTGCTGGGGTGTTGTCAATTCTTCTATCTCGGCTAGTCTGTGAGCGACGAATGTCTTGAATGTTCTTGGATCAGACTGTATCCAAGCTAATACCACACTAGAGTCTGTCCAGTATGTCTTCTTCGTAATACACAATTCTGTTTCTTCCTCTACAGTGCGTGCTAATCGGCTTCCCAATAGTGCAGCTTGCAATTCTAAGCGAGGCACTGATATCGGTTTCAAGGGTGTTACTCGAGCTTTTCCTGATATTAATGTCATCATGTACGTACCATCTTCAGACTTGGTACGCCAATATACTGCAGCTGCATATGCTGCTAAGCTTGCGTCGGTAAACACGTGAAGCCCTTCAGCGTGAAGTGGCGATATACATCTTGGCACTTGTAGAGTCTTCAGTAGATCTAGTCTGCTCACGTATCTTTTCCAGCGTTCACTGTCGCCGTCTTTTACCGGATCATCCCAGTCTATGCCGCTTCTCCATATATCTTGTATGAGCTTCTTTCCTTGTATTAGAACTGGTGTCAATAATCCAAGTGGGTCGAACGTCGACATCACGGCGCTCGTCACTTCTCTTTTCGTTGGTTTTCTGATGTTATTCAGTACATCTTCAGGCAACTTTCTTAGGTTTGTACGAAAGGCTAATGTGTCTTCAAACGTCATCCATTTCAGTCCTAATGTCTTCTCTTCATTCTGGCCCAAGTGTATCTCTTTAACTTCTTGACCAGTTAGATGTGATGGCAGCAACGTAGGTTGATTCGAAGTCCATCCTCTTAGTTCGAAACCAGCTTTTCTTTGAACTAAGTCGACTTGCGTGGTCGTCTGTTGCAACTCTGTTGACGAATGAAAACTATGAAGATAATCGTCCATATAATGATTTCGTACTATTGCCTTTGCTGCATCTGGATATTCATTCTCGTACTCAGCAGCGTTCCTATTCTTCACATAGATGGCAGTCGATGGCGAAGATGTAGCACCGAATATTACAGATGTCATCCGGTATTTTACAGGTGCTGACGTCTTGTCGTCACGCCATAAAAATCGTAGACTGTCTCTATCTTCTTCTCTAATTCTTATCTGCAAAAACATTTCTTTTATGTCGGCTGCTACCGCAATAGGTCCTTGTCGGAATCTTATCAGAACTCCGAACAGAGACTGAAGCAGATCAGGTCCAGGTAACAGCGCGTCATTTAAACTTTTCCCTCTTGATGGTGCTGCGGCATCAAAGACGATTCTTATCTTCTTTTTCTGAGGGTGTACCACTGCAAAATGAGGTAAGTACCATTTCTTCTTAAAATCACCTTCAATGTTTACTTTCTCCGCATAACCCTTGTCTAATAAATTCTTAATTTGATTTTCATACTCTGCTTTAAATTTAGAATCTTTTTCCATCTTCTTTTCTATGGTGCGTAACCTTCTCTCAGCCGCTATATAACTTTCGGGCATTTCCTCTTCGGGGTCTCTCCACAGCATTCCTGCTTCGAATCGGCCTTCGGGTCGTCTTCTACAGGTGTCTTCTAATATCTTGAGAGCCTGTCCCTCGAAGTCAGTTGATGGTCTGCGTGGCATCACTCCTAGCGCTTCGATGGCGAAGTGGTCTTTTATTTGTTCATGCATCTCTTCTTCTATTGTTTTAGTGTGAGAACAATAGTTTATGTATTTCATTGTCTTCGCTATGCTTGTATCTAGACCATGCAGTACCCATCCTAGCTCGGTTAACGACGCAACTGGTTGTCCAGGTTTTCCTTTTCTTGTGTATCTTGACACTATTAAATTCCAGTTGTCTTGGCCTATTATCAGCTTAGGCTCTTCTGCTTCGTGATATAATACGTCGCTAAGGTTTTTCAGGTGTGAACATTCTTCTAATCTGCCCTTGTCAATGAACTGCGGTGTGAGTTTCATGTCATCAATAGTTCTGACTTGACGTAACTGCCGGATTTTGTCTTCATGAACTCCTCTAATTTTCAAGTTTATCCTCATAGAGTCCTTAGTCTTCAATCGTTGTCCACCGACAGTTTCAATTGTTAGATCTTCACTGATTCCAGTAGCTCCTAAGTCACGAGCTACCTTGCTATCTAACAAAGACACTGTTGACCCTTCATCTAATAGAGCCAATATATTTTCTTTTCCTGTGTCTGATATCAGCTCCACAGGAATAATCTTCAAATAGGCACGTGATTTCCCAGCACTGGACATCTTCAACGCTATGTTCGTTGACTTCTCAGCTTTCTCTTCTTGTTGTGGTTCTACAGAAGTATTCTTATTCTTCGTATTGTGCAGTAGGAAATGATGCGAACCTTTACACACTTTACACGGCCATCGTTTACACTGTTCATGTCTATGATCACTATTTAAACACTTAAAACACAATTTTTCACGTTTCACTAATGTCCACTTATCGTCAATGTTCAATGTCTTAAAACTATTACACTCATGTAGTCTATGATTGTTTTTACACTGTGGACACTTCACTGTATTCACTTCACTTTCACTTGCTGTGTGAGTCACATGACGTTGGAACGGTTTCTTGTATGTGTTCGTTTCTTTCATCTTGTTCCCGTCTTCATATGTAGTATGAGCCCCACACTTATCAGCTTCTTTATCGAAGAACTTCGCTACTAGAGTTAAGTTGCAAAATTCTTCTTCTTCATTTTCTGCTGTGAAGTCATACCATCTAAACTTCATAATAGGTGGTATCTTCGCTATAATTGTCTTCATCATCTCTGGCGAATGAAGATATTGAGATTTCTTCAATCCTTTGATGGCTGCTACACTATTATTTATTTGACTAGCGAACATGCAGATATCCTTAGGGTTGTCACTAATCCTAGGCAATGTTCTCAGCTTCTCCAGTTCGGCTAGTGCTAGAGCATTCGGTCTGCCAAATCTTCTTTTCAAAGCCACCAATACTGCATCTGGTACTGCTTCAGAGTATAACAAGCTCTTCACTTCATCTCTTGCAGTTCCTTTGATTGATTTTCTTAATCGTGCCATGTTTTGTACGTTATTAAACATGGGCGATGTATCTTCGTAACATGTCTTGAAGGCTATCCATTCACTTATGTTCCCATCGAACGTAGGTAATTCGTACACATACTTCGGTTGTGAAGTGTTTGTTCCCTTCACAACATCTCTCAGGGCTTCGGCAAGGACCTTGACTTCTATGGACTGGCTGCTCACTGGTGTTGTATCTTCAGGTTTCACGGCGTTGTGCTCCACGGACACCATACGTGCATGCCCACTCTGAGTCACATTATCTGCCTTTTTCTTCTCGGTACTGTCCATCCAATCACACACCTTTGCAGTCCTATCTTCATGATCTTCCACAGAATCGTCATCTTCCTCTGCATCGCTATTCAATCGAAGCCTGTCGAGCTTGACGCGTGCTAACACCGCTGCAGCTTCCGCCCGCTTTAACTCAAGCAGCGCCAACTCTTCTTCAGCCTCTAGTTCTTTTCTTCGTTTTATTCTTGAACTCGAGGATTTCAATGTTCTCGCTTTGGTTGACTTGGGAACGACTGTATTCGTCGACCCAGGTACCTCGGCACGACGTTCTTCAGTTGCCGTCGCATTCTCGTTCGTTTCAGTATTCTTGGTAGTGGCAGTATTCTCGGTAGTTTCAGTATTCTCGGTTGTTTCAGTGTTCTCGGTTGTTTCAGTGGCCGTAGTCCCAGTCCCGGTTGTCGTCTCCGTGTTCTCTGAAGATGACTCCGTCGCTTCTTCGCCTGAGCGTCGCGTCGGCGCGCCCTTCTGTGACCTGGTGACCGGCATCTTGAACCGTTATCTTCTTTCTTCAGCGCACACAGCTATCGGCCTACAAGCAAGCTCTTAAACCCGTTAAAGGAATAAGATCCGGCTCGAAGGACCAACTGTATTGGCCGCGCCCTCTTGCACATAAAACGTACGTAAGCGTGCGCGGGTGTGCGTTGGTGTGTGTGTATAGATAACGCACACAGGACACACACGTGAGGGATACCTCCCTATACGGGTGACGGGGTTTGTTTCGGGAGAGCAACACTAAAGCTCTAGCCCGCGCCGGTATGCCCGTCGATTCCTCAACTATGGAAGATCTTGCTGTAGGTGCTTTGTATGCGCAGGTTCTTCTTGGGATATAAATAAAACACTTTTTCACTATTTCAGTATTTCTTCCAGTTTCCGAGGTACTCAAAGCTTGATGTTTTACTTTTCTTCAGGATCCAACTACAATTTTCCAAGAAAACGCAATCGCTTAAGTACCCCGGAGCATTACCGTCACGTGGGCACCGCGATTTAGCGCTTAATCTCAAGCTAATTTTCACTTTGAGTAACCTCGTTTTCTGTTCGTATTTCTTTATTTAAAACATAAAATATACAGTATTATACATGGATAAACTCGTTACAATGTCAGTATCAATAATTAAAAATAGTTTTCTTTATATCTCAATGGTACAAAAAGTTATGACAGTATAATCATAAAAAATACACAAAATATCGTCGATCTCTAGCAGTTATTCGTTTATAATTCTTTATTAAATTGAAAGTTATATTCAAATGTTGTTTATTATTTATCTCTACCGTTAAATTAACAATATACAACAAAATTAAACTATATAAATTAACAATTTGGCTAAGTATTTATCGTTTCAAAGTCTCTATTATAATTCGACACATTTTCACACATTTTCTCTAATAAAAGTCTATCTAATCGTTCTATTTTAATATTTTTACACTTATACTATATATCTGAGGTCTCTCAATCACTATATCACTGATTCACAGTCTTTTTTGGTCTTTTAGTTTTAGTCCGTCACTCACACACTATAGTCAGTCACTATACGTCGTTAACAGCTTGAACCCTAGGACAGTTTTGGTTGATAGAATGATAGTTGATATAAATTAATAACTAGAAAATAAAGTTTTTTGAGCACACTTTAGCCTCAAGTCACTTCTCTAGCTTGTTTAAATTATGTTTTACTTGTCTTTTAGGTCATCTGCGAAATGAAAAGTGATGGTAATATTTTTAACTTCACCACAATAATAGATGAAATAATACAATGGGATACAAAACTGACTAATTCAACCTGGATTTAACGCATTTTTAAATCTTTATTTAATTAAGGAGCTTTGTCACAATTTGACTAAAAATAAGAATAATTTAACGCATTGATTGGTTGAAAACCAGTCGTGATCCACTCGGAATACTACACGATACGTTATAGTTTCTCGTAACATAAACTTATACTACCAACACCATACAAATTGTCGAAGAAGCAATATAAGCAGTACACATACATCGTCAATGATAGCTCAATCAAGTTAAACCGTTCAGTTCTAGCCGTACCTATCATACGTACTTCATTAACCCTCTCTCACTACATTTGAGTCCGGTTAATCGTTCGGAACACTGAATTATGGACGCTATGAGCCCTGCCACTGAAGGGTTAAGGATAAGCGGGAGCGATACTGATTTTAAAACTTTTGGAGACTTAAAATCGTTCGATAAGTTATTCTTTTCTTCTTTGTGTAATGGACACAACATAAAATAAAGTAGGTACGTAGTTTAAACAATATAAATATATAAATATTCCTCACACTTTTACACAACGCTATCTAGTCCTAAACTAAGCAGAGCTTTTACAATGGATACTAGACAACGAATAAACATACTTATATACCTTTTTATTTTTTGTCGATACTAATTATGTATGGTACATAGAAAACACCCAGACCAATGCAAACAATTGAACCCGAGCCCTCTGCGTAGCAGTCATGTTATGTAATCACTACGCCACAGAGGTCGTCAATAATTATTAGTATGTTTAGGTTGAAGGGTAGCGAGTGAAGTCACAAGGCTATGAGACCTAACAGCTTATTCCTAAGGAATGCAGTGGCTTAGCTATGCTCTGGCACTGCTGTTGAAGCGGTTACCACTTACCCTCAGGTGAGTCACATGGTCGTCTCCAAATTTTACAAGAATCTTCCAAATCATCTCTTAAGTCTCGGAAATCTACTAAAAACCTAATACGATCTTTTTCTAAAATCTCAATAAACCCTTAAACTTTATTCATAATACAGAAGCATTGAGTACTAAAATAGTTTACTCTATTTATGTTTATCCCCACTTTACTCAAACACTTTTATACAGCGAAAATCTTTTAAATAAAAGGACCTATTGAAATCGCCCATGATTTATGTAAAAGCCAATGTCGTCTAAGCCTCCTTCTATAAAATAGCATTTTATAACAAAATGAAAAAAAAAAAATACGAACGCTGCACCGCTTTAATTAATCAATTATCTTGATGGCTTCGAGCGACGAAAGTTATAGTCAACTTACCAACTTAACATGAACTTCCTCGTCCCTCATTTTACATTGAAATCAGGCGTTTAAACAGAAAGGGTTGGTTTATAATAGGTCTATGTAAACTGGACGATTTAATGGCACGGCTTCCGATTGTTTTAACTATCAAGTTTTTTATAACGGCCCTATAGTAAATGAGTTTTGTATTTAGTTTGAAGAATTTTAGTTAAGAGTTACTATTATCACTACATTTATTTACAGCGCATAAACTATAAAAATACTTCAATCATGCCGACAACGCAAACACACTGAAAAGATTAAAAATTGTTTAAAGCCATGTCCAAAACAGCGTCAGAAGTGTGGTTTCAAGAAACGTTTTTTAACGGCATTTGTAAAGACTTCTGAAGTGGTAACAGGAGATACGTCTTCAGCGTCTGGACGCTTCCAGTGTCTGGAACGATGTCTAGAGCGGCATCTGGGACGGACCAGGGCGGCACGGCATCTAAGTGTCGTAGCACATATTACGTAACGTAAACGGATCGGCACCGTATCAACTCGAGCCGTTCAGTATTCTTTGTATGAAACTCCGTACTGCAACGCACACTAATCGGATACGTAACGTAATCGGATTTTTGACGTTTGACACCGAGGAAAAAGGCGAGGCGATGCCGATCCGTTTACGTTACGTTATATGTGCTATGACCCTAAATCGGCAACAAACTTTGCCACACGCTAAGTAAGAATTATATGAGGAAAATATGTATCTTTCTTTTTGCTTTCTAAGTTGACAATCATTTGAGAACCGCACAACAAATTGTCCTGTGCAGTGTTTGACTACGCAACCTAATGCACGACAACCGCTATATCATCCAACATCCTTCAAAAACTTATCATCATAACAGCCCATTAATGTCCCACTGCAGGGACGGGCCTCTTCGCGGGATACTTGGCCTACTAATACCACGCTGGCCAGACGGATTGGTACAGGGTTTAATTTCAAGTTTTCCTTCTTTTTATTTCGTAAAGATATTTTCAAGGATAGTCCCTTAGTCGGTTTTTACGACACCCATGGGATGAGATGGGGTGGTGACATATTATATTCTTACTCCGTCACCACACGGAGAAAACTTATAACGAACTTAATTGCTATAAAAACTCAAAAAATCCGCAATAAGATCCGAATGATTCGCAACAAAGATCTAATCTCTTTGGAGCATTGTCTAGAAAAAATATTGAAAAGCGGAAATGAAAAGAGAAAGGTCGATTTGTTCCAGTCTCCGTCTGCAACGTGAAGGCTTTCGTTTAGTTCAGTATTGTGATTTTAAATGAATCGTTAATAGATGCAAATGAGGATTAGTTGTTCATTCCTTCTCTGATTCTATTCAATGTTTGAGAAATTGTACTGTTTTGTTATTTTAATAGTTCATTTAACTTGTTTTAGAATGTAGTTTAATGGCATTTTTTATTGGAATTCTATTAAAAATTATTTTAATGAACCATTGATGCAGAACTCGATTCCTAGTGTGTTGTTTTAGTCATAATTTCCCACTTCAGGAAAGAACTTAATTTAGTTAGTCACGGGAAACTTTAAATAAATAATTTTCTAATTAAAAAACCGACTTCAACAGGAGTCGGTTAAAAACCATGCTGATAACAATTTCTAAGATTCGTATTAAATAAATTTCTGCAGTCGTCTTCATCATAAGATCATGTTTGTGTAAAGTTTTCATTAATACGAATAAAATAAGCCCAAACACTAGGTAGCTGCTATATACCGTTGAGAAGTTTCCTCGACCCTCAGTCGTCTTCATCATCAGATCATGTTTGTGTAAAGTTGTGTAAAGTTTCCATCAATACAATTAAAATAAGCCTAAACACTAGGTAGCTGCTACATACCGTTGAGGAGTTCCCTCGACCCTCAGTCTTCTTCATCATCAGATCATGTTTGTGTCAAGTTTCGTAAAGTTTTCATCAATACAATTAAAATAAGCCCAAACACAAGGTAGCTGCTATATGCCGTTGAGTTGTTCCCTCGACTCTCTGTGGTCTCCAGCATCAGACCAGTTCTGACTCTTGACTATTTGGTAGTGACGTCAGAGATGCACGTATATGACAACATTTTACATAATGCGTCCCTACAATTTTCAAGAGATGCCCTCGATTTCTCTAGGATCCCGTCATCCAGATCCAGATCTGGTGACAATGGGACCAAATGGGAAGTATACCCAATCGAACAAAAAAAAAATTTTTCAAATCGGTCTAGCCGTTTTCGAGAAATCAGGTAACAAACACAAAAAAAAAAAAAAAAAAAAATAAAAAAAAAAAAAAAAATACAACCGAATTGAGAACCTCCTCTTTTTTGAAGTCGGTTGAAAATACAAAGTATTTTATCTGATATATGACAAAACTAAATCATTCTTAGGTACTAAATAAACCATTTTCGCAAAGAATCTGAAGATAATTTTCTAATTAAAAAACCGACTTCAACAGGAGTCGGTTAAAAACCATGCTGATAACAATTTCTAAGATTCGTATTAAATAAATTTCTGCAGTCGTCTTCATCATAAGATCATGTTTGTGTAAAGTTTTCATTAATACGAATAAAATAAGCCCAAACACTAGGTAGCTGCTATATACCGTTGAGAAGTTTCCTCGACCCTCAGTCGTCTTCATCATCAGATCATGTTTGTGTAAAGTTTCCATCAATACAATTAAAATAAGCCTAAACACTAGGTAGCTGCTACATACCGTTGAGGAGTTCCCTCGACCCTCAGTCTTCTGCATCATCAGATCATGTTTGTGTCAAGTTTCGTAAAGTTTTCATCAATACAATTAAAATAAGCCCAAATACAAGGTAGCTGCTATATGCCGTTGAGTTGTTCCCTCGACTCTCTGTGGTCTCCAGCATCAGACCAGTTCTGACTCTTGATTATTTGGTAGTGACGTCAGAGATGCACGTATATGACAACATTTTACATAATGCGTCCCTACAATTTTCAAGAGATGCCCTCGATTTCTCTAGGATCCCGTCATCCAGATCCAGATCTGGTGACAATGGGACCAAATGGGAAGTATACCCAATCGAACAAAAAAAAAATTTTTCAAATCGGTTCAGCCGTTTTCGAGAAATCAGGTAACAAACACAAAAAATAAAAATAAAAAAAAAAAAAAAAAAAAAAAAAATACAACCGAATTGAGAACCTCCTCTTTTTTGAAGTCGGTTGAAAATCACGCTGACCAGACGTCAAGTTTTTATTCTTTTGTTTATTTTGAGGCAATAATTACAAACTTTTTTTTGTTCCCTTTCAATTAGGGTGGTAAGCATTCCTACTCTTTTTAAAAGCTTGGTTACCCCAAAAACACCAAAATTATCATAACAAAAAATTACAAATACACGAACCCGCAACTCTAAAACATAAGCTCATTTGTTTCCCGTCAAACATGATTAACCATCACCAACTCACAACAACTGAATTGTAAACAGCGACATCTATTAGCAACTCCCGAAAAACTAGCTTTGACAGTTACGATAACCCTGCGAAAACCGCCGTGGGGTCATTTACGCAGATAAGGTAGATTTATGCGAAGTGATTTTTAACCCTTTATAATGTGAAAGCTAACGGGTGTTGGGAGACTATGATAGATGACATGTTGGACCTAAATTTGTTTTAGTCGACAGTTTTTACCATTGTTGTCTGATTGTGTGGTTTGATTGATTGTGAAAATGTTGTGTGTTCCAAAAATGATGTATTTACTTCTGGACATTGTAATATTTGTGTTTGTTGTTCACGTATTTATATGTGTCTTTATTATCGTTTTGAGGCTGAAAAATTGTAACTTCGCAGCATTTTGTACTAGGTGTTCATTTAAATTGCGTTTTATTTCACGTTTACTCCATAGTAATGAATTAAATTATGTTTTTGAATCAACTACTTTTGTTTTATGACTTTCATAGTATTTTCATTCTTTATCCTTAAACGTTAACTCTATTTATAGCCGCTTTTTAGATACAACTTTATAATAAAAAAGAAACTAAACAAAATGTATAATTTTCTAATTAAAAAACCGACTTCAACAGGAGTCGGTTAAAAACCATGCTGATAACAATTTCTAAGATTCGTATTAAATAAATTTCTGCAGTCGTCTTCATCATAAGATCATGTTTGTGTAAAGTTTTCATTAATACGAATAAAATAAGCCCAAACACTAGGTAGCTGCTATATACCGTTGAGAAGTTTCCTCGACCCTCAGTCGTCTTCATCATCAGATCATGTTTGTGTAAAGTTGTGTAAAGTTTCCATCAATACAATTAAAATAAGCCTAAACACTAGGTAGCTGCTACATACCGTTGAGGAGTTCCCTCGACCCTCAGTCTTCTTCATCATCAGATCATGTTTGTGTCAAGTTTCGTAAAGTTTTCATCAATACAATTAAAATAAGCCCAAACACAAGGTAGCTGCTATATGCCGTTGAGTTGTTCCCTCGACTCTCTGTGGTCTCCAGCATCAGACCAGTTCTGACTCTTGACTATTTGGTAGTGACGTCAGAGATGCACGTATATGACAACATTTTACATAATGCGTCCCTACAATTTTCAAGAGATGCCCTCGATTTCTCTAGGATCCCGTCATCCAGATCCAGATCTGGTGACAATGGGACCAAATGGGAAGTATACCCAATCGAACAAAAAAAAAATTTTTCAAATCGGTCTAGCCGTTTTCGAGAAATCAGGTAACAAACACAAAAAAAAAATAAAAAAAAAAAAAAAATACAACCGAATTGAGAACCTCCTCTTTTTTGAAGTCGGTTGAAAATACGTTGTACTACATACAAAAACATATAGGTACTTTTACGCTTTGTATAAATATTCATAATATTTAAAATTCTCGATGACTCATCCGCCATTTTACAGCCGGTTGTAAACCGTTGCGTGACGTCACAAGTTGGGGGCGAACGAGGCGAAATGCCCCTGGGGCCGATAAATAGGACAACTTTATTGCATATGCCTTGTTTTTGAACTCGCGTGCGTACACTATTAGGGATGGATAGATGAATTTTAATGTCGCAAATGGTTCTTTTCTTAATTTTGTTTCTCTTTGTAGTAAATAATATATTACCTAGTGTTTTATGGTCCATTTTAAAAGATGTAAAGCTAATCTTATGAATGTTTTCATTTGATATAAGTTTTGAAGTATTATCTGTTCGCAGTATGCGGCTATTGTGTGTGAGATTTTGAGTTCAAATCTTACGTAAGACAATTAATTGATTATTTGTGCATTCCCAAATGAACAATCATTTGGAAATACACAAATAATTGCAATCAAATTAGATCGAGTACCGCACCACAACCCAGCTTGTTAATAAAATTGACAATGATATAATTGCTGAGATTTTGTTTTATAAGCCCCAGGCAAAATTCAACCAAATAAACAGCTAGGGAATTGAACAAAGAAAAATACCTTTGCTGTTTAAATATTTCAATACCAATCCAGCTACTTTTTTTAAAATAACAAAACTCCACTCCCTTCGCATTTTTAATTCCGCAACGAACGGTCCATTTTCTAAATCGAATACGTCATCAATTAAATTACTTACTTCATTGTGACGTACGAAACATGTACCAATTTTACCAACCTCCTCTAATCGTTAGATATACAAATATAAACCCTAAGCTGTATAATATAAGGTTTATTTGATCTGCATTGTATATTGCCAAGGGGATATTTGGGGTAAGTTGGTACAGTAAGGAAATAGAAGGGAATTTCTTGCGAAGGGGCTCTGTGAGGTCCCAAGAGAGTGTTAGTGTATGCAAGTTGTACTTGCATTTTCGGTAGTTGTTTGTTCTCCTGTGAGGGGAGAATGTCTAAGGCAGCAGATGCCGTATGGTTAGTACCGATAAAAGATAATGTATTGTGTATGTTGGGAAAGTATTTTTGTTGAAGACGTTGTACAAATATACAAGATGGAAATAGAAAAAAATTGCTGTGCCAATTTCGGAAAATATTTTGAAAGCTTTTTGAAAATGAGTTCGTAGTCTCATTTCCATCCCGAATTTTTATAGTTAGGAACAATGTAAAACATGTGCTCTCTTCTTCCAATAACATCAGGTCCATCAAAAATTGTTTTTAAAGATACATTGTATCATATCATTAGATACTTGAAAAGGCAACTTTAGGCAAGAAAACACCTCTAATCGTAAATAATCATGAGAATAATAAATAATTAAATACTATCATCACTGTGGTATTAAGTAACGATCCAAGATTTTCTGCATCACTACAAGAGGACCACTGCACTCCATTATGACAGCTGTGGTCCACAGTAAATTATTACATATAAAGCTTATAAATTTTACCCTCAATTTATTCTGTGCTTTCACTCAATTTCAAACAGACAGGGGTATTTTTATTAAAAATGATTTACTTAAAATTCGTGTTGCGTGCTATGTTGGGGTGTTGGCAATCTTAATTCTGTGTAAAAATATAATCAGTCGTACCTATTGAAGTGATATTTCTCTACTGTCTTTCCTTTAAGTTGAATCACTTCATTATTGCTATTCCACCTTCCTTGGGTTTTGTAAGAACAAGCATGAAATTTTAGTTTTTACCGAATCCAAAAGAGTTGTAACTCTAAATTGACTAAGTATATACGATAACAATTCATATTATAACTATTCCGACTTAGCGTGGTGATGAAATAAGAGCACATGGTGTTTGTCGAACAACCCAAAAAAAATGAATGAAACATGACATTTAGCCCCATACCAATCCGTCTGGCTAGCGTGGTATAGGTAATGTTTCTCTTTGCCACGAACGTAGGAAAAGTAGCTGTTCTGATGGCTAAGGTCTTAAAATCGTGTAATTAAAACAAAATACACGACCACATACTCCGTGTGGTGGAGGAGTAAGAATACAATATGTCACCACCCCACCTCATCCCATGGGTATCGTAGAAAGCGAGTAAGGGACTATCCGTGAATATTATCTTTACGTAATAAAAGGAAGGAAAACTTAAAATTAAACCCTATACCAATACGTCTGGCCAGCGTGGTATTAGTAGGCCAAGTATCCCTCCGTCACGGGAGGAGGCCCGTCCCTGCAGTGGGACATTAATGGGCTGTTATGATGAGACAACCACATAGGCAAATAATTCTAAAATAAAACAAATCTATTGTATTCTGAATTTATACCTAATAAATAATTCTGTACTCTAATATATTTTACATAAATATTTTAAAATAGTCTTCAGTTTAAATTAACATACAAATTACTTATACATTGCCAGCTGTGTCTGCTTAAAATTTAAATAATATTGTTGTATTTAAATAGAAAGGTTGAGATTGAAATAAAATTAAAATCACAAATTAATAATTTAACTATGTGTTGAAATTAAAATATTATCATAAATATCACAACGAGTCGTAGGTTCTATGTATAGTGTCTACAGCCTTCGTAGCGTAGCGTAGCTGTTTGAGCTCTAAGTAAAGCGCCGATTACACTAGCCTACATGTAGGACACTACATCTTGTAGAGCACTACATCTTGTAGGACGGATCATGTAAGAGACTACATGATGTAGGGCAGTCAGGACTCGCCAATCTCCGATATGTAGTGTCCTAACAGCCTACATGTGATTACACTAGACAACATGTAGTGCCCTACAAGATGTAGTGTCCTACATGTAGGGTAGTGTAATCGGCGCTTAAGACAATAATTTGCATAATTTTACAAATCTGTTACTAAAACAGTTCTTACCGCCCATGCACGTCAGGTTTGTACGCTCGTTTTTTTTTTTTCAAGGAACGAGCGTAGTCCCTTTTTAAGGGTCGGCAACGCATCTGTGATTCCTCTGGTGTTGCGGGTGTCCATGGGCGGCAGAGATTACTTACCATCAGGTGACCTGCTGGCTCGTTTGGCTCCCATTACATAAAAGAAAAGCACAGTTAGGCCGAACCTACTAGTGCAGGCATTGGTTTAACCCTATATTGTTAGGATTAGGAAGAGGCAAAATTATCCTGCATGCGAGCATAGCACTTTTAAGCCACGAAAGTATTGAAATTTATCGCACCAGTTAAATATTTAACAGCGCAGTGCAGTTAAATGCATTTAAGTAAAAAAGTTACGAATACTTAGACATTAAAAATTTTACCACCCTACATCATCATGGTGGTAGTAGTTAAAACTGCATAATGGGAAAATTCACAGATATTATAGCTTTCTGAAAGCAAACAATCCTACTTATCAACGTAGTATTAGTGAGTGAAAATTAAAACTTAGTTATGATTATCATGTCGTTCATGGTTAAGATACACTAAATGATAGATTTTTCCTACACTTGTTTGATACATCAGACACTGAATTATCTGTGTCGAAGCCCCTATAAATTGCACTGCCACTTACCTAGCCATAGCAATGTGAACCTCATAGATAGATTCTTACGACCGATACCCATATAATAAAGTTCTACACTTGGGATTGTTTTTGATTGAGTGTTGCGTGAGAACTAGTATATTTTTTGTTTCATTGGTTGTAACTGAATTGGTAGAGTAGTCTTTAATATTCTTTATTGATTCTGCTAAACTGACTGTATGTCTTTTGTTACAATACACACAACGCCATCTAGTCCCAAACTAAGCAGAGCTTGTACTATGGGTACTTGAGAACAGATAAACATACTACATACTACTATTTTACATAGAAACACACAAAGATTTGCATTAAGCGGGAATCGAACCCGAGACCTCTGCGTAGCAGTCATGTTATATAACCACTACGCGACAGAGGTCGTCAAAATAACAGGCACTGAAAATCCTACCATAGGAGAAAAGCCTTCTGAAGTTAAGAAAGGAATCTAGGCCTACTGACATCATGTTACTAACATCTTATACCAAAGAGAGTGAAGTGAAGGCCATCACCCCAACACCTCACAAAAACATAACGGCATGACGGCCTCAAAAAAACCATTTTCACGTCGCATTTAAAATAAAGAATCAAAAATGAAAGGAAATATACTAACCGGTAACAACTTTCATATCTTTTGATTTTATATTAATAATTTACTTGTTTACAGATATGAAACAGAAAAGTTTCTACATTAGACGCAAAACCAAACCCAATATCACAACGACTAGTACCAAGAAAACATTTCATTATTACTTGTGCCTAGACTAAGCTTGTTGGTCACATTTATATAAAAAAAACGTAATAAAAATCTTCACAATATATCATAACTACACTGACATATGAATATGCGAGGTTTAACCAAATGATAAATAGTTATTTAGACCACGTACCAAGCGCACTTTAATTATTTTAGTACTCACAGCATTCATTTATTTTTAAGTCACCTAAAACAAAGAAATTCGTATTACTCTCTCTACGAGATAAAACATACAGAAATGAGACAGACTATTTCATAACACGGCGTTCCATTATAAAATATTATTAAAAAATGTTTTGACACCTACATATAAATATTATATTATACTATTTTTCAGATCTTATGGGTACGGTGACGTTTAGTATATTTTGTCATTACTAGAGATGTAGTAACACTAAAATCGTTTTTAAAAATATCGATTCTATATCTAACCGATATAATTTACAAACAAGAATAAATCGATTATGGGTACAAAATAAGAAACTAATATTTTTTTAAATATTTATTAATTATGCCGAATCAATGCGTGATTCATCTGATGAACAGCTTGATGAATTACTTGATTCGTCACTTACATGACATAATAAGTAAAAATCTACTGAATTGTCTAATTTGATGTCTCTTCCTCTCACAGTCATGAAGTATTAGATTTTTGATTTTTCCAATCATCGGCAGTTATACCGTATTCATTCTTACTTGATTTATTTAGTAAACAAACACCACATATTGCAAATTCACTAGTTTTTACATCAATCACACACTTTGATATGGATGAAAATTTCTGGAAAGTAGCATTAAACGTTTATGCAATAGAAAATACGTAAATCACTTCGATTTATCCACTATCTTTCTTAAATTTTAAATAAATATAATTTTTTCCAACGAAAAATTTCACAGATAAAATTAATTTTATCATTTGACATTTGTAGATTATAGAATTTTGTCCTTGATTCCCATACATTTTTCAAAGATCAAAGACTAAAGTCTTTAGTCTGTGGTTGACACGACGCCATATATGTTTACGTTTTAAAGCAAGTCCGTTTAAATAGACTATACGTGGTCACAGGTCACAGGCCTCTTTTAAAAATGACATCATCAAGTTTTTATCGCTATGACGTACGAATCCCGCCAAAAAAAAAACTTGCGGCCTATCCTCGTAAAAATTAATATTGAGTTATAAGACAACTGAAATTATTATATTAATTTCTATGGTTATAAAAAAAAAAATTAATCGATTTAATCAATTTTATAAAAAACCATTCGATTTTAACAATTTTATTGTGTCAATCTCTATTGAAATTCGTTCCGAGTCGCGCATACGATTATAAAATTTATATGTTTATATTTTACATATTAGGGTTGAAGATGGAATATAAAACAAATATTTCATATAATTTAATTATATATAAACGTCTAAAAAATATTTTTAATTCTTTATCAGTTCGGATTCATAAATTGATAGCTTTTATTTTTAAATTCTACAAAAGTAAACTAAGTAACATGGAAAAGATCAAATGTCACCGTACCTTTCCTGTCTGATAAAGACTTATAGAGTATGTAACATGAATTTCATAGTTTTTACTCATTACTTATGAATGATAGGTTGACGACCTCGTTGGCGCGACGGTAGCGCAAGCGGCTGCCGCGCAAGAGGTTGTGGGTTCGACGCAGGACAATAATTTGTGAGATCCACAAATTATTGTCCTGGTCCAGGTGTTATTTGTGTCCGTTAATTATTGATGTTTGTAAAAAGTCCCCGCGACACAGGGAATGATCCCTAGTGCGGGAGTTGTCTTTTTTTAGAAAAAACTAAGAAAAAAACTAAAAATATTATTAAATAATGTTTAGACTCCTAGGTACATATACACCTATATAGACGGCCTCTGTGGCGTAGTGGTTATACAACATGACTGCTACGCAGAGGTCTCGGGTTCGATTCCCGCTCAATGCAAATATTTGCATGAACATGATTATTTGCATTGGTCTGAGTGTTTCTATCTACATATAATATGTATGTATTTAAAAAAAAAAGTATATAAGTATTAATCCGTTGTTTTGTTACCCATAACACAAGCAGGTTCAGCCTAGTTTACTTTGGGAAAAGATGGCGCTGTGTAGAGATGTCCGTGAATATTTATTCATTTTATTTATATAAATATTATATTAGAGTCTGTAACATGAAAATCATAGTTTTTACTGATTATTTATGAATGATACAATATGACACCAATGTTAAGGCCAGGCGCGCACTACGAGTTTTTCGCCGCGCGGCAGAAAAGCGCAGCGGTATAATGTCGCACAGTAATACTGGTGGGCTGCGGTGGCTCTGCCGTCAAGTGCGCGCAATACAATGTAAAACTGTTTGGTACAGTATTACAGTGCGACATTATACCGCTGCGCTTTTCTGCCGCGCGGCGAAAAACTCGTAGTGCGCACTACGAGTTTTTCGCCGCGCGGCAGAAAAGCGCAGCAGTATAATGTCGCACAGTAAGGCCAGGCGCGCACTACGAGTTTTTCGCCGCGCGGCAGAAAAGCGCAGCGGTATAATGACGCACTGTAATTCTGTACCAAACAGTTTTACATTGTATTGCGCGCACTTGACGGCAGAGCCACCGCGGCCCACCAGTATTACTGTGCGACATTATACCGCTGCGCTTTTCTGCCGCGCGGCGAAAAACTCGTAGTGCGCGCCTGGCCTAATACTGGTGGGCTGCGGTGGCTTTGCCGTCAAGTGCGCGCAATACAATGTAAAACTGTTTGGTACAGTATTACAGTGCGACATTAAACCGCTGCGCTTTTCTGCCGCGCGGCGAAAAACTCGTAGTGCGCGCCTGGCCTAAGGGTCACGCTTAAAATAGCTGTCTGTCTGTCAGTTTGTTTCGGTTAATCTCAGAAACGACTGAACCGTTTTCGATGAGACTTTCATTAGTAGATTGCTTGTTTTAAGTCAAGTAACTTAAGTTTTCAAAACATAATAAGTATAACAATTTTACTTATTTGATTGAACTTTCGTATATTTAATGCTTACTATATATTTCCATAAACATAATTGCCATATAAGTGTCCCCTACTAAGACAGGGGCCAGGCATAATTGGGGGAAAATTGTTATGCACATTATAGAGTCAAATGATAAATAGCCTAGTTTGCGGTATTTCGAATTAAAATTGGTATCAAAAGGCATAATTTTGGGGTAGAATACTGTTATTATTGTAATAGGGGACAATATTTTGTATACTAAAGATTAGTGTATAAAAGTGATATATAATATGATAATTGACGGCCTTTATGGAGAAGTAATATTTGACAATATTTCCAACTAGCTTTTGCCCGCGGTTTCAATCGCGTTAAATTCGGGGTAGCAATGGGGGGTTAGAATGGGTCAAAAAGTAGCCTAGGTTACTTTCCATTCCTTTAATTATCTCCACTTAAAAAATCACGTCAATTCGTTGCTCTGTTTTGCCGTGAAAGAAAGACAAACAGACAGACACACTTTCCCATTTATAATATTAGTATGGATTAGTGGCGGAGTGGTATTCGACTATTATTATTTTGATAATGTTCTGGGTTTGATTCCCGCTCTTTGGGTATTTTAGTGTTTATGATTATGAATGTTTGGATATAAGTTTAAATTTTTCTTTTGTATTTACTACAAAAAAAAACCTTATGAAAAACATTGCTCAAACTAAAGTCTATTTTTTTATCTCGGACACTAAAATGACAACTACAAATGTCAAACGTAAAAATAATGTAGCCAGCTTGTAAGAAACAGTGCTGTCCTGTGTTTCGATTCGTGTTGTAATTATTGTAAAATATTTACGGTTGTTAGTATAGTCGAGAACTAAATGGCTTTATCACCTCTAGAGTTAATGTTAGTTGCATGTCATAAAACTATTAGGTTCAATATCGCACAACAAAACATCAGCCAAAGCATGACGCTATTTTGACATATTATCAGTTCTCCTGTATTAGCAAATAGTCGTTAGATATTTATAAAAACAAATAGTAAAGTCAACGTTATTGACTGTTACTAGAGCATATTTTCGGTAAAGCGTTTTAATCTAATGAATTTCTCTCTTTTTTTCTTCTATGTCCATGATCAAATGATAGGGATAATTTCTTGCATGACGTCATTGGCGCATATTTCAATTTGAAGTTTTCGTAATTTTATAATATAAAACAAATTAGGGTAAACAACCTAATCGTTAGAAGTCCTACATATGTTGGCACTTAAGAGTAAAAAGTGAGTGAAAAGAAAGAAAACACTATAGATTATTCAAGTTCAGTATGATTATTCAAGTTAAAATATTATTAATTTAATTTAATATTTTTATCACATTTTACTTATTTCATGTATCAACATAGCAACAGTAAATTTATCAGAATCTTTTTATTGGCATTAGTGCTAATAATATTTATTTAATACTATTCAATCACATATAATTTTCTTCCAAAATTAAAAGAGAATGCAGTTCTTGTTATAGATAATGCACCGTACCACACCAGGAAACTGGAGGCGTTACCTACTTCAAATTGGCGTAAAGAGCAAATACGAAATTGGCTACAATAAAAAAATATTCATTATGAAGAAACAATGTTGAAATGTGAATTAATCCAAATTTCCAAAAAGCACAAAAAAGTCTATGAGAGGTCTGTTGTTGATGAGATGGCTGCTGCACAGTGTGTCACTATTTTGCGACTGCCCCCTTACCACTGTGAGCTCAATCCAATAGAATTAGTGTGGGCTCAGGTAAAGGGACATGTCGCAAAGGATAATAAAACTTTCAAGTTGAATGAAGTACGAAGTCTTTTTAAAGAAGGGCTTCTTCAAGTGACCCCTCAGCGGTGGCAAGACTGCGCTATGCAGTCAGTTATTCAACTCGAAGACAAAATGTGCCAATTGGGTCATATAGTCGACGACATTTTTTTTATTTTATTTATTTATTAATGTTAACACGGTTTTACAAACCAATAACATTAACATACACCACAGAAATACACTATAAAAACAGTAAAACAAACGATAAAATAACTAAAGAAAAACAGGAATATTAAAACATTTACAAAATAAAATATATAAGAAAAGAAACAATTAAATAACTATTTATAAACTTTCACAAAAACTTAAACATACTTTATTTACAATATTAGACTCATCTGCGAATAAGTCACAATCAGGGAAAGCTTCCATGAGGTTATTGAGCGCTAAAGGACGCGAGGGATAGGAGACGATGCGCGGGCTACGGTACGGCATGCGGGCACTGAGAGTAGACGGTGATTACGAGCGCGGAGGTAGTTGTTCGGAACGTATAAACGAATCAGCTCATTGTGGAGATCGGGAGCATCAGTTATGCCTCTACATATTTTCAGCATAATGATCAGCTGATCATATGCTCTCCTAGTTTCTAATGTATTATACCCTAAACACCCTGTCAAATATTTGGTAGGATACAAATACGGATAATGACCTAGAGAGGATTTATACAGAAATCTCAAGAATTTTTTCTGTACCTTTTCGAGTAGTAGAGCGTATGAAGCCTCGTGTGGATTCCAGATACAGGAACTCATATTACACACACATTAAAATATTATTATTTTTGCACATTTAATATTATTATTTCCAAAAAACTGTATAAAATTTAATTTATCGTTAACTTATGATAATGGTGGTACATCACTACATAAATTGCACAAAAAAAAGGTAACAGTAATGATATTTTAGTATTCGAGATTAAAAAAACAACGTATAGTCTGTATTTAACGTAATCGGCGGAATTAACCTATATTTTATCGGTAAGTACCGGCTGTATCGCATCACTATTTATTAGTTGTAAAAAACAGGCAACACATGAAATGTCATTTTAGTATCTGAGATAAAAAAATAGACTATATACTATGACGAACTGCGAGAATAATGATAATTCCCTTAATGTAAGAAGTTTGGGAGTTGTCCCACTGCAGGGACGGGCCTACTCCCGTGGCGGAGTTATACTTGGCCTACTAATACCACGCTGGCCAGACGGATTGGTATAGGGTTTAATTTCAAGTTTTCCTTCTTTTTGTTTTGTAAAATAAAAATAATATTCACTAAGGTACTATACCTTAGTCGGTTTTTACGACACCCATGGGATGAGATGGGGTGGTGACATATTTTATTCTTACTCCGCCACCACACAGATATCTTATTCTTCTATTCCATAGGTATCTTATTCTAATAACCCTCAAGCCCTAGAACATGGCCGTTCAAAGCGCTAATAAATTAATTATTAAAAAAGCAATAAGAATATTAGAGCCGTTATTAGTTTTTAATCCATTCTACTAGATTGGTTATTAATTTCAATCAATGAAGGGTCGGTAGCTCAGTTGTTTTACAAATTTCTCATTAATAAATCGATTACGAACAAATCTTAGAAATATCTTGTGAATAATTTGGATCATCACATTAATTCAAATCTCTGTCTTAAAACGAATTAATCAAGAGCAAAGAATATTAATGAATAAGTTTATTTCTAATATCTGTTTTAACTAAAGAGAATTTTATTTAAATTATAAATGAATTCTGAGAGATATCTTAGTGTTTGAATTATTCTTTGTTTAATAAAATACCTAACTAATTTTAAATGAGAACTGTATTTTCGTATTATAGTTTAGGTTTTCGTATTTATTAGCTAGGTTCTTATGAAGCTATAAAGTCATTTTTAGTTTATCTAGAACCCATTTTTCTGTTTAAGAAGTTTTTTTTATTATGTTATTGATTGATATAATAGTCCAGGAGTTCCAAACTCCGCACCACTGCTGAAGGTCACAATTACAATTTACTATCTGCAGTCAGTTATTTAAGATAACATAAAGATAAATTGATTTGCCGTCCACTTAAATCTATTAACATATTTCACTGATAACTCTGCCTAGTCTGATAGCCTCGATATAGGCTATGCGAATTACAATAAACACATAAAATTACAATTTGAACAATGCTCTTAAATTTTAATATTAGTTATTTAGATATAGACAAAGAATTAAAACTGATCCCTTATTAATCCCCAAAACAAAGGAAACAACATCAAATAAAACGGTTAATTAACACACAAAGACTTACCCCTAAATCACCGGTAAATATTGTAAACTTACCCTCATATATCGGCATTGTGAATTACTCAAACATTCGCCCTCGAGGTGGCTATTAAGAAATACAAGTGAACACAACATTTGGAGTAGTTTCCCCTCTATGCAGAACTTCTTCATAGCATTCTGCATTTAAATTACCTGAGGGAATAGCTGAGGCACACAGACGTTGTATGAATGGCAATGCTATCGGTTACGATGGTTAAACGTGCTTCAATGCTTTGGATTTAGTTTAAGATTTTAGATTGGTGGAATGAGTGCTTTTTGTTTTTAGTTATTTTAGTAGGTACAGTCAGGATCATATAGATTTAAGAACTAGCTGCAATCTACATAATGCTGACAGTACCTACTAATTTATTTTTTGTTCTAAAAAAGGATAAAATAATATTCATTTGGAGAATTTGTTACCTTTTTAGGCGATTACTGACTATTACTGTGTTTAATTATATTATAAGTCTTATGGTTCCCGTAAAAATTTACCTCTAAGCACTTGAAATCAAGAAACAGTTAACACTGATGTAAGTACCTAAAAGTAAAAAAAAATCTACATAAAACATTGATTTACAAATCAATGACATAAAATCTTTGATTTTGTAGAAAGATAGAAGACTATTTTAAATTAGTCAATTTCTATTGAATTAGAATTACGAGCACAGGATCCACCCAATGTTCCATTTAAAACTAGCGTCACATCTAGGTATTATTAATCTTCGTCACCATAATTTTAAAGGAGCTAAAGCCCACATACTCCCCACATTATCTAATTCGCCATTGTTTCAAACAGAACGTAGAGCCTTTGATCTCAATAGTTAGAGGACTATGGTTACTCAAACTAAATAAAAGGGTATCATTTGGTAGTTGCAAAAAGTTAGGAGCAACGTGAAGTTTTGTGTTACATTGCTATAAGTATTTTTGCAGGCGTGGTATTATTGACATACTATTGCATTTTAATAGAAAAAAATAATTCATTTAAATTAACAGATTCTTAAACCTTAACTTATGTAAATATATATTAAAATAATATCTGCGACTTTTTCATTGTAAGACTCGGTCTCTTCCGGTGATATCTTTGTTTTATTTTTATCGTGATTTAGCAAGTTAGATAAATACTAGAAACATGTTTGATAAAGAAATAGATACATTTTTAAATACGATGCTGCAACAATAAATCAACTATTTATCAGGAATTATTTTTATGTACCTTTTATACCCTTGACACCACCGTAGCCATCCTGTTCTCGATAGATTTCTTCTACAGGCCACTCATGCAACTTATGGACCGATGTCACTAGTCTACAATAGCGAAAAAGGAAGAACTTTCTACATGTATTTATGGAGTACGAACCATAGCGTACTATCCCATCTCAATCCATAGGTGCATTAAAACCGACTATGATAAATAAACTCCACGTATCTTAAGAACACAAGCGGAGACCACCGACCAAGAATTTAAAACATGCTTAATACTGCAGCAATAAGTAAATAATAAATAAGTGTTTCTAACATTTACCGTGTACTTTGCTATTAGAAGTTAAACATGCATTTATAAACTAACCATAAATTACTTTCGTCGGTTTAAACTTTACTTTTAGAGCACTTAAAAATACATCTAAAGTGTAAAATATTATGCAGATATGCGATGTTAAGAGCACGTTTTAAAACCATTATAATGCATTAAGTTATCATAAGTTAGTTTTATAACATCGGATGTGCAGTACCAGGTGGTGACTTTATAGGAATACAAAAATGTCTCTGCTATTTAGAATTATACCTACACATAAATGTCGGTTTTTTCAATGGGGGCAGAAACTGTATTTTTTTAAAAACACCATGTACTACGGAAAAAACTTACTTCATTTAAACTCATACAAATCGTCACACATGGCCAGAGATGAATCCTGCCCTTTATGAACAGAATAATAATATAATTATTTACAACTTTAGGCAGAAAGGTTATGAAATGGCGACAGCGTACTGGAAAGCGCAGGTTGGGGAGATCCCTCACATGGTGGACCGACGACCTAGTTAGGACGGCAGGAAGCCGATGGATGAGGGAGGCACAGAACCACACAAGGTGGCAATACTTGGAGAAGGCCTATGTCCAGCAGAGGACGTCGATTGGCTGATATGATGATGAATTATAATATAACTTACAATCAAAACTAATATTACTAAAGCTATGTAAATTTATTATTTACATTCTCTTAACATCCATACATTACATTAAGTCGTAACCAATAGCATACCTACCTCTTTCGATCCTTGTCACAAGATCAAAAGAAAAATAAGAAATTAACTCTTAAATCCCAAACAAACAAAGTACCAAGTTAATTACTCAAAGTAACCCTTGAATTGAAACTGGCACACTAATATGTGAACCATTTTGTCCCATCGGACCTTTTTAACGATTTCTGGGGTCATTAAACTAAACGCATTAGGCGAAAGGGCGCAAAACTGATCAAGTGTAAATATCTAATGTTTTTATTTGCACCACTCTGTGAGGGTCACACACATGGAATTTAGAATGTTGGAATGGAATATTCTGTTTTAATTGAAAAGGTTTTTCATGGAAGTTTGAAGAGAAATTAGAAACATTATTGTATACATTTCACATCGAATACCCTTCCCTAAATATAAAATTAACATCTTCTTTAGCACGAAACACGAAATTTACCCATAGTGTTATCATAATAGTACATCATTCAATATTTCTGTATACCCGTGGTCTCAGTGTTCATATTTATATAGCTAACCGATGGATATTGACAAGTAGCTCATATCTTTGCAGGATTCATATTTTTAAATAAGTAACAAGTTCTTATGTATCTGGTATGGACAAACATGGCAAAAAGTGAGTCACTTTTGATCCATGTGCCATATCGAGTAAAATAGTGAAATATACATTCCTAACAGAAAACAAATTAGAACTCCGTAATAACTTCTTATCTAAATTTCTGAATTTCCGGCTCACAACAGGGGCTCAAGTGTGGAGAGCGATTAATTTGGCAAAATTAAAATCTTTTTTGGCAGATGTAGCTTTAAATCGATGGGGTAGGAGACGTATACTTTGTTCCTTCTTTTACTCTAATAGGTACCTAGTATGGGCCGTACTCCAAGCAGCAATTGTAATAAATTACAATCTAGATGTTTAAATCGCAGACTAAAACTTTTTACTTACATTTTATTATTCAGTATTTTTTATTTTATTAAAGAATGTTTATCCTTTATAAAGTAGATATACCTTACATTATAATAATATAATATCGCCTATTCAGAGTTAGGAGAGGCTGGTAAGCTGTAATACAGGTCTCCTCTGTAATACAGTACAGCCGCCAGTCTCTCACATAGTAGTTAAGCATACCTAGTACTTAAGACATTTACACATGTACTTACATTTTTGTAAACCTATGTGAGAGAAACAATAAATAAATTTATTATTATTTATTATTATTATACATTAGCTCTACTTCTAGATGCCGTTGAATAAAACTCTGAACATACATAGCAACTACTGGCTTTTGAAATGCGGTGGCTCAAAGCAAAATCGCAAATGTATGGCTGCTAGAGTTGTAATTTAAAAAAAAATTGTCGCGTCAAAATAACCAGAACCATTACAACAAAACATAGACACGGCACTTTTGAAAACACAAACTCATGGCCTTTACGTGGCTCACTAGCGCCGCCAATAGAAAAAAAATCATAATTCGCAAATAAGATAAATAATGTTAAATGTTGATAACAAAGTCTTGAGAAAAGGCAATAAAGTATTTGTATAACACACTCTCAACACTTTAAATGCTTTTTAATTAGTTAAATTTCGCATTTGAAAAAAAAACGGCCGTTTTTGTTTATAATGCAATATTTATTTACTTGAAAAACATTTAAAACGTTGAGAGTGTGTTATACAAATACTTTATTGCTTTTTCTCAAGACTTTGTTATCAACATTTAACATTATTTATCTTATTTGCGAATTATGATTTTTTTTCTATTGGCGGCGCTAGTGAGCCCTATAAACGCTCTTAATTCATCTCATGTTGTTTCTAAATAAAACGCTTGCAATTACTTAAAAACTCGACTCGAAGTATTCGAGCTGAATGCAAATGTTAAAGGAGAGCTCCCTTGGGAAAGGGATGAATTAAAATTATAACCAGTGCCTTATTTATGTATGGAAATAAGTAAGGACCTTAGGATGCAAAGTAAATTGTGTAAGAGGGTCTGCGAATGCATTAAATCTTGCTAATTAATCTTAGACGTGATAGCTTAGTTGTATAATAATAATTTTTTTTTTTTAATAGCCAACTCCCGCACTAGGGATCATGCCTTGTGTCGCGGGGACCTTTTACAAACATCAATTAACGGACACAAAGAACACCCAGACCTGCGTGGGGATCGAACCCACAACCTCTTGCACGGCAGCCGCTTGCGCTACCGTCGCGACACCGCACCGAGGTCTTCACTAAAGTACTTATATAACGATATCCAAAACATTGATTTAGATATTTTTTAATGATTCGAATAGAGATATTATACAAGATGTAATCAATAAAGGTACTTCATTCCGTGCTTTCCATCACTTTGCTAGCCTTGCAAAATATGCTTCTTCACACGAATCCTCGGATTCGAACCGTCAAAATTGTCTATGACAGTGTCGTAGTAGCATAAGTTTTAGCTTATTGTTCCTTGAACATATCCTCATCTTCAGACTTCCTGTACTGTATTAATTCTGTAATCTGTGGTTTGTTAAAATACAGTTTTGTTTGTCTTTTGAAGGGTGCCATGGCTTGTCTATATAACGGAATCACCTGCCTCGATACTTTACTTACTTTACCGTAACTCATAGAGCACACAAAACAATAATAAGTCCCTATTTAAAATACAAAATAAACAATAAATATAAACGCAGTAAGTAATGACTAAACAAAACAAAGCAACCAATCGATCCCCACGTCACTCTATTTTCTTTACTAGCCCATTACAAAACCCCTCCCTATTATAAAAAATAATTGTTTCCGTTTATTACGCCCTTTCCTGTTAACTTTCAATATATATCTGACACGCAAACCTTTCTATTTCCTTCTCAAAATATTTTTAAAAAGGAAGTTTTTTTTTTGTTTGTATTTTTAACAGTCATACTAATGTTTGTATTATTTCGTCACTGTTTGAATTTATTTTTAAATTGTTAGATATTATTATTTTTCTTTAATGACAAACACTACTTATTCGATTATGCCCAATGTAATTAGTGAAAATGATTTTTAGTAATTTTCTATTATGGCAAATTAAACGTTTTGTCAAATGACCTTTTTGTTTTTTTATGTGTCCATAAACAGTCAGTACGTTATACCCTTTCCACTATATTTAACAACATTTGACATGTTGACGTTAGTGACGTTCAGCAGTATCTCGAATGTAATGCCATCCGATTGTAAGCCATTTTGCGATTTTTCAAATTACTTTATTTTACACATTTGGATCCTTACATCAACTTACATTATCATTTTATTATTGTTTCTTTCTTCTATGTTAAGAGAATTAGCCTATAGCTCAAAATGATGAAATTATAGTTAGCTTCGGTATTATTTAAAATACATAATTACATGAGACATTTGCGACTTATAGCTAATCTAAAATATCATATTACATTTTATAAACGTATTATGAAGAGTTCAGGTTTATTCATAGCATTTATTTCTACCGATTATTTGTTATTTGTTTCATAATGGTGGTAATCGTTATGAGTGTCCATCACTAAGTAACCATGGTAACTGAAAAAAACATGGGTACGTCCATGAAATACAATATAATTTGTTCGAAAAATAAGCGGAGTATTACGAAACTTCATGGACGTGAACTGTCAAAAAGCTAAACTGGGGTATAGTAAAGAAGAGAAACTTGACACAAAATAAGAATCCAGCTTTGGTCACAGCCTGTTATCGTACGGTTATCCTGCAGGGCAATTTTCTAAGGCCCTTTTTCAAATGGGACCTTATTATCAGCTTACGGACGTCCACTGATGGACATAGGCCTCCTCTAAACAATTCCATATTCATTTTGCTATGACATTATAATAGTATAACGTCACTGAAGAATTATTAGCTTCTAAATCGTAATTTGCACAACAGCTCAAAGAGGTTTAAGCCTAAGCCCAATAAAATTAAACTAGGATTACAATCCACCCCTACAATTATGTGTGCGTTACCCTAGCAAGAAAGTATCTCGTAGAGTGATGAGAGTGGTACGTATCGTTCTTGCTAGGTCTACTGAAGATGTGCACGAAATTTGACATTTGTGCGTCATGGCGTTTTCGAGAAAAATGGAAAAAACGATTCCTGCTAGGGTAACGTTACTCCAGCAAGAAAGTATCTCGTGGACTGATTTGAGTGGTACCTATCTTTCTTGCTAGGTCTACTGAAGATGTGCACGAAATATGACATTTGTGCGCCATCAGGTTATTGAGATATTGCATTTCCTGCTGGGGTAACGTTTTGATATATCGTGTTTCTCGATAACCATTATGTGTGCGCCAATATTAAAAATATGCCCATGTACCTCTTAATTTGTGCGTACTTATGGCAGAAAAATAAATGAGTAAATATTAACAGTTTTTGAGTAATTATACTTTGAAAAAAAAACGAAAAACGCTCATAACTCGTAAATGAGTAAACGTATAAGTTCACTGACAACTGTTATTGGTACTTCTTATTGTCTATAAAAACCATACAAAGTCTGCAAAAACGCATGGTTCAGCAATTTCACGCACAATCAAAACACTGTGTCATAACTTTGACGTAAATGTGCAGAAAAACGGCTCAACCCAAGAAGTTCTGGTATAAACCAATGCTTAGAGCATACAGTGAACTATCTAAGTGAAAATTTTCAGCTTGGCAAATTTTATATATAAGAAGATACAACCAAATATCTAAACACGTAAATAACGCTCGCCTATCCGACTAAATAGGGTTGTATACAAAAAAGCGGCCGATACATACATATTGATGACCTTGTCAGCTTTACTCGCGGACCGCTTGAAACTTGTACACTGAAGTAGAAAATAACATTTAAATAAACATTAATATGTTGCCAGGTAGGTTAGGTAATTTGTTTTTATGACTGCATATTACTATTATATTATAGAAGTTTCCTAAGTTCTATTCCAAGGTATGAAGGGGAGAGTTAAGCAAAGTTATCTACGTAAGTACGTAAGTTCTCGTCTTGCGAATGGTGAATACTTGCACCAACAACTTGCTCTTAAATATACAAATACAAATGCTCATAATACATGCTCATAAATACAATGCTCTTAAATATCATCTTGTCGATGCAGAAGTACCGTATTATAAGTATGTACCCGAACCGGTTCTCGAAAATAGTAGTGTTACATGTAGGGACATGTAGAATGGTGTAGGGACATGTCACACATGTGTAATATGATATAAGATGTTTATGTGTGTAAGTACATAGGTAGTGGCGACTGCGTTCGCCTAATAAGTTTTCAGTCGTAATAAAGCACAAGAATGGTGAACACGTATTTGTTTATTTGAAATCCTATATTAACTATCCTACACATATATCATTCCCTAAACTGGTGACCCCTGTGTCCTTTCTTGTGTTTTATCTCCTTTTTATTTTCCAAAATACCATGTCTATCGCGAATACATCACCTATACAGTTGAAACCCGAGCCACGCGCTGAGGACGTGTCAGCGCTGGCTAGTATAACAGTGTCGTCACGTATACCGGATTTTTGGGCGGACCAACCGCGACTCTGGTTCGTTCAATATGAGGCTGTGGTGGCAAACCAGAAACTCAGCGAGGCTGCGAAGCTGAATTTAGTAGTTACGAAGCTCAATAAAAGTGCAATTCAACAGGTTAGTGACCTACTTTTAGCACCTATCGAGACGCGTAAATATGATACGCTTAAGGAGAGGTTATTACAAGTCTTCGAGGAATCAGAGACTCGCCAGTTCCAGAAGTTACTAGGAGAAATGGAACTAGGTGCCCAGAAGCCTTCACAACTCCTAAGGCGCATGAGAGACTTGGCGCGTGGGAAGATACCAGACTCTACCTTGCAAATTATGTGGAATAGTCACCTGCCGGCGGCAGTCCAGGCTGTACTGGCGGTCACAGAGGTCAAAGAGCTGGATAACTTGGCCGTGGTAGCGGACAAGGTTATGGAAGCGACACGTACTGCGGAAATTGCAATGGTCACACCTAACGTCGTTCCCAAAGATACTTACGCAACGGCGGAATTGGTAGCTGCTTTAGAGAAACTTAGCGTCGAGGTTGCAGAGATGCGTCGTGAGCGGCAACCACAGCGCGGGAGAAAAAATTACAGGTATGGTCAATCAAGGTCGCGCACTAGAGATAGGAGTAGAGGTCGACGGGACCCCCACAAGCGGTTGTGTTACTATCATTACAAGTTCAGGTCAGATGCTACCAAGTGCGTACAACCGTGTAACTGGGAAGTGCCAAACAATGTTTCCCCGACGGAAAACTAGCGTCGATACAACCTGTGGCGGAGGTATGTATCAACCCGTCAAATCGCCTATGTGTATTAGATCGTAAAAGTGGACTAAAGTTTCTTATAGATACGGGGGCTAACGTGTCGGTCATTCCTATATCTAAAGTGAATTTAAAAAAAACCGCGAGTGACGGATACAAACTTTACGCAGCTAACGGTACTGAAATAGAAACGTATGGTGTGCGTACTTTAGTTTTAGATCTTAGTTTAAGGCGAGCTTTCCGATGGACATTCATAGTGGCGGCTGTTAAACAACCTATAATAGGGGCAGATTTTTTAACCCATTATAAGTTGTTAGTTGACTTAAGCGCACGTAGACTAGTAGATCAAATTACGCGTTTAAATGTTATTGCTTCAATCGTGTGCCATGGTGAGTGTGAGTCATCTATTAAAACAGTGTACAATAATAATATGTGGCATGATATACTGTGTAAATACCCTGAAATAACTAAGCCAGTCTCATATAAAGATATTCCTAAGCATTCGGTGTGCCATTATATCGAAACGACGGGCCCACCGGTGTATGCAAAAGCGAGACCGCTTCCACCGGATCGGTATAAAAAAGTTAAAGCGGAATTTCAACATATGTTAGACTTAGGAATCTGTAGACCATCCAAAAGTCCATGGGCAAGCCCACTGCATGTGGTACCTAAGAAAAATGGAGAATTACGTCCATGTGGAGACTATCGACGGCTAAATTCAATTACAAAGCCCGATCGTTATCCCATCCCACGTATAAACGATTTTAAATATTTATTAGCAGGAAATAAAACTATATTTAGTAAATTAGATTTAAATAGGGCATATCATTTTATACCTGTTTCGCAGGAGAGTATAGAGAAAACTGCAATCATAACGCCTTTTGGGTTGTTCGAATTCCCGCGAATGACGTTTGGCTTGCGTAATGCAGCACAGTCATTTCAAAGGTTTATGGACACAATAGTCCTACGCGGTTTTGATTTTGTTTTTAATTATATCGACGATTTGTGCATAGCCAGTGACTCAAAAGAAACCCACAAGGAGCACTTGAATGCAGTTTTTCAAAGGTTTAACGAATACGGCATTACAATTAATATTTCTAAATGTGTTTTCGGTGTTTCGAAACTAGATTTTTTAGGTTATGAAGTGTCAGCCGACGGTGTTCGTCCGCTAGACGATAAGGTACAAGCAATTGTAAAGTTCCCGAGACCTGAAAATATCGAGCAATTGCGTCGTTTTCTCGGTATGGTTAATTTTTATCGTACACACATTCCTAAGGCTGTAGAGTATCAAATAGAATTAAATACTTATTTACATAACACCAAAAAGCGTGATAAAACTATTATTAAATGGACTGATAAGGCCATCGAGGCATTCGAACAATGTAAGGAAAGCTTAAAAAGCGCGGTTACATTGTCATATCCATTATCAGACGCTAATTTATGCTTAATGACAGATGCTTCTAATATAAGTGTCGGTGGTGTTTTACAACAACAAATTAATAATAGTTGGAAACCTTTAGGATATTTTTCTAAGAAATTAACGCAAACGGAAATGAAATACTCTACTTATGATCGCGAACTTTTAGCTATATTTATGGCAATTAAATATTTTAAAAATTTAGTGGAAGGTCGAAACTTAACTATATTTACGGACCACAAGCCACTTATTTACGCTTTCAGTAAAATAAATAGCGATAAAGAAAGTCCCCGGCGTGTACGGCAACTTTCATATATTAGTGAGTTTAGCACGAATATTAAGTATGTAAGTGGAAGTCGAAACGTAGTAGCAGATACTCTCTCACGAATAGAGACAATAAATTGTCCCACGGTTATAGATTATGCGACGTTAGCAGATAAGCAAGGCAGTGACGATTACCTACAGCAGGCGTTACGAGTGTCGGATTACAACTTACAGTTTAAACAATATCACCTACCGGGTTGCGATAAACAAATTTACTGTGAGATCTCAACTAATAAAGTAAGACCTTATTTAACCGAAGAGTTTAGGTTAATAGCCTTTCATGCAGTACACGATTTAAGCCATCCTGGTGTGAAATGTACTAGACAGTTGGTTAAACAAAAGTTTTTTTGGCCAAATATGGATAGAGATGTTACTAAGTGGGCCAGAGCGTGTGCAATATGCCAAAAAGTTAAGGTCAGCAGGCACACTATTTCAGGTTTAGGAAATATTGAACAGGCCGATCGTTTTCAACATGTCCATATAGACATAGTAGGGCCGTTAACGATTTCTGCTGAAGGCTATCGTTATTGTGTTACACTTATAGACCGCGCCACCGGCTGGGCAGAGGCAGTTCCTGTCCAAAGTATTACAGCAGAAGTTATTGCGAGAGTAGTGTTTGAGTGGTGGATTTCTCGTTTTGGCTGCCCTTCGAAGCTTACAAGCGACCAGGGTAGACAATTTGAAAGTGATTTATTTAATAAACTTATGAAATATTTAGGTATACATAAAATCAGGACCACCCCTTACCATCCACAAAGCAACGGCATGATAGAACGTTGGCATAGAGCACTAAAAGTGGCTCTTATGGCACGTTTACAAGGCAACAAATCATGGGTAGACGAGCTTCCGATAGTGTTGTTAGGATTACGTACAGCTACTAGAAGCGACAGCGGTATAAGCGCAGCAGAATTAACATACGGTAAGACGATTCGATTGCCCGGTGATTTTTACGACGAAACCAAAGTATGTATGTCGGATTCGGAATATTTACAGTTGCTTAGGGATAGTATAAGTAAATTTAAACCTCGACCACCAAGCCATGGTAATTCACGATCGTTGTTTGTTTCTAGTGATTTAAATACGTGTCAAAGTGTTTTCGTGAGAAATGAGTTAATGCGAAAGTCACTTCAGCCACCATATGACGGTCCATACAATGTTGTAAAAAGACAAGGAAAGACTTTTATTATTAAGATAGATGGTAAAGAAAAATGTATTTCAATAGACAGACTGAAACCTGCCTATATTATTGATAGTAATAATTTTTGTACTAATTTAGACGTCACGAATAGTAATCATTATCATGTAAATAATAATCAGGAAACTTCTAGCAAAATTATTAATCATAAGACAACGCGAAGTGGCCGTGTTATCAAAACACCTTTGCGTTTTGCTTAATTAACAATCTTAACTATGTGACGCAAATGTACTTTGTATTAAGGTTATTTATCATTGCGAAATAATAATTTTGTAATGCAAATGTAGCATACCTAGAATTATAATACATTTTGTTAATTAATTTTTTTAAACTATTTTTTTTTTGCACACAGACATAATTAGTAATTAAATTTAAAATTGTAAATTAAGCATTATTGCTGGTTTACTTATTAACATAAAAGTAAATGGTAACAAAAACTTTCATCATTTCTATTTTTTTTTGTTTTTCTACACTTAAATAAGTACATACTTTTGCAGTTTTACACAATGGATACTATATACAATACTATTTAAGCTTTAACATATTTTTGTTACGAATAAATGGAAATTGCTTAAATGTTATTTATGAAAAACTTTATTTTTTATGCAGTATACAGTACTTGCTTAATATAAATATTATTATGTATGTACCTAATTGAAATTTAGGAATACATATTGTTTTTAGTAAATTGTTTACAACATCTCTAGTTTTGATAAATGTATATTTTAAGACTCTTAAATTGTTTATTTAGTTGTAATATAAATATTGTGTCTCGCACACCTCTCATGGTGTTGAGTTTTGAGACTGTTATTATAAGTCATTCGATCACGATAAGCAAAATTGTTATCGCTGCTCGCACACAGATATTGTATTGTTACACATTGTTTTTAGTTATGATTAGTTTTAAGAATTGTAGTTTATTTTAATTGCTCTAGTTGCTAGTTTATTTAGAGCTGTTCACACATCAGTTATTTGATCGTCGAGATCTTTTTCAGATTGTTATTCTATGTTATGAGTGGTTCATAACAATATAGTTATTGTGTAATATTTAACTAGGTAAATAAAATATTTTATAAAGAATAAGGTTCTTAATACTAATTGTAAATTAACTTAATAGTAAAACTATTATGGTCTTTCACAATTTCAGACAATCTCAGCCGTCTCAGAGTAGTGGTGTTTTAATAAATAAAAATAAATTTTTATTTTTTGTTAAGGGGGGAATGGTGTAGGGACATGTCACACATGTGTAATATGATATAAGATGTTTATGTGTGTAAGTACATAGGTAGTGGCGACTGCGTTCGCCTAATAAGTTTTCAGTCGTAAT
Organism: Schrankia costaestrigalis; assembly: GCA_905475405.1. Taxonomy (NCBI): domain Eukaryota; kingdom Metazoa; phylum Arthropoda; class Insecta; order Lepidoptera; family Erebidae; genus Schrankia; species Schrankia costaestrigalis. The sequence continues at coordinate 20,777,943 of FR997828.1, forward strand.
AAAGCACAAGAATGGTGAACACGTATTTGTTTATTTGAAATCCTATATTAACTATCCTACACATATATCATTCCCTAAATAACACATCCCTAAATTACATTATATTGGGACCGATCTATCATCACTGATGGGACTATTGTTGCCAATAAGCCAGATATTGTGGTGATAGATCGGTCAGAACGCCGTGAAATGATAATCGATATCACCATTCCTCATGAGGAGAATCTTGTTAAAGCCGAAAAAGACAAACAAACGAAATATTTGGACTTGGCTCACGAGGTTATCGACATGTGGAGTGTTGATTCGGCGATTATTGTTCCGATAGTACTTTCGGTGAATGGACTTATACCAAAGGGTTCTATCAACATCTTCGGAGACTCTCGCTTGACAGTTGGGTCATAGGTCTGATGCAGAAGGCAGTACTGCTTGACACGGTACGTATTGTGAGGAGGTTCCTATCTTTGGAGCCCTAATCACCAGTAGCTTGGTCCCTGTACCCGATGCTGGTACAGACCTTATTTTTATATTGTTAAATGTGTGTTTTATTTTTATATCTATATTTAAAAATGTAAATTAAGGTCAAAAATGTAAATAAAGAGAATAATTTATAAGTTGTTAAAATTTATCGGTGATAGTCGGTTTTGGTTTTTAAAGGTTTATTTTTCGTTATCTATTATTGTTATTTTATGTTAGTAAAAATACAATTAAACTATTTGTGTTCTAGTTTTCAGTTAGATAATTGATTTGTGATTTCTTGCCATAATTTAACCTAGAGTGAATATTATAATAATTTTCAAATCAACTTCTTTTATTCTTCTTAATAAAAGAAGTTGATTTGAAAATTATTATAATATTCACTCTAGGTTAAATTATGGCAAGAAATCACAAATCAATTATCTAACTGAAAACTAGAACACAAATAGTTTAATTGTATTTTTTACATTCCTGTGTTTTTACGATTATATTTTAGTTAAACCCCAAATTGTTAAAATAATCATAAAATTAGCATATGTACTTAAAAGTGCTAAGAAACGTTTTGAACTTGACTGTACCATGACAACTAACGTTTAATACGTTCATGTTAACAAGGTCATCAATATGTATGTATCGGCCGCTTTTTTGTATACAACCCTATTTAGTCGGATAGGCGAGCGTTATTTACGTGTTTAGATATTTGGTTGTATCTTCTTATACAGGGTGTCCCAAAACTCGACGTTAATTCGAAACCGGGTGATAAGGCAAGTCATCCTGGTTATCAGAAAAATATTTTAAAAAATCTAAGTCGCATGGTTGTAAAGTTATAGGCATTTGAAAAAAACCGCAAAAATTCCCACTTTGTGACACTCTTTTCCCTCCTGTTGTCACATATCTTAACTTTTTCCAACTTTTTTTTTTGCTGTGTTACCCTGAATAGTGCCTCTTTAAATTCTAATAAATAATTTAAAACCACCTGGTCTAGTTTTCACATCAATAGGACTTATTTCTTAGAATAAAATTTATTATGAAAAAAATGTCCAGTTTGAATTGACTGTAGTGAAAAAAAAATGTACTACGCGAGTTTGGCAAGTTCCGCCAAAAGTTGGCGCATTTAGTAAGGATTTGAAAATGGTATCATACTTGGTCAATTGTTGCCGCTATCGTGGACAAAAAAAAACTTTTTTGTAAAATTTAGGAGCCGATTCCAATGCTGAATAAATTAAACTGATAAGTAGTTGAGCCAGAAAGAGTCACCATATCAAGTGAAAAGTAGTAGAAACTATGGTATTAGTTGAAAGTGCCAAAAAGTACAGCCTATCGCAATTTTAAAAAGCCACGAGTTACACTCATTACATTCATGCAAATTATGCATGTTCATGTTGCTGTCTTTTTTAATGTTAAATCATCAGGCCAAAACTTAAAAAAAAAAAAAAGAGTCATCTCAGTACCTCTTCAATATTGTCCGGGATAATTTACTCGATGTTGGAAGTCCCCGGATACTAACGATTGTACTCGCTGTACTAACATGGTACGGGAGAAATTCGTGTGTTTTTAAAATACGATGGGCTGTATTTTTGGCACTTTTAACTTTTACTACTGTTTCTACTACTTTTCACTTGATATGATGACTCTTTCCGGTTCAACTACTTAGCAGTTTAACTTATTCAGCATTGGAATCGGCTCCTAAATTTTACAAAAAAGATTTTTTTTGTTTATGATAGCGGCAACAATTTACCAAGTATGATACCATTTTCAAATCCTTACTAAATGCGCCAACTTTTGGCGGAACTTGCCAAACTCGCGTAGTACATTTTTTTTTCACTACAGTCAATTCAAACTGGACAGTTTTTTCATAATAAATTTTATTCTAAGAAATAACTCCTATTGATGAGAAAACTAGACCAGGTGGTTTTAAATTATTTATTAGAATTTAAAGAGGCACTATTCAGGGTAACACAGCAAAAAAAAAATTGAAAAAAGTTAAGATTTGTGACAACAGGAGGGAAAAGAGTGTCACAAAGTAGGAATTTTTGCGTTTTTTTTCAAATGCCTATAACTTTACAACCATGCGACTTAGATTTTTTAAAATATTTTTCTGATAACCAGCATGACTTGCCTTATCACCCGGTTTCGAATTAACGTCGGGTTTTGGGACACCCTGTATATAAAATTTGCCAAGCTGAAAATTTTCACTTAGATAGTTCACTGTATGCTCTAAGCATTGGTTTATACCAGAACTTCTTGGGTTGAGCCGTTTTTCTGCACATTTACGTCAAAGTTATGACACAGTGTTTTGATTGTGCGTGAAATTGCTGAACCATGCGTTTTTGCAGACTTTGTATGGTTTTTATAGACAATAAGAAGTACCAATAACAGTTGTCAGTGAACTTATACGTTTACTCATTTACGAGTTATGAGCGTTTTTCGTTTTTTTTTCAAAGTATAATTACTCAAAAACTGTTAATATTTACTCATTTATTTTTCTGCCATAAGTACGCACAAATTAAGAGGTACATGGGCATATTTTTAATATTGGCGCACACATAATGGTTATCGAGAAACACGATATATCAAAACGTTACCCCAGCAGGAAATGCAATATCTCAATAACCTGATGGCGCACAAATGTCATATTTCGTGCACATCTTCAGTAGACCTAGCAAGAAAGATAGGTACCACTCAAATCAGTCCACGAGATACTTTCTTGCTGGAGTAACGTTACCCTAGCAGGAATCGTTTTTTCCATTTTTCTCGAAAACGCCATGACGCACAAATGTCAAATTTCGTGCACATCTTCAGTAGACCTAGCAAGAACGATACGTACCACTCTCATCACTCTACGAGATACTTTCTTGCTAGGGTAACGCACTCTACAATTATAACTAAGGCGCACACACTCAAAGCACTATATTACAGGTCTCTTAAATTGGAATATAAAGACCCTTTAAATAAAAAATAAAAGAAACAGAGCAACTGGAGGACATAAATTTAGCTAAAACCCGTCTGGATACAACAGTACTGGAAACTAATGGCATGTCTAAAACACAGCAAAAGTTTTAAATTAGAGTCGAATCGTAGGGATATCGCGCGGAAAATTGACGTGCGGAGGAACAAACTGGCTTTGTAGACTGGGCTTTGGAGGGGAGAGTGGGGAATTATTAGCTTTATGAGCAAAAGGAATTGGTCAATGTATTTATTTCAAGAGAGGCATTAAAACGTACCTATTGTAGTTGTGATGGGAACCTACTTTAAAAAAAAATATTTTTATTGATATCCTACATACATACCTACAACATAGAGATACAATATTTTCGTTAACGGCTCTCCGATTCACCACAGTCATCGTAAAGAAGTAAAACTTATCTACGGCCAACTACTTATATCTTGTTTCTAGGATACCATGATCATATCACCCCCAAAGTCATTTAAACTTGTCGCGAGCTATTTGACCCCAGGACAAAACGTAGCCATTTTAACGAAGAAAAACACACTTCTTAACAAGAAATTACATATATTCACGTTCAAAACATTACAAATAACAATCAAACAGCTTGAATAAAGCCTAACTTCTTATAAAATATTAATTCCCATCGTTTGAGTTTAGCGATAGGAGCATCCTGGTCAATCTTCCTCTTGCGTTTGTATTTTCTCAAAAAATCTCCGTCCACCTGCAAGATTATTAAAGAATAAACTAAATTAAAGGATTAGGAAATTAAGGAGTATTTAATAAAGTAAATTGTTTATGTTATTGTAGTAATGTTTTTACTGCTATTAGTAGTAATCAAAATAGATAGAAATAAAGTAATTGACCAACTTTGAAACTGCGTCTTGTAAGATTTTAACGATTTGTATAATTGATCATAGGATCAATCATACAAATTAACAATTATCAAAGGTTTATACCCTTGATAATTGTGGCGAGGTGGGAAAGCTAGGAAGGGTCTATACCCTTCCTAGCCTTCCCACCTCGCCAAATTATTAAAGACTTACCGCTTTCTCCACTGCTTTGCAGATTATGCACCAGATAGACTATTGTGCCCAATATTTTATTCGCTAGCGCCATCTGGGCGACTAATAGTAACCTTTCAATTTTTCTGAGGGCTCGCACTCCACGCAAGACAATTGATTAGCGATCTTCAAATGATTGTCTTAAGCTTGGATGTACTTTGTCCATCCATTAATTTTTTGTCTGTAAAATTTTCTGTCCGGTAAATAAGTCTGGTAGTTTCTTACCTTGATCCTCTGATCGCAGTTATCCCTGGATCCAGGAACCCCACCTGCCTCAGGCGGTTCACTTTGAGTTTTTTGTCTCGGATAAAAGTACCAGTGCTTAGAGCCAAGCCTGTCACCCTTGAGAATCTCATGCACACGATCCTGACGACGTTTTGTCACCAACAGTTTCGATGGATTCTTATGTTTGCTAGCTAAAAAGAAAAAAATATATTTTTTTAAATTTAATATTGTATTATAGGTAAATACTTTTGACAATATTTCAAAATTAAAGAAAGTTTTTATGTTTTTTAAATCACCTATAACGAGTAGATACAAATTACTTATTCATTCGTCTTATGTACAAACTTTTTTAGCTTTTTAATTTTTTTAAAGTTTCATAAGTAAGTACATATATTTACAAGCTCCCATGACAAATAGATATTAAGTACTGAACGCCTTGCTCCCATGACATAGATACTACGAAACACCATGTACTACAATCCCTACAAGCCTACGTACTTGACCTTTTTGCAGGAAGTGATTTACTAACGATTAAGGTACTTATTGGCACAAGTTAATTACATAACTTACGTGTCAGGTACATAACTCTGAAGGCATCAAGAAATCCAGCCTCTTTATAGTTAAACTCTTTTTGACGATTCCTCGATCGACTGCGACTTTGACTGCCCGTTCTTGCATGGGATCGAGACCGCGATCGCGACCGCGAACGCGATTTCGAACGCGAACGCGACCGCGAGCGCGAATGAGAGAGCGAACGTGATTTTGTTTGACTACCGCTGTTTGTTCTATGCCTGCGTTCTCTGCTTCTTCTTATACGTTGCCTTGATCGACTTCTGGAACTAAAATGGATTAACAAAATCTAAGATATAATTTTCATGATTAAAAGATTTCTCATGATACTAAACTCATGATACTTAAATTTTAATTAAATAATTAGTGTCTTAGAACGTCGCAAAGGCTCTCTTTAGGATTTATAATCCTAAAGCCTTTGCGACGTCCTTTCATCCATCTATCCATATCAGCCTATAGACGCCCACTGTTGGACAAAGGCCTCCTCCAAACGTTTCCACCTTGCGCGGTCATGTGCCGATTAGGATTATAACATAAATATGTATAATTGATGACCGAAAAAAACTATACAAATGTTAATATTTTGTCTGGTAGCTCATAGTATCATAAGTAAAGATAATAAAAGTATTTTAATCTAAATTATGTGTTTTGAAGTGAATTTCGCTTACAGTCACTAAAACTATTTCCAACATTATGTCATTTTAAAGTAAAGCAACAAAATCAAAAAGCAAGTAACATTTCAACTCACGGTTCCCGGTCTTCATTCACAGTTCCATAGTAATCCCCAAAACCATCCCCATGATCCTGAAAGTCAACCTCTGGGGGTCTCGTCGGTGGGTAAGGTGAGGGGTAAGGGTATCCGTAACCCTCCATAAACCATTAAATCATCAGAACATTCGCATTTTAATACAAAATAACAACCATAAATTTTGTAATAGATTCCTCGATGTCACTTGCCAATTTATACTTTTTTTGTGTCTAATTTTGTGTAAGGAGGTTAGAGATTTTAATATAACCTTATACTATTAAATTAGAAAAAATGTTTCATTTCTAAAAACATTTTAATGTTAGTTTTTTAAGTATTTTTTTTCAGTATGAATTATTTCAATATTAAGTAGAAACGTTCACCATAATTAACTTTAGCTATTTACTGTCAGGTGACTAACAAGAAGAATAATGAATAGTGGTACTTCTTGTCATAGAACCCAACTAAGGTAAATATAGCAGATATAATCTCATCGATAAGCAAAGACAGAAATCTTGATATAACCTATCTTGAATAACACATGACTACAGCATGATATCATGCTCAACAGAAGGTCTATTAATATTAGTAGACCTATTTTTCTTCCAACGCCCAGAAGTATCCCTAAATGTACCCCAAAACATAAGGTTTTAGAAGAAAAACCATAATTGCTAATGCTTGGTTGATTAACAATTCAAAATTTAAGTACAAAAGGAGCACTTTACATTCCGAAAACAAAAAAAGTAAAAGTTTTGGTATACCGAAACTCTTGTACCTAAGAGAGCCACCAATAACGCCCTTTTGTTTTAAAAAAATCTTCAAAAAGTCATTAAGCTCATAAATTTTATTCGATATCTAACTTGAAAAAAATTCTAAAGCATTATTATCGTCAAGACTTACGACATTACCGAGTTTCAAATCGATTGTAATCGAATAAAAAACTTCTCGAGTAACTTATCGATTTGGAAAGAAAGAACAATTAAAGAAGTAAGATAAATTAGGAATCGATGAATGCTTAATGGTTCCTTCCATTAGAGGGTTTTGACTTGATGGAACAGTTTTTTAGAAGAAAAATTTTAACTACCTACTCCCCTTTAAAGTTTTGTTCAAAACGAAGATGTAGAGATAAAAGATCTGTCTCATGGCACAATGACCTCAAAGATATCACGATGGTTCAGAATGATTTATGTCCTTACAAGTAGAAGGCTTGCTAGCTTAATGGGTCTAACCATTAAGTTGCAATTCTTATGTTGCAATACTTAAACGAGTACTTCGAATAATGGGTTACATCTATCATGGGTACCTTTGTTCTCTTCTAGCTTATATTTTCGAACATACTGGAATAAAATATTACGTTCTATCAGCAAAGTTGAGCGAAGTACAATTAACAATATTTATTACTTGAGGAATAGTAAAATGTTAGTAAAAAAATAACTTTAACAAATAATCAATTAGGTATGTTTATAAAATTCTCCGTGACACGGCAGAAGAGTGTAGGAGTTGTCTTTGTTAGAGTCCCTTAGAAGAATAGGACATAAAATAAATAAATAATCCTTACACATTCACATAACGCCATCTTTTTTTTATATGATAGGAGGCAAACAAGTAAGTGATCACCGGACGAAACACAGCAGTGACAAGCACTACTTAATATTATACGCCGATTTTCTGTGAGAGGGTGGTATTACACCGGACGAGCCTGCCCATGCGTGCCGCAGCCAAAGACTGACGACATGGCTCTACCACTCGAAAGATCATCTAGTTCCAAACTAAGCTGAGCTTGTATTATGGGTACTAGACAACGGATAAATATACTTAAATACATTCAATTATATTATTATATTACTTTACATTCCATTTTATTTATATCCTTGGTTCAACAGAGGCAGTACAGTGTTCTTTAACTTTGCTATGAGCAGCAGCGGTCTATTCTTCACTTACTTTTTAATATTCCGCAAGTTTTTAGCTCATTTAGATTTTGTACTAAGTGTACTTTGTACAAGTTCTCGGCCGTTAGTGATTTTAAAGTAAGTACTCGCCAATGAGAAATATTAAACTGATTTTGTTGAAATAGATTTTGGTTTTATTTTTAACTGACCACAAAATGATGAGGAATATAATTTGTTTGTATTTTGTTATGAAGACGAGAAATGTTTTTTTTTTGTATTTTGGTATGGTTCTTACCTTAGTAATTTGTTGAACATTTAAAAATAAAATCTATTTTTGTAAGGGTACTTTTCTAAATTGGTCCCATAGACTTTTTTTTTACTTTCTGTGCATCAAGATTTACTATTTAAAATTGTAGAGTTAGTTTTTTAAAAAGAAAATATTAATTTGTATTAAATAGAAAAGTTAGTCAAACCAATTTTAGCCAAATATTTGACTCCTACAGGACAAAAAGGAATAATAGCATTGCTTATTACTTAAAAGTTGCGATTACAGTACCAATTGATTCTATTAAAAAAACGAGCAATATTTTTCCGATACAGGTACTTATAACGCTCCAAAAATACTAAAAATGTTATATGAAACGGTAACCAAAAGTAGTGTATAGAGTAATTTTATACTAGAGTCAGCATATTTTTTATAACTTAGAAAACGCCGAGGAGCTTTCTTACAGCCTGACACTCGTATCAAAACATGGCTGTGTCGCAATTACATATTATTATATAATTTATTTTTTACCTATAAAGCTTAGGTTTTTTTTTTTTTTTTTTTTATTTAGAAAAAAGACAACTCCCGCACTAGGGATCATGCCCTGTGTCGCGGGGACTTTTACAAACATCAATTAACGGACACATATAACACCCAGACTCAGGACAATAATTTGTGGATCTCACAAATTATTGTCCTGCGTGGGGATCGAACCCACAACCTCATGCGCGGCAGCCGCTGGCTTTACAGGCGCGCCACCGAGGTCGTCAAACTAAAAAAATTACATTTCTATTTTTCAATTGTATCCCTTCTTTTCGTATGCGTCACAGGTTGTAAAAACTGTATTTGTAGACACATAATGAACAGTTCCTAATGTTATCTCATCTAAAATAAATTACAGTAATGTTTAAAATTTTTGCAGACCCGTTTGTAGAATTTACTCTGTATCCTAAGGTACGACACATCCAAGTGGTTCACGTGTACATCGTGTACACGTGTACGTGTACACGTGTACGGCGAAGTGATCGTCACTTCGCCACCGATGCTATTAACATTGTTTTATATATTAATAGATTAAATAACTATTATATTTTATGTCCGTGTGGTAACGGAGTAAGAATAGTTCCTTAGTCGGTTTTTTCGACACCCATGGGATTTTACTGACCCTCTTACTAATTCTAAGGTTATATTCAGTATTCATTCAGTATTCATTTATTTATTCAAAATAGTACAATAATATTGTATCTTTTTGACGTCATCTAACACTACTTAATCTAAGTTTATTAACATTTCAAAGTTTTGAAAACTTTACCACCGCCTCCAAAGCGCTAGTAGAGAAGAAGCGGCGCAACAAACTCTACTGCTGCATTTTCTTGACGTCATTTTTACATAGGAGATAACTGTCGTGTAATATACGTCCAAGTGGTCTACGTGTACACGACCACTTTCCCTGCTGTTAACAATGTTTTATAATTATATTAATAGATTAAATAACTATCACATTTTATGTAATTTTTATCTCTATACGTTCCCAATTATTGTAAATAATATGCAACTAACAAAGTACTCTGTGCAATACAAAATTATTAAAGTAAACACGCCGAGTAATTTTTCAACATCGCTCACTTGCAGTCAAAGGTTGGTAGTTTTTTTTTTTAACTACGGTAGAAATAAAAATACTCGCAAATCGTACTAATTAACTGAAAATATAACCTGTCAGCGGTAACCTAGTTATGATGTTTGTAGGGTTAACACTTATGAAATGTAACATGGCATGGGTGGGTAGGATAAAATTAATATTCGTTTCGTAGTTTTTAAAAGAAAACCGGTGTTTTTTTTGGTTTGGTTGAAATTTCATATTTTATACGAGTTCCATCATGGCGTCGACAGTTGTTCATAGCACTGACTGGTCACCCATCTATCATGCTTCCTCGTCGACCTTGCTTAACTAACATCATCAAGTAGAAACGGTATAAAGTCACTGTATGCTATAATTTTGCGTTTCCACTTTAGGCACGGATCTACTCAATTAAGTTAAGTTTAAGTTTGTGACCTTACACATTTTTGTATATAGTTTTTTTTTCATGTTTACTATTCCTGCGTCTTTTCTCCGTGTGATGACGTAATAAGAATACAATATGTCACCACCCCATCTCACCCCATGAGTGTCGTAAAAACCGACTAAGGAACTATCCTTGAACATTATCTATACGAAATAAAAAGAAGGAAAACTTGAAATTAAACCCTATACCAATCCGTCTGGTCAGCGTGGTATTAGTAGGCCAAGTTTCCCTCTGTCCCGGATGGAGGCCCGTCCCTGCAGTGGGACATTAATGGGCTGTTATGATGATTCCTGAGTTTTTTAGATTTCTCACATCCAATATACAATGGTTGTCTTGTAGATCACCGTATACTATTGAAGCCTTTCCACGGTTACAAACACTACTAAACTGGAAAATGCGAAAATGCATTGGGTACTCCTGCTTCATCATAACAGCCCATTAATTTCCCACAGCAGGGACGGACCCCATCTAGTGATGAAGGGGAATTTGGCCTACTAATACCATGCTGACCAAAGGGATTGGTATAGGGTTTAATTTCAAGTTTTACTTCGTTTTATTACGTAAAGATAATATTTACGGATAGTCTTAGTCGGTTTTTACGACACCCATGGGATGAGATGGGGTGGTGACACACTGTATTCTTTCTCCTTTATCACATGGAAAACTCCTGTTTAATCCTTAATGCTTTTAAATCCTATTGAAAAAGAGGAAGGGGAGAAAACATCGGATAGAGATAAAAGCTTTACTATATTATAGTAAAACTTTTATTAGACGGGTATTACGATACCGATGGCTCGAAAAATAATAGGTATACTTAGGATCATTAAGCAAGTTAATGACATAATAATCTAATTGTAAAATTTCAAATAATTTATATGACAACCCTAGATTTTTCTATTTGCATTTAATTTATGCAACATACGGTTTTTTACGAAATTTCTACTTTGGTGCATACATTTAGAGTTAATTTTTTATTTCTTGTATACTTAAAAGTTTATTTATTTAATTATTTGGCTGTATACTTACATCATTTTCAAGCATGTGATGTCATTGACTAAAATAAATAAGTATTTACATTTTCAGAAAGTTATTTGTACAGTTTACTATTATTTCAATATTATGGAGAAACGTTCATCAAAATTAACTTTAGCTATTTACTGTGAGGTGACTGAGAAGAAGAATAATAATATAAAATATAAATATTCCTGACACATCGCCATCTAGTCCCAAACCAAGCAAAGCTTGTACTATGGGTACTAGACAACGTATAAACATACTTAAATACTAAGTGGCACTTCTTATCATAGAACCCAACTATGGTAAATATAGCAGATATTATCTCTTCGAAAACACACGACAGGTCTATTAATATTAGAAGACCTATTTTTCTTCCAACGCCTAGAAGTACCTCTATATGTACCCCAAAACATAGGGTTTTATAAGAAAAACCATAATTCCTAATGCTTGCTTGATTAACAATTCAAAATTCAAATTATTACCTTGCGTGATCAAATTAATATGTTCTCTTTATTAGGGTGGAAACATTTGGGGGAGGCCTATGTCTAGCAGTGGGCGTCTATAGACTGATATAGATGGATGGATGGATTATCTTGCGTGGTATTCGAAGCCGCGATCTCCTGCACGATAGTCGCATACACAACCGTTTTACCCTCAAGGCAAAACTTGTGTAAAAAATAAATCATAACAGCCCATTAATTTCCCACTGCAGGGACGGGCCTCCTCCCGTGTCTGAGGGATACTTGGCCCACTAATACCACGCTGGCCAGATGGATTGGTATAGGGTTTAATTTCAAGTTTTCCTTCTTTTTATTTCGTAAAGATAATATTCACGGATAATCCTTCAGTCGGTTTTTACGACACCCATGGGATAAGATGGGGTAGTGACATATTGTATTCTTACTCCGTCACCACACGGAAGCAAGTTATTGACATAAAATCACAATGTAATTCAAATAATTTAGATGACAACCCTTGATTTTTACTATTTGCATTTAATTTATGGAACACGCGGTTTTTAAAGAAATTCCTACGTTGTTGCATAAAATTAGAGTTCATTTTTTATTTCTTGTATACTTAAAAGTTTGTTTATTTAATTATTTGGCTGTATACTTACATCATTTTCAAGCATGTAATGTCATAGACTAAAATATATAAGTATTTACATTTCCAGAAAGTTATTTATACAGTGTAATATCATTTTAGTGTTTACTTACGTATTATTAAAACCTTTCTATGACTAATAAACTAAAAAAGCGACGGTAAAAACTCAAGGCATCAGCTTGTTTTGTTTTTTTTTTAATTCCGCCCTATGGATTGAGCCATTATGTCATGGGGACTTATTTAGAGAAAAATAACGAAAAAAAGTATTATCTAGGCATTAGCGAACTAGTTAAAAATCACACAAATTGAAAAATTGTCAGGTAGGCTTTCTTCAGCAGCATACGCAGTAAAAAAAATACGTCAGTTAACAGATAAAGACACAGCTAGGCTAGTTTATTTTAGTTATTTTCATAGCATAATGTCGTATGGTATTCTGTTGTGGGGTAGTGCGGCTGATATTAACACAATATTTGTTTTGCAAAAAAGAGCGATACGTTGTATATATAATATGGGCCCAAGAAAGTCTCTTAGAGATAAATTTAAAATAATTAAGATTATGACTGTGCATTGCCAGTATATATTTGATAATTTAATGTACGTACACAAAAATATTAACAAATATAAAAAAATGAGTGATATACATAATGTTAACACTAGAAATAAAAATAAACTTGCTGTTCTCCACACTAGGCTTCATAAAATAAGTAATTCTTTCGCTGGTAATGGTATTCGTTTTTATAATAAGCTCCCTAGGGAAGTTAAAGAATTTTCAGTTAATAAATTTAAATCTTTTATTAAACATAAGTTAATATCGAAATCATATTATAGTGTAAAGGATTACTTAAACGATAAAAATGCTTGGATCTGAATTGTCCTGTTTACTAAATAAAATAATATTTGTGAAGTGATCACCAAAAGAGCGATAGGAACCCAGCAGAGTTTCTTGTGGGTGTCTTCTCTGACATGGTCGTGTTCCGAACCCTCAGTAAACTTAGCCGTTAAGTTAGACGAGCATATTATGTGATCACTATAAAACGACCTTCACACGCGGTATTTTTATATCTTACGTGAATAAACTAATTTTTCTTTCTTTTCTTTCTTTCTTTCAAATAGTATTCGAAGCTGTGATCTCGTGCACGGTAAACGCACACACAATCGCTTTACCCTTGAGGCAAAACCACTCATCCGTGTGGTGACGGAGTAAGAATACAATATGTCACCACCCCATCTCATCCCATGGGTGCCGTAGAACCGACTAAGGGACTATCTGTGAATATTACCTTTACATAGAAAGAAGGAAAACTTGAAATTAAACCCTATACCAATCCGTCTGGCCAGCGTGGTATTAGTAGGCCAAGTACCCCTCCGTCACGGGAGGAGGCCCTGGAGTGGGACATTAATGGACTGTTATGATTATGATGAAAACCACTGTAAAAAAATATAAATAGTATTGGTAGTTTTTATTTAAAAGTAATGTCATTTTAACGGCGTATTTCCATCGTACGTATCTTCATACGCGGTTATTTATTATAACTGCTAGTGATATACAGCGGTTTCCAATTGGACTGTAGTAATTGAATTCTCTCAGTAATATTACACTATTTATTAACACATTTTTCATTTTTTGGACGTAAATTTTATTGTACTTTTTGTTCATGTATTTATTTACTTTGCAATGATAAAATCTGAATGACCAAATATAATATTACTTATTATAATTCTCTTTATTTACATTATTTCTTAATTAATTACATTTTTAAATAGGTACTATAAAAAAAAAGACATTTAAAATTATGAAAAATAGGTAGACCAACCAGCATCGGGCACAAGGACCAAGCTACTGGTGGTTAGGGCTCCATAGATAGGAACACGTTCTGCATCAGTAGGTCTGATGCAGAACGTGATCCAATAGAGACTCTTTGGAATAAGTCCAAATAAGTTATTATAATATTTGATAAAAGAGAGTTTTTGTTAATATTTGCAAAGATACCAATTAATTTAATAAACAAAATGTTTAAAATTTACTATGCCCAATGTAAGACAGATAGATAATCATATTATAATGAATAATGAGTCTGTAGATATAGTCAATACCACAGTTTTTCTGGGAATAACGTTAGATAGTAAACTGCAATGGGGTTCTCATATCACAGCCTTAGCAGGAAGACTTAGCTCAGCTGCCTATGCGGTCAGAAAGATAAGGTCACTAACTGATATAGAAACGGCACGACTGGTTTATTTTTCCTACTTTCATAGCGTTATGTCATATGGTCTGCTGCTATGGGGCTCGGCTGCCGATATTGAGACCATATTCATATTACAGAAACGAGCTATACGAGCAATCTATGGCCTCGGACCACGTGACTCGCTGAAAGAATTATTTAAAGACATTAATATTTTAACAGTTGCTTCTCAATACATTTACGACAACATCTTATATGTACGGAAGAACTTAGAACTCTTCGAAAAAAAATCTGACATACACAAATATAACACGAGAAATAAAAGTAAACTAGCAGTGCCAAAACTCAGGCTTCATAAAGTTAGTAATTCGTTTGTAGGCAAATGTATAAAAATATTTAATAAAATCCCTCAGGATTTAGCTGACTTGCCACTTAATAAGTTTAAAATGGAAGTGAAAAGAAATTTGATGAAAAAGGGTTATTATGAAGTAGACGATTACCTTAAAGATAAAAATGCGTGGTCATCCTAATCTCTTGCTCTAGCACAAATTTGTTAAATGATGTAAAACAATAAAAAACAAAGGTTAACGATAATCTACCTGAGTTTCTTGCTGGTCTCTTCTCAGTAGATTCAACTTACCGAACCAGCGAAAGAATCATTTTCAAATGATTTATTTATTATATTTATTTTAATTTAGATTTAATAAAACTGTAAAATTTTGACATTCATATGTGCTCCTTGTGTGCCTAAACTGAATAAACGAAATTGATTCTTTGATTCTTTGATTCTTTGATTATCTGTTTCTATAAAAATGTTTCACTTGGGTTACAAAAAATATCACATTTTTTTGTAGCGTTTATTATCGAGTCCTTTCGTTTTTGTACAAAATACAAAATTTAAGAGTTTCTCCTAGAGTTGGCTTGTCAACACTCATGGTATAACATTGTAATCTTACTTCCTAACTAGACAGAGGAGAACAACATAAAGTTATAAAGTCAGTTTATAATCATCAAAAAATACGTTTTTCTCTATACTTTTCTCATCCCAACGAAAAAATTTGAATACCTTCTGAGGTCAAAAGAAACAAGCAAGATCGACGCACTTAAGGCTTCGAGGGCTGTTTTAAAACGAGCCTTACAGTCAATGGTACTCAGTACCTACGTCAGATGGGTGTCACGATACTTGGAATAAGAAGGCATCCAAAATATTGTAAAGGAATATTCGATAAAGGAAATTCAAGGTGAAATGAAAGAAGGTTTTATTTTAATTTAGAGTATTTCTTTTGATTTATTTCGAAGAGAATTAGTGAAGAATTTATATGTTTTTTTGTTTTTTTCGGTTTGATATTTTTTGTCTTGTTGATTTTTAAGTTTGTAGAATAATGATGTCATATTTTTTGTCATATTTATAAATACAACACCGTTTGCTTTCTTGACAAAATAGAAAAATATTCCACAAAAAAACCATCCGTGCATATCCTTCTGGAAATTTTGATTCAATAATATACACGAAGATCTACAATGAAAACGTTAACGAGTTGCCCCCTTACTCATAAAACCCTCTTGAATTTTAGTCAATTGATTAGCTTAAATTCTTTCGGTTTTGCTTGGCATAACGTTGGTTTTGCTAATAAAAAACTCGCTAAACAGTGACTAAATTTAAGAGGCGTTTATGAGTAAGGGGGTTGGTTATTATAAAAATCAAAGTCTTGTTCTAAAACTAGTTCACTATGGCTGGAGAAAATCGTTGAAGTGTTTACTGGCTGTTTCTTCTTCCTATACTTTGCCTTCTTTACACTTTTATAAAAAATAGAGCTTATCTTTTTTAAATATTTCAAGAATGCTTAAACTTTACTTTAAAAGACCATCTTAATAACAATTAAGCGCCTAAAAACCAAGTAAACAACTCAATAAACTTGTCATTTAGCGTATAATTTGCAATGCAATATCAAAATCGTTTCTGTTTCCAACGAAATTCCTTGTCGAAACTCTTACGTTCCGCACCCGGTAACACAAACTTGCCACTTAGCCACACTCAACCGAGCACTCCCTAATGACGCGTTCGTATTGTACCAACTTTTTCATCCGGACTTGCATGAATATGGACTCGGACTCCTTTGTGCGTCTCCCTCCTTACTCGGAAACCTACCAACTTGTTCATACCCACGAAAATTACACCGTCAAACGAATTTAAACTCAATCTTGATAGTCGTAAGGTTGTTAGTTACTTTTGCAAGTAGCATTTGTAATGGTTGTCAAACGATTTTTTTTATTTATGTTTTACGTTATTTTTACACGAGCCTCATCCTTTCAACGCCGTCCATTCACGCTTCGAGGTACATAAAGAATCTCGGTCTAATTGAATGTTCATTACTGCTCAAAAAGATTTTTTTTTTCTATTCGCGTTTCGAGATTAAATTTGGGTTAGGGAATTCGCATTCATTTCAATTAGAACTGGTCTAGATTGTATGTAATTTTTTTGTTGATTAATTAAAAATGTACGGGATAATTCTTTCAGTACTTTAAGATCGAATTGTCGAGACCTCGTTTGATGAAAAAAATTGGCGAACTAATATAGTCAGGCTTATAGATACTATAGAGTTACCAAATACGATCACGATTGTGGACCTATGTTTGTCTGCAATTCGTTAATAACAAAATATGTAGTTCAAGTTCTCGTGATGCAATATTTTATAAGACTAAAGCTGATATATTAATACCAGCATATTATTAATGTATTGCATTTCCGCCATCATAATTCGCATACCTCGGACAATAAAGGCGTTTATGCACATACGTATTTTTTTTTATTTCGCCTTTTGATGTAAAATACTTCGATGCATGTTCCATATTTTTTTCGTAATTTTCCTAACAAAAGCCATAAAAATAGGTAAAAAAATACAAAAGCTACTTCCTTAAAAAATATCATAATTAACTGGCAAAAAAAAAGTAAATATAGATGCTCGATGCATAATTTATTTAAACCATTAACATTAAGTACGTAATCGCAATCAAGTCTTTATTGCTCTAGTCAAATTAAAAGATGTGCACTCGTATCATCATATTATGATATTGAGGACTTCAAACTTAGACCGAAGAAGCTGCAAAAGCAACAACATGTGTTACAAACACTTGTGGTTTAGATATGTATTAAGCGGTAGTTAATCAGTTAGAGAACAAACATTTTAGATGTATAGATAGTTTTAGAGGTTAGTTATTGTTAATCTTCATCACCCCACTGCTTGGAAATTACCTCTTGCCGTGACTCTACATGTCTGAGTAGATATACACGACCTCTGTGGCGCAGTCGGTATATTACATGGCTGCTACGCAGAGGTCTCGGGTTTGATTCCAACTCAATGCAAATCTTTGTGTTCATGAACATAATTGTTTGCATTGGTCTGAGTGTTTTCTATGTATAATATGTATGTATTTACAAAAAAAAAGTATTTAAGTATGTTTATCCGTTGTCTAGTACCCATAGTACAAGCTTTGCTTAGTTTGGGACTAGGTGGCGATGTGTGAGGATTATTTATTTGTTTATTACACACACATATTATGATGGATGATTTAAATGTATGTAATCTCTACTTAGAACCTCACAGCGGGTACATAACACCCACAACCCAGTTATCCTCAATACGCTTAAGGATTTGAATACCGTCTGTTTGTTGGCATAACCGATGATGCTGACGCTACCCATGTCACATCTAACAAGGCGTGCTGCGACAAATTGTAAACGTCTTTTATACTAACCAACCCAATGTTTAATACACCTGACTAACATTTTATCAAAGGAAATTAAACCTTATTGTGTTGTGATAAAGTTTAGAGGAAGCTTAGAGTGTTGAAGTTAGGTAATGTTTTGTATTTTGTTGTTTGACATGGGATAGAGTCACGATGCCGTGCAAATAGCAAGGGTTCATACTGTTTGTTGGTATACAGATACAGTTTTTTGTGTAAATCTGGATTTCTGTAGGTCGATTTTGTAATATGACCATTTTGTCGTAATCGTCATACAGCGTTCTTGGTGTATATGTTACAGAAATGAAAATTCCTCTCCATCTGTAGAAGCTCTTACCCTTGCATTAAATAGCTCCTGCAGTGTGCAAATTAACTCACTTTTTTTTCTTTTTCGACGTTTTAAACGCCTTACTTTAGTCTTGCTATATTACTTTTAAAAATGTTTCAAAGGATTTTTTTAGTAAAATATTAGATAAAAATTAAATAAAGGATTTTAAAAACCTTTCTTGGAATTGATAAACTTAGAATAAAGTTTACAACTCTCACTGAATGATCACACACACTGTTGATACTACAAGAGGCAGAGTTAATATCAAATAAGTGTGTGGTTAGAGCAGCTTTGAAATCACCATCATCATCATAACAGCCCATAAATGTCCCATTGCAGGGACGGGCCTCCTCCCGTGAAGGAGGGATACTTGGCCTACTAATACCACGCTGGTTAGGCGGATTGCTAAGAGTTTAATTTCAAGTTTTCTTTCTTTCTATTTTATACAGATAACATTGACCGTAAAAACCGACTAAGGGACTATCTGTCCCTTAATCGGTTTTTACGACACCCATGGGATGAGATGGGGTGGTGACATATTGTATTCTTACTCCGTCACCACACGGAGAGTTTTGAAATGTAAAGGCCATATCCCAGAGTTAGCTTGTCCCTGCAGCAATAGGCTGTCTGTGATAACACAAAAGGCTGTTGATTAAATACTCTTTGATGGACATTACATTGAATATTTCATACAGATGAGTTTTACACAAGATAAATCTTCTCATATAAACTCTGTTCTTTGATCTCTGACCCACCTAATGATTCAGTATGGTCTCTTGCGTGCCTCTTCGTTTATTAAATACATCAAAACAATTATCTCTTGCACGCGAACCTCTCATTTATTTTGTACAAAGGTTAAAAAAAGTTATAAATAGATAAGTGGATGTTGAATTAACAGATTATCTCTTTATTAGCAACTGTATTTTGTTTTGCTGGGTGTATACAATAATACAATAAAGCATTTTATTTCTGAAAAAAGTTTACATTATCCACTAAAACTAACTTATTCATAATTACAGAATTTGCTTCTTAGTAGATTTATTGAACTCTAACACCCACAGTAAGATTCAACTTGTGTTGTGAGTGTCAGTGCTCTCCATTCTGTCTCGTGATTGTTCAATCTCAAAACTTGGTGACTGAAAAGTCACACAATACATTACTTAAAAAAATCCCCTTCGCGTCATGCCACAACCCCGAAATAAGAATGTAAAATGCGTTGAACATGAATATTTTTAATGGACATAATTTATAACCAGAAGGTAGGAAAGCCGATTGTTCTGAGTATATCACATACCTTGCTCGCATAAGTGGTAAGGTCGTGGTCGATTTTCAAAACTATTGCGATGTATTGCACCTTTGATTTAATCATTCTTCTTCATTAAATCAAATTATGTACCATTTTTTTCTGTTTTGGGGTTGTAATTTTTTCTTGTATCCTTTAATTTACTAAAATAACTTAAATATACCATATCAAACAATCCAGGTAAAAAATAAAATAAAAATTGTATTTTAACATTTTGTTCCAACGTGTCCTAATTAATTGTATAAAAATCTTTTTAGACCAAAAAGCTCTTTTTATACCAAAAATTAACAGCAATGAATATAGCTTAATACCATGAATGATGAAACAATTGTTTCCGCTAACAATAAATAACTGGCTGATACCATGCTAATACTATTAATCATTACAAGAACGATGTAATTTATATTAATTACGGGGACCCACTAGGAGGACCATGCTGCCGCTAATAATGAAGACACTCCCATTAACATAGTAGGTACGACAGAAATATAAATTATGATATCTATGCATAGTACTATACAGTTCTTCGTAAATTAATCTAACCTACCATCGTCATCAACTTGACGGTTAGCGGTCATCCACTGAGCGATCAATCGGTGCGGCGATATTTCCGGACCGTTATGACTAGGGAAGCTTCAATAAACGAGCGTACTCTCTTTTTAAAGTTGTTTTTTGCGGGTGTCCATGGGCGGCGGTGATCACTTACCATCAGGTGACCTGCTGGCACACTTAGTTATCCTAATCCTGTTAAAACTATTAAAGTAACTTCAAACCCACTTTTAACCAGGTGTTAAATTCAGCGACCCGATACAATCAAAAATCTGGATCAAATTTTTCACAAAATTACACTCAAACACGAATCTCAATCTCAACTTGAGACATTCATCTTACAGTATTTTAATTTCACCAACTTTCTGAAAAGTTGGTCTCAGTACAAACGATGATGGATAGGACCATTCGTTGCTGGAAAGGTCCGAGCGACCCATAAATCATTACAGGTCCGGCCCACCGGCCCGTAAAAAGTAATTCCTTCATAGCGCCATTTTTTTTTTATCCAATTCCTCTACCGTTTTCTCTCGAGTGAGCTTAACTAAGAAATTAATTAAAAAGCAACAGGTCCATAGCTGTTTTATATTTCTGGACGAGTTTGTTTCGTGATCTGAAAATTGAGGAAAATTTTAGCTCGGTTAATTGTTTTTGTTAATTGTTAGTTAGTCTTTTCGAGATCTGGCGATGTCAGTATATTATTAGACAACAAAAGTAGTAATCTGAAAAGTTTATACTGTACAAAAGGGGCACTTTGAAAAATGTTTAAACTGACCTTTTCTTTATAATTAATTAGTTTTCTTTTATTTTGTACTTGTGTAAGAAACTGTATAAAATTAAATGCCTGGTAATGATTTTTCCCTTTGGCAACCTGGAAGTTTTTGAACAAGTTTTAGTTTAGATCAAGTAGAGCTTTTTGAACACTAGAAAGGGTGCTCAAAAAGCTCTACTGCACCCTTTCTAGTGCTCAAAAAGCTCTACTTGATCAAAAAAAGCTAGGCTTAACCTGCTACTACTAAGCCCAAAGTAAGCTAGGCTTAACCTGCTTGTGTTATGTAACGTGTCTTTGCGATGCCGTGACACAAACCATAGAACTCCTTTTATTTGTCATGCCCGTCATGTTACCGTGACAGGATTTTTCAGACGCTACGATTAACGCTTTTAAATAATTAATTTGTGGGGAATGTTAAAATAATTACGATCATCGTCGAATACTGTACAATATAGGAGGTAAAATACAGAATATCGAATTACTTAAGAACGAACATTAGTCTAAAGTAAAGTTATAAACTTTATTTTAGACTTGAATTCTTAATTATTTTAAATTACTTACTTACCGGTTTCTAAAAACTTTGAATTTATGTTTCTTAAACATTATAGTAATAAATAATTTAAAAGGATTTAGTAGAAATTTTTAGTTTAGAATTTAGTTTTCGAAGCGTACAACCAATAATATGTAGGTATTATCTCCGTGTGGTGACGGAGTAAGAATACAATATGTCACCACCCCATCTCATCCCATGGGTGTCGTAAAAACCGACTAAGGGACTATCCGTGAACATTATCTTTACGAAATAAAAAGAAGGAAAACTTGAAATTAAACCCTATACCAATCCGTCTGGCTAGCGTGGTATTAGAAGGCCAAATATCGCTCGGTCACGGGAGGAGGCCAGTCCCTGCAGTGGGCCATTAAAGGGCTGTTATGATTTAATAGATAATTTAATAGGTTTTAAAAATACTTACGTCGTTGGCAAAACCGCGAAAACGCTGTCGGGTCGGGAAAAGACAGAGAAAGAAAAATGGTTTCATTATTACATATAGCCTGATCCCTTAAACCAGTAAGGGGATGCATGAAAGAACTAAAATAGCCACTTACAATACTAACTTTAAACAATAGCTTAATTTAAAACTTACAAGATTCAATGTAACGTGTAGAAATAAAAAGGTCACTCCGTATGTCTTATAAATCACTTTACATCTACACTGCAAAACTTTTCAATTACAAGCTTTCAGTACGAATCTGTAAGATGTACAAGTAAATTTGTTTGAATGTGGTATTTTCTCTTCTTAGAGGATTGACGACTTCTATAACTATAACAAATTACTTATATATTATCTATACTATATATAATATAATAAAGAGGTAAAGTTTGTGTGTTTGTGACGTTGTAGGGGGTAATCTCTGGATCTACCGAACCGATTTTAAAAGTTCTTTCTGTGTTGAATAGTCCATTTATCGGGGAGTGTCATAGGTTATATAGTATCACGCTATAGCTAATAGGAGTGGAGCAGTAATGAAATATGTTTAAAAAAGTGACGCGTTTTTTCGCGGCCTAACTTAGTGGGCACGGGTCAGCTAGTTATAATATATATGTAAGTAGTTTGTGAAGACCATGCCGTGAAGACCGTCAATGCAACTGAGCTCTGAAAGATGATATAATAGTGCTTCCAATCGTAAGACAGTTTTCTTATGTTTTTGATTTACGCGACCTTTGATCTATATAATAATGTGATTTTTACTAAATGGCGTATGCATAAACATAACACGAACTAAAGTTACTTATGCTACCCTGAATATTTTTCATGTTAAATGACCGGCGATTGTGTTTTGTCTCTATAGTGTCGAACTCTCGCTCCAAGGAGCGAGAGTTCGACTCGCTCGGGTTCATATCGAGTTTTCTTAATTTTTATAGTTTACTTACTAAGTACTGTATGACGAATCTGTCGCCAATTTTAATATTTTTAATTAAAAAAATGCCTAAATTTGTTTAAAATGTCAAATAACCGGATCCAAGTTTCCAAAAAGTGTTTCCTAACTCAGCAGTAACGAGACTGGCCCCGTAGCAATCTCAAGAAACAGAGAGAGAGAGCCGGTGCTTTAATAGAAATTTGAATAAAATCAATTTATTTTAACTCAGCCCCCGTTTATCGCACCCTTAATAGATTGCTCTTGGAGAAAAATAAATGAATTGAACTTTGCCTTTTTTATACATTTCCTATTTCCAAAGTAAATTATTATAATGTCATGTGTTCAGATTGCTTTAAAGAGAATGATAAGATTTATTTTACTTTTTTAATCGCATAATAAGTACTACTACAAGTATACTAAATATATATTTACATACATACATACATACATAAAATCACGTCTTATCCCGTCCAGGGTAGGCAGAGACGACAGAACGCCACTTGTCACGATCCTAGCAAACAAATTGGGTCTCGTCCACATTCATTTAGCGAGTCATACTCACCATCTCTGTGAGTGGATCTCCGGCTTCCTGCACGAGCGAAAAATACGTGTTTTCGGAGGCATGTCAAGGCTCGTGTCAGTCAATGCCGGTGTGCCACAAGGCTCCGTGCTGTCACCCACTCTTTTCCTTCTGCATATCAATGATTTGCTTTCTTCAGGCCGCATTCATTGCTATGCAGATGACAGCACGTTACACGGATGCTTTCATATGCAGACCTCGAGCAACCGGGAAGACCTCAAGAGGAACAGGGAACATCTTGTCGATGAGCTCAATAGGGCCCTTGAGCAAGTCTCAGTGTGGGGTTCCCAAAATTTAGTTGAGTTCAACGCCGAAAAGACACAGGTTTGCGCGTTAAGCACTAAAAAGTCCCCCTTTCTACCACTACCCTCTCTTCAGGGCACTACGCTGTCGCTGCAGACTAATTTAAACATCTTAGGGATGAACCTTCAACATGATCTAAACAATCGTGACTATGTCGAAGGAGTAATCGCCACAGTTTTACGTAAACTTGGCATCCTGAACAGGGTGCGGCGATACTTCACACCGGAGCAACGGTATCTGCTCTACAAAACGCAGGTTCGGAGCAGCATGGAGTACTGTTCGCATCTTTGGGATGGCTCTGCCAAGTATCTCGTGGAAGCCCTAGACCGACTGCAGCGGCATGCGTTTCGCATGGTTGATGACACCCAGGTCACGGAGCACGCGGAGTCGCTACAGCTTCGCAGAGATATCGCGTCTCTTAGTGTGTTCTATCGCATGTACCATGGAGAGTGCTCTGAAGAGTTATTTGATCTTGTTCCCCCGTCCCCTTTTCATAACAGGACCACTCGTGCCGGTTTGCGGAGTCATACTCAGACGGTCTGTCAGATATCGGCTCGCACCAAAAGGTTCGGGAATTCCTTCTTATGCCGCACCATTAAGTTGTGGAACCAGCTTCCGGCTCACGTATTTCCTCCATCATATGACATTGGGTCCTTCAAACGCAGTGTGAAGAAGCATTTGGCCAAACCGGCAAGATGATGACGACGGTTTGAAGTTGTTTTTAGACTTCTATCCGTTGGCTTCATTTGTGGACTGTACTCGCGCTTTACATCAGGCTCGATATATATTGCCGTGTTTACTATAAAAAAAAAAAAAATACATGCGCGTCTGTTACGAGTGCTCTTTATTTGGTAATATTAACTACTAGCTGACCCGTGGCCACTTCGCTGGGCGGCGAAAAACAAGCGTCCGTTTTTTAAACATATTTCATTACTGCTCCACTCCTATTTGTCATAGCGTGATACTATTATAGCCTATGACACTCCCCGATAAATGAACTATTCAACACAGAAAGAATTTTTTAAATCGATTTAGTAGATCCAGAGACTACCCTCTACAACGTCACAAACACACAAACTTTACCTCTTTATAATATTAGTATAGATTTAATTATCTGTACTCCATATTTAAGACACTAGAGAGTCGTTTTTATTAGTCTGTCGCTGTACCGAAAATTTCTTAATTCCATCGATTTATTAAGTCGTTATACCTTGTTCATGTGTTAAAGAAACTTTTTTTTAAGAGTTTTGACAGCATAGATGACCCCATAAAGTACAATCACCCAATAAAATTTCTTAACAATTCATCAGACGCAAATGATCATCAGTGAGCTAATCAAGCAGAAGCTCGTTACCGTGCATAACTAATTATGTAACTGTGCATAACTAATGAACCGTATAACTTAGCATACAACAGCACTGTGCTAACTTGTGCTGAACAAATAGTGATCAATCAAATGTACTGATGATTGCATTGAGGATGGCGCTCTGCTTGCAGATCATTTGAATGTTTGGGATGTTATAAGCTGTAATAATATTAGGAGCTAATGCCCGCGTTAAAACCCGCGTTGTATAGGTAGCTTAAAAATTTTATTCTACACCTTAATCTACCTATTTTCCAAATTTCATCAAAACCTATTCAGTAGTTTTTGCATAAAAAAGTAACCAACATCTATACATTCATCCAAACTCACAAACTTTCGCATTTATAATGTTAGTAGGATAGGATTTCTTGATGGAATAAAACGATCAGTGTAATGACAGAATAGGACATCCGCGACTGACAATTACTAATCGTTCTTAATTGTGTTAAACATTAAAAAAAAGTAATACAACCAAAGAAACTTCCTCCTACTCATTTTGAAGACGGTTCAAATATTTTTTCTTTCATGAAGCGGTATTATTTCCACTATAGAGTAGATTAGAGGTTTTAACGACGAGCACCATAAGCTTCTCTATTTTTAGAAAAGGTTTAGGTTACTACAGAAATTAGTAAAAACTTTTAAAAGAACCTATTTAACAATAAATTGCATGACAAAGTCACGTGGAAACCTAGTACCTCATCATAACAGCGTATTAATGTCCCACTGCATGGACGGGCCTCCTCTTGTGACGGAGGGATACTTGGTCTACTAATACCACGCTGGCCAGACGAATTGGTATAGGTTCTAATTTCAAGTTTTCCTTCATTCTATGTAAAGGTAATATTCACAGATAGTCCCTTAGTGGGCTTCTACGACACCCATTGGATTAGACTGATGGGTTGGTGACATATTGTATTCCTACTCCGTCACCACACGGAAACCTAAGTACCTATACTAATATAATAGGTACCAGTGGCGAAGGGTGAATTTTTATAAAAGGGAAGCCGAAAAAAAAACTTATCAGTGTCGGTACTCATTTGACAAGCGCAACAGTGAGCCACTGACTGGCTCACTGTTGCAGTTAACAGATTTTTTTATTATTGTTATTTTTTTATGAAAATAATATTATATAAGTTCCGCACTAGGGATCATGAACTGCGTCGCGAAGACTGCCACAAACATCTATTTCACAGACACAAAGAACAAGACCCAGACTCAATAATTTGTTGATCAAAAAGAACTGTCCTACATGGGAAACGAACCCGTGACCACGTGCACATCAACCGCTTATCTCGACCGCTGCGCCACCGAGCGCGTTACAGTGTCTTTCGTAATATAATAAAAATTACTAAAGCGAAGTACGTACTTCATACGTATTCGTAAAAAAATATTATAGTTGTCCCAAACTCATGTAAAGCTAATCAACTCCGAATATGTTTCTCATTCTCAGTATGGGCATGTTTCTTTGATGAATTAGATATTGTTTTAAATATGTCGCTATATCCTAAATGACTCCACAATTTTTTTAAATCTAAGAATAAGAAACATAGAAAATAATACGTAGGTACTATTTAATTTACAACTGCCTGTAAGCCACTAATATTTATCGTTAAGATGTTAATAATATAAAAATATACCTACCTAAACCTATCGTAAATTCATCGTGCCGGGCGGCGTCGTTTGTATTCCATAGTTATGTCTGTGTTTCTTATTTTCGTTATTTAATTTCAAGAAAGATGTTTTGCTTACACAATAATTAATCAATTAGTCAACAATCTATAATAATACTGTTAACGCTGCCATTATAACAACAAACTAAAATAATAACAACGAAGTAAGTATGTACTTACAATAATGTAAGGCACCCAAAGTAAGTACTATGACAATGTCAATCAATGCACAACACTCAATACACAAACACAAATTATACTTAGTAATTACTACTTTACACAACAAAGCGAATTCTAACGATTATTTGCAATACTTTAAATAATAAATGAAAACAAAAATAATGCAACTTGTGATGGGAGCCATTATTAAGCATCGTTTCAACGTCATTCATTGCAGTGGGAAATTCAAACAAATTGATTGTAGCTATGCTATGATCACGTTAATGCTCTCTCGCTCTCGCATGTCGCATCTTTCATCCTTGCAATCGTGCGACAGAGCTGGCGCTCTACGAAGCCGATATTGCCCGAATGTCTCTTTCCACTCGTCGATGTGCCGGCTCCGCCGCGCTCGGGTACTGTACAACAGGACAGGACTCATCATAACATAACCCGGACAGAGTCGGCTTACCTTTACGCCTACATACGCAGATAAAATGCATAATAATACACCTAGGTTTTGCATGTGTGCGTACGACTTTCGTACCGTCTGTTTATACTGGATTCCTATTTTTGCGCCCGGCTTACCCGCCATTAGTTGACAATGTTGTAATAAGAGATGGCGTTATGAGTACGGAAATAATAATTATATTAAAGCGATTTACGTAACAGAAAACTTTTTGGTTTTTTAATTTTGTGTACTGAATGGATGTTGCGTCATTGATTTATAATTTTTTAATAGAGTATGCTTAGCGGTTTTTGCAAAGGTAAGCCGGTAGGAATCGGGTTATATGGACACTTCGCCACTGATAGGTACATCTTATCCTATGAAAACGTTACGCAATTTAATTTAACTTCAGTCTTAGTCTTAGCCAGGTCTATCTAACAAATAACACATAACAAACTTAATAAGCCATTTATCAAAGAAACTAACAGTTATTGTTTCTCGTTTGTCTAATGTTAGGGTTTGGTTCGACTGTTGCGGAGATGAGCGGAGCAAGGTAAGAGAATATCTGTGGTTTTAAATTACAAATATTTTTTTTTACCTATAAAGCTTAGGTATAACTAGAAAAATCCGAAAAGAAGAAAGACAATGGAAAAAATTGGTACTCGATGCGGGACTTGAACCCGCGTCTCTGGACTATACGCGTCCATGACCACTAGGCCAACCGAGGTAACCGACTCGACTACCAAAATTTAACCATTGCTTTATACTATAATAAAATTATACTATAATATATTAGGTTGGGGAAAAAGTCTTTTCGTATTTTTGTATGAAAAGTCAAGACATTTTTTTCAAAGTTTATTTACATTTATTTACAAAATACAATATAACTACTATGATAAATTAAACTATGTAAAAACAATGCATTTTATTCATTAAGACATAATGTTTCATAGAGATATTTACTGCTTAAGACCTACAGATTCGATATTTAAATAGAAAAAGTATAAGTTTATTTTTGCAAAACAACCGGGTTCGATTCCCCAGCTGGGTACAGTATCTTTTTCAAATGTATGAATGCAGTTTTTCTTTTTATCAAAATCGGTGACATGGTTCCTAAGAACAAATCTTCGTATGACTTATAGTTTAAGACCACAGAACATTAAAATACATTAGAAAGGCGAAGTAGGCGGGGCTCGCGCGCCTCAACTGTGAGCAAACGCTCATAGTTTGTTTCGAAAGCGACGCATCCCCGCGTAGTCGTCCGCGGACTTTCATGGAGTGCGTATCAGCGTGAAAAAGTTTAGAAAGCGTCAAAAATGCCGAGTTGTGCTATTATTACTTGCAAAGCAAGAAGCCAAGTGTCAAGTGTGACAAAAGAAGGAATTTCATTCCACCGGTGAGTCTAAATTTCTTGATTTTATGACAATATTTACGAAAAACTGATTTTGGCAACAGAAATCATAATATTGCATTGTTTTTATTCATTGCCGGCATTGTTTGCTATGCAACCTTAGTTTCGCCTATTCTAAAAGCAATGTATAACGCCACGCGCGCTTTCCACTGATACATCCGACCGCAGTGATGTACCTCAACAGCGCTCTTTATCGATAAATTTTATTCATTAGATTTTTCTGATTATAATTTATTTATGGAACTGATTTTTAGACATGAATTGTTATTGTTGGTTTAAATAACATTTAGTATTGTTATTTTTATTTTCAATTGTTTAAAAGTAATCATTTTATAATGATGTCAAGAAATAAATCTTAAATCGTTTTGAAATTAATCTGCATTGTACGATAGACCTATGTGGGAATTGCACTTACGACCTCGTGCACGGCACCCGGCACCCCGCCACAGAGGCGGCTTTTTACGGTAATTTAACTGTTTACGTTTTGGATTATTTTACTTTTACTACTGTAATTTACAGTCACTCGTTTTATTACTAAGTACTTTCTGTTTATTTTTGTTCGAGTGTATATAAATGACGTAACCTCCTCCTTTTTGAAGTCGCTTAAAACGGTCTTGACTTTTCCATACGAAAATAGATTATTATTAATTTAGTTTCAGATCTACTATTTAAGGAGTTATTTTATTTATAATAAACTGTATATTATGATTAAATAACAAATATCATTAAAATAAGCATTAGACCCATTTCAGATACAATAAATAAATAACTTTGCAAATTATGAACCTTCTATAATATAATTATCGATACAATTTTATCGTTTGTCAATCACTAGCGTAAATGTAAAATAAATTGCTTTTGCACAGCACATACGTAAGTGAGGTTACGTCTGTGTGAGTGAGATGTGTGACCAAACATAGCGCTTCGTTTGATGTTGTGCGTGTGTGCGTGACACTATATTTACTTTCGTTGCTTACGTAGTTGTAGAAATAGTGGGGACTTAGTGGCTACAGCGGATCCGATGCAAACTGCGCTTGATAACCTTTCTAATGTATTATAATGTTCTGTGTTTAAGACTTTCCCATACTGATCCTTTTGAATGAGCCACCCTGTATATGTACCGTTTTGTTGAAAAACTTTCTGCCATTTTGTGGGCAGAGACATTATCCCGTTACTGTAGAAACTTTGGGACTTCTGATCAAAAAAACGGGACAAATAGTTTTGGCAGTCCTCTCTTGAGGTCAACCTTACAGAACCTAAAGAATTCTGAAGAGACCGAAACAGGTGAAAATCTGAAGGCGCAAGGTCAGGGCTATATGGTGGATGCACTAGGACCTCCCAGTCGAACTCTCTTAATTTTTGCTGAGTGGCTAAAGATGTGTGTGGTCTAGCGTTATCGTGATGAAAGACCACACCCTTCCTGTTGATCAATTCCGGCCGTTTTCTCTCGACTGCTTCCTTTAATCTCATCAGTTGCTGGCAGTAAAGATCAGAATCGATGGTTTTGCCGGGCGGTAAAAGCTCATAATGAACAATGCCCTTCCAATCCCACCATACACACAGGATCACCTTATTTCGTGTTAGGCCAGGTTTGGCCACAGTCTGTGAAGCCTGGCCAACTTTCGACCACGACCTTTTTCGCACGTTCTTGTCGTACGTGATCCACTTTTCATCGCCAGTTATCAATCTCTTCAAAAACGGCTCGGTTTCATTACGTCTCAATAATGAATCGCAAATGAGTACACGGTTCATTAAGTTTCTTTGAGTGAGCTCGTGTGGCACCCAAATATCGAGCTTTTTTGTATAACCAGCTTTCTTCAAATGGGTCAAAACTGTTTTGTGGTCAATTCCCAGTTCTTCAGCTGTAGCTGAAGAACTGGGAATTGACCACAAAAGCAAGATCGGCATATTAGTAGTTACGATGTATCGTAACTACTAATATGCCGATTTTGCTCCACTCTTTCAAAAATGGCGTCCATTTTATTCGTAACAGGGCAACCAGAGCGAGGTGCATCTTTAACATCAAAATTTCCGGACTGAAAACGTTTGAACCAAATTTGTGCTACTCTTACTGACACTGCATCAGGTCCATAAACATCACAAATTTTTTTCACTGCTTGAGTTGCATTTTTGCCTTTTTTATAATAAAATTTTAAAATGTATCGAATTTCTTCATTAGATTCACTCATTTTTACGGAGAGAAAAACAAATGAAAAATAGCGGGAAACAACTTTTTTTAATTTTTTTCTTTTCTTTATAATGTAACCTTTTTAATGTTACCAATTGGGTGCATGAAAGGAGCCTCCCCGAACGGCGTACCCAAACTATCTCTGTACGTCTGGCGCACCCTGGGCAACAATCAGGTAGCACCTAACCTGATTGGCTAATCCTTTCACCACGATGGCAAACCCTAGTCCAGCCTTAGAGCCGGCTTTGCGCATAGTCTCTATTAACATTGAGGGTTTCTCCCAAGCTAAATCAGAAATTCTATCTGATTTAGCTCGCAAAACACACTGCGATATAATGTGTGTGCAAGAAACCCATAGAGACGAAACGCAAGCCCGGCCGTACATTCCTGGACTTACGCTTATCGCCGAGACTTGTCACCCGAAGCACGGTAACGCAGTGTTTGTTACTCCCGGCGTAAGCATTAAATCCACCAAATACTCGACACATAACGGCATTGAAGTTATTACGCTAGACCTTGGACACTGCACCGTCACCTCACTATACAAACCCCCTGGGACGCAATTCCGATTCGATCCACCTGAAAACTTCTATGACCACGCCGCCAAAGTTGTGATCGGTGACTTTAACAGCCATGGCTCGGGTTGGGGCTACTCCGCAACAGACTCAAGTGGATTAGCGGTCGAGGAGTGGGCTGACATAAACGATTTGACTTTGATCCACAGCCCGAAACAACCGGCCTCTTTTAACAGCGGCCGTTGGAAGCGTGGATATAATCCAGATCTTATTTTCGTCAGCAGCGGTCTAAGCACGCAGTGCGTTAAGACCGTATGCAGCCCAATACCCCGAACGCAGCACAGACCAATAATGTGCACAATCCAGCCGGTTGTCCGCCCTGTAAAAGTCTCCTCTAGCCGACGCCGGTTCAACTATTCCAAGGCAAACTGGGAACAGTTTTCGCGGACTATAGATGAGGCCCTGCTGAAGGTCCCGCCAACCCCCCAAAACTACGACGAGTTTGTTGCCATCGTCGCTACAACATCACGCAGGTTTATACCCAGGGGCTGTCGCGCCTCCTATATCCCAGGGCTCTCTGAAGACTCTGCGAAGCTGCTAAAGGAGTACGGTGCCTTATACAGCCACAACCCATTCTCCGAGGAAACTACCCTAGCCGGTGAGGAGCTTCTATCACGGATCAGCGTTACTAGACAGGATAGGTGGATCAATACTGTTTCCAACATCGACATGACGCATAACAGTAAGAAAGCCTGGCAAACTATCCGCCAACTTTCAAGTGATCCTCCACCCCCCGCAGGTCCTAGTCTAGTTACCGCGAACCAAATAGCCCACCAGCTCTTCTTAAATGGCAAACCGTCAAGTCGTCTTGCAAGGGTCCCGAAGATGAACAGCTCCCCCAGTTCACATGGCCCCATCAGCGAGCCTTTCAACCTGACTGACATTGTTGCCACCATTACACGTCTTAAATGTGGCAAAGCCTCGGGAGTGGATAATATCTCGGTTGAGCAAATTAAACACCTTGGCCCTGCTGCGGTGTCATGGCTGTTGCGGCTTTTTAACTTCTGTCTGGAATCTGCTTCAGTCCCCCGTCTCTGGAGAAAATCCAAGGTCATAGCCTATGACACGGTGAGCCTCAGGCGACTTTTGTGGAAAGTGGAAACCGTGACCCTTGACCATAAATTTGTCGCAGTACTCCGAGAGCTCCTCCACAATCGCCGCTTTCAGGTCCACCTTCTCTCAGACCAAAGTCGCTGGAGATCACAAAAGAATGGCCTTCCACAAGGTAGCGTTCTGGCTCCGCTTCTTTTTAACATATACACCAACGACCAACCGTCAAGTCCTAATACATCCCGGTTCTTATACGCTGACGATCTCGCGCTAACTTCCCAAGCAACAAACTTTGCTGAAGTTGAGTCCAACCTCAGCTCAGCTCTTAACGATCTGAGCCAGTACTATGAGGCAAACTCGCTTAAGCCTAATCCGTCTAAGACTGAATCCTGTTCCTTCCACCTCCGGAACAGGGAAGCGGGCCGTAAGCTAAATATCAAATGGCAGGGCATCCCAATAGCTCACAATGACTCCCCCAAATATCTCGGAATCACCCTGGACAGGTCACTGACATTCAAAAGACACTGCCAGAATGTTAAACAGAAGGTGCACTCTCGCAATAACTTGTTGCAACGGCTCATTTCCACAAAATGGGGAGCCTCGCCCCAGGTAATGCGGACTTCTGGGCTGGCGCTTGCTTTTTCGGTTGGGGAATACGCGTGCCCAGTCTGGAACCGATCAGCTCATGCTAGGCTGGTGGATACAGCTTTGAACGAAACTTGCCGGCTTATTACAGGTTGCCTCAAACCGACACCGGTCAGAATGCTGTACCCATTGGCTGGCATCGCGCCCCCTGATGTCCGTAGGGATGTGGCGGCCTCGCTTGAAAGGAGCAAAATGGATGGCGACCACCGGCACCCTATGCACGGCTATGCTCTGGTGCAGCAAAGGCTGCGTAGCCGAAAGAGCTTCATAAAGTGCGCCCATCCTTTAAGTACAGACCCAGCACATGCGAGGTGCAACCTTTGGTGCGAAAGAGTGTCACTACCTGAACCGTTTGTGCCGCTCTCTGAGAGGCTTCCGCCCGGACATGGGTTGCCAATGGTTGCCTGGAAGTCCTTAAACAGATTGCGAACCCAGGTAGGACGAAGCAAGGACAACATGCTCCGGTGGGGCCTCACGGACAGTGGCGGACTGGGTTGCCTATGCGGCGCTCCACAAACTATGGCCCACCTCTCATCATGTCCTGGGTGCCCTTACACCTGCACTCAGGAAGAGCTAATGATTGCCAGCGATAACGCAGTTAGTGTCGCAGAGTTTTGGGCTACATCAATTTAGTCCAGTATCGTTTTGCCATCGATACGCTAAGAAGAATGTTACCAAAACCAGCCAGACACAAGTAGTACAGTCAAAGAAATTTTATAATAAGTTTATACCTACGTTATGCGAAAAGACAATATAAAATAATAAAAAAAAAATATTTGTAATTTAATACAAAAACTTAAAACCATTACGTATACTCTTCAATTGCAACATTGAAAGTTTACGGCTGTCGCGCTTAGATGGCGTTGTACAGTTGAGTTCTAAGTTGCGGCCCGGTGCCGTATAAAGCAATGGTTAAATCTGTGGTTTTATTTTGTAAATCTTCTTCATGCACATAGACTCGCTGATATATTACGAAAGTGAAAAGTTTGTAAGTGTTTGTACGTTAGCAAAATCTTCTAGAATAGTTTGGAAGTATCTATAGTAAAAACAATTATCAAATACAATATGTCACCACCCCATCTCATCCCATGGATGTCGTAAACAACAAACAAGGGACTAACCTTAAATATTATCTTTACGAAGTAAAAAGAAAGAAAACTTGAAATTTATCCCTATACCAATCTGTCTAGCCAGCGTGGTATTAGTAGGCCAAGTATCGCTTCGTCACGGGAGGAGGCCCGTCCCTACAGTGGGACATTGCTGCTGGTATGATGAATCCGATACCTAAAACATGGTGTTTCTGTGTTTACTTACTATAAGAAATTTGACCCTGTCATCGATTAAAGCTGAAGCAGTAGTGTAACGACTGCTTAGTCGCAATAACCAACAGCCAGGCTGGAGGAGCAGCAGGACATAGGTAACACATCCCTCAACAGATCATGCTTACGTACTGCGTGTAATTCAAATTCCTCACATTTCTAACTAACACTCGCTAGAGTACCTATAACAAATTACATATAATTTTTACCCATAAAGCTTAGGTATAACTAGATAAATCGGAAAAGAAGAAAGACAATGGAAAAAATTGGTAATCGAGGCGGGACTCGAACCTGCGTCTCTGGACTATATCGTACCATTATAATTTAGCACAGCTTTGCTCATCATTTTAGCTCCAACTAACACCCCACCCTTCGTCCTTAATTTTGTCTTTGCAGAAGGTCAAGAGCAATGTAACGATTCATAACAGTATATCAAACTGTTCAACTAATTCTGAACATGTCCTATTGTAGCATGTTCGGTATATTTCACTGTCTGCTTCTAATGTTACACATAAAGGACGATACTGTTTGTTACATTATTCGCTTTTTATAGCGTTGTTTTATTAGTTTTGTTATCTAAAGTAGTTCTACATAAATTTAATTAAATTTAACGAAAAACACCTAAAAACTGTCAAAAATAACATTAAGGCTCAGGACAAAACTCTGTGGATCACACAGAATATATCACTCTCTAGATTATTTCAAATTCATCTATGTAATAAGAAATTTTTACACAGCTTCGCTTAAGATTTTAACTCCAAGTAGCACCCCACCCTTCGTCCTTAATTTTGTCTTTGCTGAAGGTCAAGAGCAATGAAACGATTCATAACAGTATATCAAACTGTTCAACTAATTCTGAACATGTCCTATTGTAGTATGTTCGGTATATTTCACTGTCTGCTTCTAATGTTACACATAAAGGGGGGATACTGTTTGTTACATTATTCGTTTTTTTATAGCGTTGTTATATTTGTTTAATTAAGTAAAAATTTACTTAAGTAATTATTTTTTTATTATGAAGTAAGTATAATAAAAATCACTCTGAGATCAACTACGTAAGTAATAGGTATATTGACTGAGGAATCTGCCACGCTTAAAAACTTTAGAAATTAAAATTGAAAGATTTAAAAAAGACTTGGTTTAAATATAATCGCGAATCTAGCTTTAGAACTAATGAAAATAAATCTAGTTCTAGCTCTTATATACTCATCTGTGAAATTGGTAATAGTTAACGCAACAAAATTAAATATTAAGTATGTAAATTACAACAGATAAACAGTTATCTATCTACGAAAACGATTAATAATCGAAATTGCGTTAGCACCATAATATGTATACTAGAAAATGTTATTAATTGATACATTATGACAATATCAAGGAAAAATAAATAAATGTAAATAAATATAAGTACTTAAGCAACAAACTATTAGTCAACCAACAAGATGTTTACATTAGCGCAATAAAATTACATATAAATTACAACAGATGTTTGAACAAACTTTTCCTCTCAAGCCTTGCCCACTATACAATACCCTAATTGAGTTTCGACAGCTTTTTATTTACGCAAACGATTACCTAAATTGTAATTAAGCTTTAGTGATTATCTAATCTAGATACAGCTCTACTATACTCATGTGTAAAATTTGTAGTAGTTTGAACCTAATTATTTATAAGTAAATCATTTACACACACATTCAGACTATTTTCGGAGTATCACAGTTTTCTAAGTAGAATGTCATCAAACTTACATTGTTTCTTAGTAAAGGCAAAGGTCGAATTACTATGTTTGTGTCGAAGTTAAGTTGTTTCGTACTTAAATAATGTCAAAATTAAGATGTATTGAAGTTTCATTCAGTCGAAGTAAAATGTTGTCGTAGAAAAAATTGTCGAAGTTCAGTTTGGGAGTCTTCAAAAACTACATTTGTTATTGACGAATAAGGATATCCAACTTTAAGAACTCTTTAGTGCTATGTTTGATATATAAGTAAGTTCAAATATATCTTAAGTATATAATTGACTAAAAATACTTTAAAAAATTCAATAATTTACAACAATATCAAAGAAGTACTTAAGTAACAAACTATTAGTCAACCAACAAGATGTTTACATTAGCGCAATAAAATTACATCTAAATTACAACAGATGTTTGGACCAACTTTTCCTCTCAAGCCTTGCCCACTATACAATACCCTAATTGAGTTTCGACAGCTATTTATTTACGCAAACGATTATCTAAATTGCGTTAACAGCATCTGCTAGTTTTCACACCCAACGCTTGGACTGTATCAAGGTCGGGGTACAGAGTAGTGAGTGCTTAGAGACTACTAGGAAGCTTACATTTTATGAATAGCCCTCGAATTTCCAAAGTCACGAGCAATAATATGCACACATTGTCAAATTTTCTAAACTATCTGCACGTTTATTTAGACATTAGAATACCAAAATTATTTCGTAACAATACTTTTTAGAAGAGGTTCCGTACAGTTTTGAACTAATCTTCGAATATTCAATTATGGATTGGCAGAACTTTAGATAACTGTTTTAGAATATGTGAAAACGTGTACATATTATGCAAGAAATATGTTAGTTTTGTGTTCACTTTTCCCTTTATATTTGATCTAATCAATGATTGTTCTGTTGAGTAGAAATTGCATTTTAAATCGTCTTCGAGATCACAAATGCAAACATAGGTATTTCTCGTAATTTATGACCATATTAAATGATTATAAAATTGTTTTAATATGCCAGTTGCAATTAAGTTAATTTAATATGACAGCCAAGATAATATTAAACTTACTAGCCAAATAACAACAACTTTAAAACGATAAAAATTCAAAAATATTATGTATTAATGTTTTAAAGATAGAAAAGATTATGATCACCTTTTTTATAATAATCAGCGTCATTAATAAAATTTTATCAACATCATTAAAAAGAATATCATGCGCAGTAACCATTATATACATTTTGTCTTACTT
Organism: Schrankia costaestrigalis; assembly: GCA_905475405.1. Lineage (NCBI taxonomy): Eukaryota > Metazoa > Arthropoda > Insecta > Lepidoptera > Erebidae > Schrankia > Schrankia costaestrigalis. The sequence continues at coordinate 20,815,785 of FR997828.1, forward strand.
TTGTAATTCTCTGAACATAACTAATCTATGCAACAAGACAAGTATCTAGCCGTAAATTGTGAAGTTAGAATTGCAATTTGTGTATTGTTCGAGTAGGTTGAGTTCACGAGATGTGGGACGTTTCACACCCCACATCTCAAAGTATAGACCCCCGCAAAGTAGACCCCCGCTGCAAAAGTTATGGGTTTTGAAATGCACTCCCATTGTATTGAGCTATCGTAAGTGTGCGTTGCAGATGCAATTTCATAGACATTAATTATAAATTTTACATGCTGTTTTGGTTGTCAAAGTTTATGTAGAGTTTTATATTATTATGGCCGCCATATTGTTTGTATTTTGTTTCGTTTGTTTATAAAGTCTTTTAAGGAATGCATATTTAAGGAATGTATATCTCCGTGTGGAGACGGAGTAAGAATACAGTGTGTCACCGACTAAGGGACTATCCGTGAATATTATCTTTAGTAATAAAAAGAAGGAAAACTTGAAATTAAGCCCTATACCAATCCGTTTGGCCAGCGTGGTATTAGTAGGCCAAGTATCCCTCCGTCACTGGAGGAGGCCCGTCCCTGCAGTGGAACATTAATGGGCTGTTATGATATTATGTATAATTTTGTAAATAACTTGCATGAGGTCACGGGTTTTAGTTTACCATGAGACAATAATTTGCGTGATCTACAAATTATTGTCTTGGTCCAAGATGTCCTACATGGAACAAATAAATGCTTTTTTACAATACGTTTGATGTCCCGATATATTAGGAAGAAATAGGTAACACATGTGCCAGATGATAATGTTACACAATTTGAAGATGCGGTACAGAATAGAGAAATAAACATAATAAATGATAATACAATACATCTATAAACTCTTTATATATTTATAAGAAATTATTAAATTACGATAAAAAGTGTAGGTAATAAAAAGATTGTCACTATTCAGCTATATTTTATTTATTTCATTTTAGTATTGCGCTTATATAGACAATATTGTAGGAAATATGACTTATTCTTTTGTTGGCTCTAATACAATTAAGCTATATTTTCTCTAGGGCTGGTAAATTGTTCAAAATAAATTATTTCTTGAGTATTAAAATATAACTAAAATATTATAACATGGCTGCTACGCAAAGGTCTCGGGTTCAATTCCTGCTCAATGCAAATCTTTGTGTGCATGAATTTGATTGTTTGCATTGGCCTGGGTGTTTCTACATATGATAAGGGACGTATTAAAAAAAAGGTATGTATGTATGTAAAAAAAAAGTATTTAAGTATGTTTATCCGTTGTCTAGTACCCATAGTACAAGCTCTGCTTAGTTAGTTTAGGACTAGATGGCGTTGAGTGAATGTGTGGAAGACATTTATTTATTTTTAGATTAAACTATGAACGACTTGAATCTATCAAATAATAAAAGTTTCATTTAAATTGATCATGCCTAAGTTTTGAGACAAATATAAAAAAGTTTTAGTCGATTTCTGTTTGACATGTCCACTGTGATGTCCACTGACATGTCCATGACACACTTCATGATACTAAGAGCTGTCACTGTCACTATCATGAAATCTGTCCGGGATTTCCCCGAAATCTTGTGACCTCGAAACTAAACTTACATTATATTTTCGTATATTAAATGGAAAATAAGTATAGGTAAGTCCCCATCTCATCCCATGCGTGTCGTAGAAACCGATTAAGAGACTATCTGTGAATATTACCTTTACATAGAAAGAAGGAAAACTTGAAATTAAATCCTATACCAATCCGTCTGGCCAGCGTGGTATTAGTAGGCCAAGTATCCCTCCGTCACGGGAGGAGGCTCGTCCCTGCAGTGAGACATTAATGGGCTGTTATGATGATAGTTAAGTACAAATATTTTTAAATTTAAGTTGTTTCATGTATAATCGTTTGTATAATTAAAAAATCGTGAAGCTTGATCTAATTACTAAATTAATTCCTAGAATTTAGTAAGTTAGTTAATTATAATAAGTTAATTTTCAGATACAATAATTATTTTGACTTAATCTAGTAATCGATTCATAAGAATTAAAATATTTTCAAAAATTATTTCTAACACATGCCATACTAATCCCCAACCCTACTAGTACACTGCAGACCAATATTAGTAATACACACATAAGCGATATCCACTTATTTGTCTCGGCGCGATCACGTGCCAATTTTATAGCATCGCCTACTCGTAAATTGAAATTGCGGCCCCCGTCCGCACTGCACGGACATTGTTGCTGATCTAGAGTCCGAATTTTTTCGGCCAGCAGTGTAATAGCTGTATTGTGTATTGATGTAATATTTTTGTGTGCTACTTACATTTTCTTATTACTTTTGTATTATTTTATCAAGAACTAGGATTTGGTAAATACATATTTGAAAAGAAAATGATTTGCTTTATTTCTATCACTAAGTACAAAATATTAACCTACTACCGGAGTAGGTAGGTCTAAGTATCTTTAGGAAGTTATTACAGTTAAAAGAAAACATTCAACCTGCATGGACGACAAAGAATACACATTTCTTCACCACCCATCTTAACGCATGAGTATCATAAAACTTTACCAAGAAAAATTACATTGAATTAACTTTAAAACAATGAAAATAGAAAGACCCCAAGAGCATGAGTTACGTTGGTAACGCCGTCTATTTTTATTCCGCCAAATTATGGAGGAAATATTCAAACTGTATTTTATTAATTTAAATACCAATCTGTCTAGCTAATGGTATCAGTAGTCCAAATTTCTATCCATCCCTGCATTACATTAGTGAACTAACCAACCATAACAAGAAACTTCACAAATAAAAGAAAGTTTATTAAAGGCACAAAACGTCTTGCAGGTGACGCAAACAGAGTTCCTTCTAACACATTACACTTGTCCAATTTTATTATTAACGCTTCACTTTCTCCATATTTTCCTTCTCATTTATAAACTAATAAAGATGTGATAAATTGTTTGGCCTAAAGTGTATATTTGACGTGCTCTGTGGTGCCACTATTCTTGGTAGTAAGTCTCTTTAGCAAGGGGTCTTTTAAGAACTGTTTAAGTTGCATCAGTGTCCCTGCTTAATTCTACGCTAAGCAGTAGTGTGAAATTACTATTTTGCCGTGATCCAGCGGCTATGTATGTAGTGTGTGACTTGGAATGTCTCTTATATTTGACAAACATAGAGATGTGATACTTCTGATATAAACGTGTAAATCTTTACATCTAACAAGGTGTCAAGAAATATTTACACAGTTTTCGGCCTCAAATGTCGTCGTTTCGCATCTGATGCTAGAGATAGCGGTAAACGGTCTTCATTCCAGTTTTTTTGCCGTCTCTATGCTATGTACCCTGTCTACCTCGACTATAATCCTAATTAGAACACATTTTTAGTCCCATAACCGATAAACACAGACTGAATCTGACTGGAATAGAGTAGACTGTTGAGTGTCAGTTTCAATTAATAAACAGGTTCAGTATCGAAACGGACACTCAATAGTCAGGAGTCATGACTGTTAGTCTTGACAAATACTTTGGTAAATACATATAAAGAAAACACCCAGACCACTGTAAACTCGTTCATGCTTACAAAGATTTGCATTGAGCAGGAATACAATCCGAGACGTCTGCGTAGCAGTTATGAAATATAACTTCTATGCCACAGAGACTGTCTAAATGACAGCTTAACTTATCATGACGTCCAGGCCAATCAACACACAAAATTTATTAACCATATACCATGTTGACAACACGCCAAAAGCTAATTACTACCCCATCGAAACCTGTGTTGCCAGATTAACGAGAACATCAAATATAAACAGTGGTATTTTAAAACTATTTAAACAAACATTGTTTGAAGCTTAGGCTAGTAACATATTGAAGGATAATTTATTCACCCCGGACGCCAAATCGTGATTTAATTTGGCGTTAAGTTCCTTCAGGGGTGAATTGTGGTTATGTTAACATCCTGTCAGAAGTGTAAATTTGATATTGCAGTTTCATTTTAATAGTTACATTTTGTTCTTGGAATATTATAATGGTTTCGTGCATTTTTTTCTTGGGCTGGTTTCTCTTTTCGCTCTGCTAAAAGTGGTCCACATGTGGACTTAGATCTCCCTAAGTTTCCGGTTGTATAAGAAGGAAAACTTGAAATTAAACCCTATACCAACCCGTCTGGCCAGCTTGGTGTTAGTAGGCCAATTATCCAATTATCATGGGAAGAGGCCCGTTCCTGCAGTGGGACATTGATGGGCAGTTATGATAAGGTTTCCGGTACGCTCATGATTACTATCACATAAATAACGGTTATTCAGAAGCTGTTCTTTAATTTTCCATCTTTTGGTTAGCAGGCAACCTGATCACGAAAGTTGTTCAAGCGGCCTAGGCCTCTAACACGAAAGTTTAATTTTAATCATCATTACAGCCCATTAATGTCCCACTGCAGGGACGGAACTCCTCCCGGTACAGAGGGATACTTGGCCTACCTATACCACGCTGGCCAGACGGATTGGTAAAGGGTTTAATTTCAAGTTTTCCTTCTTTTTATTTCTTAAAGTTAATATTCACGGATAGTCCCTTGGTCGATTTTTACGACACCTATGGGATGAGATGGGATGGTGACATATTGTATTCTTACTCCGTCACCACACGGAGATTTTAATACGACGACAAAAATCTGTTAAAAACCTTTAATCATCATTAACATAATATTGCTCAATAATTCACAGCACAAAACATAATTACTTAACACCAACAATATGTTTAAAACTTCTACATCGTTTGAGAACCGCAAAAGCCACATGAAAATAAAGTAATATATGTGTTGTGAGACAAGTGAAAAACTACAACATTTCCCTTGTTAAAATACACTATAACTCTACAGAGTACGGGTTTGCATTTCCTCGAGAAGATGAGAGCGCGCGTCTAAGAGATTTATACGTCGTTTACGGAAATTGACTGGCTTTACAAATACTCTTTACATATTATTATTATATACATACGAGTGTTTATGTAATGTAATTTTGTTAATTTAATGTTGTTGTGAAGCTAAAGTACCAAAGGTCCAATTATACCTTTTATATTCTTTTCTTTTTTCTCTTATGTCAGATAGGCACTTCTCAATGTGGTGACGGAGTAAGAATACAATATGTCACCACTGCATCTCATCCCATGGGTGTCGTAAAAACCGACTTAAGAACTATCCGTGAATATAATCTTTACGAAATAAAAAGAAGGAAAACTGGAAATTAAACCCTATACCAATCCGTCAGGCCAGCGTGGTATTAATATAGTAGACCAAGTATCCCTCCGTCACGAGAGGAGGCCCGTCCCTCGCAGTGGGACCTTAATGGGCTGTTATGAAGAGATAGAGACAAGATAGGCATAGATCTGGCTGTGCCCTAAAATTGCTAAAATCAATGAGCAGCATTCTGTCGCGTTAAAGCAATAAAAGAAATATTTTTCTAAATATTTCAAATGATTAAATTTCTCTATTGTATCGTCCTAATTCCTAACCTATGATGATGCTATCACACATAGCTTGATTGAGGTAAGACGGCTCGCTTTATGTGTGACATTAACTTGACGTACAATAATACAATACGAATCTGTTCAGACGACATGAGATCGGAAGGTCAAGTTTCACTGTATCAATGGAGAAAGCTTATCTGTAAATTGAGATGTTAAGATGATGCCACGCACTTTAAAAAAAAAGACAAGGAATAATGTATGTAGTCTTTATACCGTATTTATCCTTACTTGATTTATTTAGTAAACAAACACCACATATTGCAAAGTCACTAGTTTTTACATCAATCGCACACTTTGATATGGATGAAAATTTCTGTAAAGTAGCATTACACGTTTATGCAATAGAAAACACGTAAATCACTTTGATTTATCCACTATCTTTCGTAAATTTTAAATAAATGTATTTTTTTCCGACATAAAATTTCACAGATAAAATTATTTTTACGATTTGACATTTGTAGATTATAGAAATTTGTCCTTGATTCCTATACATTTTTCAAAGATTAAAGACTAAAGTCTTTAGTCTGTGGTTGACACGACGCCATATTATATGTTTACGTTTTAGAGTAAGTCTGTTTAAATAGACAGTACATACATTATTCCTTGTCTTTTTTCGCAATGCCTAGACTTTGAATCCAGTGTATCACTACAGGACAGCTGCATAACCAACTACAGTTCATTTCAATCAATCAATCAATCAATCAATCAATCAATCAATCAATCAACTAGCCTATTACAGTTCGCTACTGGACATAGGCCTCTCCCAATACGCGCCACAGAACTCGGTCCCGCTTTACAGTTCATTTATTATGACTTAAATTTAAAAGTAAATAAATATTGCGTCGTGACAACCACAGACTAAAGACTTAATCTTTGAACTTATGAAAAATGTATGGGAATCAAGGAAAAATGCTACAATCTATAAATGTCAACATGGTGAAGTTTATTTCTATCTGTGAGATTTGACATAGGAAAATATACATTTATTTATAATTTAGGAAAGATAGTGGTTAAATCAAAGTAATTTATGTGTTTTCTAAAGCATACAAATGTTCATCCACATAAAAGTGTGAGATTGATGTAAAAACTAGTGAATTTTCAAAATGTCGTGTTTATTTACAAAGTTAATCAAATATATGTATGGATTATACTATTTCCAGATGTAACCAAAATTAAACAAAAAACTAAAACAAAATCTCAACCAACGAATCCACAAATACTAACAACATACTCATCGATCTACGAAAGTCGTAGCAATCTAAGAAATTCGCAGAACCTCACGACTTAACCGTAGACGTCCTACATTTGATCGATGGCCTCTAACTAGTTCTTCAAGAAAAAAACTATACTTAAGTGGCACAAAATCATTTTTATTTCCAACGTTGAGTTTATATAAAATGTTAGCCATTTCTACTGAATTGTCGTGGGACATTGACAAAACGTCAAGGATGAAAAAGATGTATTTTTCTACGATAAAATTGCTTGTGACGGGTGGTCCATAAATTTCTTTTCGAACGTCAGTCACCTCTCTCTGTGGAGATTTTTCTTACCACTTTTGTGTACTTATATAAATAGGATTTAATAATGTTACTTTTATATGTTTGTTAGATTGATTTGTCTTGATTCGTTAAATGATGGAAAGTTACTTTTGGTCCAAGGAAGAGTTTTATTTGAATATCTTCTATTTATATTTGTGCCATAGTGTACCATCAGATTCTCTACGTAAAGTACCTACCTTATATATTATGAAAATATATATTATAAAAGTAAAAAAAATAAAATTCCTTAAATCAGAACAAGTCTCTTGATATGGGGAAAGAACGAGATTGCCTGGTAATCACTATTTATCCCGCTCGAAACACCGACTGATTTTCATCAAAATAAAAGTTCTCTATTTGCAATTGGGTACTAATGTTTTTAGCTTGAAAATTATAGTAGGGAATGAAATCACAACGTTAAGACTTAAAGCATGTGTCCAAAAATAACAAGGTAAGAGCGAAGGGACTATGAGCTTTATAGCTTTTTTTTTTAATTTTTACGACCTCTATGGCGTAGACTGACTACACACGACATGACTGCTACCAGAGGTCTCGGTTCGGTTCCCGCTCAATGCAAATCTTTGTGTGCATGAACATGATTGTTTGCATTTGTCTGGGCGTTTTCTATTATTATATAATATTATGTACCTATCTATTTACAAAAAAAGCGTATTTTAAGTTGTCTAGTATCTATAGTACAAGCTCTGCTTAGTTTGGGACTAGATGGCGTTATGTGAATGTGTGAGTTATATTTATCTATTTATTATATTTAATAGTTTATTCTGCAACTGTCAAGCACAAAAGCACAGCTTACCATGAGGTTAAACCATTAATCGTGCCCTTACCACGTCGTACAAAAAACTAGAAGCGCATTTTAAAACACGAAACACGTTTAAAAACCTAAAACTAAATTCGAGCACAAATATATATAATAATGCAAGTGACAGGGTAGCACGCGATCCGAGTTTCTATTTCACGCGCAAATGACCTCGCCAGGCGCCATCTTGATTTATGTCCGTCACCGACATCAACATACGCATTTAACGTACGTATATTATGTGTAAATATTTTATTTAAGCTCCGTGTGGTGACGGAGTAAGAATACAATATGTCACCACCCCATCTCATCCCATGGGTGTCGCAAAAACCGACTTAGGGACTATCCGTGAATATTATCTATACGTAATAAAAAGAAGAAAAACTTGAAATTAAACCCTATACCAATCCGTTTGGCCAGCGTGGTATTAGTAGGCCAAGTATCCCTCCGTCACTGGAGGAGACCCGTCCCTACAGTGGGGCATTAATGGGCTGTTATGATGATGACAGGACTATTACAGCAGGCCATTGACGGTTTACAGCCAGAACAGAAGAACTGCTGACATGAAGGGCTACTTTGCCTAAAGTAGGCACCGCTGCGCTGGCATAAGTAGGTATCTAGTTTACCCTTGTTTAATGGAAATATAGACTGATTATCTATCTACGACTATCCTACTAATATTATAAATGCAAGTTTGTGAGGATGGATGGATGTCTGTTACCCTTTCATGCAAAAACTACTAAATGGATTTTGATGAAATTTGGAATATAGGTAGTTTATGGTGTAAAATAACAATTAAGCGGGTAATACCGCGGCGAGTATAAACTTGACGTACTAATGCCATGCTGATAAATTAGATAAGAAGTTTGTAAGACCTATTATGACGTCACAGATTACGTGACACAGCTTTCCCGCCAAAATTCTATGAAAGCAAAATATAATATGATTGCTAATAAAAAGTAGCCTATGTTCTTTCTCAGGGTCTAAAGATTGTCTGTACCAAATTTCATCGAAATCCGTTCAGCCGTTTAGGCGTGAAAGAGTAACAGACAGACAGACAGACAGACAGACAGACAGAGTTACTTTCGCATTTATAATATTAGTATGGATTAGTTAGGACGACGGGAAGCCGGTGGATGAGGGAGACACAGGACAGCAGAAGGTGGCAATACTTGGAGGAGGCCTATGTCCAGCAGGGGATGTCGATTGGCTGATATGATGATGATGATGATAGACTGATTAGTCCTCATTGACTATCTTTTCTAAATCAGACAGACAAACGGTCCGGTCTCTTTTTACGATAGCCTTCGTTTAAGACAGTTTTTTTTTTCAAGGAGGATAACACATCCTTAGAGATGTCATACCAGTATTATTCCCCACTTAACCTGAAGCTAGTTAGAACCAGCCGAATCGTCATAATAGTGGTTTCAGAGCATCCTTCATACTAAACATACCGGACAGCGTCGATCACACATCGCCACGTACTGGCCTTCGAGGATTTTCTCCAAATAAATGAAATGTAGTAAAAGAGTACTCTACTCTTTCTTACATTTTACACTAGCTGACCCGTGTTCACTTCGTTAAGGGGTGAAAAAAACGCGTCACATTTTTGAACATATTTCATTACTGCTCCACTCCTATTAGTCATAGCGTGATACTATATAGCATATGACATTTCCCGATAAATAGACTATTCAACACAAAAAGAATTTTTAAAATCGGTTCAGTAGATTCAGAGATTACCCCCTACAACGTCACAAACACACAAACTTTACCTCTTTATAATATTAAGTATAGATAAGTATAGATTTATCAGTAGTATAATAACGACCATTAATACAATGCATCAAACAAAAACTTAACACATAAATCAAACAACAAATACATAAACAATGGCAAAGAATAAACATTACAAAACAGAAATGACATTCTATAGTAGTAACAAGTAAGATACCTATTATCGCGATCGACGTCGAACCGAATCGTCTCCCTAAGTGACCAAGTTTCGACAAGTTTCCGCATAAATTATATAAGATAAGCGAAAATATTGTCTTCGCCGCCATATTTTCGGTATCTGTTTGAATTCCGGCAAACAATTTCTTAGTTGCGTCACTCTAAATATGTCACAATGGTTTGTATAAGTTTCTTTGGCTGTGTTTTGCCCAGAGGCGAGTAGTTAACATGAAAATATACTTACTTGTTACATGTATTAGACGAACTTGACATTGTTTTAGGTAGCTGTATTTATTTATAAAGAAAAAAAAAAGGAAAAATGGATTCTATATATTATTATCTCATCGCATCAGTCAACACAAAAGCTATACTGTAAGTTGAGTTGGAGTGGAGTTGACGTCGAGTCGGTGTAATGTGCGACGACCTTTCCGCGGTTTCTTATTATATTATAACCATTCCTATAATACCAATATGGGTATCTTAAAAAAAAAGTATATTATTGATCACAAAAAGACCGAGTTCTAAGATAAGATAATATTTATTCAGGAAACTTATGAGCAAGGAATTTACATGGTATATGAATTTTTTATCTCTATCAATTATCAAAGTCAAAAAGAACCATCGGAGAAGAACCTCTTACTCTTGAAGACATATAAAAATAAAAGTTGATTTTTTAACTACTTTGCTTTGCTTTCATATAAGTATAGCAACAAAAAAATATATTTTAGTTATACTTAACCACCTAAAAAACTTTACTCATATTTACTTAACTACCAACATCTGGTACGGTAGTAAAATTTAACACTGGATTAAGGTTACTATGGCAGAATGGGAAATGCGATGGGAATTTTACAGTGACGACGTTTCACCCTCAACGGCCCTTATGGAGAGGAGTGACAGAGATAACCAGTATAGGGTAGAATTATGTATTAGAAGGCAAGGTTATAAGTTACTTGGTAACATATAAAAAATAATTTTATAGATTGCTTTTGTGTTTTTTTTAATCTATTGACTATGACGACCTCTGTGGCGCAGTCGGTATATTACATGGCTGCTACGCAGAAGTCCCGAGTTCGATTCACGCTCAATGCAAATCTTTGTGTGCATGAATATGATTGTTTGCAAATGGTCTGAGTGTATTCTATGTATAATATGTATTTATTTACAAAAAAATTAGTATATAAGTATGGTTATTCGTTGTCTAGTACCCATAGTACAAGCTTTGCCTAGTTTGGGACTAAGTGGCGTTGTGTGAATGTGTGAGGATTATTATTATTTATTATATTCAGCCTGTGTCGTAGATATCTATTTTCTATTTTCGCCGATTGTTTAGTTTTATGGTCTGTATTTAAAACAGACAAGCAGGTGCGGGAGACCGATGGATGATAAAGGCACAAGATTACCTATGCGTTAAAAGTGTTCGAGGTAGCCCATGTCCTCCAGTGGTAAATCGTGGTTCTTAAAAATGCCTAGTTCAATGAATACTACATTTGCTTATATCATTTATTTATTTATTTATTTATTTATTTATTTATTTATTTATTTATTTATTTATTTATTTATTTATTTATTTATTTATTTATTTATTTATTTATTTATTTATTTATTTATTTATTTATTTATTTATTTATTTATTTATGATAGGTACACAAACAGATTATAGGGTCTAGTAAACATTTTAATTATCTTTTGTAATATGCATTAAGCAATTATGCAACAAAGATTTGAGCGTGAATCAAACTTACGACCTTTACATAACGACCAACGACTACTGTCACTCGCCGTCCTGGATGTTTATTGATGAGGGAGGAACATTTTCTAAGTAAGCCTCGCTTTTCATCTTTTCTGGGATTCTCCTGGACAAAGGCTGAAATGAAAGGTTCCTAAAAATGGCTTTACACGTTGTTAACACTTACATTTTTGTACTCATATTTATCCGTGTGGTGACGGAGTAAGAATACAATATGTCACCACCCCATCTCATCCCATGGGTGTCGTAAAAACCGACAAAGGGAATAACCGTAACTACTATCTTGACGAAATAAAAAGAAGGAAAACTTGAAATTAAACCCTAAACCAATCCGTCTGGCCAGCGTGGTTTTAGTAGGCCAAGTAACCCTCTGTCACGGGAGGAGGCCCGTCCCTGCAGTGGGACATTAATGGGCTGTTATGATGATGATGACTCATACTAAAAAAAAAACAACTCAACTCTAAAAAGTACTGATAGAGTTTTTCGTCATACTATTTCCTTAATATTGCAGAATGAGTTCCAACGGCAAGTGATTCTTAATCGTTGGAAATGAACGATAAAGGAAATATCAACGTACTTATCCATACTAACCGCGTACTAAGGGTTCTCCCCCTATATATAATTTAATATAAATAGCGGCTTTTCCGTACCATTTTTATAAAGTTCACCATGTAATGCAACAAGGGCGGTACGAAATTTCTTTGATTTATATATAGTTGATGTTACCCCTACAATTTATTAAATACGGTAAAGGTTTAAAAAAAGTAAAGAATGTACACAACTTTTGGTGTAAGAAACTTGGCCTTCTAATACCATCCTGACCATAAGGATTAGTATTGGATTTTGTGTAAAAAAAAATTGTAGTATTTTACGCCACCCATGACGTATTGTGAGTAAGGCGCGTGAATCGTTGCCGTGAACGAGATCGCGGGTTCGATTCCCAAGCAGAGCAATTATTTGTGCGATCCACAAATTATTGTCCTGAGTCTGGATTTTCTTTGTGTCTGTCGAATTGATGTTTGTAAAAGTTCCCGCGACACAGGGCATGATCTCTAGTACGGGAGTAGTCTTGAAAAAAAAACACTTTAAACAGCGAACTTTAAAAAAATATTAAATTAGGTATTAGTAGATACTTAAATATTTATTACAATCGCTACTTTTGTATATTATTGCACGAACAGGCAGGTCTACTATTTCACCATAATCAATATAGTGAGTTCCTTGTCACGTCCTTCAAAAAGTAGAAAAAAAAATCTTATAATTATCACATTTTCAGCTCTATATAAATACTAGCACCACATGATCTACCCTCCCACACATGTAGGGCGACAAACATCATAGCTCTTTCATAATCGTTGGCTGCAGACGCGTTAAACACAGAAGCCCATAAAAATTGTACAAAAACCATAAATTTTCCCACCGTATTCAATTATGGTGGTAGCAAGGAGACGATGGTATTTTACCCTTAGGGACGTAATTACTAAGTATTATAAATGGTTTCTATAGTTTTGCAATAAGCGTTGTAATGTGGGATGAATGTTGATTAATGTGGAGGTTTTATTTAATTAAACATAGGTGTGTATAGTTGCGTAATGGTTTTTGTATAAGGAGGCAGCACAGAGGTCTAAAGTTTGGTTGCTGTTTAAAGCAAATCGTCGAATGTTGGCTTGGATTATGGTATTCACTACTTTTTTATAAACAACTGACTGATGCCCGCGGCTTCTCCTGGATTGTATAAGTAGCTTAGATGTTATTCTACACCCTAAACTACTTTCTATATTCCAAATTTTATCAAAATCCATTCAGTAGTTTTTGTGTGAAAGAGTAACAAACATCCATCCATCCATACATACATCCTCACAAACTTTCGCATTTATAATATTAGTAGGATACGCGTCGATCTCGCGCAGCTTCTATCAAGGCATCGGTCCATCTATCCTCCCTGTTTTTTTCCGGTACACAGTTCTGCCCTGATAATTGCACTTGCAGTAATCGACATTTTTGAGAATTTCACTTTTTTGCAGAAATGGCATCCTAAGGACATAATCTATACGTAAAAAATATATCTATTACTTTTTTTCTATTAGAAACGTGTTTTTTAGGTACTATGAAACGCAGTACTTGCACCTAAATGTAACTTGTGCTACAAAAATTTGAAGCATTAAGCATATGCTATAAGTTTATGCAGTACTTGCTACGATTACTGCGTAAGCTTGTAGCATATTTTTTTCTGAAACGAATGTTTACTTAGCCAAACGTAGTATTCTACAATCTTGCGTTTACGAGAAGCGAGGGTGAGAGGGAGCTATGTGTGTATAATGTGTATATTGCGCTGTTTATTTGGTCATCGATGACTAAAAAAATAATTTTATTAAAAAAGTTTTTTTCCCTTTAAAAAAAGTATTTTTTCATACTTATTTATTTCAAACTATTTGTTATTTTGTACAATATATATTTAACACAGCAAAATGACTATTGAACCTGTATGCCTATGTCCAGGAATGAAGCAAATGCAATATATGATAAACAGTCTCAAAACATGGAATTTGTTGTTGATTGGTGCTGGTGGGGAACGGGTTAAAAATGCCTTAACACCAATGTTATACCAAAATGTTGCGTGATTTAAATCACTGCTGTAGTCTGACGGTGTGCCTTGAGCCTACCCTGAACATGTTTTACTGTCTTATACCTTTGACACTATAGATTACTTTACCTGGTTGGAGCGGGCGAACTTCTATAACTTAAAATGTACCTTTTACCAATAAACCTTATTTACCTTTTCTAAACTTATTACCTTTACCTTGACAGTGCAAAAACATATTCATGGCTGAATGTAAGGTACCTACCTAACAGGTTATGGACAAGATATAACAATTAGGAATGACACAATAAATAAATAAAAACATTTTTCATCTTTAATTATAATTAACACATAGTTTATGAAGTGTGTAGGTGGAGGGTGCATTTGACCTTATTTCATAAATTACCAAATATTGATCTTAGTCTGGTGTTTTAGAGATGAAATTTTTATATTGGTTGAGCCACAATTTTCTAGTAGAAATTAAAAATAAATAAAATAAAAAATAAAATTTATTCAATAAAATTTAACCGACTGTACAATTACGGCTTACTTAGGGCTAATGTTACATTGATTTCTAATGATAAATACACATAATCTTATGTTATAACAATTAATTACATATAGTTTCAAGTTTTAGTCAATTAGGACTCTATAGCGGTTTGTTCTTGAATAAAGCACTTAATTTAAGTTACTGTAGCTCTCATGTAATCTGACAAAACAATAGTATAAGTTTATTTGTCAAAAAGAAAGTTACACTTTGTTTCTTATGTTAACTTACATAACTATTATAGCAACAGTATAAGCTAATATATTCAATGATTAATAATTACAAACGCAGTACTAAGCACGTGCTAGGTGAGTTTGCAGTAATAAGCACTATTACTGCATGTGATCTTAGTGATACTGTAATGCTCGCAAGCCCAGAAAGTTAATGAAAACGCAGTACTAAGCATTTTATCTAAATAAGATAATAAAATAAGGAAAAAAATATATCAATAGAAAGATCGATTTTTTTACTATTTTTAAGTTACATTTTAAAAGTTATAGCACCGATATTTCTTCCTTAGATATGACGAAATATGTTTTTCGCGCTTATCTCGAAACCGCTATTTTGCAAGTACTGCGTTTGCAATAACGAGGGCAGAGTTGAAAATTCAGAACCTACCTATCCAATGGGTTATTGGTTTTACGTGCCAGCTATAGAGGAAGCCTGGAAACCTGGTAAGAATTCCCATACTGTAGTCAACTTCCTACCAACTGAAAGTCTATGCTACTAGCATAGACTTTCAGTTGGTAGGAAGTTGACTACAGTTACTATAGTATAAATAAAACACTACCATATTTTTATTTCTAAATATACTTACTTAAATATACTATACGCAGTAATAATCTTAAATCAACAGTATTATAAAAACCAAATTCAGTACGATTAACTCCATTTTAATATCCTAGCTCCATCACAGTTATCAAATAAATCTATTGCAAAAAAAGACAAACAGAAATCAATATAATATAAATCGCTACCAATTTGGCAATACTGCGGGTACTAGGACACGTTCGCCACGCCAAACCCACGGCACGGTCACGCTGTGCGGTCGCACTGCGGCCGCATTTGTCACGCGGCTCAACCACACTCCGCAATCTGTCATACGCTCAAGAGTACATCGGTTTAGACAAAGATTAGTTAAGTTATTGTTGGGGCTTTGAGTATTATGCCTACATTTATGAAAATTAAATAAGACTAGTCACGTGTGTCGCAGGCTTTATGGCTAACAAATAACATCGTGATTGTAAAATCTACCACCGCACCGATGGCTATAAACGATTTGAGTTTGAGTTTGAGAATGTCCAAGGTGTGGTGACGGAGTAAGAATACAATATGTCACCACCCCATCTCATCTCATGGGTGTAGTAAAAACCGACTAAGGAACTAACTGTAAATATTATCTTTACGAAGTAAAAAGAAGGAAAACTTGAAATTAAACCCCATACCAATCCGTCTGGCCAGCGCACAGTGAACGATTGGACCCGATCATGCTCGACAAACAGGGTCAACGAATTTCTTCCATTGCAATAGCTATAATGATAGCCAACACCATAAATAACATGACCTCGTAATTTTTTTTCTTAATACCTTCACCTTTTTTTTAATATATTTGTTGAAAGTCAGAAAGTGGTTAAAAATTAAAATAAATTGTCGATTTCGTTATGCGTCTTTGTTAACATCTCCGAGATTTATTTACAAATAAATTGAAATTATCTGTTATGAATCGTAAAGTGGTTGGTATGTAGTATTTTATTTATATATAACAACTGTAAAAACATATTCGGTTGTTGAGATATGTACAGTGGAACGCGTTAGATACTCAAATTTTCTACATCTTCTATGTTTGTTAGAGTGAAACTTATAGGTACCCTCTGGTACCCAGGCTGTATTTTTTTATATATTATAGCCACATTAATGCTATTTATAAAAATAATTATTTTAAGCAGCACACTGGTGTTCATTTTTTTTTTCGGAACACCGTATTTACCTCTCGAAAATTTTTTTTTCGATAAATGGGTGAAAAACTCAAAAAATGACTAAAAAACACGGTTCTTTGATTATCTATTGATAAGGTGAGCTACTGAGGAGTCGATCAGGCGTTTAAAAATGGTGATAGCACAACATTCCACCAAGTAAAACGAAAAATGGTTTCTAAGTGGAAAGTGTTATGAACGGTTTTTTGACTTCCAAAGCAGGTTTTTACTGGTTGAACAGTGAAACCATAAAACTTACTGTAAAATGTTTATTATGATAAAACATACGTCAAGATATCGTTTACACATAATTACAAGCTCTAAATATTTTTGTCGACCATGCTTATATGGGCATCGTTCACTGTGCAGCGTGGTATTAGTAGGCCAAGTATCCCTCCGTCACGGGAGGAGGCCCGTCCTTGCAGTGGGACATTAATGGGCTGACGATGATGATAATATGTTTGTAATAATCCTCCTTGCACATACTCAAACTCATATCGTTTATGGCCATCGGTGCGGTGGTACATTTTACAAATACGATGTTATTTTTTGGCCATAACGCCTGCGACAGACGTGACTAGTTTTCTCGAATTACAGGGGACTTATTTGCAAACATCACTCTGTCACTTCAGTTTTGCTGCAACTTCTCGATTCTATTTATGTTGTACGTTGTGGCCTACACATAAAAGGTATTTTGGTGTTCTTGATGACAAAAGAATTATCATTATTTTCTGCTTCCAACGATTTTCAATACTCTCATAGAGTGAGACTTCTCTACCACTTCAAGGCAATTTAAAAATTCATATTCCACAATCTGTTATTAATCTTTTGAAATTAGATCAGAGCAATAGGTATTAGGCACCATAACACTGAACCGTCTTACCCATATTTAATCTATGTGAACCCTCAAGCAGGCATCTGTTAGGTATCGGTTTATTACTCATACAGCCGCAAGTGTCCCGTTAAAATATTACCGGGCATTACCGGCGCGTGTTGCTTATTACGTCATATTACAACATATTATTGCTATGTGGTGCGTCCAAGTGGTCGTTCTGCTAAATGCTTGTATGTTTCATGTCATATAACTGAGGTGTAATGTTACAAGGAGATTAGGTGATATTAATCGTGTTATATGCAGACTGTGTGCATGATTGTTGTGAGTTTTTATTGGAGGTTCTGTTTCCTGGAGGAAGTTTTTTCATAAATGTGTGTTATTGTGTAATTAGCGGCCATCTTGCTTATAACGTCACTGCTAAGAGCTGTAAAGAGAGAGAGTTCACATTTCGAACGCTTTTTATTTCAAATACAATTTTTTTTTAATTTTTAAATTAGGAATAAATGATAAAATATTACCGGGCATTACCGGCGCGTGTTGCTTATTACGTCATATTACAACATATTATTGCTATGTGGTGCGTCCAAGTGGTCGTTCTGCTAAATGCTTGTATGTTTCATGTCATATAACTGAGGTGTAATGTTACAAGGAGATTAGGTGATATTAATTGTGTTATGTGCAGCCTGGGTGTGCATAATTGTTGTGTTTTTATTGGAGGTGTTGTGTCCTGGAGGAAGTTTTTTTATAAATGTGTGACATAGTGTAATCGGCGGCCATCTTGCTTGTGACGTCACTGCTAAGAGCTGTAAAGAGAGAGAGTTCACATTTCGAACGCTTTTTATTTCAAATACAGTTTTTTTTTAATTTTTAAATTAGGAATTTATGTTTAAATATTACCGGGCATTACCGGCGCGTGTTGCTTATTACGTCATATTACAACATATTATTGCTATGTGGTGCGTCCAAGTGGTCGTTCTGCTAAATGCTTGTATGTTTCAAGTCATATTACTGAGGTGTAATGTTACAAGGAGATTAAGTGATATTAATTGTGTTATGTGCAGCCTGGGTGTGCATAATTGTTGTGTGTTTTTATTGGAGGTGTTGTGTCCTGGAGGAAGTTTTTTTATAAATGTGTGACATAGTGTAATCGGCGGCCATCTTGCTTGTGACGTCACAGCTAAGAGCTGTAAAGAGAGAGAGTTCACATTTCGAACGCGTTTTTTTTTAAATATTGATTTATTTTTAATTTTTAAATTAGGAATAAATGTTAAAATATTACCGGGCATTACCGGCGCGTGTTGCTTATTACGTCATATTACAACATATTATTAATGCTATGTGGTGCGTCCAAGTGGTCGTTCTGCTAAAATGCTTGTATGTTTCATGTCATATAACTGAGGTGTAATGTTACAAGGAGATTAGGTGATATTAATTGTGTTATGTGCAGCCTGCGTGTGCATAATTGTAGTGTGTTTTTATTGGACGTTTTGTGTCTTGGAGGACTTTTTTTTATAAATATGTGATATAGTGTAATTAGCGGCCATCTTGCTTGTGACGTCACTGCTAAGAGCTGTAAAGAGTCAGTCTTCTTTTGGGAGTATCCGTTGTGACAACGGAGACTCACAAAGGAGACTGACTCTTTACTCAAACGAACGCATTTTTTATTCAAATATTGATTTTTTTTAATTTTTATTTCAGGAATATATGTTAAAATATTACCGGGCAATACCGACGCGTGGCCTCTGGCCAGACATTTTGGGAATTTAACTAGATTTGTATTTACTTTCCTTTGCCATAATGTCACGCAGTCAATACACCAATTTTAAAAAGACTTAATGACTACAATGCTGTTTGGGTGATCACATTTTATACATCACCACACGGTTAATTTTATAATTACCCTGATACATATTCAGCACTACCCTTCATTGCGTACTAAACAACTCGCGGCATAATCAAACCCATATATTGTAATAAACGACAAAGATATAAACGCCATAACAATCACTTACCAACGGATTAAGTCAATATGATGGTTATTATAACCAGGTGGTTAAGCAGAGCCATTGCTTGAAGATATGTTTAATACTTAGGTAATTTACTTTTATATCGTTATGTTTGTATGAGTACAGTGAATATTAATATTAATGTCACATTTTGATGCAATGCTATGTGGTATAAGATTGAGAAGATTTTATACTATTAATATCAACTAGGTATTTTAGATTACTCCGTGTGTTGACGGAGTAAGAATACAATATGTCACAACCCCATCTCATCCCATGGGTGTCGTAAAAACCGACTAAGGGACTATCTGTGAATATTATCTTTACAAAATAAAAAAAGGAAAACTTGAAATTAAACCCTATACCAATCCGTCTGGCCAGCGTGGTATTAGTAGGCCAAGTATCCCTCCGTCATGGGAGGAGGCCCGTCCCTGCAGTGAGTTGAAAGAAAGAAGAGAAGAAAGTTAGACCGGTATCGTTATCTTTCTTCGTCAAAAATACTGTACTATCACTTAAAACTGCCTCGGTGGCCAGATGGTAACGCAAGCGAATGCCGTGCACGAGGTCGCGGGTTCGATTCCCGCGCAGAATAAATATTTGAGCGATCCACTAATTATTGCCCTGAGTCTAGATGTTCTTTGTGTTTGTTAAATTTATGTTTGTAACCCCTAGTGCGCGGTAGTAGGCTTTAAAAAGAAGTATCATGCACGTAGTTAATCCAAATAGAGGTAAGTGAACAATGTAAGTATATTAGTAATGTTAGTGCGTATGTGGGGACAGGTGATCATCTGCATTAATGACATCGTTAACTTGCATGCGATGTGAGCGTGTGTGTTACACGTACTGCGAGCTACGTGAGTAATGGAGCAAACGATTACTTGATACAAAGTTTATCTTTCTTATAGTATGTAGATTTTTGTATTGAATTTTGTTTTCGTGTGTTTAGTTAATAAAGAGAACTGGACACTCACAGTAGGACTATTCACAAATTTATTGTTGCACAGTGACCTATGGCTCGGCGCCTTCTTGAAGGATAAAACTGAACAAGGTTACTTATACGACAAAGAACAAAAGTTATCGACATAGATCGTAGAATTAGCAAGCTGACGTGGCAATGGGGTGGTCATAATCTGTCGAGGGACGGCTGGCCATTGGAGTAAACGTGTCCTAGAGTGGAGACCGCAACTCGGCAAACGTAGGACGCCACCCAGCTAGGTTAATAGATAACCACAAAAAGGTCTCTGGGTAGGACTGGCTGCGGAAAGCACAGGAACGTGTTTTGTGGCGTGTAATAGGCTACTTAATTGAATGAATATTTAAATAATTAACCAAAGAAATGAAATGAAATTTCGAAATACGCACTTACGCCTGTATTATTTAGCACCGTACCGCTAAAAGGGGTTGTGCTACTAACTACTGAGCACCATCAGAACTCGCTGTTGTTATTATCATGCAAATGTGTATATTCGTTTGTCACTTACACTACTTTGTCTACTCTGGTGTTATTGCTGACTAATTTCTGTAAATTTTTGTCGGGAGTTAAAACTGTATAATATTTTAAAGTAATTTTGTATATATTTTAAAGTTATTTTTAAAAAGTGTTTTGATTGGTTGAATGTTATCTCAGGAACAACTGGTCCAAATTGAATATACCATTGCAATCGCACCACTCATAACAACAGTCACGTTTTATGGACCTCTCACATCTCTAGGTTCCTCCAGTATAAAATAAATTAAATAAACACAACATAAAACAAAAAACAAAATAAATCAATTATTATTCATTATTAAAATTTTAATAACTTTAATGAACCTTTTACATGATAAAAAACATTACTGTAGTTTTAACAATACAACAAAAAAACATATTATTTATTCTGCTGAGGTAATTCGCCAACCAATAAAACACTTCAGGCCATTAAAATGTACACAGATTTTATTGTTACGTTTTACATAAGCGAGTTTGCATTGCAGATTGCTTTCAGTGGGATGCAAATTGTAAAACCCCTTTCTCACGTACTTATTGTGTACGATAATTGAGGACTTTCAAATTAAACTGTTGTCAAAACAAGCTATTAATGAAACAGGGACTTGAAAAGACCCAAAGTGTTTTTGGATTCTAGGTAAAGGCATCGAGGTTGGTTATAAACAACACAGGGGCTTAAAAAGATCTGTGCCCTCTTGGGGTGCTGGTTATAGCCGTCAAGGTTGGTTCTAAAACGTTTCATTAAAATTCGACAAAATTATACCATTTTCTGAATGCTAAATTTTGGCAAACAATCTAGAAATATGTACAATATGATCTTAATTTAAATAAAATGAATATCACAACTGGATAAGTATATGCCTCCTGCCACTGAAGTTTCCACTGAACGCGCTCTCGTGACTGTCTCATCAATCGACCTCTTGCTCGCCTCCTATCAGGTGGTCAGTGTTTGCCATTGTTGCCTGGGTTTTCCAGTTTGCGGTATAAAAGTAAATGTGAAATTTTTGTTTTGAGTTTCCCTTCTATTCCCAAAAGACATCCAGAGTTGAAAAGAAGATCTACTATTTCGTATTTTTAGTCATTTTCATAAAACACAAAGAAATAAAATATACGCCTAACGTACTTCGATGCCCGTAACTTGTGCAATGACTGATTGAAATGTGAGTAGGGGCCTTAACACAGGCCGTCCATTGTACTCCTCGGGACAAAAACATATACGGTGCAAAATTGAATTTTCATAGATGAACGAGAGTTCGAGTTGATGGGTTTACAATAGATGCTAATTGTCTTTGTTTGTGGTGTAGTTAAAGTGGCTTTTAGTGTATGTGAATCAACATATTTGAATATTGAATTAAAAAAATATTCATATATTATATTGGTTTGGAATTTGGGTAAAAATTTTAGTAAACTCATAATTTGCTTAGTGATAGATTCACATCAAGGTGTTCTTTCGCTTCTAGCTTTTCAGCATTCACCTACATTTAGTTTCTGATAGTCATTGTCAACAGATCATTGATAGACGAGTGACCTGAGAACGCCAAGATTATAGTCTTGACATAGTAGCAAGTCCTAGTTTTCACAAAAAAACATATTTTTTTTTATTTGTTTCACATTTTAATGTTAGGTACAAATAGGTCATTAAATAAAAGCATTACAAGAAACCACTAAGGTTTGTAAAGAATGCTAGATCTACATTAATTTAGATTTTAGGTAAGTACATAAGTAATTATAATCTACAAACAAACAAAAGAAAAGAGAAAAAAAAAATACGACACAAATAACAATATGTTATTACTAAAAACAATATGTTATTAGTAACAATACCTATTTAATTTAAGGTATCAAAAAGTGTGATTTAAGTTTCACTTTAAAATTACTAGAATTAATTTTATTTTTAATTCTTTAAGTAGTTCGTTAATAAGTCGAGGAACTAGGTAGTCAGTGGTCATTTATTTATTTGTTGATTACTTGAACTGTACCTCGCCCCCTCGTCCGAAAAGCAGACATTTATCTTACTTCAATAACTTTTGTAATAATTGTAATCCTAGTAAATATTGGCTTATGTATTTTGAACCATGATTAAATCCTTAGGCAATCAAAAAACTAGTTTGAACTCGTTTACTTAATTAATGAATAACTTGACAGCTGTAGGGTATACTAGCTTTGGGTATTTTATAGGATTTTTTTGAGAAAATCTGTTTGCGGATAATCATGTTTTGCGAAGGTGATGTTTAACGAATGTGGTCTTTTGAGAATATGATATACAGCGACGGAGGAATTCTTTGACTGACGTAACAATTTTTATTACGTTTTTCTTGAATAATCATCACAACTGTGAGGCTTTGATTAACATCTTTAGTGGCTTTGGAATATCTTGGAAGATTAAGCATTGTCCAGTGAATAGAAGAAACTTAGCAGTAATTTTATGATTAAGGTTTTTTCGAATTTGAAATAAAAAAGTGTCGCAGTTCACACCGTACTCTTCATTAAATAGGTAAATAAAAAAAAAATGTTTAGCACATATTTTGATTTTGAACTTTCATTTTTATCTGTAACTACCTATTTAGTTTTATTTATATAACAAAATACAAAACAAAATTTAAACTTTTGGAAAACTTCCAATGCTTGACAACAAGTTTCTTCCATCCGTGGCCTTGTGTCTCCCTCGCCAACCACAAATCCAATACAACAATAACAATCAAGACATACTAATTTAATTACACGACGATATCCAAATAGTTAACAAACCGTGGCCACCCTACCTCGAAGCCCTTTCGCCAATCCAAATATGGTTAATATTTTAAGTGATTCGATC
Organism: Schrankia costaestrigalis; assembly: GCA_905475405.1. Taxonomy (NCBI): domain Eukaryota; kingdom Metazoa; phylum Arthropoda; class Insecta; order Lepidoptera; family Erebidae; genus Schrankia; species Schrankia costaestrigalis. The sequence continues at coordinate 20,839,602 of FR997828.1, forward strand.
ATAGCAGTCTGTTTGTGAACTTCTCCCTCTGCCAGACTCCCATGGGAATAGGCGTAATAATTTTAAACTTATAACGAGATGAATTGCAGCCAAAGTCACCGCGAAATATTACTTTGGAATGGAGGAAGTAACATTTTGTACTTTATTTTATTTAATAAAAAATTGCTACTTTCTCTGTCGTATATTATTTCCTTAACTAGAGAATGTCGTAAATGTATGTATGGGGTACCTAATCTGCTTAAAATGTTTTTCTATACAGAAAAAACAATTTTAGCAGATTGGGTACCCCAGGCGACTATTAATAGTAGTATTTGCATCACTATAATATAAATGTAAAGCATAGTAATCACAAAAAGATAATATAAGTATATTTAGCTGTTGTCACAGTACGGTGAATTTGTGAGGTTATGTCATATTTATATATTTTGTAGTGGTCCATCGTAACACAGACAAGTACTGTTCTTAGTACATAGTTATTTTTTTAATTGGTTTTATTTTAATCTTATGTAGTTATTTCAACATAATATCATAATGCGCGCAACAGTGGACGTCTATTGACTGACATGATGATGATGATGATCTATCATAAATGTTGACATGTAGAAGTCACGGGAAGAGGTAGGTAATTCCCAGCAGTGGGGCAACTTCTAAAACGGTGACGGAGTAAGAATACAATATGTCACCTCCCCATCTCATCCCATGTGTGTCGTAAAAACCGACTAAGGAACTATCCGTTATCTTTACGAAATAAAAATAAGGAAAACTTGAAATTAAACCCTATACCAATCCGCCTGACCAGCGTGGTATTAGAAGGCTAAGTATCCCTCCTGTGTAAGTATCCTCCCATACCTGCTGTGGGACATTAATGGGCTGTTATGATGAGCATAATCCGCGACATATTAGCTTAGGTTCAATCCTACAAATAATAACATAGCTGAGTAAATTAAACGATCAAATATAAATGCTGAGCTGGTTCCCAGTCGGCATAATATCGCATTTGGTATTCGCATACAATTAGAAGATGATCGGCAGTCTGTGCTAACTAGATGTTGGATTAACGAACTTTGTGCAAACATGACTCTGTTCTGTGCAGTTCTGTCTGTACTACTGTGTATGATTGCTTTGAATTAAGTAGTATTAATATTGTTAAAGTATAGACATTTGTAAATATACATACATACATATTATACATTTCCGTGTGGTGAGGGAGTAAGAATACAATATGTCACCACCCCATCTCATCCCATGGGTTTCGTAAAAACCGACTAAGGGACTATCCGTGATTATTATCATTACGAAAAAAAAAGAAGGAAAACTTGAAATTAAACCCTATACCAATCCGTCTGGCCAGCGTGGTATTAGTTAACCAAGTATCCCTCCGTCACGGTAGTTTCAGTTCAGTTTCAGTTTCTTTATTTTTCAACATAATGTTACAAAATAACAGCTTATTGACGTCAGTTTAAAACTACTTAGTCTAAGTTTACATATTAAAAGTTTTCCAAACTTTACCACCGCTTCCAAGGCGCTAGTAGAGAAGAAGCGGCGTAACAAACTCTAAAGCAGCATTTTTTAGACATCTCTATAATTTTACAACAATTTTGTAACTGTAACAAAGCGCTGCAACCATTGTATACCATATAAAAACTAAGGATTGCACTAAAGGATCAATATACATTTTTAAATATCTTAAACTAGAAGATTCGTCCTGTAGGTAGTACACAAAAGTGGGAGCACCAAATCACATTTACAAAGTTTTCTAGTAATAAAAACGTCGCTCAACTAAATTATCCCCTAGATAAATAAGTGGTGTACCAAAAATGTAAATTACTTAATGTCAGGGTCGACCAGTCACCCCAAGTAGCACCCGTTCACGAGTATAACGCAAAGGCCAGCCATCAACCCCCTCGCCATATCGTAGGGAAGGGATTGACCCGGCCTCCACAAACAATGACATTATAGTGAGCATGACAAGTCCTGACAATAGTAATAGATGAAAAATAAATACAATTTGGGGAAACACAAATAGCAGAGGGACGCCCTTACCTAACATCGACCAAAGTAAATTTCTGCGAGTCCTAACTCTTAAATCAAATGTGGACGAGTGTACATTTGTTTGTGTAAAATTAAAATAAGTATATAAACAAAACATTAAGTTAAAATATCATACAAAAAAAATACGTATTGTAATGTACCTAATACAACTTACGCCATTATTATTAATGGCACATTATGGGAGACCTGCACCAAGCCAAACACTCTTATCTTTAAGGTAATCGTCTGTCCTGTAGTATGCTTTTTTACATAAAGTGGTCTTAACATAGGTTTTAAATTTATTGTCAGGCATACCAAGGACCGACTCAGGCAGCTTATTATAAAAGCGTATACAGTCGCCTTTAAAAGAATCACTAACCTTACTAAGTCGATAGCTCGGAAGGAGCAGTTTATTTTTATTACGTTTAGTTTTATTACGTTTATTTACGTTTTAGTTTATTTTTGTTGCGTTGTTAACATCATCTGCTTAAAGTATTGAATCAAAAATTTGTTATAATTGCTTTCTACGCGTACAATAGTGCTAAATAAGTGAAATAGTTTCTAATAAGTGTAATTAATTTGTTAGTGTTAAAAAAAACACAAACCCAAGTACCTACCTAGTGAATAAATCCTTTAAAAAACAACTACACAAGAACAAGCTTAATAACAACATGTTTACTAAAAGACAATAACATTGACATTAATAATAGACGAATAACATAAGTGCTTATTTAACTGTGTTTCGTGAGGACTGTGCTCATAATTCATTTTTTATTTTTTCATTATACCGCCACCTAAATAAACTCTTGTCATTAGTACAACAAACCATAGACAATTGTCCTTCTTCCTTAGTGATGCGACCAAAATAAATTGACTATTGAATGAATGAATTAAACTTTACAGTGCTGCTATACTCAAAATAGGGTTGCCATACTTAAAATAGTGTTGCCCTACTCAAAATAGTGTTGCACTACTCAAAATAGTGTTGCACTACTCAAAATAGTGTTGCCAATAACAACGAGTATTGCCGCGTATAAAATATTTCTTTTCGCGGTAGGGTAATTAGCCGCTGTTTTATTTTGCTCTCGAGCTCCTTGTGCTCGTTGCGAACTTTCTATTTCTGTCTTACCTGGGACTTGAACTATACGGCAAGATAGACTGGTGTTACGTTGCGAGCAATAACAATGAGTTGTAACGCATGTAAAAATGGTTTGAACACACAGGTATTCATGAAATGTCGATTATGTGTCGGTAAATTTCACTTAGAATGTCTAAATATAAATGATGAACAATATCAGGCATTCTCCAAGGAATACAAATTATCATGGATTTGCCCCCTGTGTGCTTATGTCACTCATCGTCAAAGATCAAAGGATAATACTCCAGTGCGTAATGTTAAACTATATTCACGTACTGATAATTGCATGGATATATCCTACGAAAACTCGGATAACACCAATATGGCTGTGGGTCTGCCTCTCTCGCCAGCTACGAAGGCCCCCTGTATTTCGTCTGGTAATAGGCCAAATGAAGTAACAATGGACAAAATTGGCGAGTTACTCGACATAAAACTCAGTGCTTCTTTATCTGTTTGCATGGAAAACTTCCGAGCGGCACTTAGAGAGGACATTCAAGCGATGGTTAAAGACGAAATAAACTCAGCGATAAAATCTATCAAGGACGATTTTACTGTTACCACAGATTTTATTTGCGCAGAGCAGTCCTCCATTAATAAGGAATTAGAAAGGAGCGATAAAAATGTCAAAAAATTAGAAGAACAAAATAATATACTCAAAAATGAGCTTGCTCGTTTGAATGGCAAGATATCTAGTATGGAAAAAATATCTCGTAGCTGCAACATCGAACTGCAAGCTGTTCCTGAACACAAAAATGAGAACGTTCTGAATTTATTTACCAAATTATGTGACGTCTTAAAGGTTTCGGTAGATCACGGCCAAGTAACAGCCTGTCGCAGGGTGGCAAAACTAAACCAATCCTCTACCAGACCTCGCAATATCATTGTGACATTATCAACGCCGCGTATAAGAGATTCAATTTTATCTGCATCACATCGATATAACAAAGCTCGCCCTGGTCTTGGTCTATCTTCGGCTGACCTTGAAATCGCTGGAGAAAACAATAGGATCTATATTACGGAGCATCTGTCTCCTGAGCAGAAACAGCTACATGCTGCTACAAGAGTACGAGCCAAGGAGTTAAAATATAAATTTGTGTGGATCAAGTACGGTCAAGTATACGTTCGCAAGGATGAGTCAGCAGGTGCAGTTCTAATAAAAAATATGGACTCTCTTAGTAAATTAAATTAGCTTGTAATTATTTTATTTTTTAATATAATATATTGCATGGATATTTGGCCTTCCAGTATTTCATAATGTATACTATATTCTATCAAAATTTGGGTAGAGCGAGATCAAAAGTTAAAGATATTTACTTAGGCTTGTTAATTAATGACTATGACATTGTATGTTTTACGGAAACCAACTTTGATTGTGGTGTTTACGATGGTGAATCTGTTGATCAGAGATACAATATTTTTAGAAGGGATCGTCAAAGCACATGTTCAGTTAAGGCAAGTGGTGGGGGCATTCTCATCGCTGCTAAAAAGCATCTTAATGTTATTCGTCGGTCAACCTGGGATTCTAGAATTGAGGATATTTGGATTACAGTTTTGCCGTGTAACTCTGATGATCAGTTATTAAACATTGGCCTCTGTTATTTACCGCCTGACTTACCTGCCGATGATATCGCTAACTTTTACGACAACTGTCAGAGGTTGATTCTTAACTGTACAAGCAGGGATACCTTTCTCTTACTTGGAGATTTTAACACCCCTAACTTAACTTGGTTGTTGCATAGTGACCCACTGTCTGTATCGCCTGCTAACCCACGAGATCAGAAAGCAATATTTTTGTCTGAGTTTATTGATACATGCAATTTGATACAATTTAATACTATTCCCAACAATAATAACCGTTATCTAGACCTTGTTCTCTCAAGCATGCCTGTGGTTAACGTGTCGAGGACTGATTTTCTGTGTAAAGTAGACAACCATCATTTAGCTTACTGCGTAGTTTTACCCTTGGTTTCATCAGATAAACCCCTTAAACCGGCGAATAACAAGCGTTTTAATTTTAAAAACTGTGACTATGTAAATGTAAAATCCGAACTGGGGCGTATTAACTGGGGTGAATTGTTGTCTTCTGAAGATGTTAATGACAGTGTTGACGAGTTTTATGACATCATTAACGAAATAATAGCGAAGCATACCCCGTTGGCCAAAATTAACTCTTTTAAATGTCCGTCATGGTTTAATAACCCCTTAATTCGCTGCCTTAGGGAAAAAGCTAAATATCACAAACGTTTTAAAAAATTCGGCAACCCCCGAGATTACGACACATTTGCTTTACTCCGCACAAGATGCAAGTCTCTGTTAGATAAATGTTATACATCAAAGACTTTGTTATCCTCTGTCGAAGAATCGCTGCCCCATGACTCTAAAACATTCTGGCGTTACGTCAATGACAAAAAGGGGGCTAGTACCATACCTCATTCCATGACTCATGGTAATAAATCAGCCTCAGATGGCAGAGAAATTTGTGATCTATTCTCTGAGTACTTTGGGTCGGTCTTCGATGCGCCTTGCTCTCAGCCATCTCGGTGGGATAATATGCCTAAAAGTTGTAAAACCACTCTACATCCATTTGAAATTAGCCGACGGGATATCCTTCTTAGAATGAAGGACCTAGATGAACGAAAAGGTGCAGGCCCAGACGGAATTCCTCCAATTTTTATCAAAAATTGTTCTGAGGAGTTGTCTGTTCCATTAGCCATATTGTTCAACAAATCCATCAATTCGGGAATTTTTCCCTCTCGCTGGAAAATCGCGCATATTATTCCCATCCATAAATCTGGTGACAGGGCATCGTGCTCCAACTATCGGCCTATTAGCATTCTGGGATGTATAGCAAAGCTCTTTGAAACCCTGGTTTATACTCAATTTTATAATCATTTAAGTAAAAATATATCAAACAAACAACACGGTTTTGTCAAAAAAAGGTCTACACTTAGTAATCTTCTCGAATACAAAAATTATCTTTGTAGTGCTTTTGCTTGTGGTGGTCAAGTGGATGCCATATACTTGGACTTTAGTAAGGCTTTCGACAAAGTGGATCACACACTGTTATGTCTTAAGCTTGAGTTTTATGGCATTCACGGGTGCTTGTTAAGATGGATCACATCTTACCTCGAAAACAGGAGCCAGATTGTGACGGTTAAGGGTTACTCTTCTACTCCTGTACCCGTTTCTTCCGGAGTTCCTCAAGGGGTGACCCTTGAGGAACTCCGGAAGAAACGGGTCGAGAAACGGAAATCTTGGCCCTCTTTTCTTTATTGTGTTCATAAACGATCTTGTCGATAGATTGTCCTGCCCTGCATTACTTTATGCTGACGACTTAAAGCTTTTTAATAAAATAAACGATACCAAAGATAGTCTGGCTCTTCAGCGTGATCTCTATGCCGTTACGAACTGGTGCAGGTCAAACAAAATGACTCTAAATGCGGATAAGTGTTGCGTTATCTCTTTCACAAGGAAGAAGCATAAACTACTTCACACCTACGTAATACACAAGACAGTATTAAATAGAAAAGAGGAAGTTAAAGATCTGGGGGTGTTATTTGATACGGAGTTAACCTTCCGTTCACATTACGATCTTGTTGTCAAGAAAAGCAATAAACTTTTGGGATTTGTGTTAAGATCTACTAAAGAGTTTAAAAACCCACAAAGTACCTTATGCCTCTATTTTAGCCTTGTCAGAAGTATTTTGGAATACTGCTGTCCAGTTTGGTCTCCTTACTATCAAATCCACATAAACAACATAGAGCGAGTACAAAGAAGATGTCTTAGGTTCCTTTGTCGTAAATTTAATTATGGACGTTTGGATTACTCCGAGAGACTAAGCAAATTCAAGGTTATATCTTTTCAGGCTCGCCGTCAGAGATATGATTTACTATATTTACATAAGTTAGTTCACTCAACTATTGATACACCTGCTTTACTATCTAGTCTCAACTTCAATATCTCACATAGAACGCGTAATCCTAATGTATTTGCAATTCAAGTATACAAGAACAATACATCATTTTATAATCCGATTGTTAGAATGTGCAGATCGTATAATGGTATTGCACGCTTGAATGCAGAGGTCGATGTTTTTAATGTCAAATTTTCAAGATACAAAAAGATCATTACAGATGCACTCAATTCTCAGAAGTTCCCGAGTAATTTTCAACCATAGTCATTATATTTCATTATATTCCATGATTCTCTGTTGTGCGTGAAAGTATATGTAGTTGTAATTTTGTTTTACTTTATTAGTTTACACGCTTGAAAATGCATTGTTACATATTTACCTAACGGTTACACGTAACGATGCATTTTATTGCGTATTCGTTGTTAATACTATCATGTTGTGTACACTGCCTTAGGATTACTGTCTAGTCTATATAATAAAGCCGCACTTAAATATCTCATGTAAGGACTGTAATCTGTTTGTGTACCTATCATAAATAAATAAATAAATAAATAAATTACGCAAATTTCTGTCTGTGATATCACTTACTTTTGTGGTAGGAGGCCCATCCCTGCAGTGGGACATTAATGGGCTGTTAATCTTTTGTAATTAACCGTTTTATAAAGTAATCAATGAAACTCTTGAATAAATTAACTTGCAGAAAAGGAATCATATTTATATAGCTATGAAAATCACAGTTAAAACTATATCTCCTGCACTATCGTAAAAACGTTGCGTTTCCTTAAAATTTCAGTGGCCCCCTAGACGCTAGAACATAAAATGTCGATTTTAAACTAAACCATCTTATTAACTGCATCTAATAACTACCTTACGTATACGTAATAAGGACGAATTTGCTTTGTAGTAACACTGAAATGAAATTTAAAGTTACACTGTCTAGCAATTGAAAGTGCCAAGTTTACGAGCAAGCACTGTAATCGATCGGCGACGTGACGAGTATACGAATGTTTTGGCATTAAGTGTAAATTTGATGGGTACTTTGCAATTCTATGAAGGGTAATAAAATTTAATACTGTTGCGATTGACCTTATGTATAAAGGTAAGGTTAAATGTATTTTTAAGTTACCTGCAAATAAGTAATTCAAGCCAATGAACCTCTCTGAGGTGCGTTTCGCCTCTTAAAATCATAGCAGCATATTAACGTCTTTCTACATGAACGAGCCTTTTGTTTGTATGCAGAATAATTTGGCTCGAAGATAGGCCAGTTCTTAATCGGATTTTATATCAATCTTTCCCGCTCTACTAAAGATACCTACTGAGTTATGTAGCAATCCCCTCATCGCGGCGTAGTAAGTCGTCGATGACATGAGGTGGTTATACAAAATATTTTTAATTATTTACCACACGCATAATTATTCATTAATCAAACATAATTGTAGTCCTATTATCTTAAATAAATACAAAAATTAAAAAGCAATTGGCATTATCCAGCATTAAAACCTATGATTATAACAATAAACGCGAATATTGTTGGGTAACAATCAGTGAAGATTAAAATCCCGTTAAAACAAGCTAATTCCTAATTCAAACAATACCTAACATATCAACAATATCCGATTACAATGGTATTAAACAGTAAATTCTGACAAACGAGCCATCCAACGAACAATGTTTGAACAATTGTTTGCCCATGTCATTTGGACGCGTCAAAGCCAAACCGTGACAAGCCGACATATAACAAATACACCAACTTATCTTTACCAATAATCAAAATACTAACAAGCAAATTTTAACCTTATATTACAATATTTATGGTGTAAATTAGATTTGGGGGCATGCAGCATAAAATTTGGCGAAGTTTGCATATTCGTAGTCGAAGTTTGCAATGCAGATTGGCCAGTTGTATGAAAATGCAAATAATGTGCGGCCCATTGTGTATCTCCCGGTACGGTTCAGAGCAGAAGTGATATCAATTTAATTTGTGGATATCAATTTTGTACGCGATAGTACTGGACCGGTTAATTCATTTTGTTTTGGTTCTATTTTAAAAGCTGTGGATTTTTTTGGCATAAAGTGTAAAGCAGGAAAATGAAATTTATATCCCTTATCTAATGATTGTGGTTTTAATGATTATAATATGGTATACAATGGTTGCAGCACCTTTGTACAGTTACCTAATATTACTAAATAAAGTGACGTCAATAAAATTCAGCAGTAGAGTTTGTTACGCCGCTTCTTCTCTATTAGCGCTTTCGAAGCGGTAAAGTTTTCTAAACTTTGAAATTTTAATAAACTTAGGTTAAGTAGTGTTAGATGACATTTTCAATTTTTTTTTTATGTTAAGTTTTATTATTTTTTATTTTCGCAAAGTTATCTGCAAAGTTTACCTTAGTCGGTTTTTTAGAAATCTTTGGGATGACATCACATCACACAGAAAGTGTCATAATATTTTATTAAGGTTTAAAGTCACAGTATCTAATTAAAAAACTCAATAAAGAACGCAGTTGGAGTTTCTCAGTCTGTCTGGAGTTATTCTATCATATTCCACCCTTCTTCGATTGGACGACGCGATTTTGTAGTAACATACAGATTAAAAAACTCGCTCTTTCTCCTGCTAATTAAAAATAAAGTAAATACTAGACCAGTTATTCATAAGAACATCGTCTCATAGTCTCTAGAGATTGTGCTTAGAAATATTATATTATAAGAGTAAGTTTCCCGAAAATGTGTGAGCCTCGGGCGTCAGTTATAATGATAATAAATGTACAACGTAAGCAAGCTACACTCAAGGACACAGGTGAGTAAGGCCACTAAGTAGTGGGTACATACGGGGCATAAGTTTGTCAAGCATGTAAGAACTGCAACTTATTAAAAATATTATATAGAAAATTTATTACTCATCCACAAACTCCTCATAAATAAAAGTATTTTGATGAAGTGAAACCTGTTTTTGAAGCAGAGTGTTTTAGGGATTTCTAGGAAGAGGTTCTCAATGAAATGAAAAAAAATGAAGAAAAAAAAAAATATAAATGAGTTATTGTGATTTTTTTTTCTTTTTGTAAATGTGTTATTGTCTGGCTTTACTGTAAATAAATTGTTTTTCTTTCTTTCTTTCTTTCAATGCAGTAAAATATCATAAAATCGAAATCAATGCATTTTATTTACAACGGATACACAGTACCAACTTATAAACGTCGAAAGGTATATCTTCAAGCTACCAAGAGATTAGCAGTAAAATTGTTTTGTTTTATAGTAACCAACTTTACTTAGACTCTCCGTGTGGTGTCGGAGTAAGAATACAGTGTGTCACCACCCCATCTCATCACCTTGGTGTCGTCAAACCGACTAAGGGACTATCCGTGAATATTATTTTTACGTAAAAAAAGAAGGAAAACTTGAATATAAATTCTATGTCAATAATTAAAATTAGCATGAACGTTATTATGACATAAGCAGTTAGCTTGTCATCCTCCACGGCCGTGTGTCACGAAAAAGGACTAATTGTGACTTTCACGTTACGTTAATGGTAACGTCGTTGTACATTATAGAGATAATTATATTGTTATAACTTTTGTATTATATTATTTTAACATATTAATAAACAGAAAAACAAAGGATACTAACAAAGCCATCCCTCACTTAGCAATTTGGACGTAAGTTTTGTAAAAAGATGGATGCTAAAGGCGCAGGACCGTGTTCTGTGGAGCGCGTTGGTAGATGCCTATGTCCATAAGTGGACTGCAATCGGCTAGTTGATTGATTTTGTAAAAGTCCTGACAACCAGGACATTAGTGCCAACAGTGGGCGGGGGCTAAAAGATTGTTGTTTCGCCAAACGTCGAGTGTAAAAGAGAAAAATTCATTAAAAATCAGTAAGAAACATGCACACGCACACGCGCTCATATTGTATTTATTACAAGTCAAAATAACGCACAAAGATAATGATAACACTTATGAATTTTTTGTAAGGAGTTGCGACTTGCATGCCTTTATTGCCTTTTCTCAAGACTTTGTTATCAACATTTTACAATATTTATCCTATTTGCGAGGCGCCAGTGAGCCACTTAAAGGCCCTTAAAACAAATTTCAAATTTTTCAAATTTCAAAATACTTTATTTCATAAAATTTATTACAAATTGTTTGAAATGGTCGTTTACTTAAAATTGAAGCTACAATTAAAAGTAATAATAATTAAACAAATAATGATTTGAAAGTTTGCGACAGAGATGACGCTCTACGAAGCCGAAAGTGACCGATTGTCTTTTTCCACAAGTCGATGTGCAATATTTACCGACTGGTACTGTAACTGGATACCACCAGACATTTTGTAAACTTGTTTGCCAAAACAAACTTAAGAAGAAAACACTAACTCAGAATCCAAAACAGCTCAAAATTGCTCAAAAGTTTTGGCTATAATTGATATTTAAATTTCAAGTCCCTAATAACTAAAGCTTATCAATCAATCAACTAGCCTGTTGCAGTCCACTGTTGGACATAGACCTCTCCCAATACACGCCACACTAAAGCTTAAATGTGGGTAAATGATTCAGTCAGGACTAGATTTTTTTATATGTAGAGTATAAATGAATTGAATTTCATAACATTACGTTAAAATTTTATTTTTACAAAATCCTTTTATAAAATTGTGCTGTAACACAAAACACATATGAAACCATTTCTTAATGTGAGTCTGTACTTCCATGGATACAATTTTAATATGTTTAAGTGCATTTTGGCTAGATTCATTCTTGCTGTCAGTGGTTTATCTAACTTTTAAAGGCTTTTTTAATGTAACTGTATTCTCTTTTGGTCTAAATTAAATTTATTTGTTTAATAGTTTTTTATAGACTGACGTGCTCTAGGTTATAATTCAACAGACACAGAATTTTCATGCCAAAGACAATCATCATGCTGGTGTTCTAAATTTAAAAAAGTCAAAGATACAAATAAAAACAAAAAAAAGACAAAAGCGAAAGACTAAAGCCTAGGACTTTAACCCGCAAACTAGTTCACGGTTAGACCTCATACCGCGAAAGTTACCAAGTACAGCCACGCTATGACAGCAATGTAACTAAAATATACATTATGTACTAATCTTCGGCCGTTCAGAGAATGCGTTCCTGACACGTCGCGATTAAACTGACGCAGTAACTTTGTAATGGCGTTGCAGTTACGATAAAAATATTTTTGCTGGTTGTTTATCGTTTTAACTATTGATGAGCATTAAAACAACATTATTATATCAATAATTAATGAATGTTATAATGTTGTGTCAAACTGAGTGTCAAATAACTTGGTAAACAATATTTTTCTAAATCTACACTGCGCTATTACAAGGTTATGTCAGCGCTTTATATTTGTAGTGCTGTGCCAACAATAACAGTGAATAATAGTATCGTAATCTGTTCTTATCGATACAGTTATACTTTATAAAATAATACGTTTTGTTTTTCTTTTCAAGAATTTGAAAATAATGGACTTTAGAATAACTTTTATTAAATATAAAAATAAAAGTACATTAAATACAAAGTAGCATTTTTATATTTAGGTTGAAAATGGTAACCCCAAATGGCGTTATGGGCCGCCATTTTGTGACGCTGAAACAGTCGTCTGTTGTCGTTTCGTGCGCATAGACCACGTTCTTCAAGTGTTTGCGATCTGTTGTTATTTGACTTTGATTGTGTCTTATATTGCGTTCTTTTTACTTTTGGTGCATAATAATGCCTAAACGTGGACAAACATTGAAAACTGGAGCCCGTGAGTTAATTATCAAGCTGCAAGATTACTTTGAGCGGGAGCGGCAAAATGGCGGACCCCTGGTTCCTGTCGAAAAAGTACAAGAACGCGTCTCTCAGGCGCTTGGAGTTAGCAAACGAACGATTACAAATATTAATAAAGAAAAGTTCGGCTCTACTGGCATGGAAGATAATATTTTACGTACTCCGAAGAAGAAACGTAGAACTAAACCCGTGACAGATATTGATACCTTTGACGCCGATGCAATCAGAAATCATATATATGGTTACTATTCCAGAAATGAATATCTCAACAGGATGAAGCTTTTGGCGTCGTTAAGAGAAGCTGGACTGTTTAGCGGGGGTAAAACTGCTTTAACGAAAATCTTAAAAGATATTGGTTTTTCGTATAAAAAAACAGACAAAAGAAAAATTTTATTAGAACGATACGACATCATTTTGAAACGGATAAGTTTCTTGAGAGAAGCAAAAAAAATTGATAACTGGGATAATGTCGTGTTCATTGACGAGACATGGCTAAACGCCAATCACACGGTTTCCCGTTCTTGGACGGATGATACACAAGCGTCGACGTCGAAAGTACCAATGGGTAAGGGGGCTCGTCTGATAATATGCCACGCAGGTACTGCAAAATACGGCTTTGTGGAGAACGCTTTACTGGCATTTCAATCAAAAACCACAAATGACTACCACGAGGAAATGAATGCCAGTACATTTAAAGAGTGGTTCCAGAACGTGCTTTTGCCCAGCCTACCAGAGCCTTCTGTAATATTGATGGATAATGCCTCCTATCACTCGTTTCAAATACAGAAACCACCTACCCAAGCTAATAAAAAAGAAGAAATGGTTGCTTGGTTACAAGCAAAAGGCATTGACGCAAATATGCAGATGCTAAAAGCAGAGCTAATTAAGTTAGTGAAAGAAAATAAAGCGGCAAATGTGCGATACGAAATCGATGAAATGGCTTTGGAGTACGGTCATCGCGTTCTAAGAATTCCACCGTATCATTGCCAATATAACGCGATTGAGCTAATCTGGGCTCAAATAAAAGGTTACGCCGCCCGCCACAATACTTCCCCGCCATTCAGCACGAAAAAGATGATGACCCTGTTAAAAGAAGCCTGCGGGAAAGTCACAAGAGATGACTGGGCAAAGGTTGTCGAAAAGACTAAAAACCTGATTATGGAACATTTTGACCGAGATATCAGGATTGATTCTGTAATTGATAATAATATAATTATACATGTAGGCGAAGATGATGATGAAGACACCACCTCCTCAAGCGAATCGGAGTCTGATTAATATTCTGTACGCACATTTAGTTCAATGTACTTTATTCCATAGAAATACAGATTGTAACTTTGTAAAAAATAATAAATAAAACAATTTTATTATATTAATATTCCCTTTTATTGTTTCCACGTAAAGAACTAAAATATAAATTTTAAATGATTCCGCCAATTTAAAACGGTCTAAATCTAATCATAAAAATAACGCGGCGGTTCATTTTGGAGTAACGGTAACGAACTCGGTATAATGTTGTGTCCATCACTAGTCGTGACTAACTGATAAGTGTCAGGAACGCATTCTCTGAACGGCCGGATAATACTCACATTAAGTCACATTATCTCGAGACCTGGCGTCGATGACGTCACGTCGCGTCGGACGAATCACTGATCCGCCGCGCACGAGGGTTGAAAGGAGAACGGGACGCAAATTCGCATTCCAGCGAGGTCTCTAGATAATGTGACCGTGTAGTACATTACTTTCCTATTACAGAAAATTAAAACTATTTTTGTAAAAGAAGGCAGCGGTGAAAAAAAATGAATCGAATAAAAAAAATATTTTTGTTGTGGTTTAAAAAAATACTCTTCCAAAAGCTTTTGAAACTACAGCTTTTAGAAAAAAATATTAAAGCTTCAAAGTCCTTTTTTTACCCTTTCTCATGCATGAAAAATTACTTATTGAAACCAATTCCATAAAGTTGGTCATACTTTTAACAATTCCGTGCAAAATTTCTAACTTCAGCCATTTTTCCGTAACACTGCAAAGGCTGAATATTGCAGGCTTGAAAATACACCTAATTAAAAGTTGTATGAAGCCTTGAGGCAAACTAGTCCAAGCTGATTTTGTAAACTTTACGACTTATTTGCTTAAATATCTGTTCGATATTCGTAACTATTCTTAACAGCCCATTAATGTCCCACTGCAGGAACGGGCCTCCTCCCGTGACGGAGAGATACTTGGCCTACTGATACCACGCTGGCCAAACGGATTGGTATAGGATTTAATTTCAAGTTTTCCTTCTTTTTATTTCGTAAAGATAATATTCACGGATAGTCCTTAGCGCCCACATCTTCGTTCTAACATTATTTCCATATTTCCCTTCGTAATTTAGACCGCAACATAACATAAATATTCATTCGCAAATAATATGTTAATCAATAATGGTTTCGTTTGAACAGAGCTCGTGTAAGCGGGCTATGTCGACGACGTCCCATAAATTTGAATGGTCAAGTGCTTGGACATTGGTCAGGGGTACACAACCATTTGTCCCCGATCTATTGTTAGGGAATACTGTCGTGTCTAGAACGTATTATGGTGGAAGCTTTTGTTATGTCATACGAGTTTGTAGCTCGGGAAGTCACGCGAATGTCTTTATAAAGTTGCCTTTGTTTCTGTTTTGGGTATCTCTAAAAAGCGTCTTTTATAAAACATGGTAGAATATTTTATGTTCAACTATTTACATGTCAAAATTCGAATCGAATATTTTAGAGATGTAACAATAACTATTTATTACGTATGTAGCAATTAATAATTTTATTAAGTACACAATTTTTTTTCATTTGACAAATTGCCAAATTCAACAAAAACTGTCTTAGCTTCTCCATGGTTAGTGACTTAAGTTCATATTCAAACTTCATCAAATATTTTAATTGAAATATCTATACAATAAAGATGCACTTTGATACATCAGAAAAATGTTGACAACTACTGTATCAGAGTGTGGTCGCTCGGAGCTGTTATATGATGCACAAGTCGATCCACACCCTTCTGTCAACATAAATAGAGACAGACACCCCATCGCACCTACTATACCAGTCAACATTTGTTATTATCTTTGGCTGTTAGGGTATGGAGATAGTCTGTACAGGTTAATAACAATAATAATATAACAAAGTAATATAAAAATAAACTTTTTAAATGAATAATCATATAAACAACTGCTTTGAAGTACCGAACGAGCAATTATTTCACCTGATGGTAAGTGGTTACTGTCGCTCATCAACGCCTAATAATGCCAGAAGCCTATTACTTACCTCACACAGAAGTTCTTAAGTTGCATAGCCCTGCAATTTAACTAATAAACTAATAATTATATAGAAGGAATATCTCCATCTATATTAACGTACTTTAAATATACCTTTAATTTTAATAATAATGGTTAATCCTCAATACTTGTATTAAGTAAATAACCAATGTATGTTTCAATAAAAATGTTTAAATATTGTAAACAGTAATGCTTGCTGTCATCATAACAGCCCATTAATGTCCCACTGCAGGGACGGGCCTCCTCCCGTGACGGAGGGATACTTGGCCTACTAATACCACGCTGGCCAGACGGATTGGTTTAGGGTTTAATTTCAAGTTTTCCTTCTTTTTATTTCGTAAAGATAATATTGACGGATAGTCCCTTAGTCGGTTTTTACGACACCCATGGGATGAGATGGGGTGGTGACATTGTATTCTTACACCGTCACCACACGGAGAACAATGCATGCTGTGGCACCTTGTAAATGAAACAGCACTACTGCCAGAGCCACTAAAATCTGATTTGATGCTTTCCTAAGTGTATGTTTTGTAAGTTTTCCTGAAAATAAAGAAATAAATAATGTATTTAAGTCGTGATAAACAGTATTATTTTAGCGGACGTGCATCGGAGTTACTTAGGGTAGTTGTATCAGAATACCTGTCCAAGCTGGGTCAAACAAGTTTACTAGCTAGACCCCACGTTGCCACCCTGTTACTATTTACTGGACTACGGTAGTCTATTTTGGACTTCTTCAGTGGCTACGACTGCCATCTATAGACTCTGATATAACCACAGGACATAACTAAAAGACTCTTTACATAAAAAGCCTAAATAGTTCTACGAAAAATAGCCACAACGATTTTACAACAAAAATCATTCAATCATTTTACAAAAAAAAATCAAAGTAGACACAGCCTACTTTGATTTTTCCAAAGCTCGCGGCTCTAGGATTTGATTCACGTTTATTAAAATTTATTGCTGAATACCTGGGCAATCGTAGGCAGTACGTGAAGATAGGAAACCAAGCATCACAGGAATATTATACGCGGTCTGGCGTGAGTCAGGGCAGTACCCTTGGCCCGACTCTTTTCCTTATAATGATAAATGAATTACCTACGGTACTCTCTAGGGCAAATTGTCTAATGTTTGCGGATGACCTGAAGATCTATTCCAGTGTAACAGAGATGGAAGATTGTGAAAATTTGCAGAAGGATATAAACGCTGTTTTTGACTGGAGTGTAAAAAATAAATTAGCTCTTAACATTTCAAAATGCAAAATAATAACGTTTTCACGCTCCCGTAATCCTTTGTTAAACGAATACAAATTGAGAGATACTGTACTCGAGCGGGTTACTGTTATACGCGATTTGGGGTTAACACTTGACGCGAAGCTAAACTTCCATGAACATATTATAAATACATGTAAGGCTGCTAATAGATCGCTAGGTTTCATAATAAGAAGCTCGTATCAGTTGGGAAATATAGATGCAATACGAGTACTTTACAATGCATACGTACGAAGCAGGCTAGAGTACAATTCGATCATATGGAATCCACATGAAATTACCTATTCTATTATGATTGAAAGAGTACAGCGTAAATTTTCTCGCTATTTTTACAAACGCGAATATGGATACTATCCATTTCTCTACCCTTCTTCATTTGTAATCGGGATGACAGATTTGGACACACTAGAGCTAAGGAGGAAGTATATGCATATGATACATTATATAGGTATATTGGTGGGTGATGTCGATAACCCAATAGTTCGTGAGTGCATATACTTTTATGTTCCTAACCAATACACTCGTGGGAGCGGACGTAGGCAGCATAAACTTCTAACTTGCTCACCATCATGGCGCTCGACTCTGGTTAGCAGTAGTCCAACTCAGAAAGCTGTCCAGTTACTAAATGGTTTTTTACAAAGCGTCCCAGATGCAGACATATTTTTTGATAAAAAGGAAACTTTAGCTAGAGGCGTATTACTGCACCTACAAACCTTGCCATAAGTTTATTGAAGTATGATTTAATAATTAATGTCGATAATTTAAATAATTTATGTTTGTTAATTGATAATATTGTAAGTTTATTTTGTATGTTGATCTTTTGAATTAAAAGAGATTGGGCAAAAATAACCCAGAACCAACAGGAACAAAATATATGCCGGGTTATTAGTCTTGCTATGAGAAATATTTTAATATTAAAAAATCTCCCCTAGGTGCTGTCCAACTGTAATTACACACAGTTAAAATACAGTTTTTTTCTATTTCATAACTCTAATAAAAACAAAGAAATACATGTAACGTTATCTAATTGATATTAACAAACCGACCCAACCATTCTATCGTCTTTACTCGCTACAAAAAAATACATAAGCCTGCCTCATGCGCAGATTCAGGTATTATTTTACTTTTTCACTCTTACACCACATGTATTACGGGGTGTCCTGCGTGGGCGAGGAATGAATGAATGAATTTAAAGGAATGAATGAAGGAAAGCGACACGATGCGACGCGATGCTACACGTGACAACTGTTTTACATGATCGTCATCGTCACGTCTCGTCGCAGACCGTCACATAGGACACAAGTAGGGTACACCGTTGATTTGATGGCGTACGTCGCGTTCGTCGACCACGTAGGACACCGCGTTAGACAGAGATGACACTTTGTTAAATTAAATCATTTAGGAGAATATGTCGTACAGAATCGTGTATCCACGGTATGCGTACGTTAGGGAGCTGTTCTCATATGATAAGTGTAATATATTATTTAGGTCACGCTAGACATGTAGGCATCTATGCCTGCAAGTCCAACGGATTTCTTTTTTTTTTCTTATTAAAAAAGATAACTCCCGCACTAGGGCTCATGCCCTGTGTCGCTGGGACTGTCTACAAACATCAATTAACGGACACAAAGAACACCCAGACTCAGGACAATAGTTTGTGGATCTCACAAATAATTGTCCTGCGTGGGGCTCGAACCCACAACCTCGTGTACGGCAACCGCTTGCGCTACCGTCGCGCCACCGAGGTCGTTGGTCGATTTCGTGATTGTTGACTTATAGATGGTTATCCGCGTGGTGATGGAGTAAGAATACAATATGCGGTGGTGACCCCATCTCATCCCATGGGTGTCGTAAAACCCAACAAAGGGACTATCCGTGAATATTATCTTTACGAAATAAAAAGAAGAAAAACTTGAAATTTCACCCTATACCAGTCCGTCAGGCCAGCGTGGAATTAGTAGGCCAAGTATCCCTCCGTCACGGGAGGAGGC
Source organism: Schrankia costaestrigalis (assembly GCA_905475405.1). Lineage (NCBI taxonomy): Eukaryota > Metazoa > Arthropoda > Insecta > Lepidoptera > Erebidae > Schrankia > Schrankia costaestrigalis. Next base: position 20,859,029 of record FR997828.1, read on the forward strand.
CCGTCCCTGCAGCGGGACAAAAATGATGTATTATTAAACATTAAAACACATAACGTAGTTTTCATTCATAGCTGTTATAAGCCTTATATCTCTCATACCCCATACATATTCAATAAACAAATAATGAAAATTATATAAGTTTAACATGTGTAATAATGAGGGATATATATTAGTTCTGTTGGTCCTGGGTTTTTTTTGTATGAAATTTGCCCATTGTCCTTTATGGCTATTGTTTTATTTTATATTTATTATCTATTGACCTGGATAATAATGATTGTAATTTGATTATATAATTAATTTAATATTTTTTTAATAATTGGTTTAATTGGCATACCTACTTATTGATTATTTTAAGGTTTTTGTGTCTTGGACTATGGACTTGTTACATTTAATATATTTATATTATTCTTTTTGTAAATTTGAAATTTATAATACTGTAGGTTTATTTTGTATTGTAATCTATTAAATTTAATTTTGTTTAATAACTCCATACACATGATAATTTGTTCTTGTGATTATTGATTGTTTTACCTTACCTCGACTTGTTACATTTATTTATAATTTCTGTTCAAGTTAAAACTCAAGATTAAGACTGGTAGGCAGAAAGGGCAATAAAATTGTCTTTAACGGATATTTTTATCTAATTTTTGTAAACATTGTTGGAATTTTTGTTGCTCTGCTGAGTTATATTTTTATGGAGTGTTACTTGTTGTTGCATGTTAATTGGATATGTTTAGTAGATTTAGATTTTACACTTAAGCGACTTGGATAACTCTGTAAGCTTATGCTGTATTTTTTTTTAAATAAATGAATAAATGAACAGCCATTCGTATTTTATTCTATTTCAAACATTTTATTTTATTTTCAAAGAAAGTTCTAAATGAAAAATATTACTTCTAAAACTCATTTTGACAAGTTCAATAATATTTGAAAACTTTTTTGAATTGATAAACTTTGATCAATCATGAATGGAAAGGTCCAATAAAGTCTAGTAGGTAATTAAGGCAAGTAGATTGCGGTGTAAGAATACAATATGTCACCACCCCATCTCATCCCATGGGTCCATCCCCAACCGACTAAGGGACAATCAGTGAATATTATCTTTACGAAATAAAAAGAAGGAAAACTTGAAATTAAACCCTATACCAATCCGTCTGGCCAGCGTGATATTACTAAGCCAAGTATCCCTGCGTCATGGGAGGAGGCCCGTCCCTGCAGTGGGACATTAATAGGCTGTTATGAATGATGATGATGAATGAATACTTCCAGAATCTATACACCAGTTTCAAATACTTTTACACCATTACATTTCAATGGGATAGTAATAAATAAAGTTTCTAAGATAGTAATTTATACCACATTTTCTAACTCCACTAAATCAAACCTCGTAAAGTCCATTCCACTTCAACACTGACTAACTTCACGATGACCTAGAAGCATGAAATTTCGTTAAACTCTAGTTCTCAAAACTTAGATAAGTACTTGAAGTTAAGTTTTTAGTAAAATATTAAAAAAATTGTTTGTCGTCGTCTTTTAAATCGATTAAGTGAGATAAATATAGTGACAATGTTATTTATACAAGACTTAGTCTTTCACCGCACAAACAATCATTAGCTTTTTTTTTTAATTTAATAAGGACTATTTTCGCTTACCTACACTGTGCGAACTTTTATAAAACTCATATATATTATACTAGATTTTACCCGCTCGCTCGCGTTGAATTCGAGGTAGAACTGTTCCTTCAGGCTCAGAATAATTATTGGTGGATAACACATATAATCAACCTACGCGAAGTTCAAACCTGCAACCTCTTGTCAACTAGCCAGCCAAGCTAAGTAAAAAGAATGCATACATTTCATACAACACAATACTCAAAACTTTTCATTACACTCAGTTAAAAACGTACATTAGAACAATGAAGAACACATAAACCCACAGAGCGTCGACAAATGAATGAGATAGAAGGAGAACCAAATTGCATAGTCACTCACTGCACGACACAAAGCGAAACGATGGATGTCATCCATTTTAAAATCTGTCGCTTGTACGTATGTGTACACAGAAAGTGTGGACTTAAGGATTAAGAGCGTTTAAAGGGTTTACTAGCGCCGCCAAATGAAAAAAAACCATTAAACGCAAATAAGATAAATTATGTAATATGTATATAAGTATACAATATAATTAAATAAGTTATGTTGGTAGAAAAGTCTTGAGAAAAGAAAATAAAGTATTTGTGTAACTCACTCTCAACACTTTAAATGTTTTTTAATTTAACAAAAACGGCCGTTTTTTTTTCGAATGCGAAATTTAACTAATTGAAAAACATTTAAAGTAAGAGTAAGAGTGTGTTATACTTTCGACATTATTTATCCTTTTTGCGAATTATGTTTTTTTTTCTATTGGCAGCGCTAGTAATCCACGTAAAGGCCCTTAAAGATGTTTTGATTATATTATCTGGGTGAAGAGACCCCTCACATGATGGAGCGTAAGCCTAGTTAGGACGGCGGAAAACGAAATTGGAAATATTTTGAGTAGACTATGTTCACTAGTTGACGTCAATCGCATGACATGATGATGTATTTCGTGTACAAAAGAATTCCATTTGATAACATATTTTCACAATTGGGCCTAACAAATCCTACTGCTTCTTGCTTATCGTGAAATACCTCACGATCGACTTTGTGAGTGGTAGAGCCATGCCGTCAGTCTTTGCCTGCGGCACGCATTAGCAGAGTCGTCCGGTGAAATACCACCCTCCCACAGAAAATCGGGGTAAAATAGTAGTGCTTGTCACTGCTGTGTTTCGTCTGATGAGTGATAGTCCGGAAGCCCATCCCCCCTCTCTTTTCTATGGCAGCGGCTCAAAAAAGGATTTATCCCAGGAGGATTTACCATGGTGCTGGAGAATCCCCTCCTGAGCAATTTAGCTCAGGCAGTCCTGCACTCCCTTTTAAAAGGTTGGCAACGCATCCGTAATTCTTCTGGTGTTGCGGGTGTCCATGGGCGGCGGTGATCACTTCCCATTAGGTGACCTGCTGGCTCGTTTGCCTCCAATTATATAAAAAAAGGGACTGTAAAATGTCGTCACGGGTCCAAGATTAGTAACATATTTTATTTTGCCAGTACCAGGTTTTTTATCCACAGCTTACTAAATTTGCTAACCGATACGTGGTCTTCATTCCAGTACCCTTAGCCTTAACTCTTAGCCCTCATAGCCGAAAAGCCTTTAAAGGAAAATCGTATTCATAAACCAAACATTATAGAACTAATATTAGTTTCATACAATAAATCATAAAACGAGAACGTTATAAAGTGAATAGCATGAGTTATTACAATATATCTCAAGAAAATCTTGTAAATTCTAACCTCAAACTGTCTAGGAGCCGAAAACTTCTCATATGAAATATGATGTATAAAATTCCCTAAGTCCCCAGTCTCTGTGGTTGTTCAAATATGATTTATGGAACGGTGCAAATGGGTTACGGTGACAGCTAGCATACACATAACTGTACAATTATGCACATTGCATTAAGCTTTCGTTCTGTCGACATTACTTAAGCGGAGGTTTTTGAGGCTTGCTTTCTAGGTCATGTAGGCTTAATTTCTTGTTGTGGAATTTTAGTGATGTTTTGATAAAGATTGAAAGAACCAAAAAACTAAATTCTACTAAGTAAAGTACATAACTAAAAACAAAGCATGCATGGACATTTTGGTTTGTAGACGATCCGTTCCGTATTGATTCAATTGCAATATTAACTGGAAGGGCCACCTAGATGGCGTTCTCTAGTTTTAGTGAAAGCAATGAACTGAAATAACAAGAAATTTAGAGCGATTATCAAGAAAATATCCCAAGTATCCCTCCGTCACGGGATGAGGGATACTTGGGATCTGGAGCTAAAGTGCTGTTATGATAATGATCAAGAAAATGCGCTTCATCTTATTGTTTTTGGGTTCATTAGTCATCAAAAAATGTCTTCATTAGAAGTCGTATTCACTTTAAAGATAAAACATAGTCTGTCGAAGTAACAAATAATAGTTATCCTCCTAAATACTAAATACCTTTTCTCAAATTTAATCAAAATATGAAATACTTAACACAAGAAAAAGGCACTATTTAAAAAAATAATGAGTCATTTAAAGCTAAAGTTAAGTGCACTAGCGGTAGCTAACCGCGTGCTAATATGCCGTGGTAGCTTTCAGCCAAGCTTTTAGCAAAAATAATTTCGTACCTCTATTTAGGGCATCATAATTTTGTACTCTAAATGGACAGTTAACTAGATTCGTGACCTTTTCGTTGGCTTTAGATAAAGATGGGTTACTTTTCATGTTTTTGGAAAATGTTTAGTAAATCATCATCATTGTAACAGCCCATTAATGTCCCACTGCAAGGACGGGCCTCATCCCGTGTTGGAGGGATGACTACCACGCTGGCCAGCCGGATTGGTATAGGATTTAATTTCAAGTTTTCCTTCTTTCTATGTAAAGGTAATATTTACGGATAGTCCCTTAGTCGGTTTTTACGACACCCATGGGATGAGATGGGGTGGTGACATATTGTATTCTTTCTCCGTCACTACACGGATAGTTTAGTAAATGAGACTCCTAATTACCTAAAATTAGGCGTTCTTACATATCTTGATAGGTACTCGTTTTATTCTTCTGCATGAGTATTGATCACTAAAATCCTCCAAAAATACTGTATCAAATTAGGTCAATTTTAGGCAGGCTTATATTTTCAGTTTATTAGGATTATTAAAAACTATTGAAGCTCATTTTAATGGTAATTTAGTTATTAAATACCAACTGCGAGAGCCAAACTTAGCCTTTTTATACGAAGCTGGTTCAGTCGGATTGGGTTTTACGATATTTTCCAAGTGTTGTTTTAGTATAAGAACATAATTTAAGAAATCATTCTTAGTAATAGATAATAATACCATAAATATTAAGATATTTATACTTACTCGTATATTTTTACTTTTATATAAGTGAAAACTTGTTATTAGCTGTCTGTTATCTATAAATTTTCCTAATTAAGTTAATTTAGCAGTAAGTTTTCCATGTAATAAATAAATATTCAAGCTGATTCCAAGAAATTTAATTTAGTCTCTTCATGATGAAAATACATGTTTTTTAAGGTTAAGTTGCTCGTTGCTCGGTGGTAGCGCGGTATTCGTATAGATCTGAATCTGTTTCTTACGGATAATTTATGGCCTGATATACACATGTTGCAGCTTAAGTACATTATCATGTTTATTTCATAATGTCTAGGTTTGGGTGATTAAATTCTCCGTGTGGTGACGTAGTAAGAATACAATATGTCACCACCCCATCTTATCCCATGGGTGTCTTAAAAACCGACTAAGGGACTATCCTTGAATATAATCTTTACGAAATAAAAAGAAGGAAAACTTGAAATTAAACCCCATACCAATCCGTCTGGCCAGCGTGGTATAAGTAGGCCAAGTATCCCTCCGTCACGGGAAGAGGCCCGTCCCTGCAGTGGGGCATTAATGGGCTGTCATGATAAAGTGATTATTATTGTAATTTTTTTATGGTAATTGTGTTTTTGTTATGTTGAACTGTTTCATGGTCTAGTGGGTGCTAATCTTATGCCGCTCTTATGCTGCTTAGCAGTGCACTTAAAATTGCCACATGCATTTTTAATATTGTACGAGTGTTTCTTAAAGAGTTTTTTAAACGTTCGTTTCAAAAGCAACTCAGTCTCAAACAAGAATCCAACAAGGAGTTCCTACAAACAAAGCATTCAATTTTAAGTAATTACAGTTAATTAGAGTAATCTGAATACAATTATAATGTAAACACGTGTTCATATTATGTACTAAACAGAAAAAAACTTGGTATAAAACTCTACAACTATAGGTACGGCCAATCTGTTTATTAACTTACTTTTTACACTTTGAAATAGTATTTGACGAGAAACTAGTTGTAAGAGTATTTACGTAGTGAGACACATTTTAAAACATCTAAAATCACACTTCACCTACAACACAAACACCGCAAATTTACCCCAACACCCATTTCACATGCAAAATCCCTCCATTATACACCATAAAGACACCATTACCCATAAAAACCGCATCAACCATTTCTAATAAGGATTATTTACACCCGCAACGAATTTCTTTGACATTTGATGGGTCTTTACACAGATCCGGGGCTTAAAATCACTTTTAATACCTAGATTAACAGTACGGGAACAGGAACGCTCAGTCAGGAATTTTAAGATTAAGTGAGACCTCCCCCTTATCTTAAAGGAGCAGCGGACACTGGTTGAAACCGGTTTTTACTAGATTTCACCAGTTTAAACTAGTTAGTAAGAGATTAAGCTCGGTGTTACCGGTGGGTATTTGAAAAGGTTTTTCGTTTTTGTTTTTATTAGAGCTAGGAGTAAATGTTTAAGGTTCTGTTAACTTGGAATTAAGTAATATAAACTGTTGGTTGGTCTCAAATTACGAATACATTGATTTACTAAATGAATGTGGAAAATTATCTGTATTGGGACTATTTGTACGCTTTAGACTCAATGTCTTATTCCCATTGCATATGTGTTACATAGAATTGAATATACACGACACCTTTTTTTTGGTTACGCTGGGGTAAAATTCCTACGCATTCCTTCTCATCGGGGGCCGGGAGGGGTATCTGGGGTTCCCAAGGGTAAACCCCCAGAGCACCCACTAAAAGTCCCCAGCGCCACTCCTTTATCGCCTACTTGGAGGGTGTCTAGGGAACCGCAGAGCCTAAGCGCCCAGTCCCCCTCCGGCGATCCCCGCTTTTAAAGGCAGGCCCTTCTCTTCTAGAGAACGGCCGTGAATGCTCCAGCCGTTCTCACCCACATGCCGTTCGCATAAGGAGGCAACCGTCTTCCAGGCCTCTTCGCTCCCCTCCATAGCTTAAACTAAGCCCGGAAGCGAGAGGTCAAATAAAGACGGCACCTAGCTTAAAAGTTATATGTGACTTTTAAAAGAATGTGCAGTGCTTTTACTTATGTAAACACAAAATATTTAATTTAACTAAGTATGTTTAGTTATAATTATTGACCTTACGTATTTATTTTTAAGTAACGAAAAAAAGTACTTATTATTAAGTTACAAGAAAAGTCCATTGAGCTTTTGGTCCTACATCAGTGTCCCCGCCATCATTGTTAAGACTACCCGCAGACGATGCTATGAATTAATGAGTAGATCGTTCGCTTGCGACCAGCCTTAATTAATAGCTAATGAACGTTATATCATGTATAGAGATGGATGTTTCTTTTTGTATTGTGTTGAACAATACAGTTTGTTGGAGTAAATACTTTTTTTGGAAGGTGTTTTGTTTTAACCTCCTGGGGCCTGGCGTCATATATACAGGGTGTCCCAAAACTCGACGTTAATTCGAAACCGGGTGATAAGGCAACTCACGCTGGTTATCAGAAAAATATAAAAAAAAATCTAAGTCGCATGGTTGTAAAGTTATAGGCATTTGAAAAAAAACGCAAAAATTCCCACTTTGTGACAGTCTTTTCCCTCCTGTTGTCACAAATCTTAACTTTTTCCAACTTTTTTTACTGCTGTGTTACCCTGAATAGTGCCTCTTTAAACTCTAATAAATAATTTAAAACCAGCTGGTCTAGTTTTCATATCAATAGGACTTATTTCTTAGAATAAAATTTATAATGAAAAAAATGTCCAGTTTGAACTGACTGTAGTGAAAAAAAATGTACTACGCGTGTTTGGCAAGTTACGCCAAAAGTTGGCGCATTTAGTAAGGATTCGAAAATGGTATAATACTTGGTAAATTGTCGCTGCTATCATGGACAAAAAAATGCTTTTTAGTAAAATTTAGGAGCCGATTCCAATGCTGAATAAGTACAACCGCTAAGTAGTTGAACCGGAAGGAGTCACCATATCAAGTGAAAAGTAGTAGAAACCGTGGTATTAGTTGAAAGTGTCAAAAAATACCATACCCATCGTATTTTAAAAACACACGAATTTCTCCCGTACCACGTTAGTACTGCGAGTACAATCGTTAGTATCCGGAGACTACCAACATCGAGTAATTTTTTCCCGGACAATATTGAAGAGGTATTGAAATAACTCGCTTTTAAAAAAAACAGTTTTAGCCTAATAATTTAACATTAAAAAAGACAGCAACATGAACATGCATAATTTGCATGAATTAATGAGTGTAATTCGTGACTTTTTAAAATTGCGATGGGCTGTACTTTTTGGCACTTTCAACTAATACCACAGTTTCTACTACTTTTCACTTGATTTGGTGACTCCTTCTGGCTCAACTACTTAGCCGTTTAACTTATACAGCATTGGAATCGGCTCCGAAATTTTACTAAAAAGCATTTTTTTGTCCATGGTAGCAGCGACAATTTACCAAGTATTATACCATTTTCGAATCCTTACTAAATGCGCCAACTTTTGGCGTAATTTGCCAAACTCGCGTAGTACATTTTTTTTTCACTACAGTCAGTTCAAACTGGACATTTTTTTCATTATAAATTTTATTCTAAGAAATAAGTCCTATTGATATGAAAACTAGACCAGCTGGTTTTAAATTATTTATTAGAGTTTAAAGAGGCACTATTCAGGGTAACACAGCAGAAAAAAAAGTTGGTAAAAGTTAAGATTTGTGACAACAGGAGGGAAAAGACTGTCACAAAGTGGGAATTTTTGCGTTTTTTTTCAAATGCCTATAACTTTACAACCATGCGACTTGGATTTCTTTATATATTTTTCTGATGACCAGCGTGAGTTGCCTTATCACCCGGTTTCGAATTAACGTCGAGTTTTGGGACACCCTGTATAAGACATACTAGAAAATGTAAAATACAGTGCCATTTAATGAAATTTGTGTAAACTTTTAATATTTAAACACTAACGTTTAGTAATTTAAATAATAATAATTTAATTATTTTTTATTGAATAAATAATAAATTTAAAAAAGTTTTTTTTCCATAATTTACATTCTCATTTTGAGAGCTGTAACTGCAATCAAATAGATATGACAAGGCCTGCTGACTACTGACTAGCCGGAGTTTGGATTTAGTCTTAAATGCAATCTCTATTAATAAAAAAATAAAAAATCTAAAGCCCCTAATACACGAGTGAACACTCAACAAAAGTACAAGCTAAGTCGCAGTAGAACTAACACGCTGCTCACGTACAACAAATAATGTAGCGAGCTGTTGCGGCGTGTGCAATCGGCTTAATAACTGACGTCACAAATATACAACCACGTTCTAAAATGAATTATTTGTGGGATTACGTGTTTGAGAACGCGAGAATTGACCAGAGTATTCCTACTTATTTTGTTTCTAAAAATAACTCCCGCACTATGGGTGCTCATAAAAACTATGCCTCATGCATAATCAGGAGGACGTCAATCTGTCAGGAGGACTTCAATTTAACCGATGCCTGGTATGCGCAGAACACCCAGACCCACCCAATTTTGTGTGATACACAAATTATTGTCCTGCATGCGAATCAAACCCGCGATTCTAGCAATCGTCGCACTACCGAGTCAGTCAAACGTATGCTAGAATTATAAATAAAAAATACAAATCTCACTTGGTAAGCTCAGTGCAAGAAACAATCTGATTTGATGGACGGAACAAAACAGTATACCGATTGTAGTCGCAAGCTGTCGTTTCGCAAATAAAATAAAATAAAATAAAAATCATCAAACCAAATTGTAGATATATTATATTCCTTATAAAAAAATATTCCTCACACTTTCACACAATGCTATCTAGTCCCAAACTAAGCAAAGCTTGTACTATGGGTAGTAGACAACGGATAAGCATACTCAAATACTTTTTTTTTGTAAATACATACACATTTTACTCGTACATAGAAAACACTCAGACCAATGCAAACAATCATGTTCATGCACACAAAGATTTGCGTTGTGCGGGAATCGAACCCGAGATCTCTGCGTCGCTCTGATGAGATATCATCTAAACATTTAACACATGCAACAAACTTTTTACTCTCCAGAGTAAAACGTAAAACGTTTCAAGAGACAATGCATCTCTTGACAAATATTTATCCGCGCCACCGACCGCGATAATAGAAGACTTTACTTATGTGAAATTTACAAATCGTTTTGTGAATTTTTGTGTCTTTATCTAGAGTTCTGTGAAAACAAGCTCAGTGCTTGTAAATCGGTTTTCTCTTTGAATTATACGTACTTGGATAACTATTTTTGATTTAGATTTTTGATGCTATTTTCTACTGGGACATTTATGTCATGACTTATTTTTTTAAATAAAGCTTTTTTAGCTTGCATTTTTGCTGTTTCTTTAAGTAACTACAATGTTTAGAAATAAATTTGTAAAAAAAATAAACTTATTTTTATTTTTATTTATTTTATTTTATTTGTTTGAGGAAAGCTTACGGACTAATTACAACATTAGGTAACATATTTTTTTTTTTTACAGAAATTGCCAATAACAAGCTTCCACATATAAATAACTATGTTGATGTTATATATCTATGCAAATACAAATCATTCCAAAAAAGAAGCAATTAATGTACATTTAGGATAAACTACTATCTATACTATACTACAATATACCTACTATAACTAAAAATACTTACTAAACTATAACTAAAATCTATTTTTACTTACTTAGTAACTAAAGAATTGCTGACACAAAACTTGGTGGAATCTCTGTGTTTTTATAGCAAAAGAAAATAAGTTAGATAAAGGAAGACCTGAAATGACTTACTACAGTCTAAAATTAAAATACTTTAAATGCTTAGATTTCAAACTAGGTCTAGGTATTAAAGGTTAAGAACTTTTTAGGTATTTTTAAAGTTTTTTTTTAAATGAAATGATTTTGTTTCACTTACAGTATACACATTCATATATTATTACCATTAACAGTCACACCTTATGTTACAAGAACATAGTCTTACATCACTAATTTCCTTCACGAATTTTCTAATAAAATAGAAAACTTTCAACTGAATTCAGCAGGTGCATGACACAAGGTGGACATTGAAGCGACATGAACATGTAACGGGGAAGACAACGCTTAGAGATGTAGCCTACATTTTGTTAGCTAAAATTTTTAAGTTAGTGGAATCTCCATGGTTTTTTGTAGCAAAAGAATAATAAATATGAAAGAGGTAGATCTGTAAAAACTTCCTTTAGTCTAAGGGCTCTTTTAATTTAGCTTGAGCCGCTTTCTGCCGTTCGGCTGCCGTGCGTTTTAAGTGCGTTTTTCAAACGGCATAAGCAACGGTCGTTTGTTTTCATATAAATCTTGCTGGCTGCCATACAACTGCCACTCGACACTATAAATACTGCCGCACTGAGCAGAAACTAATTAACATATCGAAGTAACTTTTTCATTTATTTTTTTTTGACAGACAATATGAAGTGCTAATAATCAAAATTAGTTAACCAACATTTTCTTAATTGTTTAAACAAACCAAAACACACATTAAAATATAAACACCTACTTAGTACAAATACCTACATCACATTCACTCAATCGCTCGAGGCATCACTTTACCCTCTACGACGTAGCAGCTCGTGCTACGGGGTTCGTAGCGAGATTGCTACGAAACACCTTTATACCTACATCCTGTTATTAGAGTATCTAGCTTCTCTACAAGCTGTTATACGATACTTTAATACGTAATCAATGAGTAATCCTCGGATAACTGGCGTGAAACGCGGTAATGCTATTATGTAGAATGATTCATTGCTTTATTTGCGTTGCAGGGTTTCCTAAAATTATGTTTTAGTAGTAAATAATATTCCTCACTTATTCATACAATGCTATCTAGTTCTAAACTAATCTCGTGAATGTACTAGACAATTAATGAAGAAACTGGGTTTGTGAGAATGGGTGAATATTATTCTATACTATGATCATTTTGTAAATACATACAATACAAAACATGAAAGAAAATCAAACGGCCATGTTCGTACACACACCAGTTTCATTTATGTAGCTATCGAACCAGTATCCTAGTACTGGTATGGAAGGCAGATATACTTTGTGTAAAGGACGTTTCTTACACCATGAATTGACTTGCAAGCAAATTCCAAGACACCTATATAATTACATGAGACGGGCATGAAGTTTAAGCTTGTCCACAAGGGCTAAACCGCGTGCAACGACTATACTAAACGCAAAGACTCGTGGCAGTCGGTGTCATACAACTTTATATGGCACCAACTGCCACGAGTCTTTGTCTACATTTGACCATACGATACCACTACTACTTAAACTCGATTGAATTTAGTTCGATATCATAATATTCTTCTAGATCGTATTCGTCAATGAGAGAAATATGTTGTTACAAGTTTTAATTTACCTTTGAAGCTTAGCTTTGTTGTTATTTAATTAGATAAATCGAAAAACAATGTATAAAATTTAAGACATCTTGTAAACTTTGAGCTAAACCAAAGTAAGTTTAGCTAGAAGTTTACAAAATGTCTTAAATTTTATACATTGTTTTTCGATCTCTCAAACGCCTTGTCCGCTAGACAAAGCAAGCCGTTAACTCAATGCTTGGCGTCGATATCATGTTTTGTGTCGTTATTCCTTCATTACATAAATATTGAAACATTATTAGTAGATGTAAGTTAATAGTGTATTAGCGACTTACAAAATTACGCTCGTTTGGTTTCACTCTTAATTCCAACAATTAACATCACAGGTGAATTTTAATCGAGTTTCAGAAGTAATCAAGCATTAGTAGGTACATTAGTTGTTGTGCTAAGTTTAATGTTCGTCGCTATAAACATAGTCTGATGTATTTATTGTACAAACATGGCCGTTATAACAGCTTCGTGGACCAGGTGATGTGCACCACTTAATGTTTAGTAATAAAAGATTATACGCGCAAATGACTTTCAGAGGAGTCTGTAATAAGCTTTAGGTAGTCTAGGTGACATAAAGTTAAGTTTATGTAGCCTTATTTATTGTCTGTAGGTTTGATGTGCAATAACGTATATAAATATTGGCTTTTAAAAGTATTTAAAAGCCAATATTTTTAAACATAAATATATTTATTAAACCCTATACTAATCAGTCTGGCCTGTGTGGTATTAGTAGGCCAAGTATCGTCCGTCGCGGCAGGAGGCCCGTCCCTGCATTGGGACATTAATGGGCTGTTACAATAAAGTAGATAAGCAATAATAAACGGAAACGGTGTGATCGGTAAGCTAAGGTTTCTTCCTGTACATAGATTTTCATGAATAGTTATACCACTGCAGGTGGAGTGGCATTCGCATGGTCTATTATGATAGCGTCTGTATACCGTATTTATCCTTACTTGATTTATTTAGTAATCAAACACCACATATTGCAAATTCACTAGTTTTTACATCAATCGCACACTTTGATATGGATGAAAATTTCTGGAAAGTAGCATTAAACGTTTATGCAATAGAAAACACGTAAATCACTTTGATTTATCCACTATCTTTCGTAAATTTTGAATAAATGTATTTTTTTCCAACATAAAATTTCACAGATAAAATTATTTTGACGATTTGACATTTGTAGATTATAGAATTTTGTCCTTGATTCCTATACATTTTTCAAAGATTAAAGACTAAAGTCTTTAGTCTGTGGTTGACACGACGCCATATCGTCCCTTAGCTTACAACACCGCTTAAGTCATTTTTACCAACTTTACAGGAGACGAATAAAACTGTCTATTTTAAAATATCTCTGGTTTTTTACTATTTCCACTTAATACATACTCTAGTTAGAGGTTAAGAAATAATTATATACATACTATACTTATTTTAACGATTTTTTTTATTTAAACTTTTATTCTATGACTTGAGCAGTGTTGACTGATATTTTATTAGATTTAGGCGGTGTTGTTTGGGGAAATGTTAGGGATGAAGGTTTTAAAAGATGATTTGCAAATAAAAGCTTTTAATTAAAATTATTAAAAAAATATCATTCTTTATATTTATATTCATTTATTCGTATCAATATCTCTAGACTTACAGATGACTGTCCGGCTTCCACACCATCATGTGTTTTTAAGTGTTTAAAAAACCAGGCTCTTATTTTGTACGTTTTCCCGCACGTGGGGCATATCAATTCCTTTGTCGTTTTGAGAATCTATCTGTGAACAATTCTTTCGCCCCCCCCCCCCATTCGGACTTTCCTAGGGGTATTTTTCTTTTGTGGACTTTTAGCGCGTTAACTCTTGAGCAAGGGCTTGCTAGGCCCTTGCTCCCGGCTGTCTTTCCAGCAGTCGACTGTCTGTCTACTGGTCATCTCTCTATTGCAGCTGTCACCTGTCATTCCAGGGTCATCCCGTCTCTCCGAGCAGTCAAGTTTTAATAAGATCCAATCTTAGCATTCCATGGATTCTCCGTGCGGGTGCCGGGTCCATCGCGCGATAAAGGACGGAACACTTGCATAACAGCGTCTGGGACTTACGACCCAGATGTAGGTTTTAAGGAGGCCCCCTTACAATGCGTTATCGTTCACCTTCACTGCCTGCTATGTTCCTTCCTCTACCTATCCAAATTTGGTAGGAGCCTAACAATGCCGTTTTGGTCATTCGTGATAGTAGAGAGCTTACTGAAATTCTCGGCAGTCCTAGTTCTTTTAATAGATTGTAGAGGGATTTAGCTGGTGTACCACTCGCACCTATTTCGACGGCATACAGAGTAACCCTATAGCCATTTCTGGTTATCTCATTTGTCAAGTCAAAGTATTTGTTTGTCTTAATTGCGTGGTCTTTAGGGATGTTAGTTTCCCACGGTACCGCGAGCTCAATAAGTACTACACGCTTTTTCAATTTTGAGTAGAGGAATATGTCTGGTCTCAACGGCTACACGCAGATATCCTCCGGGATTTGTAGTGTGTTTTATACGTGTTAACCAGTAGAGTCCAATCGTCTGCCGAACTCAGGACTGAAAAAGACTTGTAGGTGGTCTTTTTAGTAGTACCTTCCTTAACAAATTGGATATTTTGTCTTTTATTCGTAGTCAGTCCTTTTCTAGCTCTGGCAATTAATTCTAAATTAATACGAATAAATCAATAAACATTACTTTATTCTATAGCTTACCTCTTAATCTTCTATTTAAACTTCTTGCATAGACCTTTCAGCCATAAAATTCGCATAAAAATTTAATAATCACGGAACGGGAAGTATTTTCGTGCGAATAGTATGACAAACTAAGGACTTGTGCGGTGTTGCGACGCCAACCGACTTGAGCGCTGTCACTATTTTTTGAATAACGGCTTCTGATTGGCTGATATCTATTTCTGAGACCAATGGTTCGACGCGCAATGCGCAGCTTCATCCAATGGCATTAAAATGTAAAAACCACCAATTTTCGACTTGAGCGGTGTTGTTAGCTAAGGGACGATATATGTTTACGTTTTAGAGCAAGTCTGTTTAAATAGACAGTATGTTAAAGAATTTATGAAATAGAATTACTAACTAATATTTTATTACCTACTCCTACCGAGAGGATTATAAAAGTCTGAAATATTATATGACGTAGAAAAGAAAGTTAAATGCAAATATTGTGTGATTTCTCCAAATAGGACAGTGTGGCAACAGTGGGTGTTGGTCAACCGAAAAACCCCATCCCAATAGGAAAAATATAGTTTTAAAATCGCCGTATATTTTTATAGAGGTAGATTTGTAGATACAAAATCTGTCATTTTAGATTGTAGGGTGTGGAGGCTAAACAAAATCTGTCAATCAAACGGTTCCGCATGCGATTTGGTTGGACACGACATAAAACATTCCGTTTTGAGTGCTACGGACGCACTGTGGTCCAAGGTACAGAGTTAAGCGTTTTGTTACTGTGGAAGATTATTTAGAAAAATCATATCATTTTGTTACTTTATAGGATAAGCACAAATATCTGGCTGCAGTGCACGAGGTCGCTGTTTATCAAAAAATTGTTCTCTTGACCCTTAATGTTCTCGTAGTTCGTTAATTTAATGTCTGTGAAAATGCCCGTGACCAAAGGTTTATTCCCTAAAAAATATGTAATGAAAATTTTATTTATTTTGAATTAAGCGTTTTTGACTTTGACTAGCGTGAAAATAATCTAATTGTTTGTTTATTTTCAAAAGATACTTTTAAAGACAAAAACTATTGCACCATGTTAATTTAAAACTTTCAATTGTAGCAACAAACAACATTATTCAAATCGCTTCAGCTTATAAACAATGACCTAGTCACGCAGTCGGCGCGTAACACAAACGTACGTTGGACGCGCATAACGAATGTCCAAACACTGAATATCTGATGAACAATTTGCATACGCGAAACGCTTTAATGTACTGACACCTTTAAATCGGCTTTACGCCGGACATGGAATATCTTAAAAGTATTAACTGTATTAAGAAACAGTTAATTTGTTCAGAATTCACCCCTTTACTCATAAATGCCTCTTAAATTTTAGTCAATTGATTAGCTTAAATTCTTACAGTTTTGTTTGGTATAACGTTGATTTTACTGATAAAAATCTCGCTAAACTGTGATTAAATTTATAAAGCGTTTATGACTAAGGTGGTTAAAGTATAAGTACTAGTAAGAATCACATAAAAATATACTTTATAAAATTTCAGTAACTGTTAAACGTTATTTGACAAAACTTTTTCATATTGGACATTAACGGACTGTAATTATGACATACTCTGTGTGGTGACGGAGTAAGAATACAGTATGTCACCAACCCATCTCATCCCATGGGTGTTGTAAAAACCGACTAAGGGACTATTCGTGAATATTGTCTTTACGAAATAAAAAGAAGAAAAACTTGAAACTTTAACCTTATACAAATCCGTCTGCCCAGCGTGGTATTAGTAGGCCAAGTATCCCTCCGTCCCGGGAGGAGGCCCGTTCCTGCAGTGGGACATTAATGGGCTGTTATGATTATGATGATGATGACATACTTGTTTGTTGTTGTTTATAATACATTGTGTTTGTACGTGTGTTTTTGTGTAAACACATATCCATGAGAGCATAATGAAAACATGTTTTTTTTAGTATAACAGTGCATTACTTGCCAAACATTGTTGTTTATTAATTACTTTCTTCCAAAAAATAAAACAGGAATGTCTCAAAATCCATCGAAATCACATACACTCTCAGTTAGAACGAATGTTAGTGCGATTTCATTGATTGAAATGTCCCGCGTTTGAATAACACACA
The DNA here is from genome assembly GCA_905475405.1 of Schrankia costaestrigalis. Classification (NCBI taxonomy): domain Eukaryota; kingdom Metazoa; phylum Arthropoda; class Insecta; order Lepidoptera; family Erebidae; genus Schrankia; species Schrankia costaestrigalis. The sequence continues at coordinate 20,876,215 of FR997828.1, forward strand.
ACTTGTATATTGAGAACTAACATTACATGGCTGTAGATACTTCCTGACTAAGTCGCGTTGAGGTTTTGAATTTTGACCTATTTTCTGTCATCAACATAAAAAGTGGACAATGTCAGAGGGTGACACTATAGTGTATCGTGTTGTTAAGGTTAATTATATGGAATACAATTATATTTTTATAATTAAGTTATAATTATATTTTTGTAATTAAGCAAGCAGTCTCTAAGGGTCTCTTTTCCTCGGTGACTAACGTCAAAAATCCGATTACGTTACGATTCTGTTTAGTGTGCGTTGCAGTAAGGAGTTTTATACAAATAATACTGAACGTTCATATGAATAATACTCTCCGTGTGGTGACGGAGAAAGAATACAATATGTCACCATCCCATCACATCCCATGGGTGTCCTAAAAACCGACTATAGGACTATCCGTGAATATTATCTTCACGAAATAAAAAGAAGGAAACTTGAAATTAAACCCTGTACCAATCCGTCTGCCCAGCATGTTATCAGTAGGCCAAGTATCCCTCCGCCACTGGAGGAGACCCGTCCCTGCAGTGGGACATTAATGGGCTGTTATGGTGATTATGATGAATACTGAACGGCTCGAGTTGATACGGTACCGATGCGTTTACATTTCGTTATATGTGCTACGACCATAACGGTGAGTGATAGCCACCACTAGTGGACGAGGATCAGACCAGTATTATGGAAACTTTTTTTTTACATTTATACTATTTCTACAAACATTGTTTCGAATGTTTTCTATGTATCTCATACCAGCCCATTAATGTCCTACTGCAGGGACGGGCCTCCACCCATGACGGAGGGATACTTGGCTTACTGATACGTTTTCTATGTATAAATATTTTTAAAATAATTCTATTCGTATGTTTATCGATTACACATAGAACAAGATCTGGTTAATTAGGGACTAGATGGTGTTGTGAGAATAATTGTGAAGATTATAATATTATATTAATATTATATTACTAGACAAAATATTTATGATAATAAGTTTATAACTATTTTAGCTGTTAATCCAGTAACACTTAATTAGAAATGTATTATTACTGAGATTAAATTAATTCTTGTGAATACCATAATATTCATAGGTATACTGTTTAAGATTATTAAACAAGGATTATTATTGTACAAACTTAAATTATTAATTACATTTCGTTAGTAAAACAAACAAACAAAAAATTACATCTTATTTTCTAAAATATATAATTCAAAAACCAAATTACTAAACCAATTTTAAAGAGTTAGTTAGTGACTTTTTAGTTTGCATCGAGACCCCAAGAACTAGATAATACTACGCAAGTACTATATATATATCACAGAAATCTAAATAAATCAGATATCTGTGATATAATATATAGTATAGAATATATAGTATAAATAAGACACAGAATTACTACTAGAATTTACAGATGTATGTATGGTCGAAAACTAAATGGCTTTATCACCTCTAGAGTGAATGTTAGTTGCATGTCATAAAACTATTAGGTTCAATATCGTACAACAAAACATCAGCTAAAGCATGACGCTACTTTGGCATATCAGTTCTCTTGTATTAGCAAATAGTCGTTAGATATTTATAAAAACAAATAGTAAAGTCAACGTTATTGACTGATACTAGAGCATATTTTCGGTAAAACGTTTTATTTTAATGAATTACTCTCTTTTTTCCTTATATGTCCATCCCTTTCATTTCTTGCATGACGTCATTGGCACATATTTCAATTTAAAGTTTTCGTAATTTTATAATATAAAACAAATTAGGGTAAACCACCTAATCGTTAGAAGTCCTACAATTATTGGCACTTAAGAGTTAAAAGTGAGTAAAAAAAAAGAAAACACTGTAGATTATTCAAGTTCAGTATGATTATTCAAGTTCAAATATTATTTATTTAATATATTTATCATATTTTATTTATTTCATGTGTCAACAGAGCAACAATACATTTATCAGAATCCTTTTATTGGCATTAGTGCCAATAATATTTATTTAATACTATTCAATCACATTATAATGATTAAGTATAAGCAAAGATTAAAGTATTTTATCATTTTATAATATTTTAGTCTGACACGAAGTCCACTCTTAAGGTGCCAACAATTGGGTGGCTTACCAGCCAATATTTAAATTCTACATTTTCAGTTTTTCTGAAATGACAAGCTTGTAATGTCACAAGTAACAAGTTGACTTTAGTTTTAAATTATTTAATGGTTTTTCATGGTTATTCACATACAAACTCTACAGTTTAATATAGTGACATTTGTATTGTGTTAGTAGATATTATTATTTATTGCGTTGAAGTGAAAGTTTAAAATAGATTGTACTTTTAATCTAAGCATAGTTTTGATTACGGTCAACCAATGACGTCAAGCTCACGCATAAACATTAAATAACTATCTTAATGAATTTGAATTATGATAGAATTTTTTGTCAAAACTGATAAAGCCATTTCGTTTTCGAGTATACAAGATGTATATAATGAGTGTACTGTAATGTATATCTGAACAAGACACTCTGTACTAGATAAATATTGAACCGTTATTGTCTAGTTCTTGGGGTCTCGATGCAAACTAAAAAGTCATTAACTAACTCTTTAAAATTGGTTTAGTAATTTGGTTTTTGAATGATATAGGTATTTTAGAAAATAAGATGTAATTTTTTGTTTGTTTGTTTTACTAACTAAAATAAACTACATTTTTAAAATAAAACACAATGGTACCAATGACCTTTTTTAAAAACAAAATACACACATCAAAAAAGTCTAAGCAACATGCATGATATTACAAATTTACCATTTATATTAATTAATTTCTAAGTATTTACTCACTCAAAGTGTATAGGTAAGTAAACTTTTTTGTTATTGATGACATACTGGCTGGTTGTAAAAAAAAAATTTCGATTATGTTTTGTTTTTTTTCATAAAATTCAAATGACTGCGAATTTGTTTGAATTTGAGTGCATGTTAATTGCTACGTTTTAGTCTTGATTTTATAATTTTACCAACCATTTAAATACAGTTGGCGACAAAATTGAATTGTTAGATATTCTTTACGTCATGGAGCGACGTCATTTGACGGCAGATGAAATGCAAAGAGCTGTAGGGATGTTGCAAGCGGGAAGTAATCAATCTCAGGTATCTCGACATTTTGGTATTCATAGAAGTGTTATTTGTCGTCTTTGGCAGCGCTACAATAATACAGGGGAACCCGCTGAACAGCATCCAGGCCGTAAAAGGAGTACAACCACTCGGCAAGACCGGTACATACAACTGACTGCAAGACGCCAGCCGATGTTAACCGCTCGAGAGATAAGTTTGAGGCTACAAAATTCAAGTGGTGTTGATGTAAGTCCCCAAACTGTGCGAAATCGACTGCATGAGTACGGCCTACGAGCTCGACGCCCTATCAGGTGCCCACCGATACGTCACGGGAATCGCGCTCGTCGAAATGAATGGTGTAGAGAACGCATAACATGGACCCAGGAACAATGGGATAAAATTATGTTTTCCGATGAGTCGCGATTCGGGTTTAGGCCTGATACAAGAAGGGTGCGAGTGTACCGTCGACCCGGAAATACTGAAAGACTCAGGTGCGTTCAGGAAGTTCATCCATACAGCGGCTCAACAGTTATGGTATGGGCGGGTATTATGAAGAACAGGCGAACTGAGCTCGTTTTTGTAAATGGAAACATGAACGCTGAAAATTACGTTGAGGATATTCTCAGACCTTATGTCCATCCATTTGCACAAACCTTTGGCTCCGATTTTACGTTAATGCATGACAATGCGCGTTCACATACAGCTCGGCGAACCAGTGAATACTTGGCAACGGAGAACATCCAGGTATTGCCCTGGCCTGCACAATCGCCAGACCTCAACCCCATCGAGCACGCATGGGACATGCTCCAGAGACGTGTTTTGAAGGACTTGGACGGAGTGACAACAACCCAACAGCTGAAGGATTTGCTACAATTCCATTGGGAGCGAATACCGCAAGATGACATAAACAGTCTCATTAATTCAATGAATAATCGTTGCCGACAAGTTCTGAATAGCAGAGGAGGCCATACTTTGTATTAAATTGTCCTATTCTTTCACAATAAATTCATTTTCTTAAGAAATTTCAATTTGTAAAAAAAAAGTTTAGTTTCTTATGTACCTGTATATTCTAATATTGTTAATTTCTGTTATTAAAAGAACTTATAAAGAAAACAGCTGTTATTTTTACATCATAGAACCCTAAAAATATTATTTTAAAAATAAAATACAACGTTATAATTAAAATAAATGGTAAAATAAATTAATATAAATGGTAAATTTGTAATATCATGCATGTTGCTTAGACTTTTGTGATGTGTGTAGAACTTTTTCTTCTAAGTGTATAGTATTCTTTTAAACATATTAAAGCAAAGTAAACTCGTTGAGATGTCCATGTCAAATGGTCCGTGACGGCACTTGTACACGCTAAGAAAATTTGCCGTGTCTACGCCAGACAAGACAAATCTTCGTGTAGACGTCAAGAATTTTGTCTTTTTCGTACACGAAAACTTTTCTTGTCTTCCGCAGACAAGACAATTCGGAACGTGTACACGTCAGGATTCTTTCGTACAGTCGTCAGACGGGCGTAGGGCGCGCAAGTAATAACAAGTGTGATAATCAGTGTGAGTTTCCTTTAGTAAAAATGTTAACTAGAAAGCAAACAAGTATGATACCCTACTACACCGCTCCCCGCCCCTCCGCAACAACGTTCGCCGTGTCTTGTCTTGCGCAGACAAGAACATTTTCTTATGCATCGCCGGCGCTGTGTACACAGGTCGTGCTTAGAAACGACACGAATTCTTGCGTAGGTCCGGCGATTTTTCTTACCGTGTATAAGCGCCGTGACCCACTTCTAGCAGACGTAATATCCTGTGAGAGGTCCACAGTGCACCGGAAATTTTATGAAATCTGTCAAACGTTTTGATAACTTATCTCTCTCTGTATTAACTACACTCGAGAGCAAAAGTTCCGGGTCACTAGCATTTACTTCAATATCTTGAAAACGAATAAAGCTATCGTATTGAAATAAATTGAACTTTATAGACAATTTAATGTTACTAAAATAAAATGCATTACATTTACTACTGACCATTTATTTTATTATGTTTAAAAGGACAAATTAAAAATGGCGTCATTTTGCTTGTAAAACCAAAACTGAAAATATTGAATTTTTTATATTTACAAGTAGTTTTAACACGGTTTAGTACTTGGTATTACCCCCACGTGCTGTCTGGACTGCTGCAATGCGATTTGGCATGCTGTACACCAAGTTTCTGAAACACTGTTGGGGAATGTTCTCCCATTCCTCTACCAATGCATGTTTCAAGTCACTAAGCGTAATTAAAGGAGGATCTTGTTGTCTTACCCGTCGTCCGAGCTCGTCCCAGGCGTGCTCGATTGGGTTGAGGTCGGGGTTACGTGCTGGCCACACCATGGGACGAATATTCACCTCATCAAGGTAGTCTTGCACTACACGAGCAGTGTGGGGACGGGCGTTATCCTGCATAAAGATGGCATTCTCACCAAGTCTTGCCATAAATGGACCGACGTGCTCGTTGAGGATTTCATCCACGTATCTTACGCCATTAAGAGTACCGTTTTCGATCAGTACAAGCTCTGTTCGGCTTTCCGCAGAAATTCCAGCCCACACGAGTACCGAACCACCACCGTATGACACCTTTTCTTCAATACAGGCTTGCATAAATCTTTCTCCTGGTCTTCTGTACACCTTTGCCCTTCCGTCGTGTGTATACAGCATAAATTTTGATTCGTCCGAGAATATGACATTTGACCAATTTTCAATCGTCCAATTCGAGTGTTCGCGTGCATAAATTCGTCTTGCTATACGATGGTGTCTCTGGAGTTTCGGACCATTTGCGGGTCGAAATGGTTTCAAATTACCTTCAGCAAGTCGCCGTCTTACAGTCCAAGCAGAAGGGCTGCTTCCACCAACTCCTAAAAAATGATGAGTCAGTGCTGTTCCCGTAAGAAACCGATTTCGTAGCATAGAGTTCACTAAATATCGATCTTCCCGTGCCGTCGTACACCTGGGTCTGCCTGTTGTTGGTCTGCGTAGGTTCAAACCAGTTTCTAGAAACCGCTGGCGAACACGCTGAACTGTAGACAACGATACACCGACTATTCTTGCTGTTTCTCGCTGACTGCTCCCATTTTCCAGGATCGTGAGGATTCTCGTACATTCCTCAGGTGTGAGTAACATAATTACCACTTTAATAATGACTATTGGATACCTGGCTGACTCCTTATAAATACATTTTATGACAGAACAAAAACAAAAGCAAAAACAGTAGTGAAAATTAGAAGTTCTGATTTTAAAAAAATGGATCTTTTTTTTTATAACTTTTTTAATGCCATTACTTACCGCCAATCAATAAGTTTTTATATGTTTAATGAAAGATTATTAAATTGTCTATAAAGTTCAATTTATTTCAATACGATAGCTTTATTCGTTTTCAAGATATTGAAGTAAATGCTAGTGACCCGGAACTTTTGCTCTCGAGTGTATTATGTTTATTTACTAAATAACTAATTCTCTTTCTTTCTTTATTTTTTTTATTACTGAATATGCAGTTAATATTATGGTTGGTGTTCTCTTGTCTTTCGATAAAGATAAACTTTCTTTCTTTTTTTCTATAATTAATCTAGTACAACAGTTAATTACTTTATTTTTTACTTATATAGAGGTTAATTTAACTTTTGTACATATGCTTAGGAGTGACCCCAAGCAAAATGTTTTATTTTCACATGTGTTCGTTGACCTTTAAAAAACAAATTATAACTTTATCTTCTAAGCGTACATACATTTTTTTTGTACATATTAATGCAAAGTAAACTCGTTGAGATGTCCATGTCAAATGGTCCGTGACCCACTTCTAGCAGACGTAATATCCGCTGGGAAGTCCACAGTGCACCGGAAATTTCATCAAATCTGTCAAACGTTTTGATAACTTATCTCTCTCTATATTAACTACTAGCTGCCCCGTGCCCACTTCGTTGGGCGGCGAAAAAAACGCGTCACTTTTTGAAACATACTGCTCCACTCCTATTAGTCATAGCGTGATACTATATAGCTTATGACACTCCCCGATAAATGGACTATTTAACACAGAAAGAATTTTTAAAATCGGTTCAGTAGATCCAGAGACCCCTACAACGTAACAAACACACAAACTTTACCTCTTTATAATATTAGTATAGATTATGTTTATTTTCTACCGACATTGTAAATATAACTCCGTGTCCGTTTGGTGACGGAGTAAGAATACAATACGTCACCAACCCATCTCATCCCATGGGTGTCGTAAAATCCGACTAACGGACTATCTGTCAATATCATATTATCTATATATTATAATCAATATTATCTTTACGAAGTAAAAAGAAAGAAAACTTGAAATTAATCCTATACCAATCCGTCTGGCCAGCAAGGTATTAGTAGGCCAAGTCTCCGTCACGGGAAGAGGCCCTTCCTTGCAGTGGGATATGGGCTGTTATGATGATTGTATAACTCTGAAATTTTACAGGACATATTAACATTAAGGTCTGTGTTTTTTGATAACAGCTGATTTGTGTCTACTACAAAGACGAGCGATAGAGTTTGATCTGTCTTTATAGTGTTCTTCAAAGTGATTTACCTATCCATCTAATGTATTTAACTAATAAACCTCTTTTATCTACCAATAATACAAAACTCTTGTCTTTTCATAGGGTTTTTTGCTTTGAGTCCCAAAGCACCTTACGGCAATAACCGCATTTTTTTAAATTTAACTCCTAAATCAATTTACCTTCATACGAATAGACAAACAAATTCAAAAATATCAAATCAACGAAGGTAACTTTCATGCCTTATTTTTATTCCCAACACATACCCCAACTTGAAAAATACCCCTTTTTACATCTACCCTACAGGGACTAGTTTTCAAGAGCGCCTACTAAAGTTTACTAGACAAGTCAAATAACCGCTTAAACCATTGAAGAAGAACGAAGATTGAGCATAATCTGTACTGCGGGAGAATCAACTGAAATACTCCCTAGTACTGTGAGCAATCGACGCCCAACATACTTTGTTATATTATGCGAGCCAAAGATTATGTAGGTAGATACGTAACTTTGAAGCTGTAATATTATACCTACTGGTTGTTGAATAATGATAATCTTTCCATTTTTTTCGTGGAGGAAATGCTTCAGGCATACACATCCTCGCCTGGGGGTGCCGGCGAGGTGGTTATGTCAGAGTCCCATAGACCGGTCTACTGACTAAAACCTCCACGGTTTTACCATCTTCAGTGTATATGAGGAATCCCGGGACTAGGAAAACAACATCCGAGATCATAATGATGGTCTTAGTGAAAACCATTTCCTTAAGAAACAAAACTATTTACCTACTTTAAGTTTTATTTAATACTAGATGAATCACCCAACTTTTATAAATTGTAAACTAACTTTTAGAATGTCTATGTAAATACCATATAATCATGTAAACGTAAATGCTTGTTTAAAAATATAAGTTGTTATCCCCATGTGTCATTCTAAATTAAACCACTTGAACGTTCAATCGCTTTTCGCAAGAACTGCTCAAAACAAATCAGCTCGCAAGCAAATAAAAAACTGCGAGTTTTCCGTCTTGATAAAAACGGCTAACACGAGAAAATTACTGCATCTATTTGAAAATGTTGAAAAATATTGAATGAAAAACATCGTCGTGTTCGTATAAGTATAGGGTAAAACTAAAAATAAAATACATTGACCTTATGAATATCTAAACACAATGAATAGTTGATAAACCTGAGAAATTGCGAAAAATTGTTGACATTTTCCGAGATTTTCTAGGAATTACATTATTTGTGAATAAAATTAGCAACCCAAATTGATGATTTTAATTTTTAATATACTTAGTAGACTATTTCTTTTGAAATGGCATCATTATGGAAATAGGTAAAATAGGGAGACTCGTCTATTTAGTTTTTTACTAGCAGGGCACTCTAACACAAAAAGCTGTTAAGAATATTTAATGCAATTTTTTTGTTTACTTAGTAATTATGTTAATATTTTCAAAAACATGATAGTTCTGCCGTTATTTCACTTCTTTGCCAGCTGCCGCAAAATGGTTAATATTCATGACAGTCTGCGGGCGGTGAGTGAAATTGCTTCACATTTTTTATGTCTACCCGCCAACTCTGACGTACAGCCACCAAACAAAGTCTTCTCATCGTCCAGTAGTATCTTTCTTATATACATAACCATTACTGCTATTACTTTTAAAGTAAATGGTTTAAGATTACTTGTTTTGTAGTTTTTTTACTACAATATCATAACAGCCAATTAATATCCATGTGAGAATAGGCCTAAAAAAGATTCAAGGAAGTCTAATGATAAAGGAAATCTATTTAGATTATTAATGACTTTTGTTATCATCATCATCATCATCATTACAGCCCATTAATGTCCCACTGTAAGGACGGGCCTCCTCCCATGAAGGAGGGATACTTGGCCTACTAATACCACGCTGGCCAGACGGATTGGTATAGGGTTTAATTTCAAGTTTTCCTTCATTTTATTTCGTAAAGATAACATTCACGGATAATATTTGTTATATTTAAATAAAAAAGTAATGTATTTCTTTTTAAGTTTTTACGTGAGCTATCTTGAGCATTTGGGGTCTCGTAAACATGTAACCAATGCCGCAATATTTTTCATACATTGGGTTTGTCAGCCGGCCCTACTTAAGAAGTCCCATTCATCCATCAATCCAAACTGCGTTATGGACTCCTCAAAGTAGTCTAGTACCACAAAATTCTCAACCAGTCTCTAAAGAGCAATCAATTATGCATTCATACGTTTAGGTCTAACATCAATCAGCCCAAACAAGTCAAAACTAATTTAAACACAACAATCTATAAAGGTCAGAAAACACCTAAAACTAACACTTTTAAATTGATTTAGAAGTAAACAACCATGTTTAACTAAATCACTTTTAAGCTATAACTAATCACGTAAAAGGTTCGTCCGTCCATAAACAAAATCGACTGAACGATAAATTTCAACGTCTAGAGGCTTACGGTAGTTAATTTTTAATTCGACAGTCCACAGGTCTTGCTCGTACGACGGTCGGTGCGAGACTGATGTGTTTTGTGGTGGGGACTGACCACGTAGCTTAGTTATTTAGAGTACCCTCATTTATTGACTACCCGTTTTAAATTAGATGTCCGAAAGGATGTTTCCTTTTATTTTTTTTCGGTTTCGTAATACCTATTTACTTGATGATTTTAAAAAGAAATGATAATTTGGTTTATGGATAATATAAAATGACTACAAATTCTTATATAAATTGTTTTAAAATTAATTTACACTATAAACTCAAAATTATAGAATAACTGAACATTTATCTGCCTGTCAGGTGCCATAGTATGAAATGATTATGGTGGACATTCTGTATTTTAATTCCGGCACCACAAGAAGGAATAATAGTAATTATACTTAATTAATTTTAAAACAGTCCATAATTAATTTATTAATATGGCATTTTTTTTAATAATACGGCCATGACGAATTAACTAATCTACAACTATTTTTACATAGAACATAACCAAACCAGACAACATCAACCAACAGAGAACACCCTCAACTATTTACACTTCTTATAAAAAAATCTCTTAAAAAGGTGCTAGAAATAAACCCTTAGCCTACCCTCCTTAATTACTGCAACCCCTAATCAAGCTACAGATCACAGAATTGCTATTAAAATTCACACCTCATCCCTTAAATCGGGGGGTAAACATAAAAAAAATATTTTTTTTTCGCCACGTCGCTACATAAGGTAGGTAAGTAGAAAGGTTCATGATTTCTCAAAGGAATGTTTGTCAGCGGCGTAGGTTCAGAACGCACGAGTTAACTTTTTGACTGGGATACCTTTGCCGACGTGATCAGAATCATAGTGTTGTGGTGCAAGATGTAAGAGACTGGGTTAATTCGTGATTTAGCATTAAGCCCAATTTAAGACTAAAGTAGTAAGTGCGAAGTAGCCCCCTCTCTCGCGTCTCGCCAACTTAACTCGCCAAAATATAGGATGGAGATCTATTCAAATCAACTTAATCAACAACTTACTACTTAACTCGCTACTGTACTTGTCGATGTATAAATCGGGCTTTAGGAGTGAAAACTTAACTGTTTTTTTAATAGCGAGTCTTTTTAACTTAAATTCTTTGATTTTGGTTGGTTAACTAATGGGCCACTCGGATAGCGATCACCATGTACACTCTTGTGAAAAGTCTCCCAAACAGTATCCAATTGAATATTTAAAACGGGAGACATCCAGCACTTATTTTATGACTACCATCCGTTGCCTTTGTACGGTTTCATCACCGTACATTATTCTGCTGATTCGGTGAGATCATTTCGCCCTCTGCTCATACATAGGCATACGTAATTACTAACCAAATAATTGTGTATAAATAAGATAGTATTAAGCATTTTAATTGTAGGCTATGTGTAGCTGTCGTTCTATCCACGTTACTTAATTAACTTTACTCAAGTTTGTGGCGTGTTTCAACTTATCAACATCCTACGTGTACGGTTCCTTACAAGTCAGTACAGCCTTCCTTGAAGAACTCTGTTCATGCTAAGCTCAGCTTATTAAAAATATATTTATCTGGTCCACCTACAAATATTGTTATAGGTATTTTATGCGTTTCAAACATATCAGACATACAATAAACAGTGCAACGAGTGGGAAAGGAAGCCTGAGACCTTAACGATTTAAACGACCTCTGTGGCGTAGTGGTTATTTAACATGACTGCTACGCAAAGGTCTCGGGTTCGACTCCCGCTTAATGCAAATCTTTGTGTGCATGAACATGGTTGTTTGCATTAGTCTGGGTGTTTTCTATGTTTAATATGTAGGTATGTATTTACAAAAAAAAATAGTATTTAAGTATGTTTATCCGTTGTCTAGTGCCCTTAGTACAAGCTATGCTTAGTTTGGGACTAGATGGCGTTGTGTGAAAGTGTTAGGAATATTTAATCCTGTACCAACCACTACACTACAGATAGTATAATTTCGTTTTTGTTAAACAGTTAATTATTGCGTAAAATACAAAATCGCTCCTCTTGTAACTTAGAGCACACAGTGGCCACAGAATCCTGTGAGTTTTCCGCTCTGATGATTTTCAGCCAGATCTCTTGTTGATCTGAGAGGCGAATTTTTCGGCGATACGTGAATGAATTTACAAATGTTTGGTGGCTACAACATATCTTAATACTTATACCTACATATCATACGTAGGTGTTTATAATACAGGGTGTTCTAATGTGTAGATTATTATACCAAAATATTTTTTAGACAACGTGGTAAATTCATGATTAGATAACAAGGTAATGTGGTGTCACCACCCCATTTAATACCATGATAGTCGCAAACACCGATTTAATGGGATAAAAGCAGCAAGGCGAATTAAATATCCGCATTGAATATTTTATAGCACGCTTACCATAATCTGCTTAAATTGTTTTATAGTAATCAATTGGTGTACATTCAAGGTCACTTAAATGATGGGTCATTTACTAGCCCTTAGTGTCCCGTGTCAAAAACGGAATATTACGGATCATAGACATAATGGTCATAAACAATATCATAAACTTGTAGACAAAGTATCACCCTGTACATCACACATAAATGTTAACATTGTATTCGCTACACCCCTTGTTTGTTCAGTCCGAAGTTCGTTACCGATTTGCTCACCTACGTTGTATTATTATTGTCCTATTCTGTGCGAATTGAAACATTTATTTTTATTAGAAAAAACACGAAAGCAAAAGATATTCTATACTATAATAGATAAAAGTTTTAACTTAAACATACGACTGACTAAACTAACTCTTTTTTAGTTGAGTTACCCTGGTCTCTCATTACAAGGATATCTAAACTTTAACATAAGTAATAAATAAATTAATATTCACGGACATCACTACACAGCGCCATCTGTTCCCAAAGTAAGCTAAGCTTAACCTGCTTGTATTATGGGTAACAGAACAACAGATAAACATACTTAAATACTTTACATTTGTAAATATATATTATACATAATTATTATACATAGAAAACACTCAGACAATGATGTTCATGCACGCAAAGATTTGCATTGAGCGGGAATCGAACCCGAAACGCCTGCGTAGCAGCCATGTTATATACCCACTACGCCACAGAGGTCGTCAATATAATAAACATAGTTAGATAACAAGAAAATAAAGTGTTACTAAACCATATATTATCATCCCAGAGATAAAAGCTATATTTTTGTTCTTAAAGCAAGAAATAAATGCGTCGTTAGCTAAGTAGTCGTGTAATGCAGCTGCTGTGAACGAGTTCGAATCCCACCAAGGACAATAAACTATTTATTTGTATACTTAACTCATAAATGCTTATTCAGAGCCCAAAAGTTCTTTTGGCCGTTCATAATTCATAATTTCTTTATTTGCAAATTAATAAATAAAAAGTTAAATTAATTTGCGATCCCTAGAGCAGAACTTGTAAAAACCCAGAGGTTTTGAATTATTGACACGTAGTGGTGAACGTATATAACATACAAGAAATATAAATGCGTCTAGTATATATAATTGAGTCTATCACTTGCCTTCCAAACACACATCCTTATAGACACAATATTTTAATGTTCACAATGTACTAATCCGTGTGGTGACGGAGTAAGAATACAATATCCCATGGGTGTCACAGAAACCGACTAAGGGACTATCCGTAAATATTACCTTTACATAGAAAGAAGGAAAACTTGAAATTAAACCCTATACCAATCCGTCTGGCCGGCGTGGTATTAGTAGGCCAAGTATCCCTCCGTCACGGGAGGAGGCCCGTCCCTGCAGTGGAACATTAATGGGCTGTTATAATTTTTTTCTTTTTTTTTTTTTTAAAAGACAACTCCCGCACTAGGGATCATGCCCTGTGTCGCGGGGAATTTTACAAACATCAATTAACGGACACATAGAACACCCAGACTCAGGACAATAATTTGTGGATCTCACAAATTATTGTCCTGCGTGGGGATCGAACCCACAACCTCATGCGCGGCAGCCGCTGGCTCTACCGGCGCGCCACCGAGGTCGTCGAAATATATAAAATAATGTGCTATTAATACTTAGGTACAACTAGAAAAGACGTGATTGGACAGGAATACACTACAATAAGTTTTCACCTATCCAAACAATATAGTACCAAGTAATAATTCAACTCTAGATAATAACATAGAAATGCTTCAAATGTCTGTAGAAACTTGTTGTTCAAATGACGTCACATTATGTCGTATAATAAACGTATAGAGAGGCACATAAACTCATAATCGTGGTTTCTGAGTTCCCGCGTCCGTTGGGGACGATATGGTGCTGAGTACTAACTCTAATGTTACTAGGGAAACTCGATTTTATTTCACTGTGTGAGAATGATTTGTGGAAAATTTGAATGAAAGGCAATCGAACCTGAGTCCTCGGAGTCACTATCATAACAGCCCATTAATGTCCCACTGCAAGGACGGGCCTCCTCCCGTGACGGAGAGATACTTGGCCTACTAATACCACGCTGGCCAGACGGATTGGTACAGGGATTAATTTCAAGTTTTCCTTCTTTTTATTTAGTAACGATAATAGTCCCTTAGTCGGTTTTTACGACACTCATGGGATGTGATGATGATGGAGTCACTATAAATACCCTTATCTCCTAGGCCAACCGAATCCTATTTAATTTTCAAGTTTTGTTAGATGACAACTTTTTTCTTAATTAGACGTGGACATTTTTATCTGTAAATCGCAGCAGCTACTTTTCCGAGAATGTTTTAGCTTTTAAGAGCGTTTATAGGGCTCACTAGCGCCGCCAATAGAAAAAAAATCATAATTCGGAAATAAGATAAATATTGTTAAATGTTGATAACAAAGTCTTGAGAAAAGGCAATAAAGTATTTGTATAACACACTCTCAACATTTTAAATGTATTTCAATTAAATAAATATTGCATTATAAACAAAAACGGCCGTTTTTTTTTCGAATGCGAAATTTAACTAATTAAAAAACATTTAAAGTGTTGAGAGTGTGTTATACAAATACTTTATTGCCTTTTCTCAAGACTTTGTTATCAACATTTAACATTATTTATCTTATTTGCGAATTATGATTTTTTTTCTATTGGCGGCGCTAGTGAGCCACGTAAAGGCCCTTAATGTAATTTAAATAATAATATTCAAAGTAAGACCTTAGTTTTAGCATGGATTCTTCGTGCGGGTGCCGGGTCCATAGAGATTCGGGTGATAGAGTACGGAACAATTGCATAACAGCGTCTAAGACTTACAACCTAGATGTACACGTAGGTTTAAGGTCCTCTTACAACGTGTTAGCGGTCACCTTCACTGTCTGCTCCGTCCTCTACAACTACAGTATAACCCGCTTAAGACGATTTTCCAGGGACCCCACCAAAAACGCGTCTTAAGCGAGAAAGCGTATTAAGAGGGATAGGAAAAAAAAACGTGCTACATTTATTATGTTATTGTTCTTATTATTTGAAATTATGTACCTACATTCAATACATTATTAAAAATAATCATTTATTTTGGTTTGACAGAAAGATTTTGATGCATTAGCAATTACAGGATTTTCATCTTTTGCACCGCGTCATCACTTTTATCCAAAGAAGCAACTTATTCATTCATTAAATCATTAATAGCCGATAATGCCTGACTCATCTTCGTCCTCATCATTATCAGTTAGGCATAGGGGCCTCGTTTTGTGTGTTATTCACATCCTCAATAAGATATTGATTGAATTTCGTTCGTGCTACATTGTCATCAATGGAAGAATATCCAGCCTGAATATTTAGCCACCCTGCAGTATCCCGAGATACTGCAGGGTTTTCCTGAATCCTGGTATCTCAGGAAGAATCACCCGAGTTCTTCTTTCAGCACGACGTCAACTACGTTAGTTCAAGAACCGGCTTTCTTAAAACAACTTTAAAAGGGCCCCACCGCTGGGCACGAGTGCGGTTGTAGGGCCTGAGCGCGGGCGTATTAAACGGGATGACGAATCGTATTAAGCGTTGAGAAATGTATGAAAATATGTCTCAAATTGCAGGGACCGGCGTACAAAGGCGTATAATGCGTGAAATCGTATTAAGCGTGATCGTATCCTTACCGACTCGTAGTCACACCAAGCTTGTCACACCAGTGTGACAAACAGTAATCTCTTTCTTGTTTGTCACACTAATGATTTTGACACACCATTTAATGTATTTATTTCTAAACTAGTGATGTCCAAGTTACAGTACTAAGTTTTTTATATTGAAATCATCAAAGTATGTACTTAGGTACTATACATAACGTTTTTTATTCATTAAATTGTATCATCTTCTGCTTTTTTGGAAACGACGAACGTACTTACAACAGAGAATAAACCAAACAAAACATTATTAAACACTGTTTCCGGAATTGAGTGTAGTTCTCGTTGCAAAATTCTTCTTTACTCAGTTTCATTTATTTTACTATTTAATCTAAGTTTACATATTTAAAGTTTATCAAGCTTTTCCACCGATTCCAATGCGTTAGTAGAGAAGAAGCGGCGTAACTAACTACTATTTCTAGACTACATAATTTAATCACATTGTAATTTCAATAAGGTGCAGCAACCATTGTTTACCATATATAACCATAAAAACTAAGGATTGTACTAAGGAATCAATATACATTTTAAATATCTAAAACTATAAGGAAGCATCCTGTAGGCAGTACATAAAAGTGGGAGCACCAAATCACATATTGATATCAATGTAGTTCCGCAGATGAGGTTGTAGTAACTTGTACTTATTAATCGGCAAACGATTTTACTATGTAGGCACTGCACTAGCAATTATGTTATACATGATGTTGAAAAATCAGTAGTGTGACTAACAAGAAAAATATTACTGTTTGTCACACTGGTGTGACAACCTTGGTGTGACTACGAGTCGGTAAGGGATCGTATTAACCGAGTTCTACTGTAAGTTACATAACGTGTGACAAGAACTCGATCTCGCATCGCTTATAGAACCGTAGTACCTCTCCGTCAGAAGGTCATGTATCGCCGAAATGTGTAGGAACATGGGCCCCGGTGAGTGGTTACAAGCTTTACTTATGAATAATATTATGTCTCTTCATAATGTTTCTCTTTACTTATTTAAAGTAAAGATATTATAATTTTAAAATTATTTATTTTTAAGATAAACTTTAAAATTGTTGTTTTGAGTAAAACAATTCATATAAATTATTATCTAGTTAAAAAGCAGTTTTAATTTATTAAAATTTACTAACACGTTCACACAACGCCATCTAGTCCCAAACTAAGCGGTGCTTGTACTATGGCTAATCGGTAGAAGATCAACATTAAAAACATCACAAAACACAAATACCTACTATGATATTTTATCTACCACAATCACGGAGCTCTGACATCACACCAGTCAGCATGCGATCACGGCCAGTGTAACCAGTGCCGAAACGTCAAGCGATATCATCATAACAGCCTATTAGGCTGAGCGCAGACTTGGAACACGACAGTCTTAAGACAGACTATTGCTTTACAATATGTATGAATATGCGCACACTTGGAACAAAACGTCGTATAGACAATATTGTCTCAGATAGACGAATACCGCACGGCGACTAGTCTGACTAACGATTGTCGGCTTCCCTTTTGTATCAATGCGGGCGCGCACATTAAAGACAAAACTGTCTACCGTCACACCCCGCACGCACCCCACTCTCGTCCGAGCGTTCAGAAAGTAAACACGTGCAGTGATGGGCAGTTGGATAAATACTCAAATGATAAAAACTCAGTAAATATCCAAAAGTGAGTAAATACTCGTAAATATCCGAATTCCTGGATAAATACTCAAAAAGTTCGGATAAATACTCGGCTGCATTCATGTATCTAATGTTTTGGATTTTTTAATTGTTTTTTTAACAAATTTTCATGTTATTATTATATATACTATATAAACAATATGCGTTTAATTAACTTGGAGTAGGTACCTATTTATACATGCCATCGATCCAGAGACCCATCTGTAATAGTTACCAAACGTCATGATTGTATTTCCATACTAAAAAAATAAAATATATAAAAAATAAATACTTAAATATAATATTACAATGAAAAACTTAAATATGTTTAAAAAATAAATAAAAGTATAGTAAAATAATATATTTGAATTTAGTTATAAACAAACGAGTATTTACTCGAGAGAGGTAAAATAAAGTATTCTACGTAATGAAACCAAGATAAAATGAATTTAAAAAATAATTTTCTAATTAAAAACCGACTTCAACAACAAACTTGATTATAATAACTACTTACCAATAATATTATATTATAAAGGTAGATAATTATATCATGGTCACAAATCAAAGAAAATAATATTTCTAAGACGGAGAAGTAACGCAACTCTTTGTCGTCTTCATCATCAGATCATGTTTGTGTAAAGGTGTGTAAAGTTTTCATCAATATGAATAAAATAACTCCAAACACTAGGTAGCTCCTATATACCGTTGAGGAGTTCCCTCGATCCTCTGTCATCTTCAGCATCAGATCATTGTTGTGTAAAGGTTTCTTCATTACGAATAAAATAAGGCCAAACACAAGGTAGCTGCTATATACGGTTGAGGAGTTCCCTCATTTGTCTGTGATCTCCATTATCAGACTAGTTCTCACTCTTCATTATTTTGTAGTGACGTCAGAGATACACGTGTATGACAAGGTTCTAAATAATGCGTCCTTACAATTTTTAAAAGTTGCCCTCGATTTCTCTGGGATCCCGTCATCCAGATCCAGATCTGGTGACAATAGGACCAAATGGAAAGTCTACACTTTTAAACTTAAAAAAGAATTTCAAATCGGTCTACCCATTTTCGAGAAATCAGGTAACAAACACAAAAAAAAAGTACAATCGAATTAAGAAACTTCCTTTTTTTTTTGAAGTCGGTTAAAAATATAGTAACTTTCGAAGGTAAATTTCCAGGTTGATGCAAAGTATTGCAAAGATAGTAAAAAACAGGTATAAAATAAAAAAAAACTAAATATTTTGATAGTAAAATGCATCAGAGTTTTTATCCCAAGATTTGGATAAATACTCGGATAGAAACGAGTGTTTATGAGTATTTACTCAAAAATGAGTTTTTATACGAGTATAATCCCATCACTGAACACGTGGTCATGTATGCCGAGTATAATCCCATCACTGATTATGAGACAAAACAGTTTTGTTTTATGTGTGCTACGTATCGTAGTCAAAACTGTTTCGTTTTAGTTTTAAGACAGACTTGTCTATATGAGGCAAGTCAGTCTTGAAACAGTCTAGTCTCCAATGTGCGCTCAGCCTTAATGTGCCACTGCAGAGACGGGCCTCCTCCCGTGACGGAGGGATACTTGGCCTACTAATACCACGCTGGCCAGACGGATTGGTATAGGGTTTAATTTCAAGTTTTCCTTTTTATTATTACGTAAAGATAATATTCACGGATAGTCCCTTAGTCGGTTTTTACGACACCCATGGCATGAGATGGGGTGGTGACACACTGTATTCTTACTCCGTCACCACACGGAACATTTTTTATAAGAGTCAAAATAAATGTATAATATTTCTAAGTTTCTATGTATAAAATGCTAGCTTTCCCCGGATATATGTAGTTGTCCGGTGACCCGTGTCCGAACGGGGCCTGGTCAAAAGGCAGTTATATCCGGCTTGGCCCCGTCGACCCGATTACACTGAACGTATCATATAAATTTTCATTTACCCTTGCAGATAGAAAGGAAATTAAAATTACGTGGCTAGTTTTTAAACTGTATGTTGTTAGTGACAATTGTACGTATTTCTCTACTTTTGAAAATAGTTACCTAAGTCAGCTTTATGTTGTCAGGCTTTCAGGGACCCGCTGCATGGACAGGCCTCTTCTAGTAATAGCTTGATCTTCACGGAAGAAAAATCAAGTGGAAATGCAATACAACTAATTTACTCTAGGAACCACTGTCGCCAAAAAACAAATAAACTAAATACTAACAAAAAAAGAACATTATTATGTAGCTGATTCTACATCTTGGAGTGAACCTTCATTAACTATAAAAGTTATTTTGCTGTAGCGCAGAAAGAATTATATGACGTTTTGTAATCTAAATAGATTCAATTTTCGAGTTAAATCCATAGATGGCAGTTTTTACAGTTCTGGCAATTATATACTTTAACTTGTTGATCATAAGGATGATATTCGCGTTATGTATTACCTATGAACTTAGCGACAAGTTACGCGAACCAGCGCGAATTAGTGAATAGTGACACGCGTACCACGGCTAGTAAGTACTTCCACTTGATTCTTTCTTCCTTGGTTTGGACCTACAGAGTTCTAGGGAAAATTATCCTACAAATACCTTGCTTGCCACTCAGGATGCCAGGATGAATATACAGTCGTGGTCAACTAATTAGGAACGTTTTTACACCATAACACAACATTTTCTCTACAGTCCTAAAAAAATATTTCCACAAGACTTTGAAGCATGTACCGATTACTAATAAGTAATTTAGCTAATATTCTATATAAATAAAAGTCAAGAAAGAAAATAGCTAGCTGTGATCTATATTTTTTCAATAAGTTCAATACTGCTACTTACACATAATTGCCTTATGAGTGGTCGTATAATTAGGGACGCGTAAAACTTTCACTATAAATATAAATAAAGTGGTAATTATTGAAGTGTTTATTACTCAAATAATGTTAATTGATTATAGTAGGGTACAAAACAAACCATTACACGTTTTTATAATAACCAGTATGGTTGCCTTTGCTGGTTATAAGCATTCGACATCGGAGCGGCATCGATACAATACAGTAATTGTATGTTTCTAAAGATATTTTATTCCCATCACCTTGAAATTTTTCGTAAAACTGATTTTATGTGACTGTAGGCTGAGCTGCATCTTTTTCCTTCGCTTCATACCATAAGTATCTATTGGGCTTAGTTCTGGGCTGTTTGCTGATCAGTCTAGTACCCTCACTGACTGTCTTGCTAGGAACGATTTGACAGGGAGCGTGGTATGTTAATGGGTCGTTACCGTGTTGAAACGTCTATCAGATTGATAAAACTTATACCAATGATGGGGCCTGGTCAAAAGGCAGTTATATCCGGCTTGGCCCCGTCGACCCGATTACACTGAACGTATCATATAAATTTTCATTTACCCTTGCAGATAGAAAGGAAATTAAAATTACGTGGCTAGTTTTTAAACTGTATGTTGTTAGTGACCGTTTCTCTACTTTTGAAAATATCTTCTATAGTTAACTCATTATTGTCAGCCGTTCAGTGACCCACTAGTGGGCATCCTTTAGTGGCGGAAGGTAATTTGACCTTATAATACCACGCTTGGTTTTTACCTACAGGGTTGCAGATTTTTTTTTTAAAAGCTTCTTAATTCTTTCAACCATAACAACATCGACCTTAAAACCCTGTAAAAACGGATTTCCCGTTTATGAAGCTGGAGAATGACTTTAGAAAATAAAAATGGTGCAATTTGCTGATGAAAAAGAGAGTGTCATGTAGCAAAAATTTTAATTCCAAATTATACTCATATCTATTTGTAATATAACTAAGTAGTTACATATGTATTTTTAACAAACAATCTGTATAGTATTACAAAGTTTCTATAAAATCCTAGCTTTGCCCGGATATATGTAGTTGTCCGGTGACCCGTGTCCGAGCGGGGCCTGGTCAAAAGGCAGTTATATCCGGCTTGGCCCCGTCGACCCGATTACACTGAACGTATCATATAAATTTTCATTTACCCTCCTAGATAGAAAGGAAATTAAAATTACGTGGCTAGTTTTTAAACTGTATGTTGTTAGTGACGATTCTAAAATGGACCAAAGGGTATTTCTCCACTTTTGAAAATAGCTAGACTTAGGTAGTCTGCTTTATGTTGTCAGGTTACCAGGGGCCCGCTGCAAGGACAGGCCTCCTCTAGTGATAGAGGTAACTTGATCTTCTAGTACCACGCTTGGTTTGGACCTACAGGGTTCTAGGGAAATTAATCCCACAAATACCATGCTGGTCACTCAGGATGACGGGATGAATATATTAGGTATGTGTAATATTTTCCATTTTTTCTTCCTAAGTTTTATTTTATGTAACATAGTGTGGTGTCTCCGTGTGGTGACGGAGTAAGAATACAATATGTCACCGCCCCAGCTCATTCCATGGGTGTCGTAGAACCCAACTAAGGGACTATCCATAAGTATTACCTTTACATAGAAAGAAGGAAAACTTGAAATTAAACCCTATACCAATGCGTCTGGCCAGCGTAGTATTAGTAGGCCAAGTATCCCTCCGTCATGGAAGGAGGCCCGTCCCTGCAGTGGGACATTAATGGGCTGTTATGATGATGTATACTTAAGTTTATATGGTGATATGCTGTATTTAAATTCATCACTACTACTATTACTACTCAAAAGTCTCTGGGCTCTAAGGCGCAGAACCAAGTTCTGTGGCGCGTGTTAGGAGAGGCCTTTGTCTGGCAATGGACTGCAATAGGCTAGTTGATTGATTGATTGACTACTTAAACGAAAAGGAACTGTCTTAAGTTAAAATATTTTAGTAACAAAATTGAATCAATCAAACATCACGCATAAAAGTCGAACCTAAATCAAAATAGTATTAAAACTTTCTTTCAATAAAAATGAAAGTTTTTTAGACTCATGTTTCAAACGACCCCGAACAAGATACGCCCACACAATAAACTTTTAAGAATATATACTGTACACACAGCAACTAATCAAGCTAGACACTCATGCACCTTAATACCTTGAAATAAGACACAATTTCAAATGAAAATGTTTAACTTGATGTGTTGCTGTGTGTACGAAGAGAAGAAAACCCTTCACTATTATTTACACAAAAAGGTTCGGACATAAAGATATTTCGCACCATTTGTAAACATACTAAATTGTACAAGCATTTCGTTGGGTTGTGATATAGATGTATTTTAGTAGCTGCTGCCTGTGGCTTCACTCGCGAATTTTTATAGGTAAAGTCTAATAGGTCTCGGGTTCGATTCCCGCTCAATGCAAATATTTGTGTGCATGAACATGATTATTTGCATTGGTCTGAGTGTTTCTATGTATAATAAGTATGTATTTACAAAAAAAAAGTATATAAGTATTAATATCCGTTGTTCTGTTACCCATAACACAAGCAGGTTAAGCCTAGCTTACTTTGGAAACAGATGGCGCTGTGTAGAGATGTCCGTGAATATTTATTTATTTAAAGTGTTTTTAAAAACGCTGAAAAACGTGTTGATTTAGTTTTACACAGAAGCTAATATACCTGTACCATATGCCATGATGTTCCCATATAAATCTTTAACGCCTATTTCATGCTCTTAAAAAATAAACATCCAAAAACGTTGTATTTAAAAATTTCGAATTCCAAACACAATGTGTTGTGCAAAGATGAACAAATCAGGACATGTATTTACATAGACAAAAATATAGTTTTACACATATTTTAATTTTGAAAACTCTCTTTTTATCGGTGCCAAAATCCCTCACTGCAGGGACCTACTGTGATGTCGGTAATATTGACCATGTGGTTTACAACGATAATGCATCACATAAGAAGAATGTTTGCAACTTAAAAACCAATTCCTTTAATTCTTTTACTATGAGGTAGTAGTACCTTAGTCACTTATTACGGATCGGAATAAGATAGCTTAGTATCCATCACCAACTATTACAGTAACATCCTCCAACTTTTCCCAGCCTGCACAACTTTGCCCACAACACAAAAACTAACTTTAAGGTAAGCGTTGGTAGTAGGCTAATTTTTTCTTTCGTCCATCAATTGGGATATAATGAATGAAGGTTTTTTTTGGATTCGTAGTTTTTTAAGTGAACTACTTATTTCAAGGTACCTACGTTACAAGTATCTACAATGTAAAGAGCAATTATACACAGTCTTTCGCGTACATTCCAAACATTATTAAATTATGTTAATTAATCTTACGTTATCTTAACTCATCATCTTACATCAACTGAATCTACATCTCTATGTCCGATCATCTAGGCCAATGTTACCATTAGCAAAAAATAATTAACATAAAATCTCAATAACCTCTGAAAATATTATACTTTTGCAACATTATTGTTATTGTAATAGTAATTATTTCAAACTGTGACCCTCAACAGTATAACTAGTAAGTTGTAGTGTTAATATAAATACATGAGCACGCAGGGGTTAAATCATTCACTCAACTGTACTCAACTATAACACAATATGGCGGCTAAGGTAACGTATTATAAGCACTATTATTAGTAATCAATTAATTAATAAACAAGTAATGTTGCATTTGAAGTGACAGTTCCTACCCATAACCTAATCGGTAGGATGTCTAAAACTTTGCACACTGTCATAGAATGTTGCCAATATTATTTTTTTACCCCCTTTTTGAATAATAAGAAGTCCCTTTAGTGGGATTTGTTTGATAGAAAGATGAAAAGAACCATGTTAATTTTATTATTTTCTTTTCTTCTCCAGTTCGTTGTCTTCTCCTTGCTGGTTGCTTCAGCGTACTGCAGCGGTGGTCAGTCAAGCTTTTCTTACGGCGTCTCAGACCCCAACACCGGCGACGTCAAAGATCAGCACGAGCAGCGAGTAGGAGACAGCGTTGTAGGCAAATACTCACTCTTGGAATCTGATGGAACTAAAAGAACTGTGGAGTACGAAGCCAACCCCGCTACTGGGTTCAACGCAGTCGTGCGCAAAGAACCTGCAGCTGGAATTCATCCTTCTGGACCTGTTGCGCCTGTGGCAGCTGCTCCCTTCGTCAACCCTAGTGCTGCTTATGCCCACCCAGGTGCTTATGCCCATCCAGGATCATATGCGCACCAAGGAGCATATGCCCACCCTGCTGCATATGCCCACCCAGGCGCATACAGCCCATACGCTAGCGGCATAGCTGGCAACTTGGGTTACTCTAACTACGCCGGCGCTAACAGAGTCGGCAACTACGGCGGTCCTCAGGGCGTCCCCGCGGTGTCACAGTACTCACACTCAGTACAACACGTAGCTGCTCCAACTTACTCCGGACACTACGCTGGCGGTGTCCAGGGAGCTTATAGCGGCGCTTACGGTGGTTACGGCGCATATCGTGCACAAGGAGTGTTCGGTGGAGCTGGCGCGTATGGACACGGTGTCGCTGCTACGTTTGCTCCAGCACTAGGTCACGGGTACAGCGGTCTCGCTCGCGGTGAAGCTTACCCTCACGGCTACGGAGGTTATGGCGCACGACACGGAGCAGGGTACGGTGCGGGAGTACGAGCTGGACTCGCCTGGTGAACATGTAATATGATGGAAATGATCTGTGATTTAACTGATGACTAAGACATAAATAACAAACAAACGAAACCTATTTATTGTTTTATTTAACAATGACACAAAAACCGTACATTTAGTTCGAGTTAGTCAATTAGACTACAAAATTACCTTGAACTTTAAAACATTTGAAATAAAACAAATTTTTTTGGAAATATATCTAGAATACTAATCATTATTTTGTCAGGTCTAACTTAGTATTCGAAAAGTTATTTTCTGTCTTTCCTTAGTTTAGTAGATTGGTATAGGACTGTTTAGACCTCTTCGCGCAATAATATGGCTATTACATATTCTCCCGTGTATAGAATACACTGCCATCAGGGCCCTCTTGGAGACTGTGTAGAATATACACTTTAGTTCTGACTACAACTGACTCCTACTCAGACCACAAGGAGTGAGGCAGAGACAAATATCTTACTATATCATAGACTGTATCATAGACTAAGTGTAGTGCATAGACATACAGTACAGACTGGATGCTGTGTCTAGGTAATGAAAAGCGTACGAATGGGCTTCGTTCTAATTATGGTAAGTAAGCCATATATAGTACCGTCACCCGACCGCATGCCCTAATTGTCAAAAAAACTGACTAAGGAAAAGCTCACATAAATATACATATTAATATTATTATACTCGACAAAAATAAAACAGGGAAACCTTTAACGGTAAGAATAGCACATACTCGTAGGTAACTTCCATAACCCTTTTTTCTTTGAAAAAGACAAGTCCCGTTCTCAGGAAGAACCCTTCCCTGTACATTGTAAACATTAAAATAACGGACACAAGGTACACCCATGCCTAAGGGCTCTTTCTGACGTCAATAAGTTGTTATTTTGTAAGATTATGTTCAAAAATAAAGAAACTGAAACTTTCAAAAGGCGTTTCTTGTGGGACGTTTACAGTGCCGCCGCAGCGATTCGGACACAATTCCAGGTGCGTTCGCCGTACAGCAAACGCTTGACACTACGTACCTACACTACGTGCTTGGACCTAGCATTTTGTATGAAAACACACGAACGTACGTTTGCCGTTTGACAAACGCACTGCTGATGCACCACGAAGCACCGACATGAAATGCCTAAATTGAAAGAACCCTAAAGCCATCTCTGTTGGATTGCACAAATAACTGTGACTGATTTATTTTAAAAAAGCTAATCTAACAATAAGAAAACTGTCTTTAGTAAAAATAATACAAGTTTACTACACTAATGCGTTTATTCGAGTTTAATGCGTTTACATAATAATTCTTACATTAAAGAAGATAAAAATAGAAATAATTACACGTTTGCAACTAAAATTACCGCCAGTAGGTCACCACCACTCATTGAGTACTGTATCTTTGTGAAATGTAACGGCTCGTTAATTTTAATTAAAGCATTGTTCTTAAGCTATAATCTTATTACTTGAACGACTTAAATGATTGATGCAAGGTTAATTATTAAGAAAGTACCTATATCAAAATATTTTTATCTATAGGTACTAATATTATAAAGAGGTAAAGTTTGTGTGTTTGTTTGTTTTCGACGTTGTAGGAGGTAATCTCTGGATCTAGCGAACCGATTTTAAAAGTTATAGTCCATTTATCGGGGAGTGTCATAGGCTATAATATCACGCTATGACTTATAGGAGTGGAGCAGTAATGAAATGTGTTTAAAAAAGGGACGCATAATAACGTTTTTTCGCCGCCCTACGAAGTGGGCGTGGAATTATTTTTTTTTCTTGTTTCTTAATTTATGTTTCTTTAATTTGACATAAGAAGTGAGATTTTTGACAGGTAAATTCGTAAGTGAGATCTGAAATCTCTGTTACAGAATACCATTGTAGCGCAGAAACCACAGTTTTCACTCGAATTTAGTACGTTTTACTTACGTTTTCACTTGTGGCGCCACTGTAGTTTTCACCCGTGTTACAGAATACGAAATAGAGTTTTCCCTGCGGATTCAGAAGTGAGTTCGAAAGTGAGACGTTACGGAATCGCAAAGCAGGGCTCGATTCGTACTGGCCCTGTCTTTATTTAATTAAAAACATATAAGATACATATTTGTTGCACAAATCACATTCTTTCTTGTAAAGCTCCCAATTTTTTTATAAGCTTTTATTTGTACCTCATTCATTCATCAATACAAATCTAATAAAAAGAGTCTAGTCCTCTGAATTCTAAACATGGTTATCCTTAGCATGGATACTCAGTCCTATCTCGCTAATTATTCATCATAACAACCCATTAATGTCCCACTGCAGAGACGGGCCTCCTCCCGTGGCGGAGGGATATTTGGCCTACTAATGAGACTAATTGGTACAGGTTTTAATTTCAAATTTTCCTTATTTTTATTTCGTTAAGATGATAGTCCCTTAGTCGGTTTTTACGACAGCCATGGGATGAGATGGGGTAGTGACATATTCTTACTCCGTCACCACACGGAGAGTATTCGCTAAGTATTATTTAACCCATTTTAGTTTTAAAAATATGTAGGTAAAGCTGCTACATTTGTGGAGAAGAGTGAAGTTATTGTAACTTTATTGGTGGATAAACAGGCACTTTGTGGGATTAAATAACTTATTTATTTCATATAAAATTGCAGCAATACACGATTTGAGCCATTTTTTACTGATTATCTTTCTCTAGGAGAAATAAAATATGCTTGGTAAAACATAGAATTTATGACACTTTTGTATGAGTGTAGATAGGTAAGAATTAGAGTTTTCAATAAAATAAAATAAAAAAATCAGTAACTTTTAAACTTTATTCATGAGTCATCATATTCATAGTTCCGTCGTCACGTGTTTACCAGGCCAGTCCAGTTCGTAGTCCCGCACCGTAACCTGCACCGTGTCGTGCGCCATAACCTCCGTAGCCGTGAGGGTAAGCTTCACCGCGAGCGAGACCGCTGTACCCGTGACCGAGTGCTGGAGCAAACGTAGCAGCGACACCGTGTCCATACGCGCCAGCTCCACCGAACACTCCTTGTGCACGATATGCGCCGTATCCACCGTAAGCGCCGCTATAAGCTCCCTGGACACCGCCAGCGTAGTGACCCGAGTAAGCTGGAGCAGCTACGTGTTGTACTGAGTGTGAGTATTGTGACACCGCGGGGACGCCCTGAGGACCGCCGTAGTTGCCGACTCTGTTAGCGCCGGCGTAGTTAGAGTAACCCAAGTTGCCAGCTATGCCACTAGCGTGTGGGGTGTATGCACGTGGGTGGGCATAAGCATCTGGGTGAGCATATCCACCTGGGTGAGCACTTGGATAAGCAACAGCAGGGTTGACGAAGGGAGCAGCTGCCACAGCCCCAACAGGTCCAGAAGGATGGACACCAGCGGCAGGTTCTTTGCGCACGACTGCGTTGAACCCAGTAGCGGGGTTGGCTTCGTACTCCACAGTTCTTTTAGTTCCATCAGATTCCAAGAGTGAGTATTTGCCGACAACGCTGTCTCCTACTCGCTGCTCGTGCTGATCTTTGACGTCGCCGGTGTTGGGGTCTGAGACGCCGTAAGAGAAGCTTGAATGACCACCGCTGCAGTACGCTGACGCTACCAGCATGGAGAATATAACCAACTGTGGAAGAAAATTATTTTTATTAGCATGTTTTATTAGGTACATTCTTTGTAAGTGCCTGTTCAAAATATTTAAGTACAAAAATATGAATGAAAGTAATTTTGTAATTGGCTAAATTTCAAGCACAAAAATAGTACTTACGTATTCAATACATGATACATTTCCGAAGCGTTTGACGATACAGAGCTAAAATTTATTAATTTATTCCAAAATAGACTTTAGTCCTTTCTTTATCATAAACATCATCATAACAGCCCATTAATTTCCCACTGCAGGAACGGGCCTCCTCCCGGGACGGAGGGATACTTGGCCTACTAATACCACGCTGGCCAGACGGATTGGTATAGGGTTTAATTTCAAGTTTACCTTCTTTTTATTTTGTAAAGATAATATTCACGATTAGTCCCTTAATCGGTTTTTACGACACCCATGGGATGAGATGGGGTGGTGACATATTGTATTCTTACTCCGTCACCACACGGAGGATAGGAAATATTTATTTATTTATTCTTTATCATAAGCCTAGGAAGTTTAAAATCAAAAATAATGAAAGAACGAGTGAGTAAAACGTTTACCTTAGCCGCCATATTGTGTTATAGTTGAGTACAGTTGAGTGAATGATTTAACCCCTGCGTGCTCATGTATTTATATTAACACTACAACTTACTAGTTATACTGTTGAGGGTCACAGTTTCAAATAATTACTATTACAATAACTAGAATGTTGCAAAAGTACATTATTTTCAGAAGTTATTAAGATTTTATGTTAATTATATTTTTATAGTTACGTTCGGCCTCGATTATTTTCGATAATGCAGCCCATTAAGAAAAGATAGGTAAAAATCTTTTAATAGAGCAATTTTCCATCATCCAACTATTTTTTCTTGGTTTATAACCACCTCTGTGGCGTAGTGGTTATATAACATGACTGCTACGCAGAGGTCTCGGGTTCGATTCCCACTCAATGCTAATCTTTGTGTGCATGAACATGATTCTTTGCATTGGTGTGGGTGTTTTCTATGTATAATATGTATTAACAAAAAAAAGTATTTAAGTATGTTTATACGTTGTCTAGTACCCATAGTACAAGCTCTGCTTTGTTTGGGACTAGATGGCGCTGTGTGAATGTGTCAGGAATATTTGTTTATTTATTTATAAGGCAATTCCGTAATGATTATTTATTTTACCCGATATAAACTTGGATGGTCGTGTGGTGAACGCAACTGGGCTCTTACTACTACAAGAAAAAGCAGATTCGAATCCTACTTCATTAATCACGTTGTTTCTTTACTTTTTATACAAGTTATCATAACAGCCCATCAATGTCCCACTGCAGGGATACTTGGTCTACTAATACCACGCTGGCCAGACGGATTAGTACAGGGTTTAATTTCAAGTTTTTCTTCTTTTTATTTCGTAAAGATAATATTCACGGATAATCCCTTCAAGTTTATTATTTTTTTTAATATTTTATCAATAAGGACCACAGTTACACGATAAGCTAGTATTAAAATACGTCTTTCTACCGGATGAATGTCATTCACATGGCCGGATATAAGATGGTACAAAGGGTATGCCTCATATCCGTCTTTTATGTCCCTACAGAGGTTCTATGTCGTGGTCACATATCGTACACTATGAATGCATTTCCTCCTTGTTACTGTAACGTAACGCTAAGGAAGGGGAGTGTCCTTTGTGTAAAGGGTTAGGTATCAAGTCTTCCTTTAAGTAGATGTACTTTTTGGAGGTTTTTTTTGGCAGATAAAGGCTAATACAAATGAGCACAGTTATAATTAGAATGGGCGGGGTGATGGATTAAGTCTAGTAGTTTATTATTTTTAAATCCCCAATACATTTTATTTTTCATTTAAGTTCTATCTGCAGTAGGTATTTATTCTTTAAACCACATTTGTAAAAAATCATGTAACAAAGACTACCAGTATCATTTATGATACTTTTTAAACATTTCAGAATTAGATAATCACGTTAAAACTGATAAATATATTTTATTAAGTTTTTCCATTAGTAAAACAGTACGTTACACCAATACGAACAATATCCAAAACAAAGGGTAATTTATAAATCCGGTTGTATTTCTAATTAGATTAATTTTTGTTAGACGATCTCGAATCATTTTCTTTAGATAGTCCGATAGTTTTCCAATGTACAGTCGGGGTATTTGCCGCTCGACCACCCTTAGGCGAGAATCGCTTGGCACGCGGCGCATGCGATACGTGGCACGCCCACGTATCGCATGCGCCGCGTGCCAAGCGATTCTCGCCTAAGGGTGGTCGAGCGGCAAATACCCCGACCGTACCTATAATAAGAGCGTTTATACGGCTCACTTGAAAACGCCAATTGAAAAAAAATCATAATTCGCAAATAGGTAGGATCAATAATGCAAAATGTTGTCTATATAATCCGAATAATTAATAAAATAATTAATTAAAATAATAAATACTAATAAATACTAATTATAGATACTAATCCCCTTACTCATAAACGCCTCTTAAATTTTAGTCAATTGATTAGTTTAAATTCTTACGATTTTGTTTGGTATAAAAGGTTGGTTTTGCTAATAAAAATCTCGCTAAACAGTGATTAATTTAAATAGGCGTTTATGAGTAAGGGGACCCCCTTACTCATACGTAAGTCTTTAGATAAGGTAATAAAGTATTTGTATAACACACTTAGTTCAGTCAAAGAATGCTCCAAAAGTGATCCCTATAAACGATCTTAAAGGACTATAATAATTTTAATCAGCACACGTTGTGGATTTTGATTTAATTAAAAAATATTATAATAATTCTTTTAAAGTGCCATCTGTAATAAAACATACGTACTATTAACTACAACCAATTAGCATGACACAGTGCTTGATTAGTTCTTTATATTACCACTAGATGGCTCTATGCGTAAACAAAATAAAATATCAGAAGGTAACTTCACTTTAGTTTAAAAGGGAGAAATACATTGATTTTCTATATTATAAGTAAATTTTAAGCGCTTCAAATGGAAACTCTTGTTACCTAAAACCAATATAACTTGATTTTTATAAAAATAATGCGATTTGTAATTTTAATCTATTACTGCCATCTATGTTGCATCTTTGGAATTGCTACAAGTACAATGACTGTTAGCTTGGCAAGTTCTTTTCGGAGTTTGCTAAGTAGTTATAAAATATACTACTAGATGGCTTTGCTGTAAATTTTATTTCGAAGAAAACAGAATTTTACTGTTATTTATTTTTATTTTTTTACATACATACTGCGTATTTTATACAAAGACCTTAATTTTATTGTAGTTTATCTGTCGCCCAATTGCGTAAAAGTAATTAACTTCTTATTAGCCTTCTACTCATTTTTGATACCTTTTTCTTGGATGAATAGCAGCTGAATAAAATGGAAATCATGCCCATACTGCAGCCTCAATCTATACTTTGTTTTAACTTCTCTATCTTTGTGACTTAAAATATCCAAAATATTCTTTTTGGCTTTTTTTTATAACTTTAAATTAATAATATAGTAAAAACAACTAAATCAAATTAAGTAAGTACACTGTTTTGGATCAGTGACCTCCTCTCGTTTTGAATTATGACGCTAATCATTTCATTTGACGGAAAACCTAGGTGTTAGTAGCTGTTTGCATTACGATAAATAATTCCGGTTAAAAAAACTTAAGTAGTTTTCCATTACTCATAAATCCTTCAGCTTAGTTTGAGATGGCGTTGTTGTGGATATCGTACCAAAAAAAAGCCAAAAAGAATATTTCGACCGTGACAGGACTCGAACCTGCAATCTTCGGATCCGAAGTCCGACGCCTTATCCATTAGGCCACACGGTCCATGTTGTAAGCGTCAAAATAGTTTATTACTTTCTAAATTTAATCGATCGTTTTTGTTGTATGGAAATAGGGCAAATAGGGACGAGGAACCGTACAAACGGAGTACTTTTTTATTTATTTTTATCAATAACTAGCGGCCTGTCCCGGCTTCGCACGGGCATTATTTTCCCGCTTTACTGTTGAAATTTTTCCTGAATTTTCTTGGCTGTAAACCTCACGGAACCCGAGACCTGAGAGAATGCAAAATCGTGGAAATCGGTTCGTGCGTTCTGGAGTTATAGCGTCAGGAAGGAAAACCCGACTTATTTTTATATAGTAGATGTCATACATTTTATAAACTTGCCTAGCAACTTAAATTTTTTGACAGGTTGGTAAGCTTTAATATTTGACGACCTCGGTGGCGCGCCGGTAAAGCCAGCGGCTGCCGCGCATGAGGTTGTGGGTTCGATCCCCACGCAGGACAATAATTTGTGAGATCCACAAATTATTGTCCTGAGTCTGGGTGTTATATGTGTCCGTTAATTGATGTTTGTAAAAGTCCCCGCGACACAGGGCATGATCCCTAGTGCGGGAGTTGTCTTTTTAAAAAAAAAAAAAAGCTATTTAAAGCCTTTACGATCACAATGTCTACACTGTAAAATGACTTTAAAGGTTATTCATCATAATTACTTAGGTAAGTAATAGATGTCCACAGCTGGCGTTCTCCAATTAATATGCCCACACCATGCGCAGTCCTGTGCATCCTTTTTCTATAGGTGTCCCGCCGCGCCGTTATACATAACTAACTTAGAGTTGAAGTTATATAAGCTAAAAAAATATTATTGAACTAGTTTTTGCACGCGACTTCGCTCGCGGTAAATTCGGGGTAGCAATGTTCCCCTTCCTGGACACAGAAAAAAAAGAGCCTATGTTACTCTCCATCCCTTCAACTATCTGAACTATCTCCACTTAAAAAATCACGTCAATAATTCGTGGCTTCGTTTTGCCGTAAAAGAAAGACAAACAGACACACTTTCCTATGGATACTTACTTATTTTAATGTACTAGCTGTACAGACGTACGAATTTTGAAAATAATTAAAATAATAAAAAAACTAGTTTAATTCATACAAAGTTATCATTATCCTCCAAGTATTGCAAACTATGTGCCCATTTTAACCGGATAAGTCGGTTTGGTTCTCCTGCGGATCTCCTCATTTCCGATTCGATCACGCAGGGAAACTCCCAACATAGCTCTCTCCATTGCCCTCTAAGTGACCATGAGCCTTCTGAGAAGGCCCATAAAATATGAAAAACTTTTTTTTTAACACTTAGTTGATGTGCTGTTATAGCCAAAAGCCTTTCTCGTTAAATGGTCTATCCAACACTAAAAACAAAATTCAAATCGAAGAAGTAGTTTCTGAGATTAGCGCGTTCAAACAAACAAACTAACTCTTCAGCTTTATATATTAGTATAGATATAGACAGATTATACTTACATAATACAATATAATACTATTTTTACGGGTCTTACTCGCGGTATATACTAATTAGCCTAGATACTTAGTAACGTAAATACCTAGGTTTTAGGTACTTACCTAAAATAGTATTGTGTACAAATCGCGATAATTAAAAATCTATTATAATACAAATAATATTCCTCATAATATTAAGTATTCACTCAACGCCTTACCTACACTTGCCCGCAATGTATACCTACTCGGAGTTCGGACTTTTTCGCCGCAAAGATAGGGTTTTATGACATCTTCGGGCGCATGAGAGTCAAACTATTGAACAGGAGTTGAAAATAAAATAAAATATTGAAAAGCGGTCGCCATGGCTGATATCGGTCGGTTAAGGTGTAATAAGTATAATTACATAAAGTAAACAAAAAATATGATCACTCATGCGTCTAGAATATTGCTGTAAAATGCGTTACACGCTAGTTACTTCTTAAGTAGGCGTTCGTTAAAATGCCTTTAATTTTCTGCCTGCCTGCAAAATGTCACGAACTAATTTCTTAACTTAGAAGTATTTAGTAGGTAACATATTATGCAAAAAAATGTTTTTTTAAGTTATAACCTAGATGTAAACTATAGTATACAAACCTTACAATATTATCGATTACCAAACAACCTACAGATTACTAAAGTTAAATTTTTGAACAAAATCAACCAAGTTCATTAAAAAATCAAAAATAATAATATTATTATTGCCATCGAAAAGTATTTTCAATTCTTCCATAATTTAGTATTTTGTTGTATAGTGTCATCTAGCGAATAAATGCTGAACTAACTAAAAAATTGTACACTACGTTTCTTACAAAACGTGGGTCACATTAGGGATGCGCGATCCAGTTCATCGATCCGATTTTAAGGATCGGATCGGATCGTAATGCGTTGATCCGATCCACGAATTGGATCGCATGCCATCGATCCGATCGATGTCAAGAAAATCGATCCGGATCGGATGCAAATAAGTAAGACACAATTATTTTTAGATAGGTAAGCATTTATTAAGTAAATACAATTATGAAAGGTGAGGAAAAAACAACCAGTTATATATAAGTTAAAAGTTCGAGTTGGCATCTTTAGAAATAGTTCTATAGGTACCAATCTTCGAACTCTAAACTTTTGAGAAACAATAATTTAGAGAGACGACATGGATCGAGTCTGTTTCGACATTCGCTTAAAGTTAAGTTTGCCGACGAAAAGAGCCGCTCTGATGGCACCATAATTCAGTTTTATAAAACAAAATGTCCGCACAATGAAGATACTCAATAAAACTAATCAACCGACCATAAACTTTACTCGTTTGTTTACGAACTTACCCACACAAATATTATAAATAAAATGTAATAAGATGCTCGTATAACTACCCGCAAAAGACGCCGCCAAGTTTGGAACATAACGTAACCTAAACAAAAGATCATTTCGTTCCTAACAACATCGTAAGCAGTTAATGTAGGTAGATAAACTGAATTTGAATCCATACGATCCAAACGAATCGATCATTGTAGCTTTGTATCGATCTTACAAAAAATCGTATGGACTCGATCCGATCCAAAAATCGAGAGATCGTATGGCTTCGATCCGATTTTCAACAAGATCGGATCGGATCGGCGCATCCCTAGGTCACATTGCATGGCACCAAAAGTTGCGACATTATATTTATAGATGGCGTTATTAGTATGTTCAATACCTTAAATTACTGTTTTTGCCGTTCAATTTAGATTTTAATTTTATTAGTAACTATTATAGAAGAATTAATTATCAAATTACTTTTTACAGAAGAATCTAACCTTGTTGCAATAGCGGCAGTTTTTTTGACTCAACAAAAAATGAATACAAATATATAAAATTCCAGTGAGCTTTTTATTTTGTTACTTAATCATTTTGTACATAAATAAAAAAGATAAATAATTAACTTCAAAATGAGTCTTGATCTTAGACACGTGACATTGGCACTTACTTAACCCAAAGTTAGGCTACTTCTTTCTAATAAATAAATAAATAAATATAAATATTCCTCACACGTTCACACAACGCCATCTAGTCCCAAACTAAGCAAAGCTTGTACTATGGGTACTAGACAGTGGATAAACATTCTTAAATACTTAGGTACCCCCTTACTCATAAACGCCTCTTAAATTTTAGTCAATTGATTAGCTTAAATTCTTACGGTTTGTTTGGTATAAGGTTGATTTTACTGATAAAAATCTCGCTAAACAGTGATTAAATTTGAGATGCGTTTATGAGTGATGAGGGGGTTTATAAATATTATACTTAAAAAGACCAATGCAAAAAATCATGTTCATGCTTACAAAGATTTGCATTGAGCGGGAATCAAACCCGAGACCTCTGGGTAGCAGTCATGTTATATAACCACTACGCCACAGAGGACGTCGTAAATAAAACAACAAAACTCATTCAAAAATACATTTAATATTCAATACACAAAATAACCACGAAATATCTATATAATAGGTACACTTTAAGCCAAATAAACGGTAGTACTCGAAAATGGCAAAATTGCCAAGTTGTCGTTAAACCTCAAGGGCACAACCTAAGGGGCAAACACATTCGGCTGAGTGTTTCCCGGGAACGGCAAATTGCCACTCAAGACGGACTCTGGTGCCAAGTCAATGGGTACCTACCTACCTAATGATTTTGGACTAAAGTGGCCTTATTTAGTTATAACATGTTACTGTTATGACTTTTATGGTAGTATAAGTAGTTTTTGCCTGCGGGCGCCTAGATGTTTTAAAATTATGTAAAAAATGTATTCACTGGATATTTTAATTGCTTAAAAATTCTAATATGTACATACTTAATGGTGTTCCTTAGGTCAACCCATGAGAATTTATCGCGATAAAAAAGTGAGAAAATTTACCAGCCCTAAATAGAATTTTTAACAATTAGATAAGTATTAATATATTTTAATTAAAAAACCTATTAAGATTATAATTGGTACCTATTCGTGAATATTATATTTCTGAAAATAAAAAAAAAACCAAATATCTTTATGAAAATAAAAATAAAATAAGTACAACCGAATTGAGAACCTCCTTCTTTTTTTGAAGTCGGTTGAAAAGAAGAAAATCTTGAAATTAAACCCTATACCAATCCGTCTGCCCAGCGTGGTATTAGTAGGCCAAGTATCACTCCGTCCCGGGAGGAGGCCCGTCCCTGCAGTGGGACATTAATGGGCTGTTATGATAAAAAGGACGAGAGTCATAATTTTTGACGTAAATACGTCATGCGCAAAAATGCGCTTTAATTCTTAAATATAATTTCATGCGCTTTTTTCTTATCTATTTAGGTAAGAGAAAAGCGAACGCGCATTCTATTGCTATGACGAATTTATAGGTATGTACTTACTTTACCTATAAATAAATAAATAATCCTCACACATTCACACAACGCCATGTAGTCCCAAACTAAGCAGAGCTTGTTCTATGGGTACTAGACAACGGATAAACATACTTACTTAAATACCTTTTTTTTTGTAAATACCTTCATACATATTATTATTATACACTCAGACCAATGCAAACAATTATGTTCATGCACACAAAGATTTGCATTGAGCGGGAATCGAACCCGAGACCTCTGTGTAGCAGTCATGCTACATAACCACTACGCCACAGAGGTCGACAAAAAATAGTTAGGTAATGTCATTAATAATTTTACCGTAGGTAATTAATTTTAATGTAAGTAAGTAGTAATTATAGTTTCCCTCTGTGAGATGGGGGTTAGTCCCGCTATGGTATGGTCCCGGTATGGCACCCTCTTAAAATACCTATCAAAAAGTCCCGCTATGGTACCCTTCAGTTTTTGGTACGGCTGTTAGGTGTGGTTTACGTAAGTGGTAACATTTTCGTAAGAGCACGTAGGTACCTACTTACTACCCCTTTGAAAAAAAAGGACAGAATAGGCTATGACAGATTGGTTGGTATAGGTTACATTGGGCAACGGGGTAATAATAGGCTAAAATCCCCTCCATCACTAGAGGAGTCCCTGCAATGGGACATTAAAGTACTTACTTTTAAAATTGATGAAATAACTTAATAGTCTTATAAGAAGTAGTACCTAAGTACCTAAGTACCTACCTCATAACAGCCCATTAATGTCCCACTGCAGGGACGGGCCTCCTCCCGTGACGAAGGGGTACTTGGCCTACTAATACCACGCTGGCCAGACGGATTGGTATAGGGTTTAGGATTATAGGGTTTGGTATAGGGTTTACCATTTTGGTATAGCTAGTACGTAGTACCTACCTACCCAACGACTTCCCAATTTAATAAATTAATTAGGTATGTATCAAATTATCGTACACATGTTTTGTAATAAATAAAATAGTCAAGAGTTATATTTAGTCATAAATTATAATTGCTTTTTATCTATCATCTATCTACCATACGACTACCGAACAGCGGCAAACTGAAAAAAACTATAACAACATAAAACACAAACGATATTACACTTTATCAAATAATACACAAGGTTTAAAATGCAACGTATGAACGAACAATACATTTAAAAACACTATTTATAGAAAGCTGTCAATTTAATTCGGATCAAAGTTCTGGTCGATTAAAAGCATCTGTTCTTTCCTTACAAAGCAATTTAAACTTAATTTCTACACGATAAAGTAGAATCTTCCTTGCAAGTTACAAGTGTTAAGAATATTTTTTTCCAAACATTCTTATGACGGCGGGTGGTCATATGTTATAAGATGTTTCGACCAATCATAAGGCTGTATTCTGAGATGAAACAATACCGCTTTTGTTGTGGGCGGGGCTTGCATTGTTCCCTACAATAGGATGACAGTTAGACCCTTTGTATTCCATTGTTGGGGCTTTTATTCCCTATTGTGTGGCTGCCACGATGAAAAGGCGTGGCTATATGCTGAAATTTCGTTTTACCTAAAAGGCAGGAACTTTTGATTGGTGAAAGAAACTGTATTATGATAGGTTCATTGTCTTAGGAGACATGTAGGTATCTTTTTTTTGTAGCAAAAGATATTAGTCTAGTCTTTTGATAAGTAAAAGGTGTATGATTACTTTCTATAGATATAAAGTTCATAAATGA
This sequence comes from Schrankia costaestrigalis, assembly GCA_905475405.1. Lineage (NCBI taxonomy): Eukaryota > Metazoa > Arthropoda > Insecta > Lepidoptera > Erebidae > Schrankia > Schrankia costaestrigalis. The sequence continues at coordinate 20,915,702 of FR997828.1, forward strand.
TCGCCTGGAAGTTCTATGGTGTGTTAATTTCGTGTCTGTAAAACTGTAGAAAAAATAGGGCTCAAACTCTAAAGCGGGAATTACGTAAACTTAATATCTACTACTTAATGCTTTTAAAGCCCGATTTACACATCGACATTAGTACAGTAGCGAGTTAAGTAAGCCAAAAAATAGGATGGAGATCTATTTAAGTCAACTTAATTAACAACTTACCTACTACTTAACTCGCTTCCGTACCTACTTGTCGATGTGTAAATCGGGCTTAAATCCCACTGTAAAATATATTATTTGTATGTTTCACAAGTTACGTGTGGAAGTAAGTAAGAATACAATATGTAACTACCCCATCTCATCCCATGGGTGTCGTAAAAACCGACTAAGGGACTATCCGTGAATATTATCTTTACGAAATAAAAAGAAGGACCATTTTCCATAACTAACCAGAGAAAGTAAAACTCAACATAACTCAGCTCTACTTAGCAACTAAATTCTTGCTCAGTAGTGTTCCACAGAAAACTTATACCTTCATTGTAACCGTAGACAAATTAGTAGAATACTATCTATTAAAGTAACAGTCTATAGATATAAAATAGTCTATGTACACACAGCAACTAATCAAGCTAGACACTCATGTACCTTAATACCTTGATATAAGACACAATTTCAAATGAAAATGTTTAACTTGATGTGTTGCTGTGTGTACACACACGTTCGTACAATCTGTGCTCTCAACGCGGACGATCGATATTGTCTGTCTGCCACTTCTTCTACATTGTTATGTCTATGTATTCTTTTATTATTATATTAAGTGTTATTATAAACTTTCTACAGGATTCATTAAGGAACATTTTTATCCGTGTGGTCACGGAGTAAGAATACAATATGCCACCACCCCATCTCATCCAATGGGTGTCGTAAAAACCGACTAAGGGAATAACCGTAACTACTATCTTTACGAAATAAAAAGAAGGAAAACTTGAAATTAAACCCTATACCAATCCGTCTGGCCAGCGTGGTATTAGTAGGCCAAGTAACCCTCCATCACGGGAGGAGGCCCGTCCCTGCAGTGGGACATTAATGGGCTGTTATGATGATGATAAAGTTTCTTATGTGCTTTATGGCATGTATTTATATAATTATATTTCGCAGATGTTTGCATAACACCATCTAGTCTTAAACTAAGCTGAGGTTGTAGTTTGGGGTCCTCCCCATTTTTTTCTTAGCTACATTTATTGCATACCAATAACTGCTTAATAAGCAGTTGCATTATACGTTTGATGCAGAAGGCAGTACTGCTTGACACGGCACTTTACAGAGAAGGTTCCTATATCTGGAGCTTAAAAGTTTTTATTTAAATTGGCAGCGCTAGTGTGCCCTATAAACGCTCATAATATACTTACTTAATAATAATACAAGGTGTACACATTTACATAAATCCGTGTAGTAATGTAAAAACTAAGCTTACGCTCAGGTACACAAAGTTTTACATTAAGCGGGAAACGAACACGAGACCTTTGCGTAGCAGTCATGTACTCCCTATAACCACTACGCTACCGTTAATTTCTTTTACCAAAGTACCTAAGTACTTATCATACCAGCCCATTAATGCCCCACTGCAGGGACAGACCTCCTTCCGCAATGAAGGGATACTTGGCCTATTAATACCACGCTGGCCAGACGGATTGGTATAGGGTTTAATTTCAAATTTTCGTTCTTTTTATTTCGATAATATTAACGGATAGTCCCTTACTCAGTTCCTACGACACCCATGGGACGATATGGGGTGGTGACTTATTGTATTCTTACTCCGTCACCACACGGAGAACCAACTTAAAGACGAACTTAAAATCTTAACACTAACTTTATTCAAATTCCCAGTGACACAAGTATTAAACATAACCCTAAAATGACAAATAATCAATACAACAACACACAGGTGTAGTTGTCGTTCGTTACCCATTCAACAACAACACAATGGCATATAGAATATAACCCCACAATCGTAGTGCGTTACCCCTTAAGCGAGTTCGTGTATTACTTATATTAAGCTCTGTTTATGGCTAATTTAGAATTGATTGTACTCGTAGTTATTATTTTATAACTTGAGCTGGTGTTTTCATACTTGTACTGTGGTATCAAACGGTGTATTACTTTTATTTTGTTGGTGTGGAGGCCTTACCCCTACCCATCTCATTATGCAAAAGCTAGCTAAAGGAGCAATACGCATAATGTTAAAAAAACAGGACAATTCTAGTGGTGGTCTTTCTGGGCTAAATTCGCTTCCTCCAAGGTGAGATTGGTATAATGATCATCATCATAACAGCCCATTAATGTCCCACTGCAGGGACGGGCCTTCTCCCATGACGGAGGGATACTTGGCCTACTAATACCACGCTGGCCAAAGCTTTAATTTCAAGTTTTCCTTCTTTTTATTACGTAAAGATAATATTCACGGATAGTCCCTTAGTCGGTTTTTACGACATCCATGGGATGAGATGGGGTTGTGACATATTGTATTCTTACTCCGTCACCACACGGAGACGGTATAATGATGATGCTTAGTAAATACTTCTTCTCATTGTTTATCATTTGGGTGGCCACCCCGTTATCGACGATAGTTGTTGAAGGCGTACATAGACCTGCGTGGCTTAACGACTGTGTCAGTACAACGACAGCCACAACCGACTTTTTACGTGCTCTTTGAAGCACGAAAACTAGGTCTGGGACCACTGATAGGTACAAATCATTACAACAGGCCATTAATGGCCCACTGCAGGGACGGGCCTCCACCCGTGACAGAGGGATACTAATATCACGCTGGCCAGACGGATTGATATAGGATTGAATTTCAAGTTTTCCTTCTTTTTTTTGTATGGGTACAGATGCAATCACAATCAAAATTTATATTTTTATTATTAAAATAATATAACAGATAAAATAATATAAGATATATTATATTAGTTATCAGAGCCATTCATTTAACCAAATCTGGTGGTACAAGCAAGACTTGGATTTACTCAACAATGCGACGCCTAACGCGTCTCGGGTGGGGCGGGTATGCTTACCATCATTTTATGTTATTGTGAGACATCATTTAAACAATATGAATAGTTCTAAGTAACTACCTACTTATTGGTTTAAAGTTTCGATATTAATTTGTTAAATAGATAAAATAATAAATGATCCTCACACATTCACACAACGTCATCTAGTCCCAAACTAAGCAGAGTTTGTACTATGGATACTAGAGGACGGATAAACATACTTACATACTTTCTTTTTTGTAAATACGAGTACATACATATTATACATAGAAACACCCAGACCAATGCAAACAATCATGTTCATGCACACAAAGATTTGCGTTGAGCGGAAATTTATCCCCTTTACGCCACTGAGGTCGCCGGTCGAGGTGTTAGTGATCATTTTCTTGTATGGGATTTGATATTTCGACTCTTACAGATCAGATCCCTGAGCAATCGCTAAAAGAGACTGTATTTGTGTCTCTATTAAGCGTACTAAGATAAGATTTAAATATTATCTTACATCACGTCCGTGGTACGAATGGCCACTGACTCGCGATTTGAGCTCGACCGTATCTACGTCGTCCTACCTTCAAAATGAAGATATTGGTGCAAATCAAAATTTTATTTCTTTTCAAATGTCATTTCATTCATTTTTGTGTTTAATTTCATTCTCTCTCTAGTCTGAATTTTTGTTTGTACTCCTTTATTTTTATTTTGGACGGCTAAAAAGCTACAAGAATTGACTGTATTTTCTATTCTCCCACAACGATATGGTAAAACTAAATACTTTTTTTTATGTAATAGGAGGCAAACGAGCCAGCAGGTCACCTGATGGTAAGTGATTATCGCCGCCTATGGACACCCGCACCGCAACACCAGAGGAATCACAGATGCGTTGCCGACTTATATTATACATCTCCTATTTCTCAGTAAGTACCAAGATAGTCTCATTTATCTCTTAAATCCATGGTCCCCTTACACGAGGGAGGTAGGGGCCGTCTGTCGCACAAAGCTCGGCATAATAATATAATCGGGCCGACGCCACTTGCCATTAATTAAAATTAAAATTTTCATTGCGACGCCATTGTTGTTTCTGTGTCTTAACAATTTTAAAGCTTATGTGGTTATTGTTTGTTAGTTCGTATTGTCTAATTTTAAGTTTTAGACACATTAATAATATTTTATTTGATACTTACAGTGTTGTAATATTTCTTGGTATTAAAGGTGCTTTATTGTAGGAATGGTTGTGTAATTGTGAGTGTTAATATTTTATAGGTGTGGTTGATTGCAATGATAGTTTTAAGTTTTATTTCTTCAGAGGACAATTTGTCGCACTAGGCATCATGCTTTGATTCGTAGAGTAGGTACTACTTATCACAAATGTCATTTCCAACATTGGTGAGTTGGGACATTAAATAAAAGAACATGCAGACTCACGACAATAATTTGAGATTCGCACAACGAATATCCGTGTGGTGACGGAGTAAGAATACAGTGTGTCACCACCACATCTCATCCCATAGGTGTTGTAAAAACCGACTAAAGGACTATTCGTGAATATTATCTTTACGTAATAAAAAGAAGGAAAACTTGAAATTTAACCATATACCAATCCGTCTGGCCAGCAATTAGTAGGCCAAGTATCCCTCCGTCACGGAAGGAGGCCCGTCCCTGCAGTGGTACATTATTGGGCTGTTATGATGATAACGAATATCCTGCATTTTGTACCCCAATTCCAGGTTGGTAAAAGTCCTCGCGAGTTAGAGCTTGATACCTAGTGTGAAAGTTATCTTTACTAAACAATCATCTCTTGGGTGTCATAAAAGCAAATCGAAAACAATAAAAAGCAAAATCATCTGAAAAAAAATAAACATATTTTTTTATTTTTCTAGAAATTACATAGCTTATTAAAATAACAACTCTTCCCTATCTTATCTACTTTATATAAAAACCCAAAAAAAAATTATGAATGAACCCAAAACATTATAAGTCAAACCCGTACTATAAAATGGTTTATAGTGTCAATTTCTATACTTTTTTTATAACTTCCTTTTCATTCATAAGGGTGGGTTTTTTTATATATTTATAATAGATATAAAAACTGCAGGTGTTAGGTTATAAACTAACCTTATGTTCAATGATTAGTTAAACGGCAGGTTTGTTAATTCACCCTTTAAAGTTTCGACCGCTACAGTTTTTTTGTGTATAGTAAAGTATAGTTTTGACCATTCATATATCTTGAGGTAGTTTTTTGATTGATTGATTATTATTGGTGATGTAAATAGGTTTTTTTAAACAAAGTATATAGGTACATACCTATGCGTAAACTCACGATTTGTTTTCATTGAGGTACACAGAGAGGAAGCAGTACTATGATCCATAAACTTGTTTCGTTAACAGTCATAGATATTTTTATACACACTCGTCATTGGTTCCGTGTGCTACGCACTTGCCTTTTACGAAGAATGTCACTTATAACACCCCTAAAGGCGAGTTAAGTACAAAGTAGCCCCCTCTCTCGCGTCTGGCCAACTTAACTCGCCAAAAAGTAGGATGGAAATCTATTTAAATGAACTTAATCAACAATTTACTACTTAACTCGCTACTGTACTTGTCGATGTGTAAATCGGGCTTTAGTTTGCTTAGGGCGTCACGTAGGTAGTGACGTTTCGTACTTCTTTCACGCTATGATTTTCTTTGATAATCTTGTATAATCCTGCATTATCTGTATGTCCAAGCTACTTTAGTATACTGATCTTTGTTTAATATTCTAACAAGATTTTCACACAAATTATAATGACAGTGTGACAGTCGCAATTCATCTAAGACAATGAGTGCGTGAGCAGTATTGACACCTACCACTGCGCGTATTGCACCAGCATAATAATTTGTTAAGCAAATTGTCATCCCCACTCTTCTTAACTCTTCTTAGTGGCAATACCTATTCAACATTTACCAGCATTACTTCTATCAAACTAATAAATAACTAACAAATAAAATCGTTAACGGCCACCACAGTATCATTTCAACAAGTACCCTTAACCACAAAAAAAAAGAATGGCACCTACAAAATATTGCCGAGTCAGCATCCCACAAGGACAATTAGTTACGGTCCCACTATAAAAACACCATGGGAGCCGGGCATTCCTTAACACCATTCTGTCAATGAAATGGTTTTTTTTGTTGCAGCAAGTTTGTAATTTTGTATATACGGCTTGTTAAGATATCTTTGTTGTACCCCGTTTGATTATGTATCTAACTAAACCTAAGGACAAGTGTTATGACAGAGTAATATTAAACCGGTTCATCATTCCTTCTCATCCTATCATCATCATCATAACAGCCCATTAATGTCCCACTGCAGGGACGGGCCTCCTCCCGTGACGGAGGGATACTTGGCCTAATAATACCACGCTGGCCAGACGGATTGGTATAGGGTTTTATTTCAAGTTTTCCTTATTTTTACTTCGTAAAGATAATATTTACGGATAGTATCTTAGTCGGTTTTTACGACACCGATGGGATGAAAATAGAGTGGTGACAAATAGTATTCTTACTCCGTCACCACACGGAGATTCTCATCATGGGTGTTGTAAATGACGGCTAAAAAAAATTCGAAGATATTAGCTACAAGAAAATAACAGAAGGAAAACTTTAACTTAAACATCTGGCGAACGTGGTATTATCAGGTTAAGTTTCCCTACGTCGTCGCTGAAAGAACGCTGTCCTTGCAGTGGGACAATAATGAATAATAAAAAAGTCGGCAATGTGCGAAAGTCGGCTTTAAGCTCCGAAATCATAAAATTGTTATTGATAAATTCATCCATAACTTAGACATTAAATCTGTAGATTTTATACCCTAATTACTATGGCCGTATGTCCGTATGTAAGAAATAGGACGCATTCCATAGATGATTAAACTAAGAAAATAATAAACAAGCATTAAAATATAAAAACAAACGCGAACTCTCAAGTTCTCAAACCATTTCTAACCGATCACAATTCAATTATAAACCTTCAACTAAAACAATTGGGAGTTAATTAAAAATCGAAATCTCAACGCAAGGAGTCGATCTACAGCGCGGTTTTAATTATTGGCCTATTGAGCCTTATCCCTGGTACTGACGTCGTTCAGCATACTACAATAAAACTTGGTATTGCTGAATTGGCCTTTTCAACATAATTGGTCTCTGGAAATGGAGCCAATCAAAGTTTGCCAACGACAATCGCTCTACACCCTAATTGGCTATTGGTTTGAATAAATATAAAACTATACATATATACAAATATATAATGTTGTATTATTTTATACGGGTCTTACTCGCGGTATATACTATAGCCTAGACACTAGTAATATAAATACCTAGGTTTTTCTCCGACGTTTCGGCCGACTTGTAAGGGCCGTGGTCGCGGAGGGACTCGTATTATATATTACTTACAGGTTATATAATATAATAATATACCGGGAGTAAGACCCGTAAAAATAGTAGGTATTATTATACAAATCGCGATAATTTTAAAATATATATATAATGTTGTGATTATGTATTGTTATTTTTTTAATAAAAAATGTATTGGAAGGTTTAGCTGGATGCAGTCACTGGAACACTGAAACCTACAGGATAGCTTCGCGCATCAGACAAAGAAAAGGGTTTGTGCGGAAATAAAGAACATTAATGGGTGTTTAACTTGTTTTAAGCGTTCGTTGTATAATTTAAATTATTGTGTTATCATTGATATACTATTAAAGTTGAGTAAGTATACTATTAAAGTCGTAAGTTTGAAAGCCACGAAACAGGCTGCGCCTAGTGTGGCTCTCACTGCAATATGTAATTAGATTTAAGTGGACCTTTAAATAAATTTTATCTTTTTTTTTTTTTTATTGAAATATCTTAACTACTAACTTTCGCTTTATAAAATTTAGGTTCGCTGTTTTTCGATGTAAATTGAAAAACAATAAGTAGACACAATTTTTTGAAGTTTTCGAAGCCTCAAGCTCTTTAAATTTTGTCTATTGTTTAGGTATGGATCTATCGAGAATAAAATATACAAGTTTGTTACTTCATGTAGTGACGGACTAAGGAAAAGATATACATATAGGTAAATTGAAAAATAATATTTTGTTTAATTTTTGTAGGAAAACTTTGTTTCCTGAGAAGTAATAAATTCATGGGTTGATATCATAGGTTTATTTTTATCGTTAAGTTTATCATTGAGTTTTATATTTCGACGTCCCCGGGCAATAACCCAGTAATAGTATATTACTGGAATTTTTTTTATTTGATATTTAGCATCTGTGGATTAGAACTCATGTATGTGATTTTTCATAGATTTTTTCTGCGGTTAATTACGAAAATATGATCAATGACAGTTTTATTGCATGGAACTTTCATCGCATTTTTATACGGCAAAAATCAATTAATACAATATAACTTTATAAATTTTATAACTGTTATTTGGTATTTTGAAATGAAATGAAATGAAATGAAATGAAATGAAATGAAATGAAATATAATTTATTGCATAAAATGTAGGTACATAAGGTGATAAGGTTATTTGTCGATCCGTTTACATTTTGTCATTTTGTGACATACAATATTTACAATTTACAGAAACACAATTTACACATTAAATAATTCAATAACACATTATCCATAATTAATTAACAAATTAAATGATTCATTTTAAAAATTCTGACAAACAATAAAATCTTTTATCAAGTAACCATAGTTTTAGTTTTTTACAAAACATTTTAGTAGGCAATTTTTTTATATCCTCTGGTAAGGCATTATAGATGCGCCCACACATTGTAGTACAGTTTTTTTGGTATAAAGTAGTTCTAGGTTGTCTGGGCAGTACAATTCTGTCTGGGTGCCTAGTATTACGCGGGAATATGTCTTTAGCTGTTTTAAATAATTTAGGGTTTAATTTTACAAATTTAGCTGCTTCCAGAATGTACATGCATGGTAAGGTAAGTATTCCAAATTTTTTAAATAGCGGTTTACACGTTTCCCAAGGTGGTATCCCGGCGATGGCTCTAACGCATTTTTTTTGTGTTAAAAAGGCTGTATTTATGTCCGTACTATTTCCCCAGACTACCAGACCGTAGTTCAGGACAGAAGATACGTAACCGTGGTATGCTGCTAGTACGGTTTTTTCAGTAGATGTCTGGCGTAGTTTGTAGAGAACATAAACAAATTTGTTTAGTTTAGCGCAAAGATGGTCAATATGTGGTTTCCAGCTTAGGTGTTTATCCATAGTTATACCTAAAAATATTGTTTCTGCGGTTTCAGCTATTATTTGGTCATTGTAATTAAGTTTTAAATCTAAGTGAGGCGCATTGTATGTGCTGAATTGCATGTATTTAGTTTTATTTACATTAACCCGTAAATTATTATCAGTAAGCCAATTTATTATGGAATTAATAGTATTATTTATGTCAATAGAAAATGTGTTATAGTCAGTTTTTTTGTCGCAACTTAATATTAGTGAAACGTCATCAGCAAATAAAATACAGGGACTAGGGGTTATGTCAGGAAGATCATTAATATATATTAAAAGTTTAGTATTATTATAGTAATACTGGAAAATAATTCTTGTAAAGTTTTGGTTATCGCGTTTACAAGTTTATTGCCGTGAAATATGAGGCAGATGTTTTCGGTAATGGTTGGTAGCAGTATTTATACGAATTGAAATACACGATAAAACGTTTGTACTGGCTCATCACAAACACTTTTTGAGCTGTATCGCACATTACGTAGGCGATTTGAAAATTATTTTGATGAAAAATCTTATTATGTTAAACTTTATTAACGATTCTAAATTTGAATTTAAAAAAGAAACTATATACCAAAGATTTACGCGGTATAATGACCCAAGTAGACTGTTTTTTTCGTGTCGTCATAAAACAATTTAAGTATTAATTTTTAAATGTTATTGTCCACTGCTAGACATAGGCCTCCTCCACTTATTGCCACCTTGTGCGGTTCTGTGCCTCCCTCATCCATCGGTTTCCCGCCGTCCTAATTAGGTCGTCGGTCCACCGTGTGAGTGGTCTCCCCATGCTGCGCTTTCAGTACGCGGTCGCCATGCCAGAACCTTTCTGGTCCAACAGCTGTAGGCCGGGCAATTTTGAGCGCTATGTCGGTCACTTTGGTTCTCTTGCGGATCTCCACATTTCTGATTGAATCACGCAGGTAAACTAACAACATAGCTCTCTCAATTGCCCTTTAAGTGACCATGAGCCTTCCGAGAAGGCCCATAGTTAGCGACCACGTCGTTATTGCAAAAGAGACGACTGTAGTGGGCTCGTAAACATTTGCTCTGGAAAGATAAGCTGTTCTGGTGTTCGGTAATGGTGTTTACAGATGAGTCCCGGTTCGATTTTCACGGATTCACGTAGAGGATGTGTTTCGCGAGTTCTTAGTCGTGTTAGCTATCTGCAACATCCTCAGGAAGTCTTTATAAACCACGATAGAGGTATAATATTTTTGTATAACCTGCCGCAGCGTATGCTTGTGGTACTCATACTCATACTATATATATATAGTATATACGGTATATTATATAGTATAGTTTTTTACCGAACCGGCTTATTCGGAAGGCTGGAAGTCATCCAGTCTGCGTTCGAGACCTTTCGTGATAACTTTCAGGTATGATTTGTAGACATTAGGCAGAAGAAAGAGTCATGGGTTTGTAATTCTAATGAGCCTAGAATGAGTTCTCTGCCGGCCTTCAGTAATAAAACCTTGTCGTCCTTAAGTTATCGGAGAGTATTATTAATCTAACGCAGATTGACGACCGTGATTTTGTCAGTAGGGTGTCGAGTTAACTTAACTTTTGGATCGCATCCTAGATAATTAACAGGTGGTGTATAGTAGCGTACTGCCCGTAGAACCGTTTTATATCTTCTAACATCTCAAAATTCTCGGCAAACCGTTTCATTTGATATACCCATATTGCAGAAGTGTATAATAAAACTATTTCGACGTTAGTATATTTTTCTAATTATTTTTGATGAGATATTTTATTTGATACCGATAATATGATATTTTTGCTATGTATGGCATTAGAATGTGGCAAAAATGGCTGTATAGAAATTGGTAGTTGTTTGTTGTTAAAAATAATTAATTACAACATCGAACTACTCTGATGTGTGCTACGGGGAGAATTAAAATAGGTACATAACTGTAGGAATAGTACACCATAACAGAAATCAAGCAATCTGATGATTCAGACATCAAAAAATTAGTTACTCCTATCCATTGGCGTCGGAATTTATATGGAAATGTTATTCGTTGATCTGATTTCATGTACCGCCTACACAACCAGATAAGATTTATTTTAAATACGATTTTGATAAAGAATAATATTTGGATTAAGATAACTAATACATAACTCAAATTAGACTACGGGGACGAAAATCTAAACCAGGCTCACCGATTGAAGATATTGCTCTAGAACTGGCTTATCATCAACCTTTTCCAATTAGCAATGCACTCCATACAGATTTACATTCCTTGTGCAATAGTGGAGGAATTCCAAGACACTACTATAGTTTTTACAAATCACTGACGTATTCTCAAGATAATATTAGCAACTTACTTACTGAAGAAACGTCGGATAGTGAAGATTGACAATATTCAATTTTAATTTCATATTATTAATGCCATATTATATTTTCTATTTGCTTTTACTAACTATAACTAATACAGAAGACTATTTGTATTATTATGTTTGATGTGTATTGGTTTATTTTTTAAAAAACGCCATAATTTTGTGGTTATGTGTAGTTTTGTTTTAAAAAAGACTTGTCATAATATATCAGTATACATAAAATACAGTTCAAATACAAAAAAGTTTATTGCAGTACTAGATATTTACTGTTTAGAGGCGCTTTAGATTTCACGGCAATAAGCCAGTAATAGAACGTTACCATTTCTATGTTCATTGAAAAAGTTGGTTAGAGAACACAGTAAATAGTCATTATTGTACTATTAAATTGGAAAAAAATACCGCAATAATCTTGTAAGTTGATATTACTGGCTTCATCTTTATTATTTTAAACGGTAAGATACAATTACTGTTATAACGTTACAAAAACATTTTATGTAACAGTTACTTTTATGTATTACATAAACCTTTAAATATATAATGTAACTGTAATGCTGTAAATTGATTCTTTAAAAAATTAGCTTTCATTTGATACATTGAACATGGTATAATAATGTTTTGTTAAAGAGATATGGTTAAAAATCACTAAATATTTTTTCCTGTAAAATTTGATTTTTGCGATTACGTGGTTATTGCCCGGGGACGTCGATTTGTATTAAATTATGGGAAAAATAGGTATTTCTTACGGAAAAATAGAGGTTTGAAGGTGTCGCTGACAATTAATTAATTACGCAAATCTAACAAATACTTCTGCAATCCCAATTTTATTGACTTCTGGACACCTGGAGGCCTTTTATAGATATTAAATATAACCTTTTGTCAAAGTCCCATTTGAATATTCGCGAGAACTTATACAAATATATTAATTTGCACTCGCTAATAAGCATCTGAGACCAATATAATCACTTTAGTAATTTCACGAACAATGCTCCTGCCGCTTGAAAGGGCGTGGTCAGGTGGACGGCAACCGCGACCTCCGCACCACCAAGACCAAATACCTAGCAACAATTCCAAATTCCCACTAACCCCTGTGGTCAAAAGTCAATTTAAAGAACAACACACTGACCACTCGCCATCTATTGTCAATGTTGACAGTTCCCGACATGTCAAATGTCAAAACGACACGTGGCGGCGCGTGCGATTTAAAATTTTATCGGATTTTGACAGGGTTCTGTTAAAATGTGACATGTTTTGAATTGTGGGTGGCAGTGCGATAATGATTTGGGTTTTGTTACATTTTATTTTCAATTATTCTATTTCAAAAGTTTTGTTAATAATTTCTAACACTGTTACAGCTTGAGTCACACATTCTTGACCAATTGTTACTTTCATAAATAACAAGTTGAAAAATACAATCATTGCAAACATGTTTTTTTTTATATAGAACACGATTTTATCCTTGTATCGAACCTGATATAAAACGCGTGCATTAGTCATGGGCTAACCACACATTTGCAGATCCCAAGTACACCACAATTAATTAATTGACCTAAGTACCAACTGTCAAATTCATGTTCCACTGCAGGAACAGGCCTCCTTCCGTGACGGAGGGATACTTGGCCTACTAATACCCCGCTGGCCAGATGGATTGGTATAGGGTTTAATTTCAAGTTGTTCTTTTTATTTAAAGATTATATTCACGGATAGTCCCTTAGTCGGTTTTTACGACACCCATGGGATGAAATGGGGTGGTGACATATTGTATTCTTACTCCGTCACCAAACGGAACTTTATGTTAGTTACGTATTAAAACAAAATAATGAAAATAGATCAAATATCTAAATAAAAAAATACCTATATATACCTAATCAATAAAAATGAATAAGAGGGGAATCTATAACCAATCTCTAAGATAAGTACAAAACACCGGTACATTTTTAACTCCTAAGAGGGATGTTGACAATGGATGTTTTTCATATTGACAGAGGGATGGGGGGCGTTCACAAAAATACGACAGCTTGATAAAATTATGTGTTTTGTGGTAAAAGTTTGACAGTTCCGAAATGTTTATAGATTTATTGATTTTGTTTTTAAAATATAGAGAGTATGGAATGAGGTGAGCCAGTCATGTGTGTTTTTAATGGAAGATACGTAGAAGAGTATACGACTTGGTAGAGCTAGGAATCTCCGTGTGGTGACGGAGTAAGATTACAATATGTCATCACCCCGTCTCATACCATGGGTGTCGTAAAAACCGACTAAGGGACTATCCGTAAATATTATCTTTACGAAATAAAAGAAGGAAAACTTGAAATTAAACCTTATACCAATCCGTCTGGCCAGCGTATTAGTAGGCCAAATATCCCTCCATCACGGGAGGAAGCCCGTCCCTGCAGTGAGACATTAATGGGCTGTTATGACGAGAGCTAGGAAGGAAGGAAAATTTTATTAGAAATTCGAGGCTGTCTAAAATTTTGATAATAATCCTTTGGGACGCCGATCGACGCGATCCGTTATCTAGTACCCATAGCACAAGGTCTGCTTAGTTTGGGACTAGATGTCGTTGTGTGAATGTGTGAGGAATATTTATATATTTATTTATTTCAAAGTCACGTTTCTGAAAGCCCTTCCTTGTAGTATTCTTGTTTCATGGTTGCGGCCGATGTATGAGAGTCACGCGTGATGGAGAATGATGGACTTCTCCTATGATATCATATCAGCGAAAAAAACGGCCAATGGTGGACGTCTTTTGGTTTATATGATGTTAGCCTTAGAATAACAAATAAGCTAATAATCGTCACAAAAAACGACATTCTCACAGGCAGATATACAGGTAAAATCTAAGTCCTATAGTCCGAATATCCATACTAATATTATAAATGGGAAAATGTGTCTGTACCTATGTTTGCCCTTCTTTCACGGCAAAACGGAGCGAAGAGTTGACGTGATTTTTTAAGTGGAGATAGTTGAAGGGATGGAGAGTAACATAGGCTACTTTTTGCCCCTTTTAACGCGAGCGAAGGCGCGGGCAAAAGCTAGTTTACAGTAAATGAAAACATATAATTTAAACGTTAATACCGTGTGAATACACGAGGGGGTTAATTAGAAACTATTAACGTAATAACAACTGTAAATAGTTATTAATTTTCACCTACGTAGTACGCTACTATTATGTCTAATAATTACTGTTATTATCGTGAAATAGTTTTCGTAGAAATTATGAATTGTTGGTGTTGAAAATACCTTTGGTTGTGGAAATGTGTAGTGTGTTTGAATGGTAGAGACACAGTACAACCAGCAGTCTATCTCGCCCGAATCATCATAACAGCCCATTAATGTCCCACTGCAGGGACGGCCCTCCTCCCGTGACGGAGGGATACTTGGCTTACGAATATTTATTATAAATGCCTACGGCTACGCGGAACGTAAGCATGCGATAGGGCTGCCCACCTCCAGCTTTTTAATTACATTTACCGACTTTCCCGCTCGTTACTGCGGCACAGTCGCGACTGTCCACTTCCTAAAGCCACCGCTATCGTGAGTGTGTAGGTATAACTCGTGTTTCATCCGTTTCTATCAAGTCGAAATACTGTATATATTTGTACTATGGTAGAGACTTAAAGAGTATTTACCTACACTGATATTTTGTAGCATGAATGTTTGTTTTACTGAAATGCAGTAATTAAGGTGAATTATTTTGTTTCACTGTTTTACCCAACTGCGGCGAAGCCGAAAAGGAAGGGTTATGTGTTTTTTACATACAAGTTTATTAACCATATTTTGCTTATAAGTATTCTATTAAACAACGAAACCCTTTCATTGATTGTCAAAAGAGGGACTCTGTTTTCTAGTTTTTTAGGGTTCCGTACCAGTTTTGAAAAAACGGAACCCTTATAGGATCACTTTGTTGTCCGTCCGTCCGTCTGTCCGTCCGTCTGTCTGTCAAGACCATTTATCTCAGGAACGCGTGGAGGTATCAAGTTGAAATTTTCACAAAATACTAAGGCTTGTTGCCTCTTAGTGCCGTAAAAAAATCAAACTGCTAATCCAACGCAATCAAGGGATATAGCCGTTTTTGTCGCAAATTTAGAGGGGTAAAGGCAAAAACCTACAGGGTACTTCCAGTCTACCTACAAACTTGAAATTTGGCATGAAGCAAGGTCTTATTGTACATGTAATGGGAAAATTCCGAAAACCTTAAATTTTTTCTTCAATCATATTATATTTTGATTTCATTGAATTTTGGCGGGAAAGCTGAGTCACGTGACCTGTGACGTCATAGAATTTTGGTCACGTGACCCGTGACGTCATAGAATTTTGACAGATGAGTCGTGACGTCACAGAACTTTGGCGGGAAAATATTTTTGACAGTTGAGCCGTGACGTTTTTAAATTTTTGACAGGTGAGTCGTGACGTCACAGAATTTTTGACAGATGATTCGTGACGTCACAGAATTTTGGCGGGAAAATATATTTTGACAGCTGAGCCGTGACGTTTTTGAATTTTTGACAGATGATTTGTGACGTCATATTATTTTGGCGGGAAAATATTTGAGACCTCTTTCACTTTGACAGCTGTCACTTTTGACAGCTGTCAATTTTTACAGATAGGCGTGACGTCATAGAATTTTTGACAGATTAGTTGTGACGTCATATTATTTTAGCGGGAAAATATTTTAGACACCCGTGTCACTTTTGACAGCTGTCACTTTTGACAGATGTGCGTGACGTCATATAGTTTTTGACAGATGAGTCGTGACGTCACAGAATTTTGGCAGGAAAATATATTATGACAGCTGAGTCGTGACGTCATTGAATTTTTGACAGATGAGTCGTGACGTCACATAATTTTTGACAGATCAGTTTTGACGTCATAGTTTTTTGGCGGAAAAATATTTAGGTATTGACAGCTTAGTCGTGCCGTCTTTGAATTTTGGCGGGAAAAATAGAATTTAAACATCTGAATCCTGACGTTATCACAATTTGGCGGGAAAATAAATAGGTTTGTACGGAACCCTCGGTGCGCGAGTCAGACTCGCACTTGACCGGTTTTTTTTTTCATCGAAACAATGATCTAGATTCATACCAACCTTTTTTTAAAACACTTTCCATACTAAATCAAAAAAAATCATACAGCCAAGAAGGTTGTAAGCGTTTATTAGTAAACCAAGTCTTTACTACAGCTGGCCTACTTTACTAAAGGAGCCACGTCCTAGGAGTGGGTCATGAACAACTGTCAATAATAAAAGGCCTATAATATAATATTTATTTGTTTATAATAAAAACTAGTGTAGAGTGCATGTGACGCGGTGATTGTTTATTTTATTTGGTTTTTATCATAACGGTTCATACTGCTAGGGAGTAGTATTATACGGAGTGTTTCGTTTTGTAGCGCACTTTTAATTGTTTGAGGAAAGTGAGAATTTTGAATCATCGTCATAACAGCCCAATAATGTCCCACTGCAGGGACGGGCCTCCTCTTGTGACGGAGGGATACTTGGCCTACTAATCCGCCTAAAATACCACGCTGGCCAGACGGATTGGTATACGGTTTACGGTGAGTAAGAATACAATATGTCACCACCCCATCTCATCCCATGGGTGTCGTAAAAACCAACTAAGGGTCTATCCGTGGATGTTATCCTTACTAAATAAAAAGAAATCTATACCAATCCGTCTGGCCAGCGTGGTATTAGTAGGCCAATTATCCCTCTGTCATGGGAGGATGCCCGTCCGTGTTATGAATGAAAATAAAATATAAAAGTACCTACTTAAGAAAGCACACTTAGGCTGTCAAATATTACTTTGCGTCTGTTATACAAGTATAAATAATATCTTAGTTAAATTCTATTACGGACGATGTATCTTGTAAGAAATTCCTTGCGTACTTTTTAACACCCTGTACATATATTTTTACCTTGCCCATTTATCGAGGGTTCTATTGTTTATGTTATTCCATCGTATTTGCTGTACAAAAGACACGCCAGTTGTTTATTTTATGCCAAATCACTACCCTAGCGTCAGGCGCAATGATATCAATAAAGTGCGCATATTTTATTAAAAAACATAGGGGAAATATATCATCAGCAAATTTCATACTTGATTGCTGTTCAAACAACGTATTTATTTTTCAAAAAGATACTTTATGTTATGAAAATAAGGTCGAGTTTTTGGTTGGGGTGTTAAATAATTTAGTAGGCTGTTGAAGGGTTGATTATTATTTTAATGAATTTAAAAAGTTTGTTGAGTGGTGATAATGACTGAATAAATATATTATTTTTTTGGGTTTTCATATTGATATGTTGTTGTAAGATGAAGTGGGTAGGATAAGAATAAAGCGTAATTGAAATAATACACTCGCAAAGTACCTACTTGGTTTCAACATCCTAGCAATGAGAGTAAACAGCTGACGCTCTTCACTTTTTAACCGACTTCAAAAAAAGGAGGAGGTTCTCAATTCGGTTGTATTTTTTTTTATTTATTTTTTTGTGTTTGTTACCTGATTTCTCGAAAAAAAAATTTTTCAAATCGGTCTAGCCGTTTTCGAGAAATCAGGTAACAAACACAAAAAAATAAATAAAAAAAAATACAACCGAATTGAGAACCTCCTCCTTTTTTTGAAGTCCCGCTTGAATGCTTCCCATTTGGTCCCATTGTCACCAGATCTGGATCCCAGAGTAATCGAGGGCATCTCTTGAAAATTGTAGGGACGCATTGTGTAAAATCTTGTCATACATGTGCATCTCTGACGTCACTACCAAATAATCAAGAGTTAGAACTGGTCAGATCCTGGAGACCACCGAGAGTCGAGGGAACACCTCAACGGCATATAGCAGCTACCTTGTGTCCTGGAGACCACCGAGAGTCGAGGGAACACCTCAACGGCATATAGCAGCTACCTTGTGTTTGGGCTTATTTTAATTGTATTGATGGAAACTTTACACAAACATGATCTGATGATGAAGACGACTGAGGGTCGAGGAAACTTCTCAACGGTATATAGCAGCTACCTAGTGTTTGGGATTATTTTATTCGTATTAATGAAAACTTTACACAAACATGATCTTATGATGAAGACGACTGCAGAAATTTATTTAATACTAATCTTAGAAATTGTTATCAGCATGGTTTTTAACCGACTCCTGTTGAAGTCGGTTTTTTAATTAGAAAATTATTTATGACGCAAACGATAGTCGGGAACTGCTACGAGAGTCACTGAATTATCCTGTGAATGAAGAAAGGTAGACGCAATGTAAGTATAGATAGTAAGTATAGGGATCAATATAAACTATTGATCGCAATACTATTATACATTGCAACTATATTGCGTCATATCTATACATAGTATTAAAAAAAATCGCTTTTTCTGTCACTTTGTATGCTTAAATCTTTAAAACTACGCAACGGATTTTGTTTTTTAATAGATAGAGTAATTAAAGAGAAAGGTTTACATGGATAACACATGCATAATATAGTAGAGAAACCCATATAAATTTAGGGATTTCTAATGTAATCGTGTAATGAAGCAGTAGGTACTTAAACGTTGTTAAAGGACATTCTGTAGTAGGTGCCCGTGCGGAGCCAGGGCTGGTCGCTAGTGTTATTATAATATGATGCGATTAGTAGGTACAGTTGCTTTAGTCTTATGAGATTAGTAGGTACAGTTAGTTTTAGTCTTATTTAATGACCTTGGCTTGGCCTTGCAGTTCAAAATACTACTTCACCATCTGTCTGATAGGAGTTATGGCAATGCTGCTAAAAACTGTAATAGGTAAGGTCAAATTATTGTTTGGAAAGAGAGGCCTAAACGTCTTCGCTACATTCTTCTCAGAGATCTTCTAGTATAATATGATATTCTACATTTTGCTCTAAATAATTTGATATCAGATTCGTGACCTTAGTAAATAAATAAATATTTGACTTACATTATATTCAGCTGTTGTATGCGAGGCCAAAGTGGGAGATGAAGATGTCAAAGTGGGGTTGTTAGGGAAATAGTGTGATCCGCAATAAGTTTCCTACCTCTTATTTGTGCCTATTAAATTATTATTTTGTACTCCTACACAGCGCTTGCTTTCAGGGGTATTTTTTATACTAAAAGTCGGATTTGTAGCACACCGTGTTGCAAATGCAACCTCATCAACAGCACTCTAAAATCCCACTTTAAAGAAGGGGATCCTCCAGTGTAAAAGAAAGAAAGAAAGAAAGAAAGAAAGAAAAATTATTTATTTGGCGATAATAATAATAAATTATTAATTATTTTTTTATTTATAAGAAGATCGCGATGTCTTAGCACTTTTGGGACAAGTTATCTTTCATATATTTTCGTATAGATCATAAGAATTTATTTAGTTGGACTTCAGAAGAGTTTGAGTCTGAGTTTGTTAGTTCCAGAAAAGTTTTCAAATATTAGCTTGAACCTGACAAAGCGATAAGTCCAAGTGCAAAAAAAAAACAATAAATTAATTTACTTACAAATTCCTTTTTCAATTGATTTTATTCTTCTAATTTTTTTTAAATATTTTACTTGCATAAAGAAAAAAAGCATTTAATTTTCACAAGTTTAAGATAGTATAAGTAGTACCTATTCTAAAACATTTTTCTTACTAACAATTTCGGACTAATTATACTTTTCCTAGTCTGTTTTCAAAGGACTCTTCTTTTGAAATTATCCACCCAAGATAATATTATTATTGTGTTATTAGTAGGTATTACTAATCACATAGGTACTGATGAAATACCTGGTTAGTAATAGTCAATCTATACTAAGATTAAAGAGGTACAGTTTTGTGTATTTGTGATATTCATCATAACAGCCCATTAATGTCCCACTGCAGGGACGGGCCTCCTGCCGTGATGAAGGGATACTTGGCCTACTAATACCACGCTGGCCAGACTGATTGGTATAAGGTTTAATTTAAGTTTTCCTTATTTTTATTTCGTAAAGATAATATTCACGGATAGTCCCTTAGTCGGTTTTTACGACACCCATGGGATGAGGTGGAGTGGTGACATATTGTATTCTTTTTCCGTTACACACGGATAACCTTCTTAGTAAATAATATAATAACGCATTAGCAGTATTCCGTCACCAGCATTTACAATCTTTGGAATTTCGACACACATACCCGCCCAGAGCCAAAGGTCCAGTAAGACGAAGAACGAAAGTCATTTTAGAAGCTTGGTAGACGACTTTCCCTGGTTCAATAAAGGGTAAAACCATAGGTTTTTTTGTGATATGTCATAAAGGTAAATAAATAAAGTCATGTAAATTTTCTAATCAGTTTAATTACGTATAATATTTTTAATCGAGATAATATTCCCGTCGTTACAATTCGACTTTGATTTTATAACATATTTTTTTACAAGATAATCTTATTTTGTTCCATAAATTACAATTTCTAAATATAATATTGATTAAAATTATTTATTTCTTTAAATTTACAATTTTTTTGTATGATAAATTTCGTAAATAAAAAATAATAATTTATGGCAACATTTAAATGCAAATACTGTAATGGCTAAGACTTCAAATTAAGTCTGATAATAAAAATATTTATTACAAAAGAAAATATTCAGCAGTTGCTAATTAAAATTTACATGTTTTCAAAATATTTATTCATGATTTATGTTTTTTAAAAAAAGCTTGAATTTATTTGCCTATGACATTACTAAAAGCTTTATAGGAATAACATTGGTGTAAAATGAATAATGATCTACGGATAGATTCACAATAGAGCAAACTAGCTCAAAAGCTACATTTTGTTGTTTGATACTATGGCCAAACTGGCCGTTTGGTATTTAAAAGTAAAACGACTATAAGATAAATATGGGTAAAGCAATTAAATGTACTCATCAATTACATTCGATTATGAGCACATTTTTAATAGCAATCTGCATGTCATTTCTGGTTCCTTAAAAGCATTAAAAATTCGGTTCAGTTAACTTTTAGTTGTCAAATTGTCACACAATCGGTAAGACAATTTAACAACTAAAGTTAACTTAACCGAATTTTAAACGATTTTAAGGTACGAGAATTGACATGCTGTTGTGTAAAAGGCTATGGTATTACAATCAATTTTTATGTATGAACAGTGTAATCACTGACAAATACTAACGGTTTAAACAAAAGTCTCATAATGGCAATAAAATAAACCAAATCAAAATTTATATTTAAGACCGTACAACATCATAATTTCTCAATTTTTTTTTCACACTTAGACATTTTTTTTATTATTTTACAAAATGACACATACGAAGCTAGAGATAAAAATAACAATTACTTATTTATTATAATAATATTTACAATCCTATTAAAAGTCGTTGTAATTATTTTGGACTTTATTCCAATAAAATTAATTATTGCAAGAATAATGGCGAATGAAGTCACTATCATTACAATAATTGTAGTAAATATGAACTCTATCGATAAATAAGTTTTATTTTATTGATAAATTAGATATTTTTAACCAGACAAAATGTAGAGAACGTCTGGCGAAATACCAGTGCTGGAGTAACATAGGCAACTATTACACGGTCACATTATCTTGAGACCTCGCTGGAATGCGAATTTCCTTCAGTACGGAACGGCCCACTCGTCGAGACGTCATTGACGCTAGGTCTTGAGATAATGTGACCGGGTAGTAATTAAAGCGGTATCAGCAATTACACTGCTAAGCCATTGATAATAATTAATTGTATATTTTCTACATATTTTGTGAGGTCTTTGGTCAGTCAAAACCTTCATAATTATATTTTCACATTCGCAATAAACTTATCTACCAATAAAGTATCATTCTTTTTTTTTGTTATAATATTTACAATTTACATTAAGCTTTCTCTATATACATAGAAATAACTAAGAGCCTTAAATAATATCAGGGAAAATAAAGAAGGAACTTTGGACCACAAAAAATAAGGAATGCCGTCACATGGGCTCAAAAGACGAACATAAAACCAAAAATGCTAATTTTCAAAATCAATAAAGTAATAAAAATCTATTTCAATTTACTAAAACTAAATAGAACTTTTTTATTTTACAATAATTTCAATTTATAATTTCAAAATTTTCACATAAAAGTACTTTTATTTCTCCGCTCGAATACCTACACTTTCTTAAAAACAAATACAGTCCAAGAACAATAAAAATAAAACAAATAAATAAATATCAACAACAAACAATTTAGGTTTCTGGTCAAAATATGACTGTGAGTGGCCTCCTGAACTCTGAACCTCCTTGAGTGGCCTGAGGGTATTGGCCAGGGTATTGAGGCATCAGAATACTAGAGGATCCTTGGTAATATGGTAATGATGGTGAGGGATTTGATCCTGAAGATGAAGAGCCTTCAGTTCTTTCTTGTGCCTTCGCAGTCATATCAGGGGACTCAGCAGGGGAACGAGGAGATAAGCTAGAAGGTGCTGAATTAACTGAGCTAAGACCAGCCATGGCTGCGGCAGAAGCTTCAGAGTACATCTTACTAATGTCTACTGGGTATGACCTTTGCTGCTGTTGGTCCATGTACATGTAGGCCTTGGAAAGAGCCGCGGAGTCCAAGTAGCCTCGAGATGGGTCGGGGTACATACCGTAGCTTCGGTACTTCTCAGCTTCTATGGAGTATTTTGACATATCCATTGTTGGTCCAACCTGTAACAAAGATAAAAGAATTTAGACATGTTTTGGTAAGCTTTGGCAATCATTTAAGTTTGGTGATGGGACTTGATGTAATTAATGTGGGTCAACAGAAAATTGTCTGGCCAGCGTGGTATTAGTAGACCAAGTATCCCTCCGTCACAGGAGTAGGCCCGTCCCTGCAGTGGGTCATTAATGGGCTGTTATGATGATGATGATAAGAGAAAATTGGAGTCAAAATAAGGTTATTAAAAAAATTTAAATGAGGTAACTTAGATTAATTTACAATAATTGATTAAAATACGTCACCGAATTTAACATTTTATTTATTGGTAGAAAGTAACATATTATATAAATAAATAAACACATACATTTACAGTATTTATCATTAAATAGTAAGTACATGCAGTCAACATAAATGAATAAATTATATTCAATTTAACAAGATCATATATTATTAAAATATCATATATTTACAAAATAAATGAATGACCCCAAGAAATCAAGTTGTAATATCATTTATAATGTAGTTAAAATTATTAAAAAATAGTTCTTATTTCAACGGGTTAAGGTGACATAGGGTTTGATGTTGATGAGTGGTATTTCATGCAAGTATAATCTTAATCATACATATTCAATGTATTGGGTATTTATTGAATAATTTATTCGTAATCTAGTAAACAAATTTATAAGCCGATATCTTGCTTAATGTTTACAAATCAACATTTCTTAGCAGCAGCTTAGCAGCTCGTTAATGTCCCACTACGGGGACGAGATTCCTCCATTGATGGTGTAAAACTTTGGTTACTAAGACTATGTAGGACAGGCGTTGTTATGGGGTTGAAGGACTAAATATTGTGGAGAAGAAATCGTAGTAAAGGACCGGAAACCTTGGGCTCCGGAATAAAAGCTACAGGCTTACCTACATAATCTTTACATGTCCGAATTATTTCATTTTGGAGCCTTGGTTAACCAGTGCATAGTTTCCCTTATCTCAAATAAACATTACGTTTTTGGTAAATTCTTTTTAATTTTTAAGATATGCTCGCCTTTTTAATGCACCATACATGTTTCTGTACATAATTTGTTTACATACAACAAATTATTATAAATAAATAATTTATCATTATTCACAAATAACTTAATTCAAGTAAAATTTAATTCGAATTTTCTTTTGATAATTTACATTGTATTGTGACTATATAAAAAGCAACCCTATTTGCATATTATTTAAGGTTGATATTCGTTTCTTGTTAAGCCAATGTAATGCAGTACTGCATTTTACACGCTCAGACGCACAAATCACACGTAACAATGGAATCGAATAAAGGTTCGAATTTTAAATTTTTTAATGAAGTGAGCCCTACACAATATTGTGAGGAAAATATCGTTTGTGTGATACATACGGTCTGTTTATTTGACAAACTTTTATCGGCTTTTTAGGCCTTATCGTCCCTAGTTGGGTAGTTAAAATATATTATGGTTACCAACTTCCCATCCCATGGGGGTAAATGGGCTCTTAGAGAAATTAGGTAGATATTATAAGTATATCTACGAAAATTAAAGAAGATGAACATTGTATTCCTAATATAGAAGTTGAGCACAATTGGCTAGCTGTAAGTTTACAAAAATAATTTATGTGCTTACGCTGGTTATGATAAGCATAACATATACCTAAGTCTGTTTTATACAATTAATTCATTTTTAAAGAATATTATTTTTAGCTATAAGTACTACTTATTCCAAAACATTTTTCCAGTTGTTTTTGTGAGATAGAATATCAAGGTTTTACATGCTAGTAGCATATTATTGCAATCCTATTTGAAACTCACAAATATTAAATTAATGAATATTAGTTTGCTAGTATTACCAGTAATTATACCACAAGAACAACAGTAAATACGTTTAAATCGCGTGATACTATGTTTTCTATAATATTAACTCATAATTACCTACAACATTACATGCCATTCTGGCTGACATCATATTATTTAGACCCGTACCTAATTATATACAGATCAGTGACTTTGCATTAGGGATCTCCTTTATCTTGTCAGACCCAATGCAGGGACGGCCTCCTTAAGTGGGAGGGTAAGGTATATTACCATTTAAATAGAACTGATTTTGAAGTTAAATCTTTTTACTGCATTTAATACGAACTGATGGTAATAAAACTATATTTTAGAATTTATAATAGTATAGGTTCTTAAAATGTAAGTAGTCTATTCAAACACGTTAAATAAACTTGTATGATAAAATTGAAAACGTTTACAATTTCCTTATTATCCTATAAATCTTAGATAACACGCCAACGTTTAATATCCGAATAATATTCTATTAACAAAATGTATGGCCACAAAACATTTAACTGGCGCACTTAATCAGGATTAGTCAGACATTTATCCAGTTTACTGCCATATTCCAATTTCAAACTATTGAAATGCTATCAAAATGCAACACAAAAGGTATTCTACATTATAAAAATGTATCTATACTTCTATAGGCTAACAAGTTCGCCCACAAGTTGGGTGTTTTATATGTCAGTGTGTAGTGTGCTCTCGCGCATAACATATAGTTCTGGTCACAGCTAGAGCGCTAAATCAGGATTAGTCGGACGCCGAGGCATCATGTACGGAGTTTACGGCTCGGCTCTTACGGCTATTTTATTGCAAACCAGTTATATACGGCTTGTTATTTTTTTTTTAGTTTTCAGAACTATGTGGTGTTTGTCAATGTGTTGTAGTGATGGTGGAATGGTTAAGGTTTTTTATTAATACGCGTGGGAATCAAAGGAATGGGAGAAAATAGGGAACAATAAGGGAGGTGTTTGACGTCTACAGAAAGTACAGAGCAAGTAGTAGGCTACAGTTGTATGTGGAGAAAGGTTTTAAAACCATATTAGAATATAATAAATCTATGGTTAGTAATCTAAGCAGAAAATTGCATCCTTAACCACGAAAAGAAAAACTTAGCCTACTACCTAATCCTGTTTTAACCACCAATCTCAGACTTGTAATGTGTACTGACCGGAAGAAATTTTCTAAGGTGCTATGTTAAGTTTCTTAGTTTTTTTTTGATTGAGGTAATATCTGCAAACTTTTACTTAGTCTAGTTTTTGGATACCAATTAGATGACATGGGGTGTTGACACCTAAGCACTATCTTCCAAAAACATAGGCATATATAATTACGCAACCTAGCTATATAACTTTTTAATAAAATTCCTATTGTTAAGGCAAATAACATATTTTTCGCATTAGGTCTGCCTGTAAAGATAGATTTAAGTTTATATAAATAAATAAATAATTTTTTTTAGTAAAGTAAGTAGCGAATTTAACAATTTCACGTTACATTAATGTATCTAATGAGCCGCTAGCCTTACGTGAAAGTAACCCACATCAACTGGATAAGCGTAGATAAATCATCGATCAACATAATCTGTGAAGTGTTTGGACAACATAAAACTTATACAGCGTAATTATTGGTTTTCTTCCTTAATTTAATATTAATTTTTAATACTAGTAGTATATTTTAAGCCCATAGTGACAATGAAATACTTGGCATACTAATTACCATGCTTGGCAGCTGGATTCAAGATTTAAATTATGTGAAGTATATCATAGTTTTTTTTTTTCAAAAAGTTAATATCTGTAAACTTTCCTTTAGTCGACTTTTTGGGTACCTATTGGAAAACAAAACCAAATTTAATTACTCACTTTAGTTATATAACTTTTCAGTTGCTATTGTTAAGGCAAATAACATATTTTTTAGGAAAGTAAGTAGCGAATTTAACAATTTCACGTTACATTAATGTATCTAATGAGCCGCTAGCCTTACGTGAAAGTAACCCACATCAACTGGATAAGCGTAGATAAATCATCGATCAACATAATCGAACGATCGGAATCACAATGGTTCATTAGAAACTGACATTTGGCGGTAGTCCTATAGAGTAGGGTTGTCGAGGCAAGAGTTTTCTTTAAAAAATAATTGGAAAAGAAAGTTGGTATTTCTTATGGTTATTATTATCCGTGTGGTGAAGGAGTAAGAATACAAATTGTCACCAACCCATCTCATCCCATAGGTGTCGTAAAAACCGACTAAGGGACTAACCGTGAAAATTTTCTTTAATAAATAAAAAGAAGGAAAACTTGAAATTAAACCCTACACCAATCCGTCTGGTCGGCGTGGTATTTGTAGGCCAAGTATGCCTCTGTCACGGGAGGAGGCCCGTCCCTGCAGTGGGACATTAATAGGCTGTTATGATGAGGAAAAGAAAGTAGTTTTTCTATATGTATAATCCTAAATGTAATATATGTTGATGCACTTGCAGTAAAGAATTTGTGCCATACACAAAATTGTCATCAGCCTGGATGTAATATCGTTTAAATTGATGTTAAGTTGTGTGTAAGTCCCCGTGACTTCTTCGTCAACTATATTTATATTTTTTAATCTTATGGCAGTGGTAGAGAAGCAATGAAATGGGCCACCTGATGGTACTGACTCACTTGGACGTAAGCAATGGAAGAGTAATGCGTGACGGAGGGATACTTTTTGATGAAATGGGGTGGTGACACACTGTATTCTTACTCCGTCACCACACGGAGAAAGACTAAGTCTTATAGGGTTGTAATTACACTAGATAAAACTAGACTACATAAAGAAAACGTAACATAATCTAGTATGTTAAGTTTGGATATAATACAAGAACACAACCCTAATGAGTAAAAAAACGCTCAATCACCATTTTTAATATGATCCAGGTAAAGTTGCAGTTGTCGATATGAATAGTAGCTGATTATATTGTTTCCTACCGGTATCGTGTTGATTCGTTACGGTAATACGAACGAAACGGCACCATCATTCGATACCTTGTAACACGGGGCGGTCGAAGGGTTAATTAAATGATTTGGTCACACTCACTACTTAGGGTTATGGATTTTTATACGATTTTTTTTAAACCAGTCAAATTTTGCTGGTTAAAAAAATTTGGCTGGTTCCAGGTAAAGGTAGGTATAGTATTTTCTACTGCATTTTTCACGACAGAGTTACTAGAAAGGTGGTAAAATTTAGCCTTAAGTAAGTATATGTTTTTATTACCACCACCACTAATGTTTAATGTAATGTAACACAAATTTTGTCACAACTCTGGTCTTCAAGCCTCGGCTTAGTTTGGAAACCACCGTTACCCCAGTAGACTGTTACAATACTAAATTTATGTCATTATACCACTAATACACCCTTAATATGTACCTAAATTTGATTTAATAGCAATCAAACTGTATGATAAAATTGCTAACACCGTGTTGCAAAAGAATACTTATGTGCACCAGGTAGAAATGACACTTAAAAGAAACCAAGGTCACCCCAAGCAACGCAAATTTAAAACCAAAAATTTGGAAATACTTTGCCTTCTATTTCAATTAATTATTGCGTATAACATCCGGTGACGAAGTAAGAATACAATATGTCACCACCCCATCTCATCCCATGGGTGTCTTAAAAACCGACTAAGGGACTATCTGTGAATATTATCTTTACGAAATAAAAAGTAGATAACTTAAAATTAAACCCTATACCAATCCGTCTGGCCAGCGTGGTATTAGTAGGACAAGTATCCCTCCGTCACGGGAGGAGGCCCGTCCCTGCAGTGGGACATTAATGGGCTGTTATGATGATTGCGTACAAATCTTTGACTCTTACTATTTTATTAAGAGTCAACAAGTATGTAGGTTCTTACCGCTACGCCATATTGTAGTCGTCATAACTGACATTTACGAAGGCGAAGCTGCATACCAAAGCTTAAAGGTTAGCCGCAAAGTTAATTGTAGATTATATTATCTAAGCACTTAATTAATTGATTAGTTTTATAGATAACTACTGATTGGTTAATGGGTTGGTCGGTAGCTAACACTTCACACATCAATAATGTAGAAATGTTAAAACTTACATGTCATGGGATAAGAATACAAGATGTTACTATGCTATTTCATTCGCTAAGGGTAGGTATACGGCAGACTAAAGAAAAATGTTCACATTAAATTACATAATAATAATTCTCATAACAGCCCATTAATGTCCCACTGCAGGGACGGTCCTCCTCCCATGACGGAGGGATACTTGGGCTACTAATACCACGCTGGCCAGACGGATTGGTATAGGGTTTAATTTCAAGTTTTCCTTCTTTTTATTTCGTAAAGATAATATTCACGGATAGCCCCTTAGTCGGTTTTTACGACACCCATGAGATGAGATGGTGTGGTGACATATTGTATTTTTACTCCGTCACTACACGGATTTAATAATAATTCTACCACTACCTAAATCGCTAAATAAATTGAGTTTTTTTATACTTTTCTCTTTATACCTCTTAAAATACGCAGAACGATTTGAAGAATTATATTCCTGCACACAATTATTTGCATTAAGTTGGAATCGAAACCATGACCTCTGCTTAGCAATTGACTATAACCACTTCGCCACCAAGGGCGGCAAGACTGGACCTTTTAGGTGGCGTTTA
Organism: Schrankia costaestrigalis; assembly: GCA_905475405.1. Classification (NCBI taxonomy): domain Eukaryota; kingdom Metazoa; phylum Arthropoda; class Insecta; order Lepidoptera; family Erebidae; genus Schrankia; species Schrankia costaestrigalis. Next base: position 20,945,488 of record FR997828.1, read on the forward strand.
CTACACCCACGGAATCCGTAACAACACTGTAATATAGGTCTTACCTATAACCAAATCTTTACCAGGTCATCGGTCTTTCGACCCCCTACATTTGAGTTAAAAAAAATCTATAATCGCGCCCTTTATCCTTAACAACAAATCTACGTCACTTTCACGAGATTAAACGTCAAATACGAGGGAACGGTTTTTAAATCGAAGGGATAGATCCCCAGGGCGTTAGGGACATAGAAAATAATAAATAAGATGTTGATTGGAGCACACCTATTGTTGTCATACAGTTAAGATGTATAAGGAAATTTTTAACCGACTTTGGAAACAGAAAGAGGGTAGTTTTAAAGGAAAAAGTTCTTATGCTTGATTTACACATCGACAAGTACAGTAGCGAGTTAACTTGCCTCATTGGCGAGTTAGGTCACTTTTTGAGTGTGGACGGCAAAAGCGATTTAAGTACTAAGTTGCCGATTAAGTTGATTTGAATACAGCTTTAATTAAGGATCGTAATATCTTGTAAGCATGTAAGATTTAGAACTTTATGTAAGACTTAGAATTGGATGGAATGAGCCAAATTGGTACCTAGTTCGCCTTTAATTAGTGGAATGGATCAGTAATCTATTTAATGTGGTGTTGTGTTATCAACCACAACGTCTGCCAGGTTAACCAATATACTCTAAGTTGTTTCTACGACACCCAGGGCCTATGAAATAAGATGGGCTGGTGAAATGTAAAAATGGTGATAAAACATTCTCACTCCTACACTCCAAAAAACCATAATAACAAAATTTATTAAAACCATTGAAATGAAATAATCACTGCACATCGAACCTGGCGGACCCCTTGCTAATTATTTTGTGACGACCAGTACAATAGCGTAACTACGTATACGCCGTTATATCAAGGGTGGGCCACTACACTGACGGGAGAAATCGTATTAAAATATAAGATATTAATCTCTGTTTGTTGGGGATTGCGGTGATTATGTTTTAAGGGTGTGTAAATGAGTACTTCTTTAATATTGTATTGTGATTTGTATGAGTGGTGATTTGTGAGTTCGGTTGTGTCATACTTTAGGTTTTGTGTGGTGATGGGGTAAGAATACAATGTCACCATTTCGCCTTATATTTTAGGTGTATTTAGCGCTTACTAACTTTGAAAACTTCATTGATATTATCATATATTGCCAAAAAAAATAACAAAAATTCTAAGTCTATTTTAAAGTTATTTTTACTAAACATTTATTGATTAAAAGAAAATACATTAATTACATTTTCCGTTTAATAGAGCATACTTCTCTCAAGTTAGTGATATATTATAAGTCCAAATTAGATAAGAAGATACCTAATTAGATTCTTATCTAAAAAACCATGCAATTTCTATAAATTATCCATATAATCATACCTACACGAAAATCAGCGTAAAATTGTAAAATTATTGGCGTAAAATTATAAATCTTAACACTTAGTATCGGTTTTTAATATTTAATACATCTTTTTTAAACCATAACATATGGTATGGATCCTTTTAAACTTTTTTAAAACGTTTTTTTTATGACAAACAAGTTGCTAATTTCCTAATATTAAATAAAACTATTAACACGGTTTATAATATGGATGTATCAGCATATTTTAGACCCAGTTAAGTTTTTTATGTGGTATGTAATGGTCCCATTTCACGGTATAAAGGGCCTAAGATCATTAGGGCTCGTAATACCCGAAAAGTATAAGATTTCATGCTCTATCCCCGTTGGACTGATGGAATCATTAGAAAGATGGGCGTTACTTCGGTAATTTTTGAAAATTTAGGGAAATTATGGGTATAAAATTGGATTTAATTTTGAAATTAAAATACGATGGCTGTTAAGTTTTTTACGGCAGATAAATACTGGCTGCGTACCTTCTGCTTTAACACAGCAATAATGATACAATAATTTTGCTTGATCTCTAGGTGTTGAACAACCGAGTTATTGACTCTGAAGCTCAGGTTCCGCTTTGCCACTTTATAAAGGGATATTTTGTTTATTGAGTCACATTTCAGTCAAAAGATATCAATACGACACTTTTTTGCTTATCCTAGGAGTGTTGTCTTTACCAATCTACCTGGCCAGCGTGGTATTAGTAGGTCAAGTATACCTCCGTCACGGGAGGAGACCCGTCCCTGCAGTGGGACATTAATGAGCTGTTATGATGAGGAACGCATTATATCTCCTCGAAAATTAAAGATAAGTAACTGTACCTAAAACCCGATACCTGGACGATATTAGCAGGCCAAGTTTTCCTGAAAAAGACCTGTTCCTGTACTATGATGTAGATGATGGTAAAAAAGAATTACCTGAGGATTAGGAGTAAGCGCAGCAGATATGGCGTTCTGCTGTGCAGCCGCGGCCGCTGCTGCCGCCATGCTTGCTCCTAATGGACCATATGCCGCACCGTAGTATCCGCCCATAGCTTGTCCCATACCACCTCCGGCCATACCTGGGGAAGAAAGATAATGTAAATTTGGGTAACAAAACATGACCAGCCTTAGATGGCCTTGAGTTGAGGAATTAAGAATATAAATAACTAGCTAGTACCCACTTCGTTAGGCCGCGAAAAAAACGCGTCACTTTTTTAAACATATATCATTACTGCTCCACTCCTATTAGTCATAGCGTGATACTACATAGTCTATGACACTCCCCGATAAATGGACTATTCAACATCGAAAGAATTTTTGAAATCGGTTCAGTAGATCCAGAGATTACCCCCTACAACGTCACATACACACAAACAAACAAACATACAAACACACAAACTTTACCTCTTTATAATATTAGTATAGGTAAATAAATATTTCTCACACATCGCCATCTAGTCCCAAACTAAGCAGAGCTTGTAGTATGGGTACTAGACAACGGATAAACATATTTAAATACTTTTTTTTGTTAGTAAATATTATACGTAGAAAACACCCAGTGCAAACAATCATGTTCATGCACACAAAGATTTGCATTGAGCGGGAAATTAACCCGAGACCTCTGCGTAGCAGTCATGTTATATAACCACTACGCCACAGAGGTCGTCATCACTTTCTGTCCTGATTGTCCTAAAAAGTATTTAAGCAAAAGTTAAATTGCTTCGTTGGCAAATAGGCTGAAATACTCATGACATGGAGTTGAGACAATCAATTGTGTGATCCATAAATTATTGGTATGATTTTGGAAGTGCTTTCTGTCATTTAATTTTATGTGTGGCTTCTATCATTAGTGCGAGATTTTTTAATCTAAAACGTTAAAGCCTAAACTAAAAAAATATATTACTGACAAATGAAAACTTGAGAATTTTATTCAAACTTTCTTAAGTGGAACTTTATGGAATTGTTAATAGACAAAAATCACAGCAGAATAATTACCTAATTAACCTTACACCGAACCAAACAACTGTCAAGAAAATCTATGGTCAGACCTTCTTTAACAAACATCAATAATTAAATACAGAATACAATAAACTATTCAAATCATTCCACAACAATTCCAAATTCAAAATATTTGTGAGAAGCACGGAATGTCTAATCTAATTCACAGGCAGTCGGCAAGTGGCCGTGGTAATGGACAGTACTCTACAGCACCGGCCATAATAGCCGACCGGGAACTCTGATTCGAGCACCAATTAATTATTTCATTGTGCTTTGAATAATCCCACCCTCGAGTGCTATTAACCAACGGTCAGTTCCTTAGAGGTGTTTATTAAATACGCCTTAGTTAGAACTAGTTTACGCTATTGATAAAATAATGAACTGGGATTTGTAATTGAAATGTATGATTTGTATGGATGGAAATAAGATATGGGTCTGGTTTTAGGAATGATAGTCATAAAGTATAAGTGTATAATGAAGATGTTTAGATCAAGTTATGTAAAATGTGGGGCTAATCCTTCTTTCAGAAACAACGTGACCAAAGGAAAAGTTTAATTGTCGTAAGACCAGCAATTCTTTTGTTAGAAGAAAGTCGAAAAGTTAAAGATATTTTCGGGTTACCAACAATTGGTTTAGAATCCGTTTTGGTATTATTATGTACTTTATTTCAGAAAAAGTTTTCCATACATTGGGTTAGTTGTTATATTGAAACTTAAAAATAACTTAAAGCTTAGCTTAGTGAAACATTTACAATAAAATCTATCTTACATGGCTATAGATATGGGAAAGAAAAATAAAGTTATTTAATAGTTTATTACCGAGTTATTTTCTATTCTTCGTATTTTATTATCAATGATTTTCTAGATTGCCAGGTATAAAAAAATTAAATCGATTAAATTAGAATTAAATTGTGCCTACCAATCGACGTCAAATTTACAATACATTGTCATATCTCTCGCGCCGAAATATATTAATAATACGACTAAATTAGGATGTCACGACAATCTAACCACTCATAATGCTATTACGTGTAAATCGAAATACACTTCATGTCCCGGTTGAAATATTCGAATATAGAATTTAAATAAAAATATATGAGACACCCTCATTGTGGTGACGTCAATCGAATCTACAATATATTATAAACCAAGTCAAAATTACAATGCACCTTATTAAAATGACAATGAATTCTATAACTAAACGTTTAAGGTGCAAAATCGTGGTGAGGTTTATTTTGCGAAGCGCAAAGGTTTTTAGAAAGGGACGATTGAGTTTTTATTTATTATATTTATAATTAAATTCCCTGTCATCTCTTGTGGGTATCTGGTCTCCTGGTATTGGCGTGCGGCCGATGGATTTCTTTTTTCAAAAGTTTTGCATGAAATATTGACTTTTGAGTTTTTATATTGACATGTTGACAGCTTGATGTTTTTTAATGAAAACGTGTTAAAAGAAAAATTATGATTATTTTTAATTCTTTAAAAGAGATTGGGCAAAAATAACCCAGAACCAACAGGAACAAAATATATGCCGGGTTATTAGTCTTGCTATGAGAAACATTTTAATATAAAAAAATCTCTCCTAGGTGCTGTCCAACTGTAATTACACACAGTTAAAATACAGTTTTTTTCTATTTCATAACTCTAATAAAAACAAAGAAATACATGTAACGTTATCTAATTGATATTAACAGACCGACCCAACCATTCTATCGTCTTTACTCGCTACAAAAAAATACATAAGCCTGCGTCATGCGCAGATTTAGGTATTATTTTACTTTTTCACTCTTACACCACATGTATTACGGGGTGTCCTGCGTGGGCGAGGAATGAATGAATGAATGAATGAATTTAAAGGAATGAAGGAAGGAAAGCGACACGATGCGACGCGATTCTACACGTGACAAGTGTTCTACATGATTACGTCACGTCTCGTCGCAGACCGTCACATAGGACACAAGTAGGGTACACCGTTGATTTGATGGCGTACGTCGCGTTCGTCGACCACGTAGGACACCGCGTTAGACAGAGATGACACTTTGTTAAATTAAATCATTTAGGAGAATATGTCGTACAGAATCGTGTATCCACGGTATGCGTACGTTAGGGAGCTGTTCTCATATGATAAGTGTAATATATTATTTAGGTCACGCTAGACATGTAGGCATAGAACAGCCTGCAAGTCCAATGGATTTTTTTTTTCTTATTAAAAAAGACAACTCCCGCACTAGGGGTCATGCCCTGTGTCGCAGGGACTGTTTACAAACATCAATTAACGGACACAAAGAACACCCAGACTCAGGACAATGGTTTGTGGATCTCACAAATAATTGTCCTGCGTGGGGATCGAACCCACAACCTCGTGTACGGCAACCGCTTGCGCTACCGTCGCGCCACCGAGGTCGTTGGTCGATTTCGTGATTGTTGACTTATAGATGGTTATCCGCGTAGTGATGGAGTAAGAATATAATATGAGGTGGTGACTCCATCTCATCCCATGGGTGTCGTAAAACCCGACAAAGGGACTATCCGTGAATATTATCTTTACGAAATAAAAAGAAGAAAAACTTGAAATTATACCCTATACCAGTCCGTCAGGCCAGCGTGGAATTAGTAAGCCAAGTATCCCTCCGTCACGGGAGGAGGCCCGTCCCTGCAGCGGGACAAAAATGATGTATTATTAAACATTAAAACACATAACGTAGTTTTCATTCATAGCTGTTATAAGCCTTATATTTCTTATACCCCATACATATTCAATAAACAAATAATGAAAATTATATAAGTTTAACATGTGTAATAATGAGGGATATATATTAGTTCTGTTGGTCCTGGGTTTTTTTTGTATGAAATTTGCCCATTGTCCTTTAATGATTTTATTTTTTACATTATAATGTCTAACATCAAAAGCTGGTGATTTTTTCAGTCCATTTGGGTGTAGCTTATTATTATTATTTCTATTCAATTCCTATTTACGTATTTCCAAAAGTTTCTACAATTCCATTATTTTTTTCTGATCAAATTCGTTGCTGTTTCCAAGGCGACAAGAAAAAGCTTCTTGTGATTTACGAAATATAAAGCACGATACTTTTGCCGTGCGATATCATTTACGAAATATAAAGCACGATACTTTTGCCGTGCGATATCATTTACGAAATATAAAGCACGATACTTTTGCCGTGCGATATCATTTACGAAATATAAAGCACGATACTTTTGCCGTGCGATATCATTTACGAAATATAAAGCACGATACTTTTGCCGTGCGATATCATTTACGAAATATAAAGCACGATACTTTTGCCGTGCGATATCATTTACGAAATATAAAGCACGATACTTTTGCCGTGCGATATCATTTACGAAATATAAAGCACGATACTTTTGCCGTGCGATATCATTTACGAAATATAAAGCACGATACTTTTGCCGTGCGATATCATTTACGAAATATAAAGCACGATACTTTTGCCGTGCGATATCAAAGTGTTGTTTTCCTAGCTTATATAAATAAATTGCGGGATAAAAGGTGTGATCACCCTTTAAAAAAGTTTTCCTTAAAACGAGTAAGTATAAACAAAGAAACATTACAAAAACATTTTTTCCAAAAGGGGTGCATTTTAGTAAAAAGGTCAACTGCTTGCACGTGTCCGAAACATCAAAAGAAAACCTCCAAATGCTATAAGCAATAAATACGAATATATATTTTTTTTTTCGAAAAATTTTCCCCAATAAAATTCATAAACATTTATAACTCTTAGGTACTTTTCAAAAAGTTTTCACAAAGTAACAATGGGGCCTATTTTAATAATAACCCTTTCAACGTACCAACTTTTCAACTTCAAACCAAATCTCGGAATAAAAAAGGCCACAGAGAAAACTCTTAGGGAAGTTTTCGTGTGTTTTAATTAAAATTAGTCATTAAATGTCGCATTTTAACGGTTTCTGTAAACCCTTGGTAGGAATTAATTGGCTTTTTGTTCGGTCTGTTCGACCAACAGCGGGTTAATTTAAGGTTAACATAACCTTTGATATTGTTTGGCTTCGATACGTTACTGTACTAGGAAATTATCGTTATGGGGCACTTTTGTTGGTAATTAAATAAATACTAAATGAATCGCTTCATGGAATCCTACATGACTTTAGTAGTTACTTTGCTAAAACACCTCTCTTTATGTAATGGATAAAACTTAAACTTTTACGGGACGTAAAAACAGGTATGCTTCCAACTCATGGACTGTTTCGTATTTTATAATAATAGCTGTCCATAAATGTAAGGACATCCCTCTTCTATGTATGGTAAGAAACTCGACCTACAGATATAAGGTCGAATGGACGATTGGTTGATACCTATAAGATAAGATAATGTTTATTCAGGAAACTTATGAGCTAGAATTTACATGGTATATGAATTTTACTTAATTAGTTCACATTTATTTTAGTTACCTGAACTAGGTGAAACCTGTGTTTCAGGTACAAAACCCCTTTAAAACCTATGACCTATGACCAAGCCTAATGCTTTCTTGCTTGAGATATTGACTGTTTAGTAAGTAAGTTTTACAATAGCTTCGGTATGTTGTGTCCACCTATATTTTAAAAACGTCACCACAGGGATTTTGCAAATATAAATGTTCTTTTTTCAAAATCTTGCAACAACTTTTTTTATTCTATCTTTCAAAAATAAAATGAAGAACGAATTCGAAATTCAAAAAATAAATATTATATAACCGTTGAACCACATTAGTAATAAGCCGTAGACACACCGGTCAGTCGATAAATCACCTTACCATACAAAAAAGTAACGATTTTCCGAAAAATTTAACACATTCGGAATATAAAAGAGAGTAGAGAATAAAAAGGGAGTACTATTGAAAAGGAAACCCGTAGGAAAATCCCATTTAGCCGGTGTCCGACCTTTCTACCGATCCGATTACAAAGGAGTTAGCTATATTTACATATTCAGAAGATGGTCATCATGAATGGTTCGATTGTGAACTGACATAGGTGAAGCCCGTATGAAATTACTTGTATTGTGTAATAGCTTTTTTTTTCTTTTTGGACAAACAGTGTTTGTGTGAGGGTTGTTTCTAATCAACTGTTTTTTTTATGTAAGTATGTATAATATTTTGTACATTTATCAATTCTCGACTTTCAGACCACTTTCCGTTTATTACGCCAGGCAAAAACAAAATTATCTTATTATGAAATACAGTGATATATCACAGCTCAGCAGCACACGACTAAAAAAGTCTAGGTTAGGTATATCACAATAAAAATCATTATAGTGGGGGCTTTCTTTTAAAAATAATATTATAAAAAAAAATATACCTTAATAGGTATATTTTTTTTATAATATTATACGATATTTATATTGTTTAATAACAATATAAATATCGTCTTAACCAAATTACATAAATCCAATAACGCACTGAACCCTAAAGTTTACGAAGGACGCTACCGAATGACAAGGAGGGTGAATTTTCGCCGTTTCATATAACCAGGGAGCACCCACAGACGTACTTAACTAACCGTGGTTAAATTGATAGATTAGCCGCGATTCGTGCAAATCATCCTAATCATTGTTTGAAAATATTTATGTATGTATTTGATAGTATAATATTCCGTATCATTCAGATTAGTTACAGGTTGGTGAATGTTGTTACTTAATAAGAAACTTCTTAGGAATAAGGAGATGTGCAGGAGAACCAATTACAGTGCTTATGATTGTAATATTAAAGTGGAAATGGACAGGGCGTAAAGTACGTGTGATTGAAAGCTTGTGGTGGATCTACGGCCTGGTGTTTTTTTTTGTTACCTATCAAAGTCGTGAGAGGTCCGGGGATGAGGAACATAGGAGCATACATAGTGAAATCGTATAATAATTTCAAAAATAGCCTCATTGATCTCTACATTTTTTGTCATTAAAGATAATGCGTTTCTATAATTCGAACAAAAAAGGGAAATAAAAAAAAAAAACATAAACAAAACGACAACTCATTTCCTAGAGCCATAAACAAAAAATTCTTGCTCCGCACGTCTACTCCCCCCAACGGTCGACGCTCAACTGTCATGTAAATGACGTCACGTGACCGGAAGTAGTTTGGCGGTGGGGGGAGGGGCTTCCGGCGACGCACGCGATTGGACACTTCCGTTCAGTAACAAACTGCTGGTACATAATATGCTAATCATGAATAAGCAATTTATTGGATTATTGTATGGATTAGTGCCTGAATGTTTTGATTGTAAGTGTGGATTAGAGGTTTCCATTTTTATAACAACAATGATTTGTTTCATAATACCAAAAATAGAAGGGATTTGTGTTATTATTATACATGTTATTACATAATTTATAATATTTACATGTTTTATTTTTGTACATGTTGTTTTTATGTTTCAAAACATTAATTAGGTAGTCATATAGTAAAGAATTTATACCATTTCCTTCAACAGAGTAGCTCATTACTGTCCCACTGCAGGAATAGGCCATCTTCTATGACGGAGAGACAATTGTCCTACCAATAGCTTTTTAAATTAAGTAATTTTATTAAGTTTTTTTTTATTTTTTTGATTAAAGATTTATAAATATAAGATATTTCCCTTACTTTTACGATAAAATCGGAAGAACATGAGAGGTTACACGGATTTGACTTTTAATATGAATTATTTCGAAAAAGCAAATTCCCTACATTTTCTTTTCTATCACACAAATAATACAAAACAATAGCCTTGAAACAAATAAATAAGACATAATGAAATAAAAGCTATTTAAAATAAAGACAAAAGTAATCAAACAGGAATACAAAAGGTATTGCTACGTCAATTACTTTACAATATTATAAATAAATAGAACAATAAAAAGAAAAACATTTAATAATCAATACAACATACGCAAATCGTATACAAATATATTTCATTGTTAGTTAATTTACATAACAATTACTTATTATGTTTTAAGTTATATGCACAATATTGTCGTTTAGGTAGAAACGTCACAGGGTAATAATAATACTTATTAATTTTCTTATTATAACATAAATTCACACCTACGTTATGGTTGCATATCTTTATATTTTTAATAAACGCCATCTCTTATGTTTAAGGAAACTTAAAATTATCTATTGAAAACATGTAGCAATAATCCTTTTGATGTAGTAACCATTCGAATCGGTCTTGGCCAGCAAGGGTACCCAACAATGTAACTAGCGATATAGTGATATGACCCGCGCTTTTGATTGTGTCAACTATCACTATCATAGCCAAAGTGGAGTCACTGCGCTTACTGCATTTAATTATTTATTTGGCGTTGGACTTCATTATTGTTTTAATAATTTTTTATTTCATTTTATTGTTTTAATTTATTTTGTATTCTTAATCAAATTGTCTGAATTTAATAAAATTATTGTTACTGTTATTATAATAATTATATTTAAATTTGTACACCAATCACTGGCTGAACATTATGATACTATGTATAATTTTGTTACATCCTGCATCTAATGTAACACTATGTTCCAACAAATGAATCATTAATTATCTTATCTAACATTGTCAATGTCCCTTGCTAATAAAATGACCTTTCACTAATATGAATGATCTTCCAGGACTGTGTCGCTATTTAGAAACTTTCCAATGCCAAAATGAACTATTTTACAGTACATTGCAGGAATTGGCCTACTTATCTAACAAGAAAAATATCGTAAATAATTACTACCTACAAGATGGGTTATTTAGGGCTGTATGTTTTTCCTTTCTTTTCGTAAAGACAACATCTGCGAACTATTTCTAAACCTTTTACAATAACCATAGGATGTGATAGGGTGGTAACATATCCATCCCATATCCCCCCACCACAAAAAGTCGTAATTAACATTACTTAGTTAATAAAACACAGTGAACACATTCCTTTACAATAAAGAATAAACATTCTGTACCATTAAACAAAAGCGCCATTGTTATAACAATGTAGTAACACTTGTTTAAATACATTTAGTTTAAAAGACAAATAGTCACATTTTGAAGTAATACAAATGAATACTATTATATTTGTAACTGATTTTGTTTGTGTGGAATGTTTAAATGGATTTCAAATGAAAATATTTTTTATTAAAAAGAGTTCCCTACTTCAGAGTTGAGGTCGATTATAATACCTGCATATTTATAAAATAAACAATTTTTCTTTCTTTCATATAAATAATAATACATACCTACATTTATTACTGAAATAAAAACCAACATACTTCACCAATTTTCATAAGTTTTGTATGGGACCAATTTAGAATAACCCTTACCTACCTCAAAACAAAATTGCTTTTTTGTAAAATGGCCAAATTGAGACTCAAGAAAATAATTTGAGGACCACACTAATAATTGTTTTGCGTGGGATTCGTACCCACGACCTCGAACATGTCAGCCGCATTCACAACTAATGTTGTCTAACTAATAACTACAATATAATGTATATATTTATAAACACGAACCTATCAATTTCGTTCCTAATTACCCGCAATGGGCGTCTAACGTGCGCTTGCACTTACTTTAGCGCTTAACCCTACAAGTGACGTCACGAGCCACGTGACCGCCACACGACCGTTACGTTTAAACGAATCGTGTTCCAAAAAGTTCGTAAGTGGATTGTATTATTCTGTATTTATTTTGTTTAGTTAGGGAAAATAAAAGTATTTTATTTGTTTCTTATTTATACAGGATGTTAAGGAAAATGTAAGTAATTTATTGGTTTTTTTATTTGAACTCATGTATACCCTGTACATGAGTTTGATAAATTTCATTAAACACAAAGTAAAGCATAACTTTACTAAGCAAGAACTACTAAAAAGACTATTATTTATGTAATTATTTTAAAGTTTTTTTGTTTCATAGAGGTAAAAAATAAAGGGCACTAATAAAAGGTACTTAACTACATAAATTAAAAACAACCAAATTAGCCAGTTCTTAGTCTAAAGCTTTTAAACGACATTTTAACTAATCTGATGCTGTGGCATCAATTCAGTAGTTTGTATTCTTATAAAACATTGATGCTGTGTAAAAAATAACCAAATTATAAATTGTAAAAAAAATCGGACAAGATTCATGTATACCTAACATATTAGCCACTAAAGTATTAATACAGAAAAAACGTCCCTAATACTAATTAAAACATCTACATTCATATTAAAAATCATTTTCTACCAGTGAAAGTAATTATTCACCCCTAGTTTTATGTTACGACATAAATTCACTACTGCAATTAACTTAAAAGCCATGTTAGTGCAAAGTGTGGCACGACCCTTAAATAAGGGTCAGGATACACGTGCCGACTCCGCCCACGTTTAGTATGCCGACCGCAATTGAGACAACTAAAAAAATATTTAAGTTGGGTAATTTTCTAATGGGGCTATTTATTTTGTCTGTGACTTTATGTATCAGTTGACAGAGAAATTATAGGTATATAATGTGATCAACTCATCCCATCCCGTGGGTGTTGTTAAGGCTGACTAAGGGAGAATTTATATTGGCATTATCTCTGTAAATAAATGAAGAAACACTTGACACAATCATCATAACAGCCCATTAATGTCCCACTGCAGGGACGGGCCTCCTCCCGAGACGGAGGGATACTTGGCCTACTCATACCACGCTGGCCAGACGGATTGGTATAGGGTTTAATCTCAAGTTTTCCTTCTTTTTACTTCGTAAAGATAATATTTACGGTTGGTCCCTTAGTCGGTTTTTACGACGCCCCTGGGATGAGGTGGGGTGGTGACATTTTGTATTCTTACTCCGTCACCACACGGACACAATACCTTGTACAAACTACTTTTGAATAACAAGATATCTGTAGATCAAGTTCAACTATGGCAATAGTAAAGGTTTGGTTGCAACTATAGCAATTATATCTGCAGTGGGACATAAAAACTATTTCAGATACGAATTCCAGAATAGGGTTCTGAAGAATAAGCTCCGAACAGGATGCGAATACACAGACATAACATTTAAATAAAGAACACCCCACTCAACTAAAGCTTAGTACACAACACAGTACTTACGAAAAATGCTTACCTACATCACAAGGAACTTAACAAAAGATATTCCAAATATGAAAAGCGAAAATGGAACGCATAGTTTAAACCGCCTTGACTGCTTTTGACAGTTGACAGTTTTCACTGTCACATTGACAATGGGGTTAGTTGGGGTGCGTCAGCAGGGGGCTACACCATAGACGTGCGATTAAAATTATTGAAAGATTTCCCATTGAAACGTGTAGTTATTGAATTTTTAAAGGGTTGTTTTTAATGTTGTGTTCCTATTGTTGGAAGGAAGTCAATGGAATAAGAATGGTGTAAATTTTCCTTCTTTTGGTTTCGTAGAGATGATTTCTGTAAGCTGCAAATTTTACTTCATAATATTTTGTGTTGAAACACCAAGTAAGTATTCATAGTTTTCTCCTCAAAGAGCAAATACTTTAAGTTAAATATTACGAGTAAAAATAAGTTAAAAGATTGGTTACTTAATTTGCTTTTTATTGATCTATCGTTATTTTAATAATAAATTGCGTCAATAATTTAAAGTAATAGGACCACAAATCATTTCAAAAGTAAATGTTATTTTTTCTATAATTGTGTCATACACCATCATAAAATTTCGATATAAATGGTACTAATACTTTCAACATATATAGTAATTTATATAAAAAATTTAATGTTCCTACTTACTTCTATCACATAACCCATAAAAATTGAAGCAAACCTACATTTTGCTGCCTTTTAAAATTTAATAACCACTCAAAAATGTACACAAATCAATATACTTAATGTAACATAATTATTATAATACCGACTCGCAAAGGACTACAATGAAAGCTATTCATTATAAAGAAAGCTCTCCATTATAAATAAATATATAGAAAGCTTTCAATTATAAAAAAAAATGTTTCACAATACGCATAAAGCGTATCATAATAGGTACGATGTCGTATTAGTCTATGATTACTACGCTGCCATAAATATAACATACTTTTTATAGTTCACCATAGACATTATTTCAGTAAATAGTTTAGTGAATATAAAAATTATTTGTGATATAAAAAACATGTAAAAGTTATTCGTTTACAGCATTTTCGAAGTCACGATTTTGTCGTGGCGCTGTGGGAGTGCGTTTTTGTCGTTGAGGCGACTGACCTGAATGCTGCGTTTAGTGTTACGAGTTACTCGCGCCAGTTATACTTATATGTGCTATTGTAATGACAGTAGTAAAATATTAGTAGGTATATAAGATAGTACTGCCAGTGGTGACGGTGTAAGCATTAATAGTGTTACTATCCCTCATCCAAAACTAGTAAAAGCTAAATCATCATGATAACAGCCCATTAATGTCCCACTACAGGGACGGGCCTCTTCACGTGACGGAGGGGTACTAGGCCTACTAATACCACGCTGGCCAGACGGATTGGTATAGGATTTAATTTCAAGTTTTTCTTCTTTTTATTTCGTAAAGATTAATATGCACGGATAGTCCCTTAGTCGGTTTTTATGACACTCATGGGATGAGATAGGGTAGTGACATATTGTATTCTTACTCCGTCACCACACGGAGTAAAAGTTATATACTTTTACGCAAACAAGGAAGAAAAACTTGAGATTAACGCTAATGTGCTCTACACCGTTATGTACCTAAATGTATAATTCTGATCTGTTTCAGAGATTAAAACAAAATATTTTGGAAAAGATGGTCCTTAAACTCTATCAGTATGATTGCAACTTTTATCAAGTCTCCAGGAGCGTTGGTGATGCATAAATATGCAAAGCCTAAGTATTAGAAAAAATAAAATAAATACTTGTAAACTGTTCCCGTGATAAAAGCTTGATGTATGCATAACTTTGAACAATTAAATATTAGAAAAGGACATAAAATTCACTACGAAAGCAGGAAATTCTATCATCATAACAGCCCATTAATGTCCCACTGCAGGGACGGGCCTCCTCCCGTGACGGAGGCATACTTGGCCTACTAATACCACGCTGGCCAGACGGATTGGTATAGGGTTTAATTTCAAGTTTTCCTTCTTTTTATTTCGTAAAGATAATATTCACGGATAAGTGGATTTCTCTAAGATAAGAGGAAATTCTATAATTTGATATAAATGCAGTTACCATTTAGATTAAGTACGGCACTTACTTCTTCATGATTATTATAGTCTATAAATGTCCCATTGTATGAGAAACTTGGACTAGTGGTATCATGCTAGCTTAACGGGTTGCTAATCGGGTTGTGTGTGTTTGCTAAAGATTGCCAAGTACCATTATCGTATTTGCCTATACCAATCCGTCTGGCCAGCGCGTGGCATTAGTAGGCCAAGGATCCCTCCGTCATGGGAGGAGGCCTGTCCCTGCAGTGGGGCATTAATGGGCTGTTATGATTATCGTATTTTACGATATGATTGCAGTGAGATTGGGTACCTTACACTGTTTATGAAACCATCACAAAATAAACAAACGCTTCTAAACGCCAACCAAAAACATGTAAGTAAGTGAAGTTAGACCTAAGTATTACAAAATAGAAATATGACAAAAAGTGTTCCATACTCTACTTGCTTTATAAAAATATCAACAATACACTTGCAGACTAAACGAGGCACGACTATTGTGTAATCCCAATTCGGCTATGGCGGAATCGATGACATTCAATGAATAGGCTGATAACGTCCAACACAGGCCCTTTTGTATCTCCTATAGTTATTTGGACAGAAAATTGTACTCTCACTATATAAAAGATTGTTTGGTGAAAGAATTAAAAAAAAAATGTACTATTCTTAGGACATTCGACCGCTAAGAGTTTCTTGTGGTTATATAAATATTTGTATAGTTTTATACTAAGCTAAAATAAAACATTTGTTGTTTCCTTTGGAAAGCCAAATTTTTGTCTATCGCTGGAGTATGTGGCAATGGCAAATAGATTGGACCAGAAGGCGCCAGGCCCCCTTGTAGATCCCTGACTAGATATCATTTCGTGGCACTCATGCACCGAAGGATCTTAAGCCTTTTAGCAACTTAAATTATAAAAAAAAGTATAATAGGTAATCCCGCTCATTCAAAGTTGCCGTCCAAAATTATACATTTTAAAGGCTTTTACATTATAATTCGGAGTTAAAAGATCAAAACTGCAATAACTTAAAAAAACTGCAATAAAACGCAATAAACAAAAGGTTTTACAACACTAAATTGTAGCGAACATTAGTAATTTGTTCCTTTTATAGGACACTGGAAGTTTATTTGTTACAATGTTGATAATTATGCAGATTAGGGCTTTAGTAAGTTATTTTGTTAGGCACTTATTTATTACATAAAGATATGCAACATATTATCCTTCAGTCCCCATCAGAAATTCAGTGTCCCAGTGCAGGGACGGGTCTTTTTGCACTAACTTGCTCAGGAGATACCGTTATGGCCGAACAGATTTGGGATTTCCTGTCTCTCCTCAGATCTTCTATTAAGTACTATAATATTCACGAGACGAGACTTCATACAGCGACTACATTATGTATTCTTACAAATACTTAAGACTACAACAAAGTACTGTTTGGACAGTAGAAATTATTATTTCCTACTTGAAGAAAGAAATCATGTCACCAAGTCGACTGGTATTAGATTGCGTGAATTGTTTGGCGTGGTATTGAAAGAGAAACTTCTCCTTGCTAACCTTTCATCATAACAGCCCATTAATGTCCCGCTGCAGGGACGCGCCTCCTCCCGTGACGGAGGGGTACTTGGCCTACTAATATTACGCTGGCTAGACGGATTGGTATAGGGTTTAATTTCAAGTTTTCCTTCTTTTTACTTTGTAATGATAATATTTACGGTTAGTCCCTTGTTCGGTTTTTACTACACCCATGGGATGAGATGGGGTGGTGACATATTGTATTCTTACTCCGTCACCACAAAGAAATCCTGACCTTTAGGGGCTAGTAAAAAAAACTACATTTATCGCTTACCAGCTCTAAGTGCGTCCATAGGTACACTGGGATAAGGAATGGAGTACGGATACCCTTCCTTCCTCAAAGTCTTCGGCTTCCTCCTTGGTCTATACTTGTAGTCTGGGTGTTCTTTCATGTGCATAGCTCTGATGCGTTTAGCCTCATCTATAAATGGTCTTTTCTCGTCTTCTGTTAGGAGTTTCCATTCAGCGCCTGGGGAAAAAAAGAAGAATTCAGGTTAAGTTTAACAGGCATAAAGTCATTTTAGAAGTATTTTTTGTTTAATTCCGGTCCCGGCTTGAACAAATCTCGACACCATTTTGCCTACTAAACAAGCCGTCGAAGGAGAAGAATATAATTATTTGAAATAACCATAGACAATAAATAGAACAGACCTAATTAAGTACATTAGTTAAGTAGGTGCTAACACTTATTGTACAAAAACCAAACTATTAAACATAGAGAAACAAAAAGCAGAAAAGTAATTTGCCCTAACCATCCTTCATTGCGAAAACAATACATTGAATCGATACAATAATCGAACGACCTGTCTCCCAGCCGATTCAAGAGACCAACCCTTTGTCTCCCCCCATTTATAGAAGGCTGTATTCATCCACCGTGGAGGGGCGCCATCGGCCATTCAAACAGACAAGACAATCCCAATTCAGCCGGGTATAAAAGGGAAAACAATGTCGCTAACATAGAAAGGAACAATCCGGCTCGGAGGACCATCGGTACTCTCGCTCGCACCTACAAAAACTTTCATAAGAGAGAATGAGGGGATCAGAAGAATGAAAGCGTCGCCTAATGACGAATTTGCGCTTTTCATTCCACAACAGAAGTTTTTCCCGGTTCCTCAATATTATTATGTCGATACTTTAGGGTGGGTTTTCTCCTCTTTTATCGGTAGGGATGATAGGATCGTGTGCTTAGTAACGACAATGGTATAAAAGACTAATGTTCTATTAAAATTACGTCGACAATTTCGTGATTGTTTGGTAAAAAACTGGCTCTTTTCGAACCATCGAGACGACATAGAATATTAAATGTTCAGGCCAATTTTAAGATAGGACTGTGTCGGTAATAATTTAGTCTGCATGATACTATATTTTTAAGCGTACTTTGTTAACATCATTCCCATGTTAACTAAGGGATTTTTATACATGGTGCATAATAATTGACGATCTTGGTGGCGCGATGGTAGCGCAAGCGGCTGCCGTGCACGAGGTTGTGTGTTCTATCCCCACGCAGGACAATTTTTTTTTTTTTTTTAAAAAAAACAACTATCGCACTAGGGATCATGCCCTGTGTCGCGGGGACCTTTTACAAACATCAATTAACGGACACAAAGAACACCCAGACCAGGACAATAATTTGTGGAACTCACAAATTATTGTCCTGCGTGGGGATCGAACCCACAACCTCTTGCACGGCAGCCGCTTGCGCTACCGTCGCGCCACCGAGGTCGTCAGATGGGCGTCATTATGAGTGGGATCCACAAATTATTGTCCTGAGTCTGGGTATTCTTTGTGTCCGTTAAATTGATATTTGTAAAAGTCCCCGCGACACAGGGCATGATTCTTAGTGCGGGAGTTGTCTTTAAAAAAAATATATTACTTAGTGGCCAGTATGGTATACAATTATACATTAGCCAATTTTCCCTCCCAAAGGAGGTCTGTTTCTGCAGGGGTACATAAACATTTTTATTCTTCTCCAATGGTCAATCATTGGTATGATCTTGTAATTAGTACGAGTACCTACCGTTCAGAAGGTTTGTAGAAGGTTTAAAACCAAAATGACGAAGGTACAGCGTCAAACAAATTTCATACAGACAACCTCTGTGGCGATTATATCAACAAACAGTAATGCATGTTTACAAATCATATAAAATGGTGATAACATGTCATTTATCCGTGTGGTGACGGAGTAAGAATACAATATGTCACCACCCCATGAGATGGGGTGGTGGGCAGCTTAGAAGACTGTAGCAGAGTATTTATGAATTTAATTCATTACTGATTCGTTTTGGAGGCGAATATTTCATAAATGTGAAATTTAGTACAGTCAAAACTTTTTTGTAGTCAACAAGTTCGAATGTACTGAATTTAAGCATATTCTTTGGTTTCAAAAATAAAAATTAGCATTTGTGTGCCCACACGGTTAATAAACGGCAAATTTATTGACAATTTATTTTATAATACACGTAAATATTCACAAGATATTCTAGAGTTTGCAATATCAGATCACACAGCCCAATTATTCACTACGACTGTAAAATATACGAAACTAGTAATTGGGCCTTTTTCACCTTCACCAATAGCATTGATCCCGGTGATATCTAAGATATTTCAAATAGTTATCTACTAGTCCTTGTGTATTTGTTTTGAATTCAATGGTCTTCTTGCAGACGAACAGATTGTGTTTAGTTTTTTAAATAAAAATATCAGCGTTGCAATTTACAATTTCTTAAGTGTGGTGACGGAGTAAGAATACAAATATCTCACCACCCCATCTCATCCCATGGGTGTCGTAAAAACCGACTAAGGGAATAACCGTAACTACTATCTTTACGAAATAAAAAGAAGGAAAACTTAAAATTAAACCCTATACCAATCCGTCTGACCAGTGTGGTATTAGTAGGCCAAGTATCCCTCCGTCACGGGAGGAGGCCCGTCCCTGCAGTGGGACATTAATGGGCTGTTATGATGAACATGTCATTATGTTCTTTCTATCGGTCGAAAGGTCCAGCTGAACTTTACCTTACCTCATGGAAATTTAATATATTTCGCGTTAAAACAAAACAATACAACAAACTATACTATTTTTCAGATCTTATGGGTACGGTGACGTTTAGTATTTGTCATTACTAGAGATGTAGTAACACTAAAATCGTTTTTAAAAATACCGATTCTATATCTAACCGATATAATTTACAAACAAGAATAAATCGATTATGGGTACAAAATAAGAAACTAATCTTTTTTTAAATATTTATTAATTATGCCGAATCAATGCGTGATTCATCTGATGAACAGCTTGATGAATTACTTGATTCGTCACTTACATGACATAATAAGCGAAAGTCTACTGAATTGTCTAATTTGATGTCTCTTCCTCTCACAGTCATGAAGTATTAGATTTTTGTTTTTTCCAATCATCGGCAGTTACGTGGTCACAGGTCACAGGCCTCTTTTAATAATGACATCATCAAGATTTTATCGCTATGACGTACGAATCCCGCCAAAAAAAAACTTGCGGCCTATCCTCGTAAAAACTAATATTGAGTTATAAGACAACTGAAATTATTATATTAATTTCTATAATAATAAAAAAAATTTAATCGATTTAATCAATTTTATAAAAAACCATTCGATTTTAACAATTTTATTGTGTCAATCTCTATTGAAATTCGTTCCGAGTCGCGCATACGATTTTAAAATTTATATGTTTATATTTTACATATTTATTAGGGTTGAAGATGGAATATAAAACAAATATTTTATATAATTTAATTATATATAAACGTCTAAATAATATTTTTAATTTTTTATCAGTTCGGATTCATAAATTGATAGCTTTTATTTTTAAATTCTACAAAAGTAAACTAAGTAACATGGAAAAGATCAAATGTCACCGTACCTTTCCTGTCTGATAATGACTATACTAACATTTACTCTTAGCATAGAACAAATACCTTCTTTATTTCAAATACAAAAGACACTGTGTCTTCCATCTAAAGCGATCGTGACACAAATTGTATGCTGACAAGCATGCACAGAAGCAGTTGGAAAGTGTATTTGTTCTTACACTCGTTTGTTTTACCTATTGTATTGGTAATGAATGCAAGATGTAATTAGCTAATATTTACTGCAATAAACCTTTGTTTTACATCTAAGTACTTGAAAATACATCCACTTAAGAACTAGCCTTATATTGGAGGGTCTTTAGTCGGATTTTACGACAAACGTGGTACGACATGGGATAGTGACAAAATGTTCCTTCTACACTGGGAATCCATATCTTTGTATACACGTATCATAAAAACTACAGAACTATCTAATCCAAGGATGTCATAAAAAGAGACTAAGGCCTACAGACTAAAACTTACTCACTATTGTGACACAAATTGTATGCTGACAACCATGCACAGAAGTGCATTTTGTTCCTACAGTTGTCGTTTGTTTACCTATTGTCTTGCTAACGAATGCAAGATGTAATTAGCTAATATTGAATATTTGTTTCTGAACGCACTTGTGTATACAAAGATTTGTATGGTTACACAACGCCATCTAGTCCTAAACTAAGCCGAGCTTTTACTATGCCTACAACAGATAAACATACTTAAACACTTTTTTTTCTGTACATACATACATATTATACATAGAAAACACCAAGACCAATGCAAATAATCATGTTCATGCACACAAAGATTTGCATTGAGCGGGAATCGAATCCGAGACCTCTGCGTAGCAGTCATGTTATAGAACCACTACGCCACAGAGGTCGTAATATCAAAAGTAGCTTTTCTAACCTCTTGGTTACAAAGCCTACCTAAACTAATATTAAGGATTGTGAAGCTGTCGAATTCTTATGTCATTTACTAATGATACGTGTGAATGGAGTATAGTTAGAATAAATTGTTTGTAGATGTTCGTGTAGTTGAATAGGCTTGATTTAGATGCATATGACAGGTTGCGGACGTAGTACGTAACTGACTAAGGGTCGTAGCACATATAACGTAACGAAAACGGATCGGCACCGCCTCGCCTTTTTCCTCGTTGTTAAACGTCGAAAATCCGATTACGTTACGATTCCGATTAGTGTGCGTTGCAGTAAGGAGTTCAATACAAATAATACTGAACGGCTCGAGTTGATACGGTGCCGATCCGTTTACGTTAAATGTGCTACGACCCTAACGCAATCTGTTGTGGGTTTTAGTCGGTATACCAGTTCAACCTGGTTCTGACTAGGACTACGATACACATGCCCGTTGAGTCTTCTAGGAACGGGTGGATGTATAGTTTACCACGCAAAATTGCTTGCCATCGTGCGGTGGCGGAAGGAGGGTTATGGTGGGCTGGGAGAAAAACTTGAAATTAAACCCTATACCAATCCAAGTATCCCTCCATCACTGGAAGAGGCCCGTCCCTGCAGTGGGACATTAATAGGCTGTTATGATAGAATGATAAAATGGTGACACAATTATAGTCAAACTCCGTCAAAAACCGAAAATAATAAAAAAACTCCTTACACAACAAATAAGCAAGTAATTATTGTTTCTTAATTAATAGCAACACTAACTATGAAACTACAAAAGACACGTGTCGATACTACAGTGTTGCCACTACACAATAATTATTTCCTACACAGCCCGTTCGTTACAGAAACAATAGCAATAGGATGGCAACATTGAACAATGATTGTCCGGTATTCAGTTGTGGAATTAGGTATTAATAGTTATTTGTATTTTATGTATTATACATAACACATTATATTTTCATAGACGTTCACTATCCGTGTGGTGACGGAGTAAGAATACAATATGTCACCACCCCATCTCATCCCATGGGTGTCGTAAAAACCGACTAAGGGACTATCCGTGAATATTATCTTTACGAAATAAAAAGAAGGAAAACTTGAAATCAAACCCTATACCAATCCGTCTGGCCGGCGTGGTTTTGGTAGGCCAAGTAACCCTCCGTCACGGAAGGAGCCCCGTTTTTGCAGTGGGACACTGATGGGCTGTTATGATAAGAAATTATTTTTTATAGACGTTCATGAACTTGCGTTTTCATCATAGGTTTTCTCATGGCAAGTAGAAAAGAAAACTTGGCTTACAGAAACCACGCTGGCCATACGAATAGCTTAGAGATACAAACTGTAAAGTAATAGTCCCTAAGTCTCTTTTTACGACACCATTGGATTTGATAGATTTTCGTTAAAATAATAGTTTTTACGATACGGTGTATACAAAGAAATGGCTTTCCAGCAATCTTCCTTTCAATAAATAGGCATATAAAACACATAGACGAAGAACATATTATTACTTATTGTCATCTTGTACTACGCTGGCTAGATTTTGTCTGGAAAAATTATAACCGAACACAACCGTATCTTAATGAACGTAAATAAAACAAATTTTGTTAAAAGATAATTATATTACCAAAACTTGGTCTCATGAGACAAAGTAAAATTAGGGATGTCATAATTCCTTACTCAACAGTGTGTGGATCCTATTAGGTAATAAGCTATTTAGATATTTTCATATAAGTATACCTATACAAATGTGTGGTGACGCAGTAAGAATACAGTGTGTCACCACCCCATCACATTCCATGGGTGTCGTAAAAACCGGCTAAGGGACTATCCGTGAATATTATCTTTACGAAATAAAAACAAGGAAAACTCGAAATTAAACCCTATACCGATCCGTTTGGCCAGCGTGGTATTAGTAGGCCAAGTATCCCTCCGTCATGGGAGGAGGCCCGGCCGACATTAATGGGCTGATATGATGAAAAACGGAAATTTCATTCTGACACTGAAAGATAGCACATTCCTACAATAAGCTATTGAAAAGATGGTAAGAAGAAAAAATAACTGTCTTCCCTTTCTTTCCAAGTCTATTACTTTCTTCTAATCTGCATCTTGGTTCCGTATCTCTAGAAGTTTTGGTAAAACCTATTCAAAGTAGGAATAGTTCGCGAAAACTACACCTTATTTCTTAAAACGTCGCCACAGTCATAATCTTTCCGAGCAGACTAATTCAACATAATGTAACGTTATGCAACAAGAACATTTTAACAAACGACTTGATCAATAATCTGGCGTACAACAGAGACAACAATAGTAGAAAAAGATAAAAGATATCATCATCAGAAAAATAATAACGCACTTGTAAAATATTGAAGTGTTTCTACAGGTAGGTACGTAAGTGTAAGGTATGTTGAATAGAAGCCTAAATCTGTCATAAAACATCAAACAATTCACATTAGACAGATCATACATAACACAGCATTGTCCCAACAATCGAACAGACAAACACAACAAAAAACAATAGACAAGCACCAAACACACACGTTAGGTACAATACTAGAGGCAACAAAGAAGTTTCCTCTCTCTGCCTTGTATTAAAGGGGCTATTGTGCTCAGAATCGGACGAAAATGCTCTTCATTACTCTGAAAGCTTGTGTGCCATGCGACAATGGTGAAACGGGGTAGGGAAAGAGGGGGATGGTAGAGGGAGGGTTTTACAAAGACGCATGGCGAAGGAGCACCCACCACCCTTTCGTCCGTAAAATTGAAATGGTAAGAAACGTTATTTAGGTCATCATTTTATTAAATGTTAATAGATTTTTTTTTGTTACGACTTTTTGGGGGAGTGTCGACATTGAAGGGATAGTGTAGGCTTTTATGATTGAGTTAGGACTGTTTCGAGTGAGTGAATCTTAAGTGATTGGATACTTTTGAATGTAATCGCTGGATTATGGGCGAGCCTTTTTTAATACGATCTGTACAATGTGGTCTGGTATAAATTTAACGCGTTATTATGTCACAGTTACCTATCGAGTCGATAAAGGTTTTTTATTTTTAAATAGAACGTGACTGTCGTTAGCAACATCAAGAATTTGTGACAATTCGTTGGTTTGAGTGGAATTTTCGCTTGTGAACCTTGAGTTTCCGCCTATCATTTAGACGTTCATGTGCTGTAGTAAAATATAAGGCATAACTAGCCTACTTATTTAAGTTGTAATGTAAAAATGTTTTGTGGGAAACATCGTACGGCCTAATCTTGACAGAAGACGGACGGTTTAGTACCAAAAATTGACAAGTTTTTTTTCTTCAAAGCTATTGCCTGTAAGTCTTCCCTTAGACGGCCTCGGAACGAAATAAGATTGTGATGATGTGTATTTTTAGTCTGTCATCACCCCAATTCCCAAAATTAACATATCCTTATCCGTGTACCTACTCCAAATACTTCATTTAAACATAAAAAAAAAACCAAAATAACCCACTACGCCAAGCGCTAAACAAAAAAAAACACATCATAATTTACACAGTTCAACAAAAAAACGTTAGTAATTAAACAACGGCAAACAAGAGGGTCCTTGCCAACAACAAACGGCAACAGACAGCAACAATGAGGAGACAACAGTATTTTTGTTGGCAACACCCCGTAGGGCGGGTGTCGCCTGTATACGGACGATAAGCGTCCCCGTTTGAGGAGGTATATTACATAACTCGCGTAGGTACTTACTTTTTAAACTAATGTATATTTGTGAGAGACGGAGTAAGAATACAATATGTCACCACCCCATCTCATCCCATGGGTGTCGTAAAAACCGACAAAGGGAATAACCGTAACTAATATCTTTACGAAATAAAAAAAGGAAAACTTGAAATTAAACCCTATACCAATCCGTGGCCAGCGTGGTATTAATAGGCCAAGTAACCCTCTATCACGGGAGGAGGCCCGTCCCTGCAGTGAGACATTAATGGGCTGTTGTAATGATGATATTTGTGAAGCAAAAAGTTCCTTTGCATCTAGTATGCACAACAATTAATCTTTAGACTAGAAACTAGTCAGTCTTGTCAGTATAAAGTTTTATTTCTTTAGTTAAGAAATCTGAGAGCTTTCCTATAGTAGGCTATCAAGACAATCATGTAATGAGATGACACTCTTACATCTAAGTACACCACGCTTACACGTGTACCAACATAATACTTAAATAAAATAGTTAAGTAATATCTTTTTTTAGGTCATTTAAAATATTTCAAAAAATATTTATACATGACCTCGTAAGATCTTAATATATATAAATTATTGTTACAAACATTGAATAATAATGTATAAATAAAGTTTTTAAAAAGTCATCAATAATAACATAAATATATTCATGTAAGTATATGTACAAGAGTTTATGTCATTTAAATGTATACCAATCAATCAATAGACGAACCCAACTTCTTGAAATGCAAATATGTTGAGAATTATGATGTTTACATAAATATGTGATTCATTTTACTTTTTTCTTTATTTTTAATTTATTGACAAACAAAATATTACAAGAAAGTAATCAAAGAAATTTTTCTACTATACCCCTTCCACTATATTTAACAACATTTGACAGATTGACGTTAGTGTCGTTCAGCAGTATCTCGAATGTAATCTCATTCGATTGTAAGCGATTTCGCGATTTTTCAAATTACTTTATTTTACACATTTGGATCCTTACATCAACTTACATTATTATTTTATTATTGTTTATTTCTTCTATGTTAAGAGAATTAGCCTATAGCTTAAAATGATAAAATAATAGTTAGCTTAGGTTTTATTTAAAATACATAATTTATCGTGACACATTCGCGGTTTATAGCTAATCTAAAATATCATATTACATTTTATAAACGTATTATGAAGACTTCAGGTTTATTCATAGCATTTATTTCTACCGATTATTTGTAATTTGTTTCATAATGGTGGTAATCGTTATGAGTGTCCATGACTAAGTAACCATGGTTACTGAAAAAAACATGGGTACGTCCATGAAATACAATATAATTTGTTCGAAAAATAAGCGGAAGTATTACGAATCTTCATGAACGTGAACTGTCAAAAAGCTAAACTTACGCTGGAAGGGGTATAGCCTACCTTAGGTACAGTACAGGGGAGGTAATAGGTAATAAGATAACCACAATGGATTGTTAAGAATCCACTAACAAACTTACAGGTCGCAAGTTTCAGGTCCCATTCCTCCTCCTTGCATCGTTTATCCTCAATGCTGAGGGTCGTGGCCTGTTTGAATAACTCTCGTGGAGTATCTCGCGCCAGTTTGCTCTATCTTCGGCAGAGTGGATGGCATCACAGACTGAGGCGTTTAAGTCAGAATGAGGCGTTTAAGTTTCAGGTCACATTACACAAATATAATAAGCCTTGGCAAATACCAAGGTACTACGTGTCTCAGATGTAGTTATGTGGACAGTGGACTCCTCATAGAAAGCTAATGATAGCAACCGTGGAGTTGGTAGACCGGTTACTGAAAAATCGATATAAGTAGTCACGGAGAGTTGCGAATTCAAAACGCGTTTCCTCTACGAAAATAGATAAAAAGCTCTCAACAAAATAACAATGAAAAAACATTATTGTAAAATGTCACATTTTACTATAATGCTATGATGTACATAAGGAGCGTCATCTCATTAGATGATTGTCTTGAGAGCCGACTATAGGAAAGCTCTCAGATATAATCTCTACACTAAAGAAATGAAACTTTATACTGACAAGACTGACTAGTTTCTAGTCTAAAGATTAATTGTTGTGCACACTAGATGCAAAGGAACTTTTTGCTTCACAAATAGACAAAGGTAACCTCTTACACTCTACCTTAGGACCCAAGTTGTTAACTCCCAAAGCCATTCATTTCACTAGTTACTGTTCTCTCAAACCTAAACAGAGTCCCCCTTACTCATAAACGCCTCTTAAATATTAGTCAATTGATTAGCTTAAATTCTTACGATTTTGTTTGGTATAAGGTTGGTTTTGCTAATTAAAATCTCGCTAAACAGTGATTAAATTTAAGAGGCGTTTATGAGTATGGAGGAGTAACTTTAGCACATTATTTAGAACTGGATTAAGCAGCCACAGCGATGGTACAAACCTAACACTAAACATAACTACAAATAAATAAAAAGTTACTACACTATTCGTCAACACCATTCCAAAGAGATTATACTACCAAGTTCTTAAAAAAAAAAGACAGCGGCACGAATAAAGTAAATAAATAAAAGATAAAAATATAGTCACGAAACATTAATAAGTTTATAAGTATTTGTCACACACATATCTATCTCGAAAGTGACGTAGAAGCCGGAACAGTTACATCAAAGGCGACAACCGACAAAAAAAACTTGATTCTTAATTACTAAAAAACATAAGAAGTAAAATATCACAGTACAATAACCTTTTAAATCAATTTTTCTTAGAGTATAGGTACTCAAGCTTTTTCCAAAAAAAAAATTAAAAACACATTATGCAAAAACTATAATAGCTCCTAGACTACAAATGGAAGAGTCATTCTCACAAATTTTACTATACAATATACATAATGGAATCCTTATAGAGTATAAGTTGTTTCTTGGTACTATATACCATTTTGTGAGCAAAAAAATATACAAGTTTAAATTACAAGAGCTATTTCAGAGATTAGTCTCGGTGCTACTATTGGACAGAGCCCGCATCAAAATATCCAATAGTGTTAGATACGAGGGTAATTACTTAAAAAAAAATGTTTAAAAAAGTTTGAAAAAACAAAAAAAAAGTGGAGTGTAAAAAGCGTAGTGTAAAAAAGTTATCGTTACGCCCGCGTTAGCACCGAAGAAAATCGTTGTAAATTAGGTATTATGCCATGTGTTGTTATGTAATATAATAGTATAGCATCTGTTTCCATTTAAATGTATGAATGTGGGTTATTCTTTTTAATTAAGCTTATTTATCGTTAATTGTATTTTTAATACTGTGATGGTTTCATCGTAACTGCTTGTCTATTGAGCTAGTATTGTTGACCCACAATATTCGATTTCAGCATTTACTAATTTATGCCTTTAATACCAGGCTAGTCAGACTTCTTATCTTACACAAAGCATAATATCGCGGTGTGATCTCATAAGGGATTATAATGGTATGAAAAATTGGTTTTTGCTCATGTGACAACTATTGGGTATACATGGATAACCAAAGAAAAAATCACGAAAAAGCTAATTACAAAATAAAAATTAGATTGTACAGTAGTAGGCCCATTATAATAACATATTGTTCTTCACTCCTAACCACCCATCTATTTCCAAACCCCGATATCCAAAAATATTTACAAAGCGAACCAAGCACGGCGCTACATTTAACAATTAATATGCATTACATAGTCATCAACTCCTACACGTCTTCGACACCTAGATAGGAAGGGAAGGGAACGGGTGGGAGCACCCCACGTTAATTAATATTAACTGGTTGTGCACCCGCCCCTCGTGTATAAACTATTAAGGGTAGGTGCATCGGACACTGATGAAAACAAACATATGTGATATACGAGCAGTTAGTGCACGAGCATGTGGGCCAACATGTTGGCGTACAAAATTACTCAATCAGTTAAAGTAAAGTAAAAAATAAACGGCTTTTTGTAAATAAAACGATAGAAAAATCACAACAATTACATAGAATGTTTATTGTATGTATTAAGATTTGTTTTTTTTCTCTTTGTTTTGTTAGTAATTTGGTTATTTTGTGTCTA
Source organism: Schrankia costaestrigalis (assembly GCA_905475405.1). Lineage (NCBI taxonomy): Eukaryota > Metazoa > Arthropoda > Insecta > Lepidoptera > Erebidae > Schrankia > Schrankia costaestrigalis. Next base: position 20,975,121 of record FR997828.1, read on the forward strand.
TTTATGTGGTAACTAGGTTAAATATGTATAAATATTGCACACCCCATGGGTATGTTGCAGTGAAACACTATTTATTTTTACCTTTAACATCTGTATTTTACACCTTACCTGTGACAAGCAATAAATTCTCATTTCATTTCATTTAAAAAAAAAATGTTATCCACGCCTGTGGAAATACGACTAAGTAAAATTTAACACAATTATTATCTTCGCAAAAATAAAACAAAGGTATCATCAAAAAAATAAATTATACCCTTAATCCAGGAATTAGGTGAACTAGGTGGTAACATCTATTGTAAAGTTTTAAACCCAAAATTGTAGTTGATGGTGACGATTGTTGACCTTTGCGATTGTCCATAATGGAAGTATTAAAAGCCGATCAAGATTAAGGCTACATATTGTCTTTACAAGCGAACGATTTTTTCTTTTTCAATGAAGCTGTAAGGCTAAGGGCACAAGTTATTTCTTTTCATCACTTACACACTAGGCAGGATTCAGATAGTTTTGTTTGATTGACATGTGACTTCCAGTGACATGACAATTATTTGTTGATGAGCGATCTACACTTCTACAACGACTTTACTAAAAACACCTGTAAGCCTAACCGCTAAGCAGATTTGATGCCTTTACTCACATAATATGAGCCCAACAAATCAGCTCACCATTCTTTCCAACACTATATCACACAGACTAAAACTTTCTATTGTACTTTACACCTTTGTTCGACATGACGATTGATATCGATTACAAAACGGGCCACAATTATTAGCACCGCTCAATAAACAATCATACTGGCAGGTTGAACAGATGCGCTTCACTATGCTCTATTCGATATTTGAAAAGTTTTGTTTAGAGGAAAAAATAAACGGCTTTTTGTTTATGCTCTCTTTATTAAGCCAGTAATCAATTTTTGATAGAGGCAAGTAATGACAGGTTTTGTCAGACCATGCTTTTTTGTAATGACATTTGGTTATGTCAATATTAGAATTAGAATGACTATTATTATCCTTGTATGACTGCGGTTGGTGACGGAGTATAAAAACAAAGCTTTAAGAGCTTTGTTGATGTAGTCTCCCTAAAAACAAAAGGTGAGCATATTTGCGCCTGAGCCCATAATTTTAGTAGGTAATAACCATAGCATAATAATTAATCATATTAATAATTATTCCCTGCTTCATTAATATTCTTATCTTATAAAATTAACCCTCATATAAAATAACAAAAGTATGTTTTAATCCGATTAAGTTTATTCGTTTGACAAACAAACATTCAGGACTAGAATACTTCATGAATAATGTATGTGTGTTTGTAAGGGACAAAAGTACTTTTACGCGAGGCTTTGTCGCCCCTCGTACGGGAAATCGCAAAAAGAAAAACTAATATCGCTTCAGTCTCATTCTTTTGTCAATAGATGGCGCTGTTTGTTTGAATTGAACAAAATTTATTTATTAAGTTGCATTAATAACTTAGATTAAGGGCATAAGATGAATTAAGTCTGAAATACTCTACATAGTGTAAGTAATAATTAAACTAATTATGATTTTTTTTGCTTAATTAGTTCTTCATTGGTTAAAGATGTTGTGTTTAATGGAGTGCCGGCCGTTTAACTAAAGTAGGTAACAGAAAACATTATTGTAATAACTAAACTAAAAGCACTCATTTCCCTTATTAGAAAATCTCGTCTTCAATTTTAACAAATAGGTGTCTATAAAACACTGCATCGTGAAAAAGCCACCCATTTACCCCCGAGGGGGTGAAAAATAAAAAAAATAGAAAAGGCGTTTCCTCTCGGCGTCACCGGCAGAATGGCCGTGGCCGGTTTTGCTTGTATTTCCATGCTCTTCCGTACGTCCCATCCCTATTTCTGGGCGTTTTTAAATTTCGAACGAAACTTGTGCTTACATTTGAGGTGTTCTTTATTTGAAAATACCCCCGCTGTGTCGCTTCTGTAGAATGATTGCGGCTGTTTTTGAAATTCGAACAAAAAAGTTTTTAATTTGCGGTAGTTTGGTGTCTCTATGGGAGGCACAAACCTACATCGCAAAACTCTTAATTAAAAATTTAAGGTTTCATATATGATTAAATCTTAATTATTTCATTTTTCTACCGAATATTGAAAAGTATTTTATTAGAAGATAATTATATGAGTTAAGTAGGTGATAAACGATTTATGTCTTCTTTTTAGTCGATTTTCTTCGCTGTTAGCTTATTTCGACATCCGTATAATAAGTAGTCCTTTCTATTAGGTATGGTATTGAAATCAAGCACCCAGCTCTTATTAATCTCAAACATTTTTACATTAAATAACTTACAGATGCGTATAGTGCAACCTCGTACTTATTTTTTTTTATTGGCTAGCATGCAGACCATCTCATGAACCACCTCTCATGGACGTCGGTTATCCTATAGTACAGCATCCTATAGCACAAGTATAACTTCGACATATTCTGTTAAGTCCCATACTATATAACCATTCAATAACTACTGTGTTCTTCCATCTAAACACAGTAAGAGTTACACACCACAGCTTAAAGGTGGATTAAAAGATCACCTACCATTAAATCAAAAACCCAACATCCAATTACTTAAAATAAATCTTATACGTCTTATAATAAATAATTAGCTCAAAGGTTATTCAGATGACTTGCCATAAATAAAATATTCAATTAAAATGACAAGTAGCAACACTAACAACAATGGCCACCTTATTTCAATATAGATCTCACTCCATAAATTAATATTAAATCGTTTCAATAAATCTTATACCTTGGAATGATCAATTTGCAATCAAAATGAGCCCTTTGAATAAGGAGCCTATGTACTATCGCTTTGCATAATAGTAATTTAGTACGAGTTTCAATAGATTGTATGGAAACAATAAGACTTAGAGTAGTGATGTAATCGTATATCGAATAATACTCGACTAAGCTATTGTTCTTTACGTTAAATTTGGAATAGGAATGATAGTCGAGTACCGTAGGTATGTGTGCGTGTGTAAATACTATTATTGTTTAGAACACACGCCGCCGTTCATATTTAGAACTTAAATAATGACAATATGGCGTCTAAGTAAATTTGAATATCGAAATAGGCTTCATTCAGTTAAACGGTCATTACAGGGTCTTCTGTGTATATTGGTATATTGTTTCTACTTACACTATGCTACTTAGACGATATAGTATTGGTTTTGAGAGATGAGATCCTCAGAGGATCGTCTTCTCTAGCGACAGGGAACTTGGCAGTACAAACAAGCTCTGTACTGGCTACAGATATTGGTGTAGGGTTTGTTTTTACCTTCCCTATCCACAATCCTGTACATCTTTCACAATCCTCTTCATCTTTATCGTATGGATAGTGGAAAGTGACCAACCTGGTGTCAAGATTTGTCCGAGCCGTAAAAAGGACCCTGATATGGCTTAACGTGTGGTGACGGAGTAAGAATACAATATGTCAACACCCCATCTCATCCCATGGGTGTTGTAAAAACCAACTAAGGGACTATTATCTTAACGAAATAAAAAGAAGGAAAACTTGAAATTAAACCCAGTACCAATCCGTCAGGCCAGCGTGGTATTAGAAGGCCAAATAATCCTCCGTCACGGAAGGAGGCCCGTCCCTGCAGTGGGACATTGATGATCTGTTATAATTATGATGATGGTTTTAGGACTGTGTTTACACACAGCGGGACCGACTTTTTACGTGCCCAGGGAACCACATAGGGGCTCAGATAAAACTCAGTGGTCAACAATCTATTGAAGGACCTTGCTGACGTAGCTTGGCCATTTAAGAAACAGTGATTATAACAGTTATATCCTTACTAATATTATAAATGGGAAAGTGTATCTGTCTGTTTGTCTTTCTGTCACGGCAAAACGGAGCGACGAATTGACGTGATTTTTTAAGTCGAGATAGTTGAAGGGATGGAGAGTAACATAGGCTAGTAATATAGCTTTTTGCCCCTTTCTAACGCCCCACTGCTACCTCGAATTTAAAGCGAGCGAAGCCGCGGGCAAAAGCTAGTAGGTCTACAAGGTCTACATAATATATTTGAACAACAAAAGCTTCTTACCTAATCTTTTGGATATTTCTGAATTGTGCATCTTAGGGTTGTCCTGTGCAATTTTCCGCCTCTGCAACCTCGACCACACCATGAATGCATTCATGGGTCTTTTTATATGTTCTTCTTGTACTTTCTTCTGTTGTGATGACCCGTTCATAGCGGAGATGGAACCCATGGAGCCGATCGCTCCCATAGCGGACATTGGACCCATTGAGAAGTGGGTCATTGGAGACCCGAAACCAGTGCGATCACACATGGCGCCTGCAGCACTGTGGACAAAAGGGAAATATTAATTTTTTGTAGTATTTAGAAAAAAAAAGTATAAGTAAATTATCTATTTATCTATTGGCTAGTACCCTACAAGTAGTTATAAGTTTGAGACTTAGATGGCAATGTGATTTTATATTACCTATACTATTATACTTGGTACCATCAGGTGACAGTGGAACATGAACTCTAAATAAAGTGATGATTGAAGTAAGCGATCCCCTGCTGATTTCATTAAGTACTTGTATGATGAAGTTTTGATACTTGGTCACGATTCTTTTGATACAAATAGTTATAACAATTTAAAAGTATCAAATCAGTTTTTTTTCATTAAGTACGTATGTTATAATGTTTTAATGAATAACAGTCAGATCCTAACGAAAACTAGACATAGTAAATTAACATTGCATTCATTGATTCCATTGTGGAAAGCTATCTATCGTAAGAAATTTAATTAAAAAGTTCTAAAGCATTTTATTTAGTCTGTGTGGGGACAAGGTATGTCGTCACACATATCAGCTATTACACATCCCGCAATTATTTTCTTTAAGATGATACATTGATAAAATGCACTATCTTTCATCAACTACTACAGGAATATGAAAAGACCTATTGATCTAGAATTTTAATATAGGTAAATTGATACCTTTAACTAGGTTTTTGTAATTACCAAAACGCGATAGCTTGATTTTGGCTCGATCATATTTATTTTTGAAAACACCTCTACAAAAACAGTTTTTTACATATTACACGGAAAGTACACTATAATTATGCTTAGGAATTACTCAAATACATTCGTAACATCAATATTAGTATTACTGTAGAATATCATTACATAACTACAACCAATAATTTTTAATGAATCAAATAAGATTTTAGCAATTTCTAAGCGCTCCGGATCGTTGCGGGCGCATCGCAATTTCAGACCTTATACCGATTAGTTAACGATCGATACAGAATGAGTACGGTCGACGATTCAGTCGGGCGATGGCCCTCTTCGACGCCGGACCTGTGCATGTCGACTCACCGTTCGTACTAAATTTTATCGCGTAATTTTTAATCGTAGGTAAAATAAATTATATAGGTTAGGTTTAAAATATTTATACCTAAGTTTTTATTAATACTTTGTTCTCTTTTTTAAGTAAATAATAGTATTATTTTATAATAGTTATTTCGATAACATTGGTTCGTAAAATATTTTTGTAGTTATGTCTTTTATAAAACTTAGGTAAAACAGTAACTAGGTACTTAGTTGAGTTATGGCGAATAACTCAACTAAGTACCTAGTTACTGTTGACCCTTTTGATAATGCAAGCGTTTGTTTATATAAGCGATTTTAGACTATATGCTCAAGTGTAATAAGTTTTATAACCGTTTTCGTCAAGATCACGTAATTGAAACGGCCTCAGTGGCGCGGGCAGTGCGGCGCGGTCGCGGTAGTGGCTTGCGTGCACGAGGTCGCGGGCTCGAATCCAAGCAAAAAAGTTGTTTGAGCGATTCACAAATTACTGTCCTGAGTTCGGATGTTCTTTGTAAAAGTCTCCGCGACAATACCTAGGAGTTGTGTGAAACTGAAAAAATATGAGAAATAATATTACTTACCTATTTTATTTGCAAGCTTAGGTAGGTAGGTACTTACTGATAAGATCTAAATAATACTTTTTACTTTCGCGGGAACTTTTGCAAACATGAAACAAACGAACACAAAGAACGTCCAGACTCAGGACAGTTGTTTGTGGATCACACAAAAAAAATTCTTACGTGAGATTTGAACTCTCATGCACTCCACTGCGGGAACGTTTACAAACATGAAACAAACGAACATAAAGAACGTTCAGACTCAGGACTGTTGTTTGTGGACCACACAAAAAAACTGTTTGCCTTAGGCAGTGGCGGGCGCAGTAATCGGTAATCGTAAGTCAGCATGAAGAGTCCACCAGAACCTTGGGCGAGACGAGACGAGAATTGAAATCGCACCGAACTCTTTCCACCAAAAATTGACATCGCGACATGCGTGTTTCTTGTTAATATATTTTGAACTCTATGGAAGAAATAATACGGTTCATTTTTACACAAACAAAAAGTAGCAACAAACAACAATAGGCCTATCGCGAGAAGCGAGTGTTTTTGTTACAAAGTTAATGTATACTCTATTTCCTAAGCAATACGGTTCATTTTTACATAAAGATTTCAAATTTTGCCTCGTCTCGCCCCTCTGGTGGAAAATCACCTAGAGTTCAAATCTCACGTAATACAATTTTATTTGTGCGATCCACAAATTATTGTCCTGAGTCTGGATGTTTTTTGTTTCAGCTAAGTAAATGTTGTTTGTAAATACCCCGCGACACAGGACAATACATAGTGGGGCTATTGTATTTTTTTTAAAGTTCTATTATTTTGCGTGAGATTCAAACCCGCGACCTCGTGCACTGCGACCGATACCCCGAGGCGGTCAAATTATTTTTGTGATTCCCAAATTATTGTTCTAAATCTGGATGTGCTTTGTGCCTTCATAACAACTTGCGCGGGTGTAAATTTAAAAAAAAATAGGGGCTACATGTATAAACATAATAGACCGGTAGATAGTAGGTTTTTCTGTAACAGAATTTTCTGTTACCTACCGCGGACTGACGTCACAGTATAACCAGTAGTCAAACTGGGCCGATTATTTATTATAAATGCCTACGGGTGCGCGGTACGTAAACAATAGTAAACATGCGATCTACTTTGTGTTTCCATTTAGTTTTGTAATTGTAAATTAATACTTTTTATTTTTCTATTTTATATTTAAATAAATAGGGAAGGCATCGAGGTCACTTTATGGATGGGTGACCAATCCATTCAAAAAAAGACATCGATGTCATTGCTTAAATTTACCTAGATCAATGTGAAAGACACGCATGGGGGATTACATAAAGGGGGGCTAAATATTCATTATTATTGACCTAAGTACACAAACCGTTTTCGTGATATACACAAAATACTATATTATAATATTAAATACCTAAGTCATTTAGTAAGGTAGGTATTTATATCAGCCATGTTTGTTTGAAATTGACATATGAATAATATAATTAGTTTCAAATTATAACACACAGTCCGCTCGTTACTGCGGCACAGTAGCGACTGTTCCCTCCGCGATCGTGAGCGTGTAGGTATAAACTCACGTTTCGTCCGTTTCTATGAAGTTGAAATACTGTATATATTTGTACTATGGCACAGAGCGATAACGTGTCCTTGAGGGCCGGCGCGGGACGACGACGGCGCACACGGCGCGGCACCGCGTGAGCGAGAGTATATCCGTCTCATTCGCGCGCCGAGGGGCGCGCCCCTCTGGCCACGGCCGAATTCAACTCGAAAATTTTCAAAGTAGCGTCTTAAGTACAAAAAAGCTGCTGTCTGGCCCGTGTGGTATTAGTAGACCAAGTTCTCCGTCTTCGAATAAGGATCATGCTATGTAATAATCAATTGAGCACTCAATAAAAATAGAAACAAAAGTAGCATTTTACCAAATTAGAATGTCAATAAAAGGAAGCAATTTATAGAAATTTCAGTCCCAAAAACGTCTTGACTACAGTTTGTTGTTATAATTAAATACCTATATACCTACTGTGTATATCCTGTATATGTTGATATAGGTACTCATATGCGAGTCACGTTAAGCATACAATAAATACCCTTGCAACTTAAAAAACGAATTCATTTATATCCCGACAACTGCCGTTAATATTCTCGAAAAATTTTAAAACTTACAAATTGGGTGTCCCCAAAATATTAATAAAATTTTGATCCACCTTTAACGAGGGCTACCCTCGTTCGAACCACGTGCATCAATAATTTGTAACATTTAATATGTTGGACAATTACTGTGCTCAAAAATGTGGAAAATATTAATATTAAGGAGGGTGTCATAATGGCGTATCATGCGGGGATGGTTTTAAAGAGAGAGCTTCTGATTGGCTCTCGAGAAAAGTGGAGTTTCTTGAGCGAATCGCGTCGAAATGCGCAAGTAAATGTGGGTAATCAAGAAGTTTAAGTATAATGTCTTGGTAGCTTTGTTGGTAGATATTATTTGTATTTTTTTTTTTTATTTGTTTTGATATGATATTACTTTAATATTATAATCTCTCGTTTATTGGATACAGTGAAAAGTTGTTTGTTTCTCTTAGGCAAATACATAAAACAATAAATCACGTTAAACTACTTTTTAAGTGTGAGAGACTATATTAAATTCTAAAAATTTTTATACAGATAATTAGCTATATTGTAATTAAGAAGGCAGAGGCTTAATAATGAAAACTACAGTTTCAAGAAGATTTTTCCGGGTTTTTATTGGGTGTTTGTAATTTTTTCGGGAAATATTAACATTTAAGTAACTTTAGTAGCCTTCTACAACTTCCTATGAATGAGTTGGGGTCATGATAATTTGTTTTCTTAGACTATTACCATATTAACAAAAGCCCTGTCTAAAAACCAAAATATTCGAAGGTTCACATTTTAAATTATTACTTTGTAAATATATTTATTTAGATAATATCTAGTCATAATAAAATAGCTAAAACAATATACCACAAAATGAAATATCAAACAGTAATCAACTACCACTCGTCCGCTAAACATGTAGACAAAACACAACAAATCAATTCGGGAACCGTAGGATCCTTACCACAAACAAAACCATTGAGTAGGGGAGTCCTATCATTTATAACAGGCGTACATGACAAAATGTGTCGGAAAACGTATGTCGCGACATGGTCACCCTACTGAGGGGTGTCGAAATACTTGCTAAAATGTATTTATTTATTTTGCTGTTGTTTTTATGTCTTAATTGATACGCTTTGGGTATATAAATGTTTGCACTTATAAATAGAGGGATGTTATGTAATTATTTGAGATAGATTGAACAATTTTTGCAAGGCCTGAAAAAGGTGCTAAGTCTTGTACCTTTTTAGCTTATAAGAACATTGTAACACTTAGCAGCAAAAATAAACGTTTGAGTTTGAGAGATGTGAGAGTCCCTTATTGTTTTAAAAATGGTTAATAAGTGTGATTCAGGATGGAGTGTATCTTAATCTTAGACGACAAGACTTTTAAATGTGATCACTAAGCCGTCATGATTTTCCTGGACTCCGTTTCCGCACAATAAGAAAGTGCAAACCGTTTAGGGAGCCCGTTTACTCGGTGGTCACTAACCAGACAGATATAATTAATTGACTTGTTATTAAGCAATTTACATTATAAAAATAAAATTAAACATACTTAAATACACACATAAACAGATTTATAAATGTAACAGGGGAACCTCATAAGAAATTCAAATCCAGGATTATTTAAAACGTCTAAGCGACTTATCGATGTTCCTGGAAGGACATATCTGGGTCAAAAAGGGCGTGTTTGTACGTATAACGTGTCAATATTTGTCACCTGGCAACCGAACACTCTGTGTTATTCTTTAATTTAGAATTGTCTTTTAGACCACTATTAGGCATTTTATTGTATAAACTACGATTAATGGCGAGACGTAGAGGTTTTTCTGTTATAAAGACTTTAGAACTCTAAAGTCTTTATTATTACAAGGGTTATTATTTATATAATGCCAGCTGGCATAGACGTCCACTGCTAGAAGCAACGGGCTTCTCTTAGCTAAAATGACGAACAAAGAAGTAATGATTTGTTTAACGAAATACATATATCGATAAACATTGAAACTTTTTGATGTATTCTGTAGAGTAGAGGTTTATGTGCATGAAATTCAATCCTGTATAAAAGATATACCAAGGAAATAATTCCTTACCAAGATTTTTATAAGGAAGGCGGTTAATAATATTAAACACTCTCTCTCTGTATTATCAAAAAATAGTTTGTCAATGTTTTTCTTAAGCCTGTCGGCCTGTCAGCTAGACCCAGTACAAATATAACAAAAATGAAGTTAAAGTCAACATTTTTCTTATGGAGTATTTTTATAGTTTGTTTTAAGACGTCGATTCCAGCTAGGTAGGATTTGACGGTAGCTTGTGAACTTACGATCAAACATTGACAAGCAATGGCATGTGAAATGTCGAAGCGCCTTTGTGTTTTGCGCGAGAATATTTGTTATAGCTACTTTACTACACAAAACTATACAAATGAGGTATATTTTAACTGCTTTTTAAATAGGGTGGTACATTATTTGAAGTAGGTGATTGAGTTTGAAGCTTGATCTACATATTTTGTACAGTGAAGACGCTTCACCAATAAAACGTCTATACCTATACCTACACTTTAAATGATACAAAGAAGTGTCTAAGAATTAGTGATTTGTAGTCGCATAAAGTAACAGGCTAAGAAGCCAGAGAAACTAAAGTGTTACTTTAAGAGAAAAAACCGTTTAACCTATTTTGAAGTTTGAGTTATCACTGATTCGACTTTCACGGAGTGTCACAGGGCTGATAACTTGCTTAACCAAAAAAAAAGCCCTAAAAATTAAAAAAAAGATAGAATCTTTATATAGTTTCTGTAGTCAAAACGAATGACTCTTTCAGTGTTTTTTACACTACTACTATATAAGACAATAAAAAAAAAACATTTTCAATACAACAAATAAACTACAATACTACGTCAACACAACAGTGAATCCTACTCACTGGAACACGTAGATGTACAAACAAGCTACTGTAAACTACTTAGAGGTCGTAAGGCACCGCAGCAAACAACAGCGCGGTTTGTCCTAACAATTAACGATTATACGTCGAACACTCGGATTTCGCTTGTCGCCACTAAAATTATGGTCACCTTAGTTTTTTGTATGTGACAAAATGGTTCTGCATAGACAACAAGTTCATGATTTGGTAATTAACCTTTATGTGGCTTATTTGTAATATGAAGAATTAAGAAGAAATTTCAGGTTGTCGTAAAAAGCGACAGACTACTACTAAGATGTCACCACCCCATGTCCTATAATTCTCCAACCCGAATCGCCAGCGTGCAATGCGTACGGCAAGTTTCCTTCTACCTTCCTTCTACATTTTTTTATTGCTTTAAGATGGCGAACTTCAGCAATGTCAAAGTAGTACTACTAGTCTCTTAAAATCACCTTCAAGCCATAGTACACACTATGGCTTGAAGGTGATTTTAAGAAATTAAGCCAGTAGATGTTTGTCATGAAATAACTATACTATTGCCATTACTCTACCGGGTTGACCTATAATTTGAATACTCAGCCCCGGTTTTCGAATGTCTGATCAAGTAAAAATCAACTAATCAAGTGTCAAAACTCTTGTCAACTATCATTTTTAGAAACTAAAATTTGACACTTGACACTTGATTAGTTGATTTTTACTTGAACCACAATACAGAAACCGGGGTTTACCATGAGAAGGAAAGAACATATGAGCCGAAAAATTGTTACACAATTGAATAGTTCATCATAACAGTAATGTGCTAATGTTTCAAATCAAATCATTTCACAATTGTTAATAAAGTTGAATAAAAGTGCAATGTAACTTAACACTTTCAGCTTCAGAGAGACAAAGCACAGTGCAAAAAACCTTTGACAAAGCCGAGTTCTTCCCTCAATTTGCTCACCTCGTCACCATATCCACGTTTTCACTTACTGTCACGTCAAACTAAGTGAAATCTTCGCAAGCAGATATACTCTAACATAATGAGTAAACTTAACCATCATCGATTGTTTACCCGCGGCGAGAACATAGGGCTTAAGTTAAATGTTACCGCTCGTGTGTAGGTAGCTTTATAATGAAGTGATAATCACTTTTGTTGGTCAACTTGTTACGTGGTTAAGCGCTTAGTATGAATGTATTATTTTAAATGGTAAAAGAATTTTCTTTGTCGATGCAGCTGAGATTACAGGAGTACAAAGAAAATTTCTGCAGATTCTTTGTTGCTACCAGATTATATACTGAGGTTGTCGTAAAAGGTTGATGAATAATCCCTGACACGACATTCATACAAAGGCGTTCATTAAATATACTTAATTGTATAAAAACTACTTTACTACATTAAACTGTTTCATCGAATTTATAAAAAAAAATACCGTAATTTGGTTAAGCAATATCGGAGCTATCAATTTGTTAACTGTTCATTTCAAAGGTCTCCAGAAGTTCAAGAAAAAAAATCGCTACTAAGTATACTGGCCTAGCGACAGCATTCGTTGGGCCGCAGTAGAGTCCTAAACCACCTCAATAATAATTATTTTAAAAAAGGAACCAAAACATCTTTGTTTCTACTCGATTCAAAGGTCCGAATATATTGTCGGTGGACCACAAAGGGTAATCGCCATTATAAATTTGTAAATACAGTTTATAACACAATATGGTGAGATGTTGTCCCCTCATTAGTACAGCTAAAACCTTAATTGGTTATAAATGTTATTGTTAAGATTGTAATGTTTTTTTTTTATTTTTCACTTTAGTAAAATTTTAGATACTTTTTTTTTCTTTTTTGGAGAGTAAAATAGAGGTGATGTACCTATATGTTCATTTGAATCATCTTCATCATATCAGCAAATTGACGTCTTCTGTTGAACATACGCCTTCTTCAAATATTTCCTGTCAAAGGGTCCTGTTCGTCCCTCAATCTTATTTTTTGGATAAACTCGCCAAAAATATGAACTTCTATTTTGAACGGAACTTAAAAACGCTTCTTCCATGTAAGAACAGAAAAACGTTTCTTCCATGTATCCAGGATTTAGACTGTAGGGCTAAGCTGGCCAGACAAGTAGGCATCGGGTTTTGTGGAATCGGGTTTTCTATCTTTGCTGCAGACATTGTTGTATAACTACTTGTACCTTAGTTCCTTTCTACAACACCCTCGGAATAAGATGGAAACTTGTAATTTTAGTCAGTCATCACACGAACACGACTAGGTGTCGTCGACACCGCGTTATAACCTGGGTTTTTATACATTTTCTATACTAATATTATAAAGAGGTAAAATTTGTGTTTTTGTGTGTTTTTGACGTTGTAGGGGGAAATCAATGGATCTACTGAACCGACTTTAAAAATTATTTCTGTGTTTAATTGTCCATTTATCGGGGAGTGTCATGGGCTATATAGTATCACGCTATGACTAATAGGAGTGGAGCACTACGCTACACAAAACGGACGCGTTTTTTTTCGCCGCCCAACGAAGTGGGCACGGATCAGCTAGTATAGCAGTTTTTGTTAGTTTTATATAGCTACCTAATTAAAAATATTAGCCAACTAATTTATTTTAATTCGCTAAATAAGCCTAGCAAAATGCAAATGGCTGTTAGAATTTATCATAAAGAACGTTAAACTCTAGAAACCGTATATCAAATTAATTTTATGGTTGGCGAACCCTGTGGTAATTGGTCGGGTCATTGTTTTACTAAAAAATAACTAGAAGTCAAAAATCTGAGCTCAAAAGGAGGAAAACGACTTGTGTGCTATGGACGCTAATTTTTGTTTTCTATGGTAAATAATACCTTGCCGTTATTGAATCGGGAACACAACATTTCCGTGTGGTAACGGAGTAAGAATACAATATGTAACCACCCCATCTCATCCCATGGGTGTCGTAAAAGGTGTCTCCAAAACGAATGGACTGATTTTGATGCAATTTTTTGTTTGGTAGCTGAGATAATGGAGAAACTTTGTGTACTTTTGTATAATAAATTTACCTAAACGATATTATGTTTTACCAAGTGATCTGTTGAAGTAAAATTACACTCCTATTGAATACAGCTTGTCCATTGGTTCATTTGGTTTTTTTTTTCTTTTTGATAAAAGCAGTTTATCGGATTTACAACCTTCTAAAAAAAATAGCTATTAATAAAATACCCAAAAAACCATTGATTTCGAGTAGGTACCTAACCATGTTAACCGTGTGGTGACGGAGTAAGAATACAGTATGTCACCATCCCATCTAATCCCATGGGTGTCGTAAAAACCGACTATCGGACTATCCGTGAATATTACGTGACGGAGGCGAAGGAGTTCCGTAGGCCAAATATCCCTCCGTCACGGGAGGAGACCGGTCCCTGAATTGGGACATTAGTGGGCTGTTATGATGGTATGTGATGGGATGTTGACACCATGTATTTGTACTCCCATCATTATCAACAGCAGTAAATAATAATAGCTTTATTGTGTAATTAAGTACGAGTATTAGGTAATAAACGTAACTTAACGATACCTAGTTAAAAATTAATTAAAATTTATTTAAGTACAAGTATTATTTAGTTACTTATTTATAAGTATAGTTACTATAAATGAAAGTTATTTATATTTAATTAAAAACTTAATAACTTTCACACATAAACATAAAAAGATTTTATTTAAGTATGTCTTGTTTTATAACTTTTAGGTTTGGCTTTTAAGTGTGTAGGACTTTCAAAACAATTGGGGTTAATGGGCAAGGGCCTAAAGTCCGATTTACGAGGGGGCTTTTCAAATCAACTTAATCAGCAACTTACTACTTAACTCGCTACTGTACTTGTCGATGTGTAAATCGGGCTTAAGTGTACGCGGCTGCCCTGCCCGAGTTCGCAGATTCAAATCCTACGCGGGAAATTTTTTTTGCTATCCTCAAATGATTCGGGAGGGAGGGACTCAGGACGTTTCTGTAAAACAGAGCTTGATTCCAAGTAGGTACTACGGGAGACGTCTTTATAAAAAAAATCTTATCTTAGACCGGAAGAGAATCTCTAAAAAAAATCTTATCTTAGCCTTAGGCATTAAGTCCGCCTTTGTACAATATTGTATAATAAAGTGTTAAATAAATAAATAAACTAAGCAGAAACGTTCTGGAATGGCTACCGCTGACGCCAAGACACGGCGGGTGTAGAAAACCTGTCACGTGATGGACCGTAAGCTTCGCTAGATGCCTTCAGCCACCTTTATCAGGTTATCGGTAGGACTAAAATGGACTAAGATATAATTGTAACATATTTGTATATTTGATTATAATCCTATATATTGTTATCTGTGGAAACTTTTAATTGGCCTCTATTTTTATGTTCGATTCTGTATATTGCATCTACTAGCTGTAAGTTTTCCTAAAATTGTAAAGAAAGGTAAGTACGCGTTATGCAGTTGGTTTGTTCTATAAACATTTGTAGAAACAAACCAACTACCCAACGCGAGCCTTCTTAGATGTTTATTGTGATTTCAACGAGAGTCCGTCGGAGATGTCTTGGCTAAGATATGTTTTGTTTTCTCGTCTCGTTCACGAATCTAGGATAAAGTAGGTATGTAAGTATTAAATTATAACAACCTCTACGGTGAACAACATGGTCAGGGCTGTAAAAAGCCGATAGATGAGGACCCGTTAAGTTTAAAAACTTAAGTTTTTTTTTAAAGAACCATCCGTAACAGAGGTTGCGCCCTGAATCAATTATAGAAAGACAATCATCATAACAGTCCATTAATGTCCCACTGCAGGGACGGGTATCCCTCCTTCTAGGACGGAGGGATACTTAGCCTACTAATACCACGCTGGCTAGACGGATTGGTAGGTATAGGGTTTAATTTTAAGTTTTCCTTCTTTTTATTTCGTAAAGAAAATATTGACGGATAGTCCCATAGTCGGTTTTTTCGACACCTATGGGATGAGATGGGGTGGTGACATATTGTTTTCTTACTCCGTCAGAAAGACAATAAAGTATTATTATTTGTGAATCGCAGAAATAACTATTTTGCGTGAGATTCAAAGAATTCAAACCCGCCATGTGGCCGTGCACCACGGCAGTCGCATATACGACCGCATTGACATGGAGGCGGAGGCAGTTATTCAAAAACAAAGGTAGCTTAGAAGAGGACTATGTCCAACAGTGAACGGGCCAAAAATAAATCTGTTTAGAATTTATTCTTTGTATTAACTTTGGAGAAATCTTATAAGAATTCAACTCGTACCGCGCTCAAAGGGTACAAAAATTCTGTGTAGGTATTAAATCTGCATAGCACAGCACCCCTGAACCTCGTACATATAACAGCTGATCACCTAATGTGTCTGATCCACAAATTACTGTACTGAGTTTGGATCTTCTTTGTGTCTGTTAAATGTATGTTGTCCGAGGATAACGAGTGGAATTAAAGCCCGATTTACACATCAACAAGTACAGTAGCGAGTTAAGTAGTAAATTGCTGATTAAGTTGATTTAAATAGATCTCCATCCTATTTTTTGGCAAGTTAAGTTGGCGAGACGCGAGAGAGGGGGCTACTTCGTACTTAACTTGCGAAAAAATAGGATGGAGATCTATTTAAATCAACTTAATCTTAAAATACTACTTAACGCGCCACTGTACTTGTCGATGTGTAAATCGGGCATAATGTAGCAGTAAGCGGCAGCTGAGACTTCCCAGAAGAAATAAGTAAGATGCCCTAAAAAAATAACTGGCAGACAAAAGCCACTGATCAAGGAAAATGAAAGTCCGAAAGGCAGGCCTTATCCTTGCAGTGGGACAATATAGTCTATTAAGTACAATAAATAGTTATAAAAATTATATATTCTTAGGTATACCTACGAATAACCACCAGATGGCGTGGCAGTTGAGATATGCGTCTGCCGTGCGCAAAGTCGCCGGTTCTAACCTCAAGCACTCAAAATAAATATTCCTCACACATTATGATTGTACCTACTGATTATGTAATTTCAACACAAATTATTTTCTAAATGAATAAATGACTTATTGACACAGCGCCATCTACTCCCAAGCTAAGCGGAAATAAATATTTTGGCTATCCATTTACAATACTGCAATTACAAGAAACTAAACAACTATTTTAAACTAATAATGGCTTTCAACCCTGGTTTCAATTTCCAATTGGAGCATAGGTGTACCTACAGATATCAATTAATTATTTTGATCAGGAATTATTAAAGATTTCTTAGTTTCTGAACATAAGTAGGTACCTACAATGCTTGAAAAGTTTAAGCATAATTATATAAATACAATACATAAATACCTAATATACTTTGTAGCAAATAAACAGAGCATTAAATAAAATAAAAAAAACTACATAATTAAAGTTGAAGTAAGTAATCAAAACAAAAATAGGTAAAAACATTGTTTTCGTTTAATGACTAAACCTAATCGATTTGTTTTAGGTTCATTGACTTACAATAAGTACAAGATTAATGAACTAACAAACAGCTTGTCATTTACTTATTTGACAACTTCGGTATCGCGGTTTTAGATGCCGTGCTTAAAATGTCCCGGGTTTAAACCTCAAGCAGGACAATAATTCATGCGATCCAAGATATTGTTTTAAGTCTCGATGAAAGTTTGTCAAAAGTGCCCGCCGCGACTAAGGACATGATCTCAACGGGAATTGTCATTTCAAAAAACGAACGAAAACTTTTAAACAAAAATGTTTACCTCATAAAATGACCGCTCGCTCGTTGATGCAAGTCAAGATCCATGGCTCAGCTTTCAATCACGTTCAAATAAAAACTCTAAGTCCCCACAAACACAAACACTTTCTCAATATTAATCAAACAAATACTCAATTTACAAATGTCATCATTGTATTACTGTTATACTTATTACACGATCGATTTACTCGATTTACGTTATCGCTGCGAATCAAGCGAGCACACCGCACGGCCGTCGCTCGGTCACAATGGCGACAATCGACAATCGCGCGCACCGACTGCGGTGGCGACTACCGACAAATCGAGTGATCAACCCGAGCGCGAGAGCCAATCACGACGCGCCACTACGCCCACGAAAGACAGCCGAGCCCTCTCATTGGCAAAGCAACTGCCATTACCTTACGGATGTTATTATGCAGAACGAGACCAACATTCGAAATAAGAATTTTAAACGTTTACTAGCATGCGTACAATGCAAATTGGTTGCGTCGTATGGCGGTCTCGCTCGGCGCATCCACTTTTTGTTTATGATGACTCGGTATGAAAGAAAAATAAATCGGTATGACAGGTCTCACCTCAGCTACTCAATACCCACTTAGCGTTATTTCGTTATGTTGCTTATTGAGAAAACAATCGTACCTGCTATGTTTTATTTTGGTTTTTTTTGTACTTACTTATATTACTTTTTTCATTATAATTCACTTATTTAGATTTTTCTGGAATGTTAAATAGTAATATTCCTGTAGGTACATAATTATTTAGTTTATCCATAATGAATAGGTATTTTATTTTAAAATAGCTACATTATGATTATTTTAGTATTTTTTATTGTCTCTATGCATAGGGTAAACATGAGTAACTTATAATAGGAAATTAATAGTTTAAATAATACTGTTCAATTAAAACTGGGTTAACTTAAGCAAAAGCAGACAGATTTATTTTAGTGAGATTTTCGCTTTATTGAAGTTAGCAAGTTCAATCAACTATGTATTACGCTTAAGGACGTATCCACACTTGAATCTACCACGGTTGAATATAGATAAATTATAAGCATATGACGACCTCGGTGGCGCGCCGGTAGAGCCAGCGGCTGCCGCGCATGAGGTTGTGGGTTCGATCCCCACGCAGGACAATAATTTGTGAGATCCACAAATTATTGTCCTGAGTCTGGGTGTTCTATGTGTCCGTTAATTGATGTTTGTAAAAGTCCCCGCGACACAGGGCATGATCCCTAGTGCGGGAGTTGTCTTTTTAAAGACGATAAAAAAAAAAAAAAAAAAAAAAAGCATACCTCTATGTGGTGACGGAGTAAGAATACAATATGTCACCACCCCATCTCATCTCATGTGTGTTGTAAGAACCGACTAAGGGACTATCCGTGAATATTATCTTTACGTAATAAAAAGAAGGCAAATTTGAAATGAAACCCTATACGAATCCGTTTAGCCAGCGTGGTATTAGTAGGCCAAGTATCCCTCCGTCACTGGAGGAGGCCCGTCCCTGCAGTGGGACATTAATCGGCTGTTATGTTGATGAGCATACTTACAGGTACCAACAGGTATTAATAGGTATATTAATCTAGAAAGGGTGCCTTCTACCGCTATACCTAGCATTCACCAATCATAATATTATGGTATTCATTTTCTCATACTCATTACTTCAAACAATTTGTGATAATTTTTATGAAATAAAGCATTTTGAAGTTTGAAGTTACATATTTGTACTAACGAGCTCAATTTGGATGTAAAGACAAAAGTACCTATACATAGGTATTTATATTCTCTCATTTAAGAGACAGACATCGATATAGGGATAAGGCTGCACCCCATGGGAAGATAAACTCCAAAAAAGATCCATGTCTATATTTGATCGGTGCAGCATAGCTGGTGATCTTAGTATGACTCTAATGAAAAGTAATCTGATACGACACGATTCAGGTTTGGTATCGTAACTCTTTAACCAATGATACGAAATATTAATACACATTAGTGAAATATTAAGCAATGATTAAGCACAAGTTAATAAGGTAATATCGAAAGTTTGAAAATGGGTCAAGTTAAAAGATATTTACTTGAGTAATTGAACAATACTGTACTTAATGAACGACAACTTATCAAACAATCAAATAAGATTTATGCGAGTCTTAGTAGAAAAAATATGTTCTTCAAGTCAAATAATACATAAAAATTACTGTCTGGTTATTTTGAATTAATAATATGAAATATCGAAATGATTAATGATTATTTTCTTAGTAAAAAGTTTATAATATGGTATTATAATTTTTCAAAACATATATTGGTAGAGTGTTTTCAATGTCGTCTTAATGCTGTTGTGTAGATAGAATATTTATTTAGATAGTTATTCTTTTATTGTAAGACATAATTTTAGTTTTAAGATATGTTCACATTACGATCGTTTCTTGACTTGTACCTATTATATTGTAACTTTAATTCCAATTGATTGGATTGTAGGAATACGTTAAGTTAGTAGTTTCTGCTAAGAAAGTGACTTTGAGAATTACTCTTTTATTTATCTAATTTATTCATGTAGCAAGACTGCACCATGGATGGGTGGAAACCCATACTGTAGGAATACAGTAGATAACCTTTTTAATAGCTATCTGGTCTTAAAGCTCGTTGTTTAGCTTCACACTTTTACTTGAGGTCTACCTAAAGCAGTTAATTTCATGTTAGGTACGTTTTGCATAAGTTTATGCTGGGGATAAACGAGTAAATTTTTACTCTGTACTTTTAGCTTATCTGGGCACTTGCTCTGCCTTATTTAACAATGTGTTCGCTACGTAGGATCACTTAGGCAATTAAATATGATAAACTGGATACCCACAATTATTTTAACGGCTCGAAGAATTATAACAGAATTTATTTCGAGTTATCTTTTATTGATATAGAAAGAGAATCGTTTGTATTATTTTACAACAACGGAAGAATTTGGCCCTAACTTGTAATATGCAACTATAACATAAGTAGTAGAAGAGTTTTTCTTTTATCCGAACTAATAACATCTTAAGGATAACATTCAGTACTCAGTTGGTTTAATATATTAGGTAGTCCAATTGGAATTATTTAAATACCTAATTAACTAAGTACTACAATAAATTACTGTTAATAATTTCGCTGAAATATGTTGCAGACCATATTGTTATGAAGTATTTTTAAAATGTTTAAACACTTACGCATGTCTTTTAACAGAAATTTAGTAACCTTTTTACATAAAAATCTGTATCTTATTTTAAACTACAAGAATAAACGTCTCTTATTCATTAGATAATGGATACACAGTTGGTAAATTGTATCACAAGAGAATTTAAATCATGGAAAGTAATAATTATTCATTGTGGATGACCTCTGTGGCGCAGTCAGTATATTACATGGCTGCTACGCAGAGGTCTCGGGTTCGATTCCTGCTTAATGCAAATCTTTGTGTGCACTGTGCATGAACATGATTGCTTGCATTGGTCTGAGTATGTATAATATGTAGGTATGTATTTACAAAAAAAAAGAACATTTAAGTATGTTTATCCGTTGTCTAGTACCCATAGTACAAGCTTTGGTTTGTTTTGGACTAGGTGGCAATGTGTGAGGTTTATTTATTTATTGTCATTAAGAATTGTAATATCATCTGGTACTTTGTAATCCTGCTGACGTAACCATGAAGTGTAATTTAGTCACATTTTTACAAGACTCTAAAGCCGTCTAATATGGACTATGCATGGTCCCAAAATATGTGTAACATTAGTGCCCACCATTAGTAGCAAATTAATGTTTTACCTCAAATAGATATTAGCTCCGAAATATAATAATAAAATAATTTGATCACCGATTGTACTGCATTGTGTTTGTATGCCTTACGACTCGAGAGAAGAAGAAGAAGAATAATATACTGACCCTTACAAACACTACCGCATAGTTAACTGTCATTTTTATGCTATCCCTCACCTGGGTTCAAAATCTAAAATACACACGAATACTTTGTCTACTTAATAAGACTATACAAACCTAGAATACCTACACGATAATGATAGAGATATTAAAACTGAAAAAACATTATCATAGTTACTATTTTTCATCAAAAAGTCCAAAAGAACGAAACAACACTGTAAGTCTAAATAAAGTAGGCTTCAGTTTGTTAACGGCATATCTTCAAGCATCCTTTTGAGCTAAAAGGGAAGATATTTTCTCAAAATATTTCAATAAAATTGACATGACTCTTTGAATACTTAGAGATACATACGTTTTGCAATTGAATGAAATCGTTCTCTCACATCATTTCACACAATAACCGTATTTTAAATTCGATAACGTATCAATTTCTAAGCAAAAGACCGTTGGAATATTTTAAGGTCAAGATGTATAACACAATCAAACTTAACATCAATAAAAATCATAACGGAAGCTAGATTAAAGAATAACATTTGACAATGTCGAACTAAGGAAGAAAATAACTTTGACTAAGGATCAATGAAATTTCTATTAAAATTAGCATATGTCTAACAAGGACTATAAGATCCAATAACGATATAATATCGAGTGATATGCTAATAAGCGATACGGTATCCCTTGCCCTATATTCTAAAAATTCACAAATGTCATACATTTAGTTCAAATTCAAATGAGGAATTGTCGACACGGCCACCGTAAAATGGAAGGCCGTTTAAAATTATGAATATGACACAATGAATACGTTCGATAATTGAATTGTTAGGTTGTGTGAAATGTTGGCGACATGAGGGCAGCGGGTCGCGCCCTAAGGGCGTCGACGCACGAACCGACTGCGCACAATGTGCGGTCTACAATGCAACATACGCAAATTAACTACGTACACATTTTATTAGCAATAAAAAATTGTATTGATCAATCCGCGACGGTGTACATGTGCCACTGATAAAGGAATTTAAAATGTCGATAAATGATTTTTGCATATGACTGGGGTATATCGCGTATGTAGATTTGGTAACATGTGTACATGCAGGTATCTTTGTTATTTTTATTGCTTTGACTACTGTTATTTAAATTAGATCCGTAGATCACAACGGAGCTCGACAGCCCGTTACAAATTCAGTTATAGGCAAAACGATATAAAAACTTAATTTTATAATGGGCAATTGGTTCGATTACTAAAAGATCAATGAATGAAATTAAATAACTGTGAAATTAAATAATTTGCAATTTATTCTTCTTCTATGAAATTTAAGTTCATACATCATTATGGTGTTCTAGTTTATTTGTATGGTGTAAATCGAAAATAACTTCCATGTATGTAGGTATATGCACTATGTACAAAAAGTTACATTAAACACGGTGCTTATTTTTTTGTGGATAAATAAGTAATAAAAACTATTTGTGCGACACCTTATTGAAATAAGATTGACAGTATTTGATTAGTTCTGAAATTGGTAAATTAAAATTTATTTGATATAATGAAATGTAATCAACAAACTATAGTCGGAACACGCTGTGCTCGATATATGTACGTACCTATTGAAGTTAAATTTCATTCTGTTACTCATATTGTCATGAAATACTTAACATACGATACGATACTTACAATACGTAACATTCTGATAAAAGTTAATTTTCACTCATAGAATGGGAGATATCACTTAGTAAAATCGATTCACTTTAGGTGGTCATGACAAAATAAAAAACAGATATGAAAATATCAGAGTACCTGTTATATAAATTTCCAACGCAGTAGCTTAAAGTTACTAAGTTACACTATTGAGGCTGTTTAATATTAAAAAAACAAAAACTATTTATTTTTTATTATTAGATTAAGATTTTAACAAACGTTCAACAAATAAAATAATACAATTCATATTACAAAGTAAAAGTATAAAAGGGTTCTATATCGCATTACTTTTAAGAAATTCCCCATACCTTATGTCAGCAATAAAGCTATCAGATTTTCCGTGAAATCGCGTAACAACAAATAATTTCAATGCGCGCGCAATTCACCACACCGATCACAATAAAGTATCATTACCATATCGCTAGCCTATGCACATGACACAAAGTCATATGTTAATACATATCATACACAAAAGGAATACAAATTGTACATTTATTTGTCACGTACAGAACGATTGTACAGAACAAATCCGTTATATCGATATTTTCATGCAAATTTTCTTTTATCAAAAAAAATCGATACAAAACGATGGTTCCTTTATGTATGAATAGGCGTGTTCTATTTTTGAATAGTTTTGATTTTAGAATTTTATTATTTTTGATTGATTGATGTTTTCTTATGCAAAAATATTTTTGAGATGCACAATCGGGAAGGAATTTTGTAACGATTGATTTATTGAAATTAAAATACTGCTTATTTATAATAGATCAATCGTTATAGGGTCCTCTGCCCTTATTTTGTAACGGTCGGATTATAACGCTTGTCAATAAAAGCATTTAAAATGTATTTAAAATAAAATTAGATTATGGTTGATATAGCTTTACCCCTTAACATTATTGCTAATTTTTACATAAAAAAATTGAAATATGTACCATGGTGGTAGGTTTCAGAATGACGCCGTAAATACTACCGTTTTACCCGCTTATCTACCTACAGGCAACAATGATTAAAATGTTGCTTCGTGTAGGTAAACGAGTACAGTAGCTAGCTACTAAAATTACAGCCAAAACAAATCCTGGCTGTGTTGTCAGCTCTTGTGTCTGTGGTGGCTAACACAACACAACAACCCATTAATGTCCCACTGCAGGGACGGGCCTCTTCTCTTGACGGAGAGATACTTGGCCTACTAATACCACGCTGGCTAGACGGATTGGTAGGTATATGGTTTAATTTCAAGTTTTCCTTCTTTTTATTTCGTAAAGATAATATTGACGGATAGTTCCTTAGTCGTTTCTTACGACACCCATGGAATGAGATGGGGTGGTGACATATTGTATTCTTACTCCGTCACCACACGGAGCTAAACCCAATCAACAATCTACAGATGTCACTTATGCCCGTAAAACCATAAGTACGACTTCTTTTGCGCCATTTTTTTTAAACTATCATCAAAGTTAAACAGAAAAGGATTAACAATTCCTTTTCCCATACACCCAACTTGTCAGGTTTCAATAATTTCACACTAGATTTAACTTATTATGAAGTATTCATTGCTTTTGATCTTATCATTGCACCTAAACAAATAGACAACTTTAGTCGTAAATTGTACAAGGGAAATTAGCTCTTTTTTGTAAGTGCAATAAGATGTAATTTGGAATGTGTTTGTTATTAAATCTGTCTCATTATGTCATTTATTAGGTTGCTGGTAGTGTGGTCCAAGTTACGGAAGGTAGCGGTGTAAGTGCCGTCAAAGCAATATCGCTGTCTAGTTCCAAACTAAGCAGAGCTTGTACTATGGGTAGCAACTAAAGTAATGATAAATTATTACTGATATTTATATTTATGTTGTAAGTACACACAATAGCCGATAGAAACTTGGGCAACAGTTACCTCACATTGGACAGATGCCATGTCCCACTGCAGGGACGGGCCTCCTCCCGTGACGGAGGGATACTTGGCCTACTAATACCACGCTGGCCAGACGGATTGGTATAGGGTTTAATTTTAAGGTTTCCTTCTATTTATTTAGTAAAGATAATATTCACGGATAGTCCTTTAGTCGGTTTTAACGACACCCATGGGATGAGATGGGGTGGTGACATATTGTATTCTTACTCCGTCACCACATGGAAAATTGGACAGATGGGTTGATAGATATTCTATTAATAATTGCTCATATACTTAATTGGAGTTTTACTGATAGATATCAAAAAATTTTAGACTACAATGGAAAAAACAGAAAAAAAGCAATCATTTTACCTAAGTACTTGAGCAAACTTCTTATGAGCGAGTAGCGGGTAACGGCTGGTAGGTATTTAATTCTAACCCCCTTACTCATAAACGCCTATTAAATAATAGTCAATTGATTAGCTTAAATTCTTACGGTTTTGTTTGGTATAACGTTGATTTTACTAATAAAAATCTCGCTAAACAGTGATTAAATTTAAGAGGCGTTTATGAGTAACGGGGAAAATAAGTAGGATTATTTAAAGAGCATAACTAAATCCGATAACTTTTCTACAACACACCACACAAAAACTTTCACACACAAGCATCAAATCGTTGCAAATTAACAGGTTTTTCGCTCTGGTGGCTGCGAATACCACATACTAGTCAATTGAACCGACGCTTAACAATAGGGGTGCAATACGGTAGCTGTTTACTGATCAAATTAACGATAGGTCTTGGGATAACCAACAGGATTCTGTGACAATCTTTTTTGAGAAGATCTTGTGAAGAAAGTTAAGATATTTCTTATTATCATTGGTATTTAAAGGTTTTTATTTTAACCATAGGTACAGCAACACATCAAGTTAAAGATTTTCATTTGAAATTGTGTCTTATTTCAAGGTATTAAAGTACATGAGTGTCTAGGTTGATTAGTTGCTGTGTGTACGTTTTAAGAAATCTTAAAATAAATCGTAATTGTGTACTACCTACAGGACGAATCTTGATATTTAAAAATTTATATTGATCCTTTAGTACAATCCTTAGTTTTATTTGGTATACAATGGTTGCAGCACTTTGTTACAGTTACAAAATTGTTGTAAAATTATAGAGACGTCTAAAAAATACTGCTTTAGAGTTTGTTACGCCGCTTCTTCTCTACTAGCGCCTTGGAAGCGGTGGTAAAGTTTGGAAAACTTTTAATATGTAAACTTAGACTAAGTAGTTTTAAACTGACGTCAATAAGCTGTTATTTTGTAACATTATGTTGAAAAATAAAGAAACTGAAACTGAAACTTAATAACTAATAATATTAAAATGTTTTTACCTTGTATAGGTACTTACAGATTCTCCTTGTGGTGACGGAGTAAGAATACAAATATCTCACCACCCCATCTCATCCCATGGGTGTCGTAAAAACCGACTAAGGGACTATTCGTGAATATTATCTACACGAAATAAAAAGAAGGAAATCTTTCAATTGAACCCTACA
Source organism: Schrankia costaestrigalis (assembly GCA_905475405.1). Taxonomy (NCBI): domain Eukaryota; kingdom Metazoa; phylum Arthropoda; class Insecta; order Lepidoptera; family Erebidae; genus Schrankia; species Schrankia costaestrigalis. Next base: position 21,001,812 of record FR997828.1, read on the forward strand.
CCAATCCGTCTGGGCCAGCGTGGTACCTGTTAGTAGGCCAAGTATCTCTCCGTCATGGGAGGAGGCCCGTGCCTGCAGTGGGACATTAATGGGTTGTTATGGTGATCTCTACACAGCGCCATCTGTTCCCAAAGGAAGTTAGGCTTAACCTGCTTGTGTTATGTATGGGTAACAGAACAACGGATATTAGTACTTATATACTTTACTCTTTGCAAATAGGTAGGTACATAAGTACTTATTATACATAGAAACATTTAGACCAATGCAAACAATCATGCTCATGCACACAAATATTTGCATTGAGCGGAAACGAACCCGAGACTTCTGCGTCGCAGTTATGTTATACATATAACCACTACGCCATAGAGATCGTCATTTGAAGTTACTTAAACGTGTATGGTTTAAAATGAACTCAAAAAAACCTTAAAGTATTCCAAACAACATTATTGTAAAACGTTTTACAATAACAGTTTATAATATCTACTTATACACTTCCGTTGTCGGCGTTATAATAAATACAATGACTAGTTACAGCCCTTAAAGCCTTAACTACAAACTCAATCAAATTTCTACCTTATTTGGCTGATAATTACGACTCAATTTCAATCGTAGCTAATTAAATCAAGTTTTTATAAACGTTATTTAAATGTAAACTTTTTGTCAAACCAGTAAAGTTGAATATTGAATGTAATAAATAGTGATAGTTGACGAATTTCCGTTATTTCTTTTTATATTTTTTTAAAAATGAATCGTTATATTTTTTTAAATATAAGTAAATAGGATTGAAGTGGTTGATATTTTATTACTGATTTGGAAGGATTTCATAACCATTAAATAAGCAGGTAATGTAAAAACAGTTAGATTTTAAAAGTTAAGATCTTATTTTGTACGTTAATATGTAATAGGCAAAGAAAACACGCTTTTTTCTGTTATTGAAAGTCTCTGAACTGGGGATCAAACCCTCTAACGACTATACATTTAACGGGCACAACAAACATCCTGGGTCAGGGCATCAATTCTTGGATAGCACGTTGTCCTGCGTAGGATCTAATTCGCGACCTTGTGCATGGACACTGCCCCGTTGAGGCAGTCCTAAAGTCTCAAATATAGGTAGCACGTGATTTAATTCTGATATTATTATAAACTAGCTTTTGCCCTATTAATACTTTGCTTTAATACGGGGTAGCACTGTTCCCTTTTCCTGGCCAGAGAAGAAAAAAAAATAGTAAGTAGACTATGTTACTCTCTATCTCTTCAACTATCTCCACTTAAAAAATCACGTCAATTCTTCGCTCCGTTTTCCCGTGAAAGAAAGACAAACAGACACACTTTCCCATTTACAATATTAGTATGAATCTATGTATTATTTTAAGGTGTCATCAGTATTATTATCATTCAAGAAATTTGAGAATCTCGTATAAGACTACAGTAGTCAGTGTCTTAGGCAAAAGTTTTGAGTTGAGATCTTGACAAATAGCCCAAAATCTCCTTCTAGTGTAGTATCTATAGTTTACCTAAGTTTTTCTATGTGTCATAAGCACTTAAAGGAACCATCCTTGCAGTAGGTCATTAAATAGCAACTAGGATGCTCCATTGTATAACAAGTAGTAGTAATTTACATGACCAGCTGTAGTTGTACATTTCTGTTACAAAATAGACCATCATTCATCGACAGTCAAAGCACCCGATACAAACAATACCTATGGGAATCTTTAACGAAAATAGGACTTCGATAATCCATCGAATGAACGACCACTTAACAACTTGCTCCACACAAAAATCGACTGTATTCTGTAAATGTTAAGAGCTATTGTAACAGCAAGAATATTTTTGTTCCACGAAACCTGCGTATGAAATTACAAATTTAACTAAGTAGTTGAAAATCTGATTTACATTCAAAACAACACTTTAAATCATTGTAATAAGAACTATAAGTTTTAAATTTATATGAACAGTAAATACTAGTAGTTGTTTGTAAATAGAATGCAATCCCGCAAATCTGCATTCAAAATTAGATCGTTATCTATGCGGTCGATTCCACAATATCCGGTTTGTACCAGTTAATACCGTTGTAAAACGTGGGATTAAGTAAAGAAAGAGTATTATATTTTTGTTAACGAGACTTAATCTTTGGTTAATTGAAGACTTAATCTTTCGTTTACAAGTTACCTAAGTGGTGTCATCTGCTCTTTAGGAAAAGTACCTATTGACCACAAGGAAACACATTGACTAACAATAAAAGATATTAATGAATAGGATGGATCGGAAGCTTAGTGTTGCACTTAAGGCGGACTATTCATTAAGAATTGAAAACATTTCAATCGAGTAGGATCACACGCTTCATACTTTTGTCAATCGATTCATAGTAAGTATTCCGAGTAATCAGCTTGTAAATGTTGATAAAGGCGTTAACGGTTAATTTTTGGTTGGATTTACCTTTAAATGAGAAAAAAAAAATGTATCGTAAATGGAAGCTCTACAATCATTGTAGTGGATTAGGTACTTAAAGTTTATTTGTGAAGACTTCACAAAATAGTTGCTTTATGGGCTTTAAATGCATCTGGTTTGTAGATTTAAAGATGTATTACATAATTACAATGACCAAATGGCGTATTTGTTAATATATCTATCTATTAAGACGATTTTTGTGGATTTGATCTTCACACGAGTCAAGGATTAACCACTGTGCTTAGATTTAGACTACTTTTGCAGATAACTATGGTAAAGCTTTGAGATGAATGTGGTATAAAGACTTTTATTTAACGTAATAATTGTGTCTTTGTTACAATTTCTTAAATTCTTGGCATTCTAATAACATGCTAGTTAGACGAATTGGTAGGGGCTTTAGGTCAAATTTTCGATTATTAGATTTCGTAGAGATAATAAAAAGGAAGACTATGTTTTCTTACTCTGTCACTTACAGATAGGTAGGTACTAGTTGTTCTTCAACCAGTTTGAAAACATGCCGAAGAGAATGGTGGACATGTTGACATTGCCTATTCATCATCGTAAAGGAAAACTTTGCCCTTTTTACTTTTATTTTTTGATGCCCTCAAGTTAACGAGTAATTCATAACAAATAAGCCAATGTGAATAGGACAGTAATAGGATGTGAAATGTACTTAATAATATATAGCTTTTCAAATTTTGTACTTCTACGAGCAACGGCGAACATCGAGAATCAAATAAGAGTAAAAAACCCCCTTTTTACCGCTATTTTTTTGTCAAAAGCACAGACAAGTAGTCTGCCGATAATGCCAATGAATCAAAGATGATTACGAGCGTGGCAAAACTTTTTAAAAAGGGTAGAAATTTAAAGAAATTGTCTTATACCTTCTTCATTTTTTATTCAGTACAAAATTGCAGACAGATGCAATTGTAAATTTGAAAGTACAATAAACTAAGATAGAACAGAAAAAAAAACAACAATTGCACGGAATTTACACGCCTTGTCTAAGTCCCCCAATCGATATTATATTTAAAACCCTTTTAAATACAATCGAATGATATTTATTGCGATTTTTTTTGTGTAAATCGATTTCAATGTGTAATGCTCCAGATAACGACAATTGACAATAAAAAAAACTCAGGGTGCTTTATGGGTAACTTGAGGTCATACTTGCTCACACCCCTTACTTCCTGTCTTGGGGTTGTAGGGTTGTCTCTAACGTAAAAGCTTATGCATTTGAATTTGGAATAAATTTGAATTCGATAATTTGTTTTTGAAATATTATGATAATTTGTGGAATAATAGTTTGTTACTATTCCAGAACATCCTTACCCTTTCTTTACTATCTTCCCTAGTAAATGGACTTTTACTTATAGAAGGAGACGTGATCTTATACTTATATTTAAATACCTGTCTATGTTTCTGATAGTAGCTCATTAAAAATGAATAATGACAATATACCATTCTTCACATAGAAGAAGACGCTCAGACAGCAAGCATGCTGATGCAAGAAAAAAAACCAAATAATTTAACAATCCTACCCATAGCCTGTAACCAGCATGTCAATTCTGCCCTGATAATTGCACTTGCAGTAATCGACATTTTTGGGAATTTAACTTTTTTGCAGGAATGGCATCCTAAGGACATAATCTATACGTAAAAAATATATATCTATTACTTTTTTTCTATTACAAACGTGTTTTTTAGGTACTATGAAACGCAGTACTTGCACCTAAATGTAACTTGTGCTACAAAAATTTGAAGCATTAAGCATATGCTATAAGTTTATGCAGTACTTGCTACGATTACTGCGTAAGCTTGTAGCATATTTTTTTCTGAAACGAATGTTTACTTAGCCAAACGTAGTATTCTACAATCCTGCTTTACGAGAAGCGAGAGTGAGAGGGAGCTATGTGTGTATAATGTGTATATTGCGCTGTTTATTTGGTCTTCGATGACTAAAAAAATAATTTTATTAAAGGTCCTTTAAAAAAAGTATTTTTTCATACTTATTTATTTCAAACTATTTGTTATTTTGTACAATATATATTTAACACAGCAAAATGACTATTGAACCTGTGTGTCTATGTCCAGGAATGAAGCAAATGCAATATATGGTAAACAGTCTAAAAACATGGAATTTGTTGTTGATTGGTGCTGGTGGGGAAAGGGTTATAAAAATGCCTTAACACCAATGTTATACCAAAATGTTGCGTGATGTACTTTACCTGGTTGGAGCGGGTGAACTTCTATAACTTAAAATGTACCTTTTACCAATAAACCTTATTTACCTTTTCTGAACTTATTACCTTTACCTTTGACAGTGCAAAAGCATATTCATGGCTGGATGTAAGGTACCTACTTAACAGGTTATGGACAAGATATAACAATTAGGAATGACACAATAAATAAATAAAAACATTTTTCATCTTTAATTATAATTAGCACATAGTTTATAAAGTGTGCAGGTGGAGGGTGCAAGTGACCTTATTTCATAAATTACCAAATATTGATCATAGTCTGGTGTTTTAGAGATGAAATTTTTATATTGGTTAAGCCACAATTTTCTAGTAGAAATTAGAACTCTATAGCGGTTTGTTCTTGAATAAAGCACTTAATTAAAGTTACTGTAGCTCTCATGTAATCTGACAAAACAATAGTCTATGTTTATTTGTCCAAAAGAAAGTTACACTTTGTTTCTTATGTTAACTTACATAACTATTATAGCAACAGTATAAGCTAATATATTCAATGAATAATAATTATTATTACAAACGCAGTAACTAAGCACGTGCTAGGTGAGTTTGCAGTAATAAGCACTATTACTGCATGTGATCTTAGTAATACTGTAATGCTCGCAAGCCCAGAAAGTTAATGAAAACGCAGTACTAAGCATTTTATCTAAATAAGATAATAAAATAAGGAAAAAAATATATCAATAGAAAGAACGATTTTTTTACTATTTTTAAGTAACATTTTAAAAGTTATAGCACCGATATTTCTTCCTTAGATATGACGAAATATGTTTTTCGCGCTTATCTCGAAACCGCTATTTTGCAAGTACTGCGTTTCCAATAACGAGGGCAGAATTCTTGTACCTTAAATTCGTTTTAAGTTAACTTTTAGTTGTCAAATTGTCTTGTTTTTGCCATTGCAATTGTATTCTTTTATGGTCGTGTTAAGGTTTTATTTAGAGTGTGACAACTTGACAACTAAAAGTTAACTTAACCGAATTTAAGGTACGAGAATTGACATGCAGAGTAGAAGACGTCTGAGCAATTATTAAAAAGTTTAAAAAAAGTGGCTTCTTACATTCCAAATTTGATCTACTCCATTTTGAATAACGATATTTTACTTTAATTTTATTAAAAAAGTTTACGATAAAAAATTTACATAATTATTAAGTTTATAGGTGAAAACGTGACGTAAGCTCGTCTCAAATTGTAATTTGGACGCCACAAATATAAATCAAGATGTCAGCCATTGATTAATTATAAAAATTTAGAATACATTCACTTTTGATACTAAAAAGAATATTATGAATATAAATATGTTATTGACAGTAGTTTGTTTTATAAATCATTTTTGAATAACTCATTTATTTTAACTCGATTATACTTTTTGCGGGCCAGTAATTTAGACTGTGTTTTTTAAACTATTAGCAGTTATAAATTTTTGTAATTTAATTTAATAATTTAAATTGATCACTTACAATATTTAGTATGCGTTGTAGCAGTTACTACTATTATCTAGATATGTTATAACAGACGCAAAAGATGTCCAGACTGGGGACATACATTTGCAGATTTCGTAAATAATTGTCTAGATTAGAATTCGAGCGTTGCAGAATTAAGGGGCAATGTTTCTTATTATTTAATTCACTAGACAACTAAAAAAGATAGGTTCAAATCCCGCCATAAGCTTATTGATTTTTTAATGTTTTAGTTAATAAATTAACTATTTATATCACTGGTATGCTCCGTTTTCTTCTAGGCATTAATAAGCTGAATAAATTGCAGCAAAATTAAAAAAAAATCATTTCTAAACATCGACAACCCTGAAGGTTTCTCATCAAATTTCGCGCGTCAGGTCACGGCTACGTTCGACAGCTCCGTGAGAATGAGCATACGCAGCTGTGACGTCACAACTAGATCGACGACAGCCGATGATCCCTATTGTCACATACTAATAAAAGTATAGAGTACTGTTTATTTGCCAAATAGGATTTCATTGTGAAGCTATATTAAAAGAAGTTTTGTAGAATGAGAAATCAATGATGTTCAGATTAAATATAAACAAGGATTTGATAATAGTTGTGATCCTCCTTAAAATATTGGAAAGAAAGAGTTAATAAGATTTTTATTTAGTTTCTACATAACACTAAATAAATTAAATTAGTCCTGTTCCTCCATCATGATGACGAGAAACTTAGCCTTGTAATCATAACAGCCCATTAATGTTCCACTGCAGGGACGGGCCTCCTCCCATGACGGAGGGATACTTGGCCTACTAATACCACGCTGGCCAGACGGATTGGTATAGGGTTTAATTTCAAGTTTTCCTTCTTACCGTAAAGGTAATATTCACAGATAGTCCCTTAGTCGGTTTCTACGACACCCATGGGATGAGATGGGGTGGTGACATATTGTATTCTTACTCCGTCACCACACGGACACCTTGTAATACCACGCCAGAATTAGAACAGACTTTTAAGTTAAGTTTCTGTTCTTTTAAGTGATGAAATGTACTGAAAAGAATTGCTTCTCCAAAGAATATAGACCATGTAGCACGCAAAAATGATGGTCGTTACTGCATTGAATGTCCAGGGACGAGATTTCCTTTATATCATAACAGCCCATTAATGCCCCACTGGGACAGGCCTCCTCCCGTGACGGAGGGATACTTGGCCTACTAACACCACGCTGGCCACAGGGATTGGTATAGGGTTTAATTTCAAGTTTTCCTTCTTTTTACTTCGTGAAGATAATATTTACGGCTAGTCCCTTAGTCGGTTTTTACGACACCGATGGGATAAGATGGGGTGGTGACATGTTGTATTCTTACTCCGTCACCACACGGATTATTACACGAAGATTTCCTTATCCAAAACTATGATCTATGAAACCTAGACGAAACCTTTTGACGACGTAATAAAACACAATATATTTCAACAAAAAACCCAAATAGGAAGCACTTCTGTATAATTTCGCAATAAACGTCAAATTCGCGTATGCTCGCTGACAATTTTATTACCCGAGGGTAGCTTCCTCCCTTTCTATACCTATACATTAGAAAGAGATAAAGAATAAAGGGGTTAGCTATTAGTAAATTTGCACCACGTCAGGGGTAAAGTAGGCGTTACATAATGACAGTTTTAATAAATCGTGCGTAAGAATATTACCCTATTACTGTATTTTTTTTGACTAACAATACTTTGAGTTGAACAACGTCTAAAAAATGTATTGTCATTTATTTAAGAGTAATGTTTTTTAATGTATTAATTTTATCTTGGTTTTGGGATGTCGGTTTTGTATTGGGATTATACCAATAGTGTCTGAATCCTAACAGCCATTAATGTCCCACAGCAGGGATGGGCTTCCTTCTGTAACGAAGGGATACTTAGCCTACTAATACCACGCTGGTCAGATGGATTGGTATAGGGTTTAATTTCAAGTTTTCCTTCTTTTTATTTCGTATAGTTAATATTCACGGTTAGTCCCTTAGTCGGTTTTTATGACACCCATGGCATGAGATGGGGTGGTGACATATTGTATTCTTACTCCGTCACCACACAGAGAACTACATAAGATAGTCTTGTAGAAATTTTATCAGATATGGTTAAGCATTTTTAATATGTTAATAAATACCGAACTGGTGTTAAATAAAACCACTTTACTTGAAGTAAACGAAATGGCATATTTATATTTTAATGCGTATCAAATGTTCTGATTTAGGAATCGGTTTATTAATTAGAAAATTATATAATTCCACTTTGCTTTACGAGATTTGTAAGCTATTTTGCAAATCTTTTTCAATTTCTATTAAAGAACAGTTTAATGTATAGAAATTAAAATTACTAAACATTTCATTCATTGATTTACAACTAATACATCCTATTAACTTTTCATTCGAAATTGTATCTAAGTTACATCGTTTTATGGTTTATTTTTGTAAAAATATGTAACTAATACAGCCTATTTTCTTTTCATTGCAAATTGTATCTAATAAACATGCATTTATGGTATATTTTTGTGTAATACAGTAAAATATTTTGGTGTACCATAAACATTGGATAGTTTATTAGCCTGAATCCATAAATGTTGATGCGTTATCATCGGGTATGTGTAAATGTTTTTAATAATTGTTTCTAAGCTATAAGCGATAGCGAGTTAAAATTTAATTAGTGATACACCCGAGAGACAAACTTAGCATAAGTATATAAGTTGCTCTTTTTTGGAGAGCTTAAGAAATCTAGTATTTTCCCACGCATTCTGATCCATGTCTCATTTAATCAATTAATTTTTTAAGAATCCTTTAGAATGTTTTTTCGAATAAATGATTTGTTAAAATAATAAGTAAATAATTTGGCAATAATTCACCATAACAGTCCTTGAAATGTCCCACTCCAGAATAGGTCTGTTTACAGAAAACATCGCGCCGGCTGAGTTTATGAGATGGCAAAGACAAACCTGCGATCAACATCCTCCTGATCTTATCCATATCCTTAGAACGGCTTACCTGGAGCATCCGATACAAGACATAAAACTGGTAAGAACACCGTGTGGTTTTCGTCAATTCGAGTTCTACATGCCTGACACTGACAGCACTAATTTAATTACCGGGATTTCAAAATTAAAAAATAAATAAAACGCTATTAACTTATGACTTAAACCAGTAATGCATTCATTATAATTGGAAGTTGTCATAAAAGACACCGTATTCACACTGACTGCAGACGGAAGGTCTGTTTATATAAATTACGACTATCTATTAAATTTACGTGTATCCAATTTATTAATAATATTATACATTTTTTTTCTGTAATAATTTTCATTTTGAGTTCGTTCAGTGAATTATTTTTAAAGGAATGCCTTTCTAGTTTTCTGTATAAAATGTTTTGTCGCTGTAGATACGTAAATTAAAATACATATACTTATAAAGGAGGGACCTGGTTCCTAGTTACTCCTTAGACGTTTTACCAGGGTAGCAAGAATGTTTGTTCGTTACACTGCAAAAGTTGTTTAGGACCCTTAAGACATAGTAATCCAGCTTCATGTGCCCATTTCCAAAAACGTCTGCTCATAACGAGAGATGATAGTGGATGTAGTTAATACACTATTCTGTACTTGTGATGATTTTTCGAGATTACAACCCATCGATCAAATGTAATTACAATCGAAGAAAAGACCCGTCGAGGAAGAGATCCTTCGAGGTAACGAACCATCGGTGAAGTGTACCGTCGAGGTAGAGACATCGAGGTAATGACCATGAGGTAAAGTCATTCGAAATAGAGTATTAAGCCCAAAACGTGCCTGCTTTGTGGGGTGTGTATTATCAGTTTTGGGTAGCGAGTACTGCGCACGTAGGTGTAGATAGATTATAGATTCATGAGGTAGAAAGGACTTTAGGTACTTAGGTTCATTTAGTATTACTTAAAAATCGATGAATTCAATACCCAATTGAGAAATTTAATTCATTCTCATGTTTATTGCCAATACCTTCAATATATTACATGTAACCCGTAACGCTAATTATAATATACGTTACAATATTTAAAAGGTAAAATATACAATGGACAAAATCACGGTATGATTTACTCGGTCAAGATAAGGGGTGTCACAAAGTCTAAGGCGGTCTCAGTAACCATGTCAAATTAAATTGCTCAACACAATGAATAATAGTAAATATTATTTATGGTTCTCATTTTATGGGAAATGTGGTCTTGCTTGAAGTTAGAAGCAGGTTTGGGGGATAGTATGGGAATGTCCGGTGTCCGGTTTCGGACAGCCCTTTCTTAAAAACAGGGCTTTTTTCGCTAAATCATTGTCACGGGAATTTTGCTATTGTTCTGATTTTTGGGTTTTGTATTTAATTTTTGTATTAATATAAAAGATTTGTCATAGTTAGACACAATCAACAAAGTCAATATTAAAAATTATAAGCAACACACATGTTTTAAATCAGGCCATGTTCTGTGTTCCCATGAGGTAGGCCTTTGCCTAGCACCCAGTAATCTCTACTATTTCGCGCTATGTAATACGATCCTTGTAATACTGCTTTATCTACATTTACAGAATGTTGTAGAAGTATCCAAAACAAGATTAGACAAACCTAATATTAACTATTACAAATAAAGAAAGCTCCAAGGATTTACACCTAATCGATGGCAAACCTTAAGAAGGAATATCCGATCTAAGGTGCAAGAGATTCCTTCTAAATCTGTCTCCAACATTCTTTAAGAACTAGAACAACCTGGAGCTTCAGATAGCTGTTTACTAGCGCATTTGTCCAAATTCTTAAGAAATAAATACAATACAATACAATTGGCATTTTTACGATCTTAGGTACCAAATTGGATTGGATGGCCAACTTCCTCTATGTATGGAAGGAAAACTTGACTTAGGTACTTTCAAGCTCCCCAAAGTAAAAGTACATAAATGATCATCTTTATATACTAAACATTTCCAAACATACATTAACGAACGCGACACAAATTTAAAAAAAAAAAAAAAAGTGTAAAGTCACCGTTCTGTGTTCCCACGTCACATTCGTTCGTTCGGGAGCAGGGCATATAAAAATGCCTCCGACCAGCCTGCTGCATTAATAAAATCTTTAATAAAACTGAGTTCGATCACTTCGCATGCGCGGGCGCTGGTGGCCGTAGTATATGGAAAATATTAAGATAATCTGTACGTATATTTAAATTTTAATTATTGTGATTTCTTCAATTAGGCGATGTGGTCGCTACTCGATAAGCGACAAAGCCTATAAAATAAATTTAAAAAAAAGAAAAAAAAAGTAGATCAATAACTTACGACAATAAAATCACTTTGAAGACGTATTAAATCCATTTTTTTTTATAAAAGCCAAAAATAAATTTAATACCTACAGGTAACTAGATTGAAGATTAAAACAATTTGTTAAAACACACAGAGTATTCAATACTCTGTGTGATAGTGATGACCAATGAGGAACCTAGGAGGCAAGCTTAAAATAAGACCCAATACCAATTCATCTGACCAGCTGATGTTAGTCCCTTCTCATCCTAATGTTTTCTAAAACCCGCCTTAAGAAAAAGTAGCGCACCTATCTATTACACATTGAAATAAGAAGGAAAACTATGTACGAACGAATTCATCTGACTAGATTGGTATAAGCATGGCGTAATGTGGACCTTGGGACGGTTGATGCATAAACTTCTATTTTTATTTAACTAATGTATTTCCATAGATAAATAAAAGTATGTATTTTTTAACTTTGATACCTTTAAAAACCCATAAATCCAATGTTCTATTCTAACGGCTTTACCGCCACAGACAAAATAACCTTTTAGACCTCATCCAAATTACTGAACTAACCAAATAAAACACTCATTCTGCTTATTTCACCTATACTACACCCTACTCAATATATTAAAAAAATATCATTCCTCACACATTTAAAAAAAGCTAAAAAAGTCCAACATTAAAATATATTCATAAGAGATAACACTTTATAATGACGTGGGTCAGTTCTGGCGGCTAGAACAAACAAAATCGTACGCGCCATATTTTTTCCATCTTTTCATTCAAATGAAAGGAATGAACTATCTTCGTTTCATTCTTACTTATACATGATAATGTTGTATGAGTGAGATAGCAGAAGGATTGAAAGCCAGGTAGGTGCCGCGACGTCTGCCGCGGCAGACAGGACGGCACCAGCATTCGAATTTTAAAATTCTGGATTTTTTTTTCATCTATGAGTATAGTATTATTAATAGGATTGTTTGGGTGACGTGTCTGATATAGTTTCGTTGTAAAAAGTATTTATGGTTTGGCATCTGCTTTTGTACTTACAAATCGGGTAGTGGATTTTCATGGTAAAGAAGTACCTATCAACTCTACCTTACAAGATTTGTTAAAATAATATTTAATACAGCTGGGTTAGCAAACTTCTAACAAAATGGAGCGATGACCTAAGGGTGGAAGTTGGTGGGGGTCACTCACAACTCACAAGTTAGCGTGCGATGTAAGGCACAGATGAGGCCTATGTCCAGCAGTTGAGGTCGTCTGATTTTAAGGTGATGATTATTCCATCTTTTCAGTGTGGTGACGGACTACGAATAGGTACATTTTGTCACCACTCCATTCTCATCTTAAGGATGTCAAAAAAGTAGACAGTAGGGAAAGTAACTTGTAGTCTTACTCTTCTTTAAAAAGAGAAGAATAACTTGACTATATAAGCCACCCGTCAGATCAGCATATCATTATTATTAGGTCAAATTTCTATCTTTTACTGCAGATCCTGGAACCCATTACCCATGTCGAGGAGTGCCATGCTTGATCACACTAGGAATGAATTCTAGAATTTTCTTTAGTACCTAATCCTGTTTTTTGATGGAAGCCTCTACATATTTCAAAAGGTTCCAGAATAATGATCGTATGTCCCTCCCTCCATACTTACTATACTAGGAGCACCCCTTAAAAAACTGTCAATGCATTCGAAATTAAAATCAAATTAAATAGAATTGTAATCAAATCATACTTCAAATTAGGAACGCCACCGTGACGTTACGCGCCATATGCTTTAATACCATCATACAAATAAAGTCTTACAATTTGCATTATTAATTTGAATATCGAAAGCATTATGGAATATGCACTTAGTGAAACAGGTGTTTAAACGTTTTAATTAATAACGTTTATAACGTTTTTTTTACGAATGTAACAGAAAATCAGTATTGGCAAGTTAGGAATAAGCCACTGTAGGGACGGGACTTTTTCAGATATAAAAAAAGTAAGTAGGGACGGGACTTCTCCAGATATAAAAAGAATAGTGACCTACAGATTGCAATTACAATTTCTATCCAGTATATCAAGTTTACTTTTATAGCTTAAGATTAAACCTATTAAAAAGTCCATTAAGAGAAATAAGACAGGGTGGTGGGTACTTTTACCGAACCCAAAATTAAATTAAAATTCTCAAAACGAAACCAATAATTCAAAGCGACAAACAAATTTTATATTTAAAAATGGAAACGGTTCCACGTTCCAAATTAAATGTCAAAGCGAACGTCACTTCTTAAAATAAAATGTTGCGATACGCAAAAAAAAAATCAACCTTTTCTGATATTTCATTATGGCAATAACGATCAATTGCGTATAACACATGAATAATCATGTTTAGAATGGGCTCCATTCAAATTGACTGGCTGAGTGGCATTTAAAGGCAAGTGGCTTTCCATACAGGCTTTGATCTGCATAGTAAATGTATGGGGTAGAACAGAGTAGATGGTAAGGGTCCTTGAAGCACTGTCCAGTCGCTTGGGACTCGTTCGACCGATTGTAAAGGTGTAAACATCAAAGAATGTTTGTTTTTTTTTCATCTTGGCAATTAAGGTTTCAACTAAGGTAGTAGGTTGTTTAGAAATGAGGTTTTATAACATTATTGGGTTCGTTTCTCAAGCATAAATTAGAATTCTTAAAAGTTATTTTTAGATGTTAAATAGACACTCGGTTCTTATTAGTTCTATTTTGTATTTTGCCAGTTATGTTCTCAGCAAGAGACCGATGGTTGACAAACGTGTTAAGTTGGCTAGTGAGTTACCACCTCCTAGAGTTGGGGCAAAATGTTACTGGGTTAATTGTAAGGGTACATTTGTAAGCAAAATTACTGGACTACGAGACTTATCAACTTCTGCCAAGAATTGACAGCATTTGCTGTTGGCAATACCGTTCATGAACCGATCAGTCACTGTTTTCTTGTTTATATAATATACCCAAGATATAATATACTCGTAGAATCATAGCAACTATTGGTGGATAAAAAAATTGGTATCTTATAAACGTTTCGAGAGACAATCTTGTAAAACTACGGTAACCTACATCATCATCATTTCAGCCAATTAACGTCTACTGCTGGACAAAGGCCTCCTCCAAACATTGCTACCGTGTGCGGTCCTGCGCCTCCCTCATCCATCGGTTTCCCGTTGTCCTAACGATGAAACCTGACCTACGGTGACCAACATGAAGCGGTACAATTACATTAAAGTACGTATAAATTTAAGAGTGAAGTTGCAGTTATTATTACGGTGCACCAATGTCCTACAAGGATCCCTGGTACCTTAAGTCCATAACAATCGTTTACTAAATGGACAATGGCACCCACGTTCTCCTTGTTACAAACCTGTCGAACAAGTAACATTGAATTTTTTCCAAGACATCCAACCTCTCTTTCATTTACAATATAAAAGAAAGGGATAGATATAACACGTTTGTAATCTTTGCCGCGGGCAGTTTGGTTTGGATCTGCTACGGTCCAACGCTTCTAAGGGGTGATCGGACATTGATAAATATTACAAACACCCTTTATGTTGAGATTGTTTTCTTAATAAACTTGATTTAGTTAGACGTTTTATTATTTATAAGTCAAAGTTTACTTTGTAGCATTGACAATAGGTTTTTTTAGCTTAGGTTCCTGTTTAGGTCAGATCAAAGGCGTTTTAGTTTTGTTGAAAAGGGTGTTGGATATTTTAAATAACTCCCGCACTAGGGCTCAGATCCTGTTTCTTGAGTATTTTACATACATGGATTTTACAGACACAAAATACATCTAACCTCAATACAAATAAAGAAAGAAAGAAAAAAATTACAAGTATTTGCAAATTACACAAATAACTCCCCTGCGTGCAATAAAACCTGTACGCAGCACCAAAATGTCATAGAAGGTGCTTTTATTAATCACCACCAAATAGGTATATTTATAACAACCACATTAATTGTATTTAAACCCATAGAATCCACGTTAAAACTCCCACTCAAACATAACAAACCCAATCCCAAATCCAATCCCAAACTAGCTACAATACGTGAGGACCTAATAAAGTAAATACAAAGACCTTTCATACAATAATATGACGAATATATTCTTCGTAATGATGAATGGGGTCCATAGTAAAGGTAAGGCCAGACATAGTGGAACCGACCATTCAAAGTTAACAAATGACCAAAAAAAAAAAACACTTCTAGTTATAATATTTTGTGAAGATTTTGTCGTGTGTACAATAATATATAAATACAATGACATTTCGTTGTTATGTCGTGTGATTTTTAGTGGTTCCGTACGTATTTATTATAAAAATGAAATGAAAATGAAACAAAACAAAAATTAAAATGATTCAAAATGAAATAAAATTATGAATGAAAAAAAAGGTGACGGAGTAAGAATACAATATGTCACCACCCCATCTCATCCCACGGGTGTCGTAAAAACCGACTAAGGGACTATTCGTGAATATTATCTTAACAAAATAAAAAGAAGGAAAACTTGAAATTAAACCCTATACCAATCGGTTTGGCACTTTGGCCAGCGTGGTTTTAGTAGGCCAAGTATCCCTCCGTCACAGGAGGAGGCTCGTCCCTGCAGTGGGACATTAATGGGCAGTTATGATATTAAATTAGAAACCATGTATTCATGGACGAAGGCAGATAATATAACATTTACAAGTCATACACAACAGATTAAAAATTTTACAAATAGTTGCGGAACCCTAAATTTAGATGAAAGTTTGTTTACATCCTTTGTTCACAAATAGGGCGTGGTTAAAAAAATATCAATGAATGTCAAATAAGCGATTTCACTAGAATTTCAGACACGGTCCCTTTGATGTTAAATTTGAACTTTCTTAGTAATGTCCATTACGCTAGCAACACTGAATTTATTCTAAATTGTTTTGCGAAAATTACGAAATATGTAATTGATTCTTAGAAATGCAAACTACATTCTTTTAAATTTCATAAACGCTTTTTTGGATGGTAAGTGGTAAGACGTCATCAGGTGTGCCAGAGCATACCCAAGCCGCTGCGAACAGGTATCACATTTTTGATCCATCCCGTGATTTATGACCACCTTGCGCAGTAGAAAGGCTTTTCAAAGCCAAAGTCAAAAAAAAATACTTTAATCTAGTACAACTTTCGTTCTATCTTATTGACGTCATTAATACTCGTACTACTGAATTAATCTAAGTATAAATACATTTTTAAGTTTAAAAATGTTTTACACGGCTTACTGCAGGACTACGTCCAGCAATATTTTCTTTGACTTATATGATGATGAAAG
Organism: Schrankia costaestrigalis; assembly: GCA_905475405.1. Lineage (NCBI taxonomy): Eukaryota > Metazoa > Arthropoda > Insecta > Lepidoptera > Erebidae > Schrankia > Schrankia costaestrigalis. The sequence goes on from FR997828.1 coordinate 21,018,576, forward strand.
TATGAAAGCTTGAGTCAGATTAAAGGCTACTTGGACACGGTGCTCCAAGGCTCCAAGTAGGCGACGAAGGAGTGCCGCTGGGGACTTTTAGTGGGTGCACAAGGGGTTATCCCTGGGAGCACCATCCGACAAGAGAGGATGCGTAGGCATTTTACCCTAGCGAAACCAAAACTAAAAAAAAAGGTTAAAGGCTACTCAAAAACAAAACAAAAATAATGCTCAATTTACATTTAAGTTGTTGAATAGAAAACAAACGTTGGACTGTTCAGTATTCTTCATTGAATTATAGCTGAAGCCATAGATGGGTTTAACATTCCACACGCACCATAAGGATTGGTAGAACTACGTTGCATACGGAAGTAACCTCGCTCGTGAAAGGCTTCACCCCAAGAGTTTTTCGCTATCCAATAATCTAGTCCTTTTTCATCTGAAATAAAGATTTTCTCTTTAACTTTGTGACAGTATCAATTTAGCAAGCAACATGTCTGGCCATGGTACATACGCGTGCACATCATTTATTCGCAAAATTCCACTTTAGTTCCAAACCTAGCAGAGCTTGTATTGTGTGTTCAAGATCACGCATAAACATACATGAGATAGGCAATTTTTTTGTAAATACTACTCACACACTAAGGGCCAGATTCAGAGACCGCACTTTGACTTTACTTTAGCAAAGTCTAGTTCCTTTCTCTGAATTTGAAAAACATTACAAGTACAAGTAATCTTTCGCATGAAAAGTTTACTTTGGGAAGATTACTTTGAAAGAAAGTAAAGTCACGACTCTGAATCTGGGCCTTATATCTCGTTTTTGTATCAAAGTCGAACTTTCCTTCAAAGTAAAGTCAAAGTGCGGTCTCTGAATCTGGCCCTAAGACCAATACAAAATGCATGTCTATGCTCATAAAGATTTAGGTAATCAAGCAACTTCTTTTCATTTTATTCATTAAAAAGACCTAATCTTAGCATTCCATGGACTCTCCGTGCGGGTGATAGACGGAATACTTGCAGAACATCGTGTAGGACTTACGACCCAGATGTAGGTTTAAGGACCCCCCTTACAACACCGTCCTCTACCTATCCAAATTTGGGTTGGAACCTAACAATGCTGTTTTGGACATTCGTGATAGTAGAGAGCTTATTCAAGTTCTTTTAATAGTTTGTAGAAGGATTTAGTTGGAGTAGACCTAGCACCTATTTCCTCGGCATCTTGAGTAACCACGTAGCCATTTCTAGTTATATCATTTGTCAAGTCAAAGCATTTGTTTGTTTTAATTTCATTGTCTTTACAAATGTTAGATTCCCCCCGGTACCGTGAGGTCAATAAGTACCACACGCTTTTTGAAATTTGAGATATCCTTCAGGACTTTGTAGTGTGTTTCATATGTGTCATCCAGTCTTCTACCGAAGTCAGAGCTGAAAAAAGCTTGTAGGTGGTATTTTTAGTGATGCCTAAATCCTTATCAAATTGAATATTTTGTCATTCATTTGTACTCAGTACTTTTTTAGTCTAGCAATGAATGGACGCACTGACTCACTGTATAATCTTTACTACTGTATAATCCTTAGTACTCTGTCGTGACGTTGCATCTAACAAAATTGCTTTGACCGGGGAGAGTCAATTAAAAGGCGTTGAGGTAGAATTTCAGTAACGCTGGTGACCAGTCGTAAATCAAAGTGCGCTTCAAGGCTAATGGTATACAATAGTTACTGTAGAGTTCCCATGGTGTTTTTAGTTTCATTCCAAAATTATTTGTGTCTTGATACAGAGCGGAACAGTCAGGAACAGCCGATTGACCTAACCCTAGCCATTTAGATTTCAATTTTTTCAGTAATCTACACAATTACTTACCTGTTCCGTATCCAACAAGAAGTACAGCGTGGCTTATATTACCTCTGCAATGTTCATCCGTCATGATATTACCAAAATGATGTTGCAGAGGTTCACCTCTTATAGCTAAAAAAACAATTTAAATGGGTATTTTTCACAGCGATACATTGCGGTGCGCGCACTTTGGGTGTGTTAGCGACGCTAACGAGTCGTGAGCGCACTGCGTTAAAACGCGTGTCACTGACGTGGGTGAAACGAGCGCGCGGCGTGATTGTCGCGTTTTTACCCCTTCAACCGTTATTCCAGTTTCCCTCTATTGTTTTGATCGGTCAAGGCACGGTGACTAAAAAGCCTTGACCGAAGGTGATAGTTACGCAGCGCGTTTGGGGCACGCAATTGGTTTGAGTGGGTCGAGGAATGGCCAGGCCTAATTTGCGGAGGCCTAGTTATTATGTATTATGACAATTTTAGTTACCAATTGATAAGGGTCCATTTCTGTATAGCATTTCTTTAACACTGTCTTGATATTTAAAGTCAAATGATTTACAACCTGTTACCCTGACGGCAACATTTCGTCTGTCAAATTGACATGGCCCTGGAGGCCCTCTAAATTTGTAAGTATCTTCTTCCTCTATTCCACCCATATGCTGAAGTCCCCTGTAAATGTTAATATATTTTAATCGACATAGTCATGTAGGACCACGACCACACAAGGTGGCCATATTTGCAGGAGGCCTATGTTCAGCAGGGGACGTCATCACTAAAATAACAATCTGAATCAATAAAACACCCAATCAATTTCAAACTCCAACCATAGACTACAACTGTCAAAATTTACCTATCAGAATGGTTTGAGTATAGTTGTAAGTTGAACTAATAAAAACAACTTTGTCCAAGAAGTTCAACAATTACAAAATAAAATACGAAGTTGAAATAATAGGCATTTTTGTGCTATTAGTTTAACTGTAGGGTGGTCTCGTTATTATGTTTGTTTAAAATCTCATCTCAAGCTCATGTCCATCAATTTCAAATGTCATTTATGTCAAATTTTACACTTAACTAACGAATAAGACAGCGCCAAACGCTAATTTATTACCTATAGAGTTAGCACTTGGAGTTAATCGAAATGTAAATATGTAAATTACATTATCTCTACCAAAATCTTAGGTGGTTGTCAGTTGTCGTAATCAACATTGTCATAGTCAGCTACATTATCAAAAATAATAAAAATATAGTACAAATTATTCACATCATAGCAATAGACGGGATTCCTCCTTCATGGTAGCCATTTCCTGGTAGGCATTCGATTATCTGTTGTTCAGAAAGTGAAATAGGCGACCTATATTTCATGGCATACTGACTCTCTATATTACCTGAAAATGAAATAAAATAAAATAATTTTAAATATTGCTTGTTAGGTTCACAGCTGGCTCACAGAAATATGAATGTTATACTTAACAGGCCGCCCGGTGTAGCTTTGGACGGTTTGGTTTGGCTTCTTTTTATAGGTAGTGTTCCAAAATAGTAAAACAATATGCAGCTTGTGAATTGTTTGGGTCGACTCACCGGCCAGGGTAACCAGTAGAAACGACGGTACCTCTGACCGCCCGCGAAGTGATACAGGGACCTAAACAGGATCAATCAGCTCACCTTAACGTCGTCAACCATCACCAGAACAGAGCATCACCGGTCAAGTTTTTTCTGATCGAAATTCAAATACGCCGCCCTACCAACCAACACGACTTATCAGGATTACATAGGATATGTTGTGAAAGAAAACCGAGGCCGAGGAGAGAGCTGAGGTATGGTTGTTTATTGAGGCGGATATTTGATGTCGACTGCTACGTTGTCGAGTGGAGCTTTCCTTTTCTGTTGCACTGCTATTTGTGAATGGTTTTTTGTTTTGGATTTAATAATTAAATTAACGAACCTGTTGTGCTGAACGCATAGCAAGAATTGCTGTATCCTTGGCTCTTTACCAGAGAATAAACCCCGTATTCACGCCAATCCCACGATGCTGGAGCAGTACGTGTTTGTATATCTTCGTCACGGTAAACATAGGGACATAAATATGATTCCTGTAGCCCAAGAAGCTGTGAGTTGAGACCTGTATATCTTTGAAGAAACTCTTCTCGGGACAAATCGGAGAACATCGTTATGCCTGGAATAAATACATTAATATGTTTATTATCAGTTGTGTAGCACCAAGGTGTTAAGTCCCATTATAACCGACTTTAAAAAAAGAAGGTTACCCTATTCGACCGTATTTATACATAGGTACATGTTATTTTTTATGCATGTTCGCCGAAAACTTTTTGTTGGAAAAGAGATTTTCATCGAAATAGGTTCAGTAAATTAGATTTTAACCAAAAGATATGAAATCATTGTTACAAGTTTCTAGTTGAAGTTGTCTTACTGGTTAGAAAATTATAAATAATATGTTTACAATACGTTACCAAATACAGTGATATCGTTTAGCGAATTGGAATAATTTATATCGATTAGGTTCCTTCTAAATGTTTCAAATCTTTCCGCCTTTTCTTCTTCACTGGCATAGTGCTTATTGAATTTTTCTATGAAATTTTCAAAATGCATATGTGCATCTTCAGGATCATAGTAAACACCGTGTCGAGCCATTGCGCTTGCGCAACAACAGATGAGCAACAGAAGAGGAGAAAACATTGTTATTCTTAGAATAAACACTGTACCTTAATAATGTTATACTGTACGTGTATAACCTTATATACTTATTTTGGTGTAAGGAATTTTACATATTTTTATAAGAATTTGTTGTAAAATTTGGTAGGTATGAAATTTTTTTAAATTTCACTTTGGAGATTTTACGATTCCACGTGTCTGTTTTACTGCCTTCACGTCGTATCTATCTAATAAACAAAATATTTTAGATACGGTAGTTGTTTAATATTTACTTTACCTATACTCTATAGATACACATAATTAAAATTGTAGTTTTGGTTTGTAAAATCAAATTCAACATAATATCCAGGTACTTAATTATGAGAGGACACAACACGTATATGTCAAAAATAAATTTATAGTTTGTTTGTCTCTCTGTTTGAGTGATATCACTTTATTTAGATTATATAAAAATCTCAAAAGTTAACCTGGCCTACCTATACCAATATAGTTATTGAGTTTTATGTGAAGCTTTTAGTTTAATATATTAAACTCGAACTTTCATATATTCGACACCATGTTCTTCTACTAAATAATAAATATGTTAATAATAGATAAGTTTAGGTAAATTATATTATGTAAGTTTAATAAAACAACAAGTCAATTTAAACATTTCAGTAATTATATCGCAAAGCGATTATCTACAACAGGCGGACCAATGAGGTGCCTGCCAATATACAAAAGTGTCATTTGATGTAAGTACACGTGTTAGACGTAATATTTTTATAGACATTTCAAGATAACACATCTTTTAACGACTTACTATTTTATCAGTCAAATGCCATAGAAAGTTTATTGATAGGACCTACAACAATACCTTGCGGAATTCCCATACTTTTGTAGCGTAAACGCAATGGAATGCCGTAGTCAGAACCGAACACGAGTTTGAATCTTAGAACCATCACGGTGGCAGAAAATGTAGCGGTAAGATCAGAAATGTATTTCCTTTCGCCTGCCCTTACTTCATTTACTTGAGGTCGTCATAAATTCGTCCTTTTCGCTCGTAGCCTATCTTACACAGTCCATCCAACTTTTCTTCGGCCTTCCTCTTTCTTTCCATCTATCAACACTTACATTAATTACTCTCCTAGTTACACGCGTCTCATCCCTTCTCATTTCATGCCCATACCAAGACAAATGGTTTATTTTCATCTTTTCTGTTACTGGCGTTACTTTCATACTTCATCTTGCCTATTTTATATGTACAGTCACGAGCAATAATATGTACACATTTTCACATTTTGTAAAACAGTTATCTAAAGTTCTGCTAATCCAAAATTGAATATTTGAAGATTAGTTCAAAACTGTACGGAACCTCTTCTAAATTACGAAACAATTTTAGTATTCTAATGTCTAGATAAACGTGCAGAAAGTTTAGAAAATTTGACAATGTGTACATATTATTGCTCGTGACTGTACATACTACTTAGTTTATACAATAAGTTATTAGTATTTATGTATCAGAATTACCTTTTTTAGTGCTGTTACTATTATCTTTGGTTGTTCCACTATAATCGCAAAAAGGCCATCTCTACTCGATTACAGATTTGTTTTGATAATGCTAAAAGTAACATTTCTTCTCAAAATGAACATAATAAGGAACTGGAATAAAGTGGTATTTATAGATGAAACTTTAATTATGCAAAACACACAGAGTTATAGTCTTGGACGGATAATACTGCATCCACTAGGTGGCCTATGAATTATGTGTACTTACTACTTTACCGCATATTTTAATTAACTCTACTCCTCTCCCAATCTTAACTTTAAAACTATGTATATTAAATTGATTAATCATTTTTTTTGACTCGATAAATCTCCCAATAGATTTCAGACACCCAACACTAGACTACAATCATTTTAGCCAAAAGATGACCACTGCTGGACATCTAGGCTTACTTCAAACCTTCCTCTGGTCCGTGCCTTGCTCATTCATCGGTTGCCCGCAACCTTTACCTTTCAATCATATCAATCAATCATAACAACCCACTAATGTCCCACTGCAAGAACGGGCCTCTTCCCGTGACGGAGGGATACTTGGTCTACTAATACCACGCTGGGCAGACGGATTGGTATAGGGTTTTATTTCAAGGGTTATATTTAGGGTTTTATTCACGGATAGTCCCTTAGTCTGTTTTTACGACACCCCTGGGCACCCGGGTGGTGAAATATTGTATTCTTAGTCCGTCACCACAGGGAGAACCTTTATTATTACTAGAAGTATATTTACATCATTATATTTACTTTGTGCTTTACTTAGCACTTACAGCCAGTTGACTTATAATAGGTCTTTACCTATAAAATTGCCATTTTATTTCTGTACAGTCTTTAGACTCATTCACATTCTTTTAAAACATTATATTGTATGGGAAAAATAGAATATTACCAACATCTAACAAAAGATAATATAATAAATAAAAATAATTATTATTTGTAATAATAATAAGCCTGTGAACATGGGTCCAATTTAAAACAGCGGATTTTCGCATTTGTTTAATTGTAACTTCTTCCCTGATATTTTTTTTTTTTGTTTTATACACAATTTAGTCAGCCTAAATGTGCGCCATACTTCTACCAATTTCATTCTATTATGTTTAATAATTATTGAAAAATCAAAACGTTAGTATGAAAAATCTAACTTCTGATAAAATGTATAAACAACACGGCAATTTCATAGGTAAAGACGTAATATATGAAAATGCTGGTTAAGCAACGTTGGCGAGATCATTCCATAGATAAGTGACGGGTGGTATTTCTACATAAAAAGTCGATCCGGACTGTCGTCGTAGACGTTAAGCCATGTCGGAGGCCTCTGAAGGCCTCGGCTCGGTTGATACTTCCAATTGTGAATAAGAAAAAATTGTTCGTTTTGTTCTGGATGCTTTCTATATAAACTTTTTACGGTATCACTGTGTCATTCTGTTAATTAAATAACAGAGTTAAATCAATATTGGTTAAAATGTAGCTGACTTCCCTATGTAACTTACAACCTCCAAATATAACAATATAAAAAAATTAGGAATTAAGTAATGGACCAATAAACACAAAAAAAAACAAAACTAATATTTCAATGCTTAAAGATTTTATTTTGTATATCTTTATTCAATGATTGGTGCAACCATAAAAGGATTCGCCATTCCACATGCTCCATTAGGGTCACTGCTACGTCGCATGCGGAAATAACCATTTTCTCCCCATTTCGTACCCCACGAGTTTTTCGCAATCCAGTAATCACCTAGTTTGGCATCTGAAAATAACAAAATCATTAAATTAAAAACTCGCTGTTTCCTACAGAGTCACCTTCGTCAGTGCTAAGCTCAAGTCATATTATATCTACGTCTAACTTAAAGTACACGTCTTGGGTTAGATGTACTGTAAACTCTGTCCATTGCCTATAGCTTCGTCATCGGTCACTTTATTTCTCCAGCTGACTGATGATTAAATAAATTAACGAAATAGCTCTATAAATTGCTTTCTGTACTGTCATGCCTCTTGAATAAGGATCACTGTCAGCAACCACGTCTCTGTGCCGTAAATATTCACTGGCATTACACTCCTATACGATACTATTTACTTGTAGACGTATTAAGTCACTGAGGTAATGAGAAGTAAAGTTATGTCCACTGAAGATCTTCACCGATTTTGAACTCCGTGAGACCATTTGACTGATTACAGATTCTGTTCTGAGTTACGATTGTTATCCCCTTCGACCCCAGGTGTGCTAATATAAGCAAGGCATTCCACGCATGGCATGTTGACCATATTCTAATTTGCAAACTTTTCATCTTTGGAATAACTGGTAACTTGCTAAAATGGTTTTACTCGTACTTCAGCAATCAGAACTCCAAAGTATTTGTTAGTGGTTATCTTATTTATTTTTAAACCAATCAGGCGTACCCCAAGGATCAATTTTGAGACCAATCTTGTTAAATATATTCATAAATGATATTGAGGCTCTTTTCAAACACAGTCAATGCTTCCTTTCTGTCGATGATCTTAAGTTCGCGTTTAAATTAGACAGTCTTCAAAAGTTTAAAAGTACAATTATTAAGGCGTTCAGTGCTCCTGTGCGTGAAGAATAAGTATTACGTCACGATGCCCAGTTATCTAAATTGTGATCTGTATGTTTGTATATTGTTAAGATACTTGTCGCCATTTATTAAAATAGTTATTATGTTATTCACAGGTAGTTTTGCTTTATATTGGATTTGATTATATTGGATTATTAGATTTATAGATTTCTATTGATTTATTAGATTTATATTGGATTTTGATAATTTTGTAAGTTTCAGCATAACTTGTATTATTTTTATTATTAGACTAGCTGATGCCGGTGGCTTCACCCGCGTGGTATAGGTAGTCTAAATGTTATTCTACACACTAAACTATCTATATTCCAAAATCATTAAATTTCATCAAAATCCTTTCAGTAGTTTTTGCGTGAAAGAGTAACAAACATCCGTACATCTATCTATCCTCACAAAATTTCAATCTTACATAATTAGTAGGACTATTAGCTTACTGACTGCACACTGGCATTTCGTGGAAACTTGTAATGTAATCAACACTTAGCACAAGTATAAGTTATGTTTGTAATTAATAGTTGTCCTTAATAAATAAATATGTATTTGAATGAATAAGGTGACGAAAGTATTAAAAATAACAATAAATAAACAACCTGATCCATATCCAATTAGCACCACAGCGTGACATAAAGGTCCCTCGTCGCATGATGTATCTGGAAAGATACCTCCGTGATATGTTGCCAGAAGGTTTTCTCTAATCCCTGAAAAATAATAATGTGTTTATTTAAAAAAGATTTTATATTTTTATCCTTTCACATAACTCCATTAGGATTCAATCAAGACAGAGTTTAGAGTATAAATATTTAGTAAATGGTAAATTAAATTTATAATAGTTTTTTATTTATTAAAATAAGAAAGAAAGAAAGCTCTTTTATTTGACACTATACATTAGGTTCACACTAAACAAATTGATAACACAGACAATAATTATTAGATAGATACATCGATACATGTTTTTGTTATTGGTGGAATTGCAAGTAGAGATTGGCAAGTGTCTGGACAACTATTTGTGTAAGGTTCTAGATGTTTTTATGCATATCCGTTTTCTAGTACCCATAGTACATGCTCTTTTTACTTTGGGTCTATATAATATTGTGTTATTATTTGAGGATAAACATTAGGCCTATGTCCAGCAGTAGGCGTCTATAGGCTGATATTAGAAAACATTATTCGATGATATTATTATTGAATAGTTTAAGAAAATAGCCAGAAGTACTTAGACCTAGTTTCATTACCAACTACAAATATTTCAAGTGCTTCATGAGTATTTATTTAAAACCTATAACTGTTAACTTTAACTTAATCTTAACAGTTATAAACACGTAACTAAATTAGTATTATTACCTATTGATAGTGGTCCATATTTGTAAAGAGCCTCCTTTACTTTTTCTTGAGATGTAAGATTAAAAGTGATGCAACTAGATAACTTCACGACAGCTTTTTTTATATCGACACCACATTTGGCTGCTTGTTTGCCTTTGTATGGATAATCACTTTCCGTCACAATACCTCCTATTTTCATAATTGCCCTGCGGATGTTTTTTTAATGTAGAAGGTTATATTTGTCCGTGAGGTGACGGAATCTTACACGATGTCATCATCCTGTCTCTTTCTACGGGAGTCATAAAAAGATTAAAAGCTTGAATCTACAACAGCAGTTATTTTACAACAAGCGTAGTATACATTATAATGCCGCTGCCTCGAATATAGCGGGCAGCGGGGCGGCAACGGAGCGCGGGAGCGGGGCGGGCAACGCTACTCGTTCTCGAAAGCTGCGGGCGGATCGAGCGGCGATGAGGCGGCTTAGTAAGTGTTCGTGTTTGTGACGTCAAGATATTTAGTTATAAGTCTCTTCAAAGAGTTTTTAACTATGATAAAATCAATTTTATGAATGATGATATTGATTTGGTACATTAACAACACAAGTTAAAACTCTTCTGCCTTATTAATCAAGTCCATCTTCTCACTCCCTCACTGATGTATTAACACATTGAAGTGTGTTCGCAATACTAACAGTATTGCGAACACGTGTATATACTAGCACTTCGCAAGCACACTTAACTTTATAAGATTTTTGTAGTTTACTATAAGACACTAGCAATCCTACAGAAGTTACTGCAATAATAGCTTGTAACGTGGTAATGTGTCTACGCGGTTGGATCGTATATCGCCACTCGTTTTAATACGCCTGTCATGCAATCTGAAATGGCTATAACCCATCCTTTGTTGAATTCAAGTGACGCGAGTTTTCCAAATTATTATCTCCCTGTAGCAGTTCTTAGTTACTACATCTAAAATATTTAAGCAATAAATTAATAAAAATAATAAATTAAATCATGGCGTTGGACATGATCCCTCCATTACAACCACCGTTCGTCTTATCGCAGTCGACTACTGTTGTTCAGACAATGTCACGTTGTTGCCGTGTTTGATCATGTATTGACTCTCTATGCAACCTGCAAAAAATATAAAGGAGTACATACAAGTTGATTAAATTATTTTTAATTGTACTTTGCGATAAATTATTTGTTACTTATCTAATAATGTCATTAGAATAACTTTAATAATGTTCGTGGGTAATTTTTTAAACTGTTAAAACTTAGTAAGCGTGGTTTATTTTTTATTACGATCTGTGATGATATAATATAATATCATAAAGCCTACAAAAATCTTAGTGTATACAATGTAGTGATTTATCTTATTCAAATACCTATTGATTTGTTACTTATTCGTTTGATAAGTGCATGCGGTTACCAATTAATTAAAATAATACGAACCTACTGTGCTAAAGGCATAGCAATCTGAACAACCTTGGTTCCTGGGAGGATTAACAACATTTTTTTGACGCCAATCATAAGAATCTGGTGCATTACCACTGGGTATGTCTTTGTCTTTGTAAACGTTTGGACACGGGTAGTCGTCGAGGTCGTCATGAGCATTAAACCCTGTATACTTTTGTATAAATTCCTCACGGGTCAAATCGGAGAATTGTGTAACACCTAGAACATAAATTGAAGCAAAACCAGATAATTATGAACATGAGTTATATAATTGTAATCTCTTGTAAAATAAGATTTAAATGAATAATCACATTGTAGGTGTCAGCTGCAAGAGGTCGGTTGATGTTGTGCACGCTTGATCTACCTGAGCATTAGTGAGAGTCTCATGCCCGATTTACACATCGACAAGTACAGTGGCGAGTAAAGTAGTATTTTAAAATTAAGTTGATTTAAATCGATCTCCAGCCTATATTTTGGCAAGTTACGTACGAATTAGCCCTCTCTCTCGCGTCTCGCCAACTTAACTTGCCAAAAAATAGGATGGAGATCTATTTAAATCAACATAATCAGCAACTTACTACTTAACTCGTACTTGTCGATGTGTAAATCGGGCATCAGGGTAAAGAGAGGCACTTTAAGTTTAATATTTGTAATGTATCAAACTCTTACTTCTCTGGTATGGACAAGCGTGGAGCCTACCACCATTACAAAGACAAACATAATAACTGGTAAACCTTAATTTCAATCAATCAACTAGCCTATTGCAGTCCACTTCTGGACATAGGCCTCTCCCAATACGCGCCACAGAACTCGGTCTTGCGCCTAACCCTTAATTTATATCTTTGCAAATTTCTGTTCATCCTAAATACTTCAGGGCTAACATTTTAAATAATAATGTATTATTTTTGGATAAAATGGTTCATTTTACCTTTAAAAAGAACCATAAGGTAAGTTAATTGTGGTATACGTTACCATGGAGAGTCATGTTGGTTGCTAAATTAAGGCTGTTAATCCTCACTAAGTTGGCTTTAAATATTTCAAACCGGGCTGCCTTTTCCTCTTCGCTCACATATTGCTTATTGAATTTAGTCATGAAAGCTTCGAAATGTAGATCTGCTTCTTCAGGATAGTAATAAGGCTTGAATTGTGCCAACGCGCTGGCGCAACAACAAGCGAGTAACAATAATACAAACATTGTTATTGCTAGTTCTACTAGATGTATTAGAAACACAAACAGTTATTATTAATTAACTAAATGTGGGCTCTCTTTTTATACTTAATTTTACATTTGGTATTAGGTATTAGAATATTACTTTATAGACATTTTACGATAACATATTTTTTTACGACTTAACCCTTCATTGACTGAGTTATATAAGATATTTCAAATTATAGCTTTTTAATATTTAGGACACGTGTGGCGACCGTCGTGGTCTACAAGTACGCGTTCAAATTTTCAGCTGATTACATTTCTACAGCAAGTATCCCAGTTCTTCTAGAGTTGACTTGACTACAAGCATCCTGAACAACCCGGGTTCCGATAAGACTACCATACACAAAATAACTACGCTGCTGATAGTCATGCAGTAGTGGAACAATTACAATCAAGACATTTGTTGGATTATGAGAGCCTTCGATACTATCGAGACTTGGGCAAGTGCTTTAACATCGAGTAGCTGTGGTGTATATCTTCAGTAAAGTTGTTCGAGACCTATGTAGTTGCAGCAAGGAATAACCCCGGGAGACGGTATATTTCCAGAAGTGTTTATCGATTGAATCGATTTTGCTTTTAGACTCTTAGGAGCTACAATGATTGTCTAGTTCAGTTGGTTAGATTTCTTTGAGAAAGATGTCTTTCGTTAGATGCCAAGCGTTTTGTACCCAGCACCCTGACCACACGCTATACTAATCATCAAAACTGTTTACGTAATCATTTCGGTATTTCTCAAGAAATACTTAAAAATAAAATCTATCGATTCTTTTCGCCATGTACCCGAATGCAGTTCAAGTGTTAAAGTATAATTACTTTAATAACATTTGTACATATTTAAAATGCTTTGATTTATGTTTTAACAAATTTCTGAGTTAACTGCATAGTTCTGATTACATTTATTTGATTTAAAAATACTGACATAGCGCATAGCTCAATAAAAATAATTAAGAAAATAACATCTAGAGATAACATTCTAATAAAAATATATAAAGAGAATATAAATATTGTATCGTCCGCATACATTAAGTGCTAAGCACTTACCTTGGGTTGTCGCATGCTGATCTGCTACTGTTTAAGCTTAGTACTTATCATTCTATTATTCTCTCTTATTTTAGTTTGAGAAGTTATTACAGATTCAATAAAAAGTAACATGACACGTGTAAAGAAAAGTTCATGGTCGATATCTTATTAGATTTTGTACTAACTTTAACAAATGTATTTTTGAATTTGCTGTTTTATCACTTCTCAATCAGCATTTCTCCTAGCGGCAAGTCTTGGAGTAGTGAGTAGAGAACATCTCTACCGCATTATCACCCTTGTACATGCCTTCCCCTCAGAGGAATAAGACGTGGATTTACGTTTATTTGTATGTGATCCAATAAAAATAGTAAATAAATGATAGGTTTTTCTGTTTCTAGTCAATAAAAAGTTTCAGTATTCGAATACTAATGATCAAATACACCACATTGCCAATATTGCGACGCTGTATCAATCTGCCCTACCTAAGTGTTCTACTTTCTGTTACAATTACATACAATTTCAATAAGAAATCCTTAAATATTGCTAGGTACGAAGTAGTATCATGGAAATAAGAGGAACTGAATGATAGGCTAAGGATGCGTTGCTTCATTTATTTAACAATAGACATGGCAACAGTATATTTATAAGTATTTCAATATAAAAACACTAAAAGAGGCATGTACAACATGCACTCAATGAAGAGTTACTCTATTTAACTCAAGTGTGTTTCGATTATACTTCATTAAAGTTTGATGACTTTTAAGTGAATTTGCTATAGTATATAGTCCTATTCCTTTTTATACGCTGACAGACCCGAGCTACTTTAAGAGTTTTAATATAAGATAAAATAGTATAATGATAAGATCACTTATTTGCGTAAACATGTGTGTACATACATTTAGCTTTAAAATTTTGGTACAATCATACCTTGGAGTAGAACAACTGACGTAAAATGAACAGCTGACTCAGATTTAAGGTCATATCTCGAATCTCAGTTCAAAAAGCATTACTCCTTATTAAAGATTCTACATACAATTTCTTACACATTAGATTTTATTTAATTTTGCTCTACGATCAATACTTTAGGAGATACGGGCCGTGTAAGTATAAACAAGGTAATTAAAAATTGATATAAGAATTACAAACAAGTACCTAGGTCCTAAGATATTACTGTAACAGAAAACAAACCAGTTTAGCATCATCATACTCATGTCGTCATAACTCGTAATAGGCTGTCAGTGACTATATTTAAGATAGCTGGTATAAGGCACAGGAGTTATTACAAATTCTTTGTTCTTAATGACCTAGATGAGCTTTCCAACTAGTATTTCTATGAATAACTAATACTTGGAATTTACTAACGTAAACTTGAACCATTTTATTATTATCAATGTTGTTATTAATTTCAAATAGGAATTGACGCTGGCTCAAATGGATAATAAGAGTTTTAATATTGAGTACTGAATTATTGTTGTCAAACAACAGTTTTGTAAATCTCGTACTTTTGTTTATTGTCACACGGTATGACTACTGTAGTGTCGTCAGCAAAAGTTATAAAATGGTGCTCATTTGATTAGGACATGTCATTTACATATTGTATTGTCCCAAGACACTTCCTTGAGAAACTCCATAAAACAACAGAGCGTCGTTGTGTAACTTTTAGAACCACATTGGAACGAGTGGAGTTAAAAATTAAGAGAATGACGTATTATTAATTTAACATTCTTTTATACGTCACTAAAATAAAGCCTTAAAACCGTGTACATAACAGGTATTTTTGTAGCCAGATCTATGTGTTAAACATGTGTCGTTCTTTCCTTATATAACACAAATACAAATAAACATCTGAAATAGTTGTGCATAGGTATTCACAATATTTTTTTATTAATTTTATTACTTACTATGCGCTATTGCGGTATTTCAGTAGATAATAAAACAACATAACACGAATTTCTGAATAGTACTGATAATGAGAATCGTGTAGTAAAATCAGGAATTTAAAAGATTTCCAATATTTACAAAATAATGTAATTAAGTTATAGTTTAACACTTGCACTACAACGGCATTCGGGTAAGTAAATGCCGCAAATTAAACGATAGGTTTCTTCGAGTATTGCTTGAGCAATACCGAAACTATTAATATAAATAAGTACAATAGTTTGAGTCTTAAAGTAGATAGTCACAATCATTCAAGCTACCAAGAGTCAAACGGAAATATCCATCTCATAGGTAAACAGTTTCAGAAATAAACCATCTCTTGGGCTTATTCCTCGCTGCAACTAGATAGATCTCAATCAACTATGCTTAAGATACACATAGTGGAGTTTTTTTAACACACCACGGCTACAACATGCTGAAGAGCCTGCCCAAGTCTCGATAGTATCGAAGGCTCTCATATTTCGCAAACCCCAAGCAAAGGTCCCGGTTGTACTAATTTCAATACTGCATAACCCTCATAAGCGTAAGTATTTCGTGTATGGTAGTTCTATCAAAACCCGGGTCGGACCGGACGCTTGTTGTCAAGTCAGCGCTCAAGAAAAAGTATGACAATTCTAGATCAACCGGGATACATAAGCTAGAAATGTGATCAGCTGGAAATTTGTTCGAGTACTTATAGACCACGACAGTCTATACGTCATGTTCTAGATGTTTAAAAGCTAAAGTTTCAGTCTTTTTACATAATACAGACGATAAAAGGGTTAAGCCATAAAAAATGCGTTATCGTTAAATGTGTGAAGGGTAATTTTTATGAGTCTTTAAGAAATACCAAATGTAAAATTATGTATAAAAAGAGAGCCCACCTAGTTAATTAATAATAACTGTTTGTGTTTCTAATACATCTAGAAGAACTAGCTATAACAATGTTTGTATTATTGTTACTCTCTTGTTGTTGCGCCTGCGCGTTGGCACAATTCAAGCCTTATTACTATCCTGAAGAAGCAGATCTACATTTCGAAGCTTTCATGTCTAAATTCAATAAGCAATATGCGAGCGAAGAAGTAAAGGCAGCCCGATTTGAAATATTCAAAGCCAACTTAGTGACGATCAACAGCATTAATTTAGCAACCAACATGACTGTTTATGGTAACGTATACCACCATTAGCTTACCAAACAAACAAAGTACAGTAGAGCAGTTGTAATCTTTTTACGTTTTATTTAAAAAGAGATTTTCATATATTAAAATATTGACTCTGAAATATTTAAGACGAACACCAATGTACGATGACATAAAACTAGAAGAAAAATACACTGCAAATTTGACCTTATTATAGGAGATAAGGTCAATTGTGTTCGTCTTAAACGTTTCAGAGTCAATATTAATGTCATAATATAAAAATCAAGATTGGCACTTTTCGAAGACTTTTTTGTTTTTGCCTAATATACTTATCCTACCTCGTATTAAAATGCATTTGTCATGTGCACCCTGTATATTTTTTTCATAACTAACTAGTTTTGTTTTGCTTTATGTCCCAGGTGTTACACAGTTTTCCGATTTGACCCGTGAAGAATTTATACAAAAACATACAAGTTTAAAAGATTTGGAAGACCTCATACTGTGTCCAAATGTTTACAATGACAGTGACATACCTATTGGTAATGCACCAGATTCTTTTGATTGGCGTCAAAAGAATGTTGTTCAGCCACCCAAGAACCAAGGAAGTTGTGGATCTTGCTATGCCTTTAGCACAGTAGGTTCGTATGATTTTACACGGCACAGGGAAAGGGTTAAATCTGCTTTCCTAATTATCATCTTACACTTTTCTGTGCGACAGAATTTAAAATAAGTTACCAACGCCTTGCCGTATATTTGGGATTGCGACGCCGCTGTTCGAAAAAGATGAAAATTTCCACACAAACTCAAATCGACAAATCAATATTGCATTAGTTTATTGCAGAAACTACCTCAGCTTAGAGCAAAGGACCTTTTATGTCTAATCTTATCTGTCGCGCTGATGCCATCACAGATTGAAGGTGTCGCGGGTCGTGTAGAGACTTTTTACGTATAAGAGATTTAGAGGTCAAAAGGTCACCAAGTGGTTTCTTCTTTGCTTGAACTTGATTTGGCACGCTGCTTTGTCTAGATATTTTATGTTCTTCTGCTCTTTTTCCTTTTACTTGGGGTCAGCGCAAATGGTTTTTTTCCTCTCGTATTCTTCTGTCATTCGTCATTTCATCATTCACTCCCTTTTTTTTCATATCCTCTATTACGCAGTCCATCTTTCTTTTTTTCGGCCTTCCTCTTCCTTTCCATCCATCTCTCTCATTATATCTCTCATTACATTCATTAGTCTCCTAGTTCGTTTCATCTCTTCTCACTACTTGCCCATACTACGATAAACAGTTTCCTTTTTATTTATTTATTTATTAAAGCCACGAACTGCAGTAAGCTCCCTACTATCACGAATATCCTAAACGGCAGTGTTAGGTTCCTACCAAATTTGGACAGGTAGAGGACGGGCGCAAACGCGTTGTAAGGAGGCCTCCTTAAACCTGCATCGACGTCGTAAGTCCTAGACGCTTTTCATGTAAATGTTCCGTCCTATATCTTGCGATGCACCCGGCACCTGCACGGAGAATCCATGGAATGCTAAGATAAGTCTTAATGTAATTAATTAGTTGATACTCTCATATATTTAAATTATTTGCAGGTAGCATAGAGAGTCAGTACATGATCAAACACGGCACCAACGTGTCATTGTCTGAACAACAGATAGTCGACTGCGACAAGGCTGACCTCGGTTGTGGTGGAGGGTTCATGTCGAACGCCATGCTGTAATTATTCATTTTTATTAATTTATTCCTCTAATAGTTACGATGAAAAACCGAGAACTGCTACAGGGCGGTAATTATTTGGAAAACTCACGTTATCTCCATCCAACATAAGATGGATTATCCATTTTAGATTGCATGTATTCCTAGAGATACTCACAGGTGTTGTGGCATGAGTATAAAAATGAGTGGCGATAAGCTATCCTATCCCATATAGCAATAATATTTGCAGTAACTTCTATCGGGTCAATGTGTCTTGTGCTGTGCACATGTACCTGGATCTCAAAGTGAAAACTGTCAAGCAGGAAATAAGTAACCACAGCCTGAGATACCAGAAGAGACTAGCGCAACATAAGAACGAGCTTGCACTCGCGCTAAGTGGAGAGGGAGGACAGCAGTACAGAAGGCTCAGGAGATATGATGTTCCGAGTCTCAGTAACAGATTTACATAAGGAGATGAGAGTTTAACACCTAAGGTGGAGGCTCTCCTCACGTAGAATAAGTCATGACTGACTAGACGTCAAACAACACAGTGGCTTATTGTTGTATTACAGATCGCCATGGAGCAGAAATATAAAAAAAAAAAAATAAAAAATAATGTGTCTTGTAGCAAATTACAGAAATTGTATAAAGTTAAGTATGCTTGCAACGTGCAAACATGTGCGGGTGTTCACAATATTACTAGTACTTAATTTGCGTTATTACATCAGTGATAAGGCGAGAAGTTGGACTCAATTTCCTAATTGAGTCCAACTTCTCGCCCTCAAAATTTAAAGACTCCTGTCATTAAATTTTGATGTCGTTTTGAATTAATACTACGTTGGTTGTAAAAATACAACTATGATTTATTTTTGTTTTGTGTGGTCGACTGATTCAGACAATCTATCACGGTACAAGTGATGGACGACACTTATCCAATAATTGAGAGAAACTAGTCTATTAACTCACTGACCTTTTGAATTGATAAAGTGAGTTATCCTTTTGTAAAGTTAAACTTTGCACTTTTTACGTCTCCTTAGTATGAGATAGGCTGGTGACATCGTGTATGATTCTGTCACCTCACGGACATACATAGACTACTACTATGATAAAAACATTCGCAGATCAGTTATGAAAACAGGAGGTATTATGTCGGAAAGTGATTATCCATACAAAGATAAAGATGGAGACAAATGTGGTGTCGATATAAAAAAAGTTGTTGTGAAGTTATCTAGTTGCATCTCTTTTAATCTTACATCTCAAGATAAGGTGAAGGAGGCTCTTTATAAATATGGACCAATATCAATAGGTAAGAATACTGATATTATTTAAGGTGAACTTTTATATAAGTGGAGTCACTTTCTTTCAAATAATAAGTATAAATAATTATTACCATTAGGTTAGTACAGGTTTTAAACACAGTTCAAGAAAAACTTCAAACTCTAGTAGTTAGTTATAAAAAAAGGTCTACTATTGGCGATTTTCTTAGAACATCTAATAATAATAATATACTCCAGACCTGGACCTGAGTATTATAGAAAAGAGAAACATAATAATATTATGTTGCTGGACACGGACATAATCTCTTTACTATAGACACTTAGGGGCTTCTGATAAAAATACGAGGCAAATAGTTTTGGCAGTCCTCTTTTGATGACTACCTTACAGAAGCTAAATAATTCTGCAAAAAACCCAACAGGTAAAAATCGACTCAAACTATCTTAAGTTTTGCTGATTGACTAAAGATATGGGTGGTCTTGCGTTATCGTGATAAAAAACTAGACCCCTCATTCATCAATTCCAGCAGTTTTCTTTCGACTGCTTTGTTTAGTGTTATGAGTTTTGAGCAGTAGAGATTAGAATCGATGGTTTTGCTGGACTCTGAAAGGTATGTTATTAATAAAAAGCCAATGTTAAGATTATCCGTACCTAAGTGCATTAAAGTATGCTAGCTGTCTGGTTCAAGTTACATCTGGTGGTCACGTCCTTCTTGGTATGATCTATCGGAACTTCTTGAAACTAAGCATAATTAGGTAATCTGTTTAGGTAACAATCTTGGGGTTATGTACCAATTGGATCATTTATGATACCGATACAAAACTAGATTTAAGAACTGAAACTAGATTTAAAATTTGGCAATTGAGTTCATAGCATAGTCTATAAAGTTATATTATGTATATACGCATTACCTGTATTAAAGTAAACATTTAACTTCTGCGTTATAACTACTTCTTTGGCTAAGAACCTACTTCCTTACTCTGCTGGCTCAACGGCCCAAAATGTGGCGAAGAACCTGCTCTAATTTTTTTATTATTATTTTCCAGGGATCACACCTTTTGGCCTGATACATTATACAAAAGGTATCATTCCCGATACAATTTGCAATTCATCATTTGGATCAGGGCACGCAGTGCTTTTAGTTGGATATGGATCAGGTAGTAATTTTATTGTTAATATCAATATTTTTATCACAGAATCTATCATAATAGATTGCAGTGTAAGGTACTGCTGTAATTGACTTTTTCTTTTAAAGAGTTTAAAAAAAAATGTAGACTGACTAAACAATCTAAACAAATCACAGTGGATGTTCCCATAAAATTCATTATCGGTAATGATCTTTAGTCTACAGATCTATACTTCAACATTACTTTAGTTACGAAGGTAACTAATCGTAACTGAGGTTATGTAGAAGTGAAGATCTGTAATACTAGAAGAATGTAATCCCAGTGAACATGTAAGGAACAGAGACATGGTTGCTGACATCGAGCGTTATGCATTACGGACCATACACTTAGCAATAAAAAGAGAAAGAAAAGAGTTTGGCCTATGTCAAGCAGTGTAAGTCTTTTGGTTCTATAAATATTACTTAATTATACACAAGTATGAACTTTAGGTTTCACGCAAGCTTAAGAATTGTCGAATGTCTTGAGCAAAACTTTTAATATTTCGTTTAAAATTATTTTTCGCAGCAATAACCGACATGGACTTGTAGGCGACTCTTCGGAAAATAGTGAAAATAAAATAGAAAAAGAAAATAGTAAACTTTAAAAAAAAAATATTTTCTTATTTGCAGACGCCTCAGGTCAGGATTACTGGATTGCAAAGGACTCGTATGGACCGAAAACCGAAGAAGATGGTTATTTCCGCATGCAACGTAGCAGTAATCCACAAGGAGCCTGCGGAATGTTGAATGATGCTATGGCTTCACCAATCGTTGAATAAAGATACACAAAATGGGAAACTTTAAGCATTGAATTATTTGTTTTATTATTTTGTGTTTATGTTCATTCCGAATATTAAAAATTATTTTTCTTTCCTCCATATCAGTGTCATTTCATACAAAGCAGATTTGTTTTACTCATTTAAACATAGTTCCGCGTCAACAGACTAAAAACATTATTGTCGCCATCTCATAAGCAGTTATATCATTTTGTCTACTACCTGTATTGGAGAGGCTAGCATTTTTCATTTATTTTTTAACACCATGCGTCTATGAGGAAGTACTTTCCATTTTATTATATGTACATAACGTCAAGGATAGTTAGTTTGTTACTCTATTGCGGAATGTCATTATGTTGATTAAACTTTTCTTTTCAACCGACTTCAAAAAGGAGGAGGTTCTCAATTCGGTTGTATTTTTTTTTTTTGTGTTTGTTACCTGATTTCTCGAAAACGGCTAAACTGATTTAAAAAATTTTTTTTTTGTTCGTATCGGTATGCTTTTCATTTGGTCCCATTGTCACCAAATCTGGATCTGGATGACGGGATTCCAGAGAAATCGAGGGCATCTCTTGAAAATTGTAGGGACGCATTGTGTAAAATCTTATCATACATGTGCATCTTTGACGTCACTACCAAATAGTCAAGAATTAGAACTGGTCAGATCCTGGAGACCAGAGAGAGTCGAGGGAACACCTCAATGGCAAAAAAAAAATCATCTGATGATGAAGAAGACTGAGGGTCGAGGGAACTTTTCAACGGTATATAGCAGCTACCTTGTGTTTGGGCTTATTTTAATTGTATTGATGAATACTTTACAAAACTTTACACAAACATGATCTGATGATGAAGAAGATTGAGGGTCGAGGCAACTCCTCAACGCTATATAGCAGCTACCTAGTGTTTGGGCTTATTTTATTCGTATTGATGAAAATTTTACAAAACTTGACACAAACATCATCTGATGATGAAGAAGACTGAGGGTCGAGGGAACTTTTCAACGGTATATAGCAGCTACCTAGTGTTTGGGCTTATTTTATTCGCATTGATAAAAGCTTCACACAACTTTACACAAACATGATCTAATGATGAAGAAGATTGAGGGTCAAGGGAACTTTTTAACAGTTTATAGCAGCTACCTAGTGTTTGGGCTTATTTTAGTCGTATTGATGAAAACTTTACACTAACATTATGACTGTAATTAAAGGTATGGTTTAAGACTTAATAATGAAGTTCTTATTTGAATTTAAAATAGGAATTAATACCGGATTATAAATAGACTATAAACAAATTTTTTAATTGCATTTCATTTATTTTAAACTTATTCTTTAGGTACAACAAATTGATAATAATAACTATTTATTTGATTTATTTTTATGTCAATTTATTTAAATTATCAATTTAGTGTGCATGTCGCACAATAAATTAATAATTTTTATTTCTAATTAACCACGCCGAGACGGTGTGGCTACGCTTTTCGATGTTCTCCCTATTTAAAACTTTTTTCATGTAGGTCCTTTTTTGTGACAGCTGATTCTTACGTTGTTCACCAGTCTCTTTTGAAATGGCATTGGAGGTAGATTTCCTACTTCGAGAATGGCGTTTCTTTCTTTCTTCGGTTGTCATCGAATCGAACCCGAGGCGGGCGCGTCAAGTCTTGTGACCTGTGACGCGCACCAATGAACATACCGCGGCGGCGCCCGCGCTGCACTCCCCGCGCGCCCCGCGACCCGACGGTGACGGTGACCGGTCCGCCCGCTACCGCTCAGTTGCAAGCGACAGTGCGAGACGTAGACCGACGGCGAATGCACGTTCGCCCGCGTTTCATGCATACGCAATTAACTCGATCTCTAGATTTTAATCTACATCTTGTTTTCTACTCTTTATACTCGTAGTCTAAGCTACGTCTAGCTAATCTACATCTTGTTTTTTATTCTTGTATAACTTAACTTAACTTCAGTGCTGTGAACTTAACTAACTTAATAACTCTGTATTCTCTTTCATTCTGTGTCATAAGTAAATAGTCTTGTAAATAACCGTCACGTTTTCTTTATCACCTCTACAGTCTCATACAATCAGCGCTGTCTCATGAGCAGCGCGTTTCGTAGGTCTACCCATATTCAGACAAAATAATGTCCCACTGCAGGGACGGGCCTCCTCCACTGACGGAGGGATATTTAGCCTACTAATACCACGCTGGCCTGACGGATTGGTATAGGGTTTAATTTCAAGTTTTCCTTCTTTTTATTTCTCAAAGATAATATTCACGGATAGTCCCTAAGTTGGTTTTTACGATACCCATGGTTTATAGAATTGGTATTCACTAAAAATTTGAAAATAAAGTTGATTTTTACAAAAAAGAAAACCGACGACGACTCCAAAAATAACAATAATATTACATTATTTGTAATAATTTGATTATCTTTTAAAGAATCTGCAAATAAATATATTTGGGTCAATATCAAACGGGCAAATTTTTCGTGTCTTCGTTGAGAATCTAGGTGTAAAATAATATTTCAGTGCTGATATTTTTTTGTAATCAACTACGAAACTATATTTATTCAGGGCCATGGTCCAATTTTGTTATAAATATGTAAATAATTAAAAAAAAAATAAAGAGTCTTACAATTTCTAGTTAGGTGGCTTGTCCCAACTCCATATTTTTATACAATTTCATTCGCTACGGTTACATTTCATGTTACTTTACTAAATACGCAATTATATATGTTAATATATAAAATAAACAATTTAAAAACATTTATGATGTATTTATATATCTATTATAGATACACGAAATACCTAATCAAAGTTTGTCCCAAGAAAAATTAAAATTTTGGTGGCATTTGTTCAACTGACTATAACACGAGTTTTGTACGACATATGCGTATAGCGTTTTATTGTGTCGAGTGTCTCAGTTGTGGGCCCGCGTTTGCATTATGTGTATAAGTGTTGTGATTTCCCGCTAAAAAGGTAACTATCTACCTCGGTGGCATGGGGGACAAGATTTTTCAAATTTTTGGTGGATCGATTTTTTATTCAATTTGTTGTTTTATGGATAAATAACTAAGTCTATAGATACACATTGAGATAATGTTTAAGTTAACTACACTCACTTAGTGGTAACCTTAACCCCCTACTGTTTCTGATTATTTGTATGTCTGGTTTCAATATTGGTGGTTCCATTTTGGTGGTTTTGGTGGCATTTTCATGGCACCAAAATTGAAAACGAGCCACTTAAATTGACACATTGTAAGCACCTACGTACGTATGACGGCGGGAAGCCGATGGATGAGGGAGGCACAAGACCGCGCAGGGTGGAAACGTTTGGAGGAGGCCTATGTCTCTAGGATGATATGATGAAGCACCTACGTATTATACTAGTTTTGTACTGTCGCGTGCGTAACAATAATGGAGAAAAATTATTTCATAGTTATATTCACTCCATAAATTTTACAATAGTAACTTTCTGAGCCTGCTTTTGATGACTTGTGATGCTATGTTAAAACTGCACAACATACTTACATTTTTTTTAGTAAGTATGTGTAACGGAGCATTCGGTGCTCCGTTTTGCCATACTTGCTGAAAGAGACTGCTTAAAAAGAGAATGCCAGAAGAAAAGCAAGAATTAAAAACAATCCTGAAGAAGCTCTAAGAAAAAAAAAAAAGGAAAGATGCCAAAAAAGCAAGAAGGTAAACTTGTTTTACAGCGACAATTGTCGGAATGAGATCCTTCAGCTTTACAAAGAAATAAATAAAATATACCAAAATGAATATTACCAAAGAAAAAAGCATTGAAAAGACTGGTACAAGAAGAATCAAATCCATCAACTCAGCACGTACATACTAGCTGCAGACCACAGCAAGACTCAGGTAATGTTCGAGCTGACTAGGACTCTCTTCAAGCTGCAGTTATGTAACAAGGTCTGTCGAATGTGATGAAGAGAGTATAAATCAACATGCTACTGTTAGTAGATGTTTATGGTCTAGAAAATTACCGACAATCACAAGTAGTTCAAATCTACATCTTCGCACGAGCAGTCCCGTTCAAATTCTGAAACA
The DNA here is from genome assembly GCA_905475405.1 of Schrankia costaestrigalis. Taxonomy (NCBI): domain Eukaryota; kingdom Metazoa; phylum Arthropoda; class Insecta; order Lepidoptera; family Erebidae; genus Schrankia; species Schrankia costaestrigalis. The sequence continues at coordinate 21,044,227 of FR997828.1, forward strand.
ATCACGCCCTACTTCGCCATGTGTTAGCTAGCAGTATTAGTGTTTTGACTGTCCCTATGCTGTGCCTTGATAGTCTAAATTCAGATGCATCATCAGTTACTTCAGTAGACTTTAAACGTGAATTTAAGAATAAATTTAGATGATACCAAGAAGGTAAAGCTAAGGAGCTAAATTTATTACGACTTAGAATAACAGAACTAAGAAGAGATAATTGTACTTACAGGAAACACGTTTAAAGATTACAAAATGTTAGTAAGCTATTAAAAAATAGAGAATCAAATGACAGATAATATAATTGATAAGACTATGAAATCACTGAAAAGTACTGGCTTACTCCTAATTCGTTAAAACCTTTTCATGGTTCCACCATGAACGTGCACGAAGCTATTTGGTCCAAAAATTTAAGGATCCAGTCACATTACGTTTTCTGTCTTGTGTCGAGCCTCAGCGCTTATACAGCTCCACTGAATGCCTTCATGGTACGCATTTGGGTTTTTACAGGTTACCAAGCAATGACAATGTAGATGCCGAAATTCAACCCTCTGATTACGAAGATGCAAAATATAATTTTACCTAATAAGCCTTATTGAGAGTGCCTAGCTGTCCTATGACTCCGACTATTAATTTGCTTAGGCCACGAACAGAGACTGCACTCTCAATAAGGCTTATTAGGTAAAATTATATTTTAAGAGTAAAGACTGATTGTAAAACGAATTCATTTCGTTTGGTGATTTCGTTAAATTGTAATGCATAATTTAAAAAAGTTATTTTTTTTAAACTAGTTATCGGATTGAAGGGATTATTTTTGTTATTAATGTTTTAGTTTTTTTTTTAATATTGTTTAACAATTGTTTTCAATATTTTGTAATTTTTCTGATCATTTTAAATGTTATTTGATTTCTAGTGATTGATGATTGTGATAATTTGATTTAAAAAATTCCTGGTTATTGACGTAATATTGAAAAACCAATAAATATATTAAATATAAATATCTTAATTATGTAAAATCTTGTGTTATTTTATCCTTTATGAGTCTAAATGGTAAAAATTCAATTTTGGTGTTGCTTATTTTCAAATTCAGTGGGCATTTCCATTTTGGTGTATCAATTTCAATTTTGGTGGTCACTACAGACTTTAAACTTAAATATCTTAAAAACCTATCGAGATATAGACGGCCCTCTTACAGTAACTTATATAGTAGACTTTCCTTTTTCATATTACGTGATTATTTTTCATGAAAACTGAAAAATAAAAATTGCCACCAAAATTGACAAAAAAATAAACTTTTTGATATTCACCCATTTACAGACTCTTCAAGAAATATCTTAAACAATACTTTTTACAATAATTAAAAAAAACCTATTCTTTAGAATAAAATTAAGTAGAAGGAATGGCTGATAATGTTGTAAAACCAAAATACAACTAATTATTTTTTACTTTTTAGTGCAATTTGTGTTTTTGAAGTCGGTTTTTTTTTTTGTAAAAATCAATTTTATATAATTTATTTACTGTTGATGTCAATGTACATTTGTTGTTCATTATTGCCAGGTTATTACAATCGTACATAAAGGTCTTATGACTAATTGATTAATTTTCTATGTATAATATTAATGTAATTACAAAAAAAAGTATTTAACTATTTTTATCTGTTGTCTAGTACCCATTGTACAAGCTTTGCTTAGTTTGGGACTAGATGGCGTTCTGTGAATGTGTGAGGAAAGAAATATATAAGAAATACGAAACAGACATTGATCTGTTTCATACGCCTGCTCTTAAAAATATAGTGCTGTCAAATTAAGTCAATTTCAGGCGATTTGTACAGTATTTTTACATAATATGTTAGAAAACTATATAAATCGCCTTAAATTGATAGAAGAAAATATTATTTTCTTTTAGTTACTGATTTTTTACAATGTTTGGTTATTCTAGGTAAGTCTTTAACGGCGTTAAAATTTAAAAAAAGAGTTGCCTAACTTACCCTTTGCCTAAAAATATTAAGCCTAAATAACTCATTGTAACCTAAAAACTGTAAAAGCTCATTGAATAAAATCATAATGGGATCATTATATTATTTATTAATTAGCGGTCCCAATACGCTCCCTTGTAAAACGCCCAAAACAACATTTCCTTGTTTAGATGAATTGTGTACAATTATTTTTTATTGAGTCTGTGTTGTCTGTATCCTATCTTAGTGATAACATTTTATAAATTGATGAATGCTGCAACTCTGTGGGCCTAAGCATCTAGCTTATAGCTATTAAGGTCATTTGTGATCAAATTCCTTAGTGAGGTCCATAAATATTGCATTGGTTTGACATTTTACTGTATATTTCAATCATGTTATTTAAGGTAATTAAAAATTATAACGTTAAATTGAATATTTATTTATTAATGCACCAATAAACCAAAGATAAAAACAAAGAATACAATGCTTAAAGATTCTTTTCGGTATATTTTTATTCGACGATTGGTATAGACATATACTCATTCAGCATTCCACAGGCTCCTGTAGGATCACTGCTACGTTACATGCGAAAATAACCATTTTCTCCCCAATTCGGACCCCATGAGTTTTTCACAAGCCAGTAATCCTGACCCGACGCGTCTGAAAATAGGAAATCTATTATTAAAAACTCGCAGTTCCCCGCTGAGTCTCCTACGTCGATGTCAGTTATCGCGACGATAAAACTAACCTAAACTAACACACCGAAAGTGACAAAGGTGAACGAAATGAGTTTAAACAAGATGACTTTAACTTGAGGCATGTTTATGAAGAACATGTTGATACTGAAATGACTTGGCTTAAATTTCGTGCCGCGGCCATGCTTTTACTAATCGAGGTAAGTGATTGATATGTAGAGCTAGTTATAGTAGGATATTCCTACAGCTGACTCCGTTCGCCTTCGTCACTCTCGGTGTGGTAGAATGCCCACTAATATCTAACGTATTAAGTCACTGAGGTAATGTCAAAGTAAAGATCTGTAGACTGAAGATCATCACCGATTTTGAACTTCGTGGGACCATTCACTGATTATATTGCTTGCTTAATTCAGTCACATATTTAAGTTAATTTGTTGTATCTTTCTGTTAAAGCAACACCTTACACTAATTTATCTTTGAGGGACTGCCCCCCTTAGACTACATTTAAAATCTTCAATACATTAATTCAAAATTTACGATAAATTAGATACCTGTTCCATATCCAACTAAGAGCACAGCGTGGCCTATATGTGAGCCTGAATTGCAGGATGGATCGAGAATAATTCCTCCGTGATATATATGCACGGCAGCATCTGTTATTCCTGACAAATAATAATTATTTCTTTCACAATCTGCATGTCAATTCTCGTACCTAAAAATTCGGTTAAGTTAACTTTTAGTTGTCAAATTGTCACACTCTAAATAGAACTTTAACACGACCACAAAAGATTACAATTGCAATAGCTAAAACAAGACAATTTGACAACTAAAAGTTAACTTAACCGAATTTTTAGGTACAAGAATTGACATGCTGTTAAAACATTTTTAATTTACACATTCCACGCCTCTCACTTTTACATAAATCTATCAGGATTCACAATTTAGTTGACGTGAATTAATATTGAACCATTAAACCACATGGACTGCGTTAAGTATTCAGGTATATGGTTATATAATAGCCTCACTTGAGCAAATAAAGGAATAAGAAGAAAATTACAATGAACCTACTAAATTTCCAAGTTCTTTGTAAGTATTTATTCAAAACCTATATTTATCTTTTCAGTAATAATATCTTTATGATTTGAGAGTAAGTGACTCGACCAATATAAACATTCACTTTAAAAAAACTGTTATCTTACCTATAGATATTGGTCCATATTTGTAAAGAGCCTCCTTCGCTTTATCTTGAGATGTAAGATTAAAAGAGTTACAACTAGACAACTTCACAGCAGCTTTAGTTTTATCGGCATAACATTTGTCATCATAACGATTTTGATACGGATAATCTGTTTCCGACATAATACCTCCTGTATTTATAATTGATCTGCGAATGTTTTTATCACAGTAATAGTCTGTGTATGTCCGTGAGGTGACAGAATCTTACACGATGTCACCATCCTATCTCATACTACGAGATTCGTAGAAAGTGCAAAGCTGACTGTACAAAAGGGTAACTAACTTTATTAATTTAAAATTTGTAATTTATTATAAGACACATTGACCCGACAGAAGTTATTGCAATAATAGCTTGTTACGTGCTATGTCTACTACATGGGATAGTTTATCGCCACTCATTTTTATACTCATGCCATAACACCCACTGTGAGCATCTACCTATAGGCCAGTGCAACCTTTGACGAAACGTCAAGCAAAGCTTGCCGCGTTAATCTCCCGTCACACACTATTATAATAATGGATTGCAATGATTTGAAAGTCATACTATGTTGATTAAAGATGAATAATAGCCTCCCTGTCGCAGTTCTTATTACTTCATCTAAACTATTACCCCCTTACTCATAAACCCCTCTTCAATTTAATCACTGTTTAGCGAGATTTTTATTAGTAAAACCAACCTTATACCAAACAAAATCATACGAATTTAAGCTAATCAATTGACTAAAATTTAAGAGGCAGTTATGAGTAAGGAGGTTAGAGTGATATTAAGAAAAATAATTAATTAATTACAGCATGGCGTCCACCATGGTGCCGCCACCACAACCATTGTCAGCCGTGTCACAGTCGACTATCTGTTGTTCAGACAATAACACGTTGGTGCCGTGTTTGATCATGTTCTGACTCTCTATGCTACCTGCAAAATAATTATAAATATATAAGAAATGATTCAATTAGTTTTAATTATACAGTACTTTTCGAAAAAATACTTAGGCAGGAAATGTCTTTTTTAAAGAATTAATTTAATAATGTTCGTGGACGAACGTTTAAACATTTAAAATTAATAAGACAAGCGATAACATATTATTATAGCCTATCAAAAAATATCTAAGATGTACACATAGATATTTCTTGATATGCTTTAGGTAATTAAATTGCATTTTTTTAACATTTTGGAGCTTAAAGCCGACTTTTCCACATGGAAGATTCCACAAGGAAGTCTATTAGGGCCACTTATATTTTTAATACATTGATTAAACATGTCATTGTAATATTTATATTAACACCTTCCCCTGAAAATAACAAAACACCCGACTATTATGCTCGGAGACGTAAAATACAATTAAATTAAAAATTATTTCCTATAATTTCCACGTGTTAATCAATGCTCTGCCTCTAACTGGACTCTGCAATTCTGAGTCGATTCACTGGTCTGCATGTGAGAGGTGCGGCTGGGTGAGTCGTCTCCGGCATGGTAGACTACGATTTATTTATTTATTGTTAATAATAAGTTTTAATATTAAGTTGAGTTATTGTTACTAACAAGTAGGTTAACTTATTGTTACTAACAAAATTGACTTTCATGTCTGAAATAAATAATTTTTATTTTTATTTAATGCCGGTGTCCCACAAGGCTCCGTGCTGTCAGCTACTCTTTTCCCTGATGCATCTGAAGATTTACTTGTTTCCAGCTATACTCAAGGCGTTAGCAACCAGGAATACCGTGAGAGAAGCAGTGAATCTAGTAAAGTCAAACACCGAGAAAACACAGAGTTGTTCGTTTAGCAGAACCAGTCCCTCTTTTAACCATAACGTTACATCGCGATATACGCATTGCTGTCACACTTCGACACAATTCAAACAATCAAGACTATACCGATGTAACCTGCTATACTGTACAATGTGCAGCGGACATGCATTTATGGGATTAAATAAATATTATGTCTCCCGGGTAGAGATGCACTGCTAACTTATTTTAAATTCTGTAGCAAAGAAAAGTTATTAAAATAAAAAAGAAAGCAGATTTAAGGTCATGGCACATTATACTGGCACCGCAACAGCACCGCTCCACACCAGCATTTAACTTGTCATTCAATTTAGAGCATTAAATCGTGTGTAGTATAATATATTTCGTAATGTCAATATGAAAAAGCCAACGGCGGGCAGTCAGCGCGCTTGCCGCTACCACACAACTCGACCCGCAGCCCGCGTGCTGCAAGCGAGCGGACCTTGTGCGTACAGCGCGCCGACGGCATGCTCATTACGCGCCGACTCCGAGTCGGTAGCGAAACAACGTCATTGCGTCGTGCAAGTCCTAAGCGTGTTCAATCATAAATGTCTTAAAACAATATTGAGTTTGCGGTGACAGCAAGCTTACACCTCGCGGCCACCGCGCGGACTGTGAGCTTACACGTCGCGGCCGGCGCGCGGACTGCGAGCTTGCACCTTGCAGACAACGCGTAGTTATCGCGCTGGCAGCTAGCCGTAGTCTAAATTCGAGGCGACGCCGTGCAGCAGCTGAGCTGTTGCGGTGCTGGTATAATGTGCCATGACCTTTAACCTTCTCTTTGTCCCGTGTATTATATAATAATACATTACTTAAGGTGGTTAATAATCAAAATTATACGAACCTACTGTGCTAAAAGCATAGCAAGCTCCACAGTCCTGTTGATCCTTGGCAGGATTAACAACATTCTTTTGTCGCCAATCAAAAGCATCTGGTGCATTACCACTGGGTATGTCTTTGTCTTGGTATACGTTTGGACACAAGGAGAGGCCGACGTTAGCTTTAAAACCTGTATGCTTTTGTATAAACTCTTCACGGGTCAAATCGGAGAACTGTGTAACACCTAGAACATTAATTATTAAAACCAATTAATTGTGAACATAAATTATACAATAATGGTAATCTCTTAAAGGAACAAATAAAAAGTTTGAATGAATATCGCATTGTAGGTGTCAGCTGCAAGAGGTCGGTTGATGTTGTTCACGCTTGATCTACCTGAGCAGTAGTACATGAGCTTGCGTCTCAGGGTGACGAGAGGCACTTTAAGTTTTATATTTGCAATACATCAAACTCTTTCTCATCTGGTATAGACACGTGTGGAGTCTACCACCATTGTAAAGACAAAATATATTAAATTACATTGATTTTAAAGGAAACAAATTAAGTACAACTGCCATTCTCAGGCAGAGAGATAACATTTATCAATAATCTGTATCGAAAATATAACTAGCGATTGATCTAATTTTATGTCATTGTACATTCGGTACTGTTCGTCTTAAGTACGTCAGGGAGAATTTTACAATTGATACTGTTAGTTTCAAGTAAGAAATTATTTAAATGAAAGGTAAACAAAACCATAAAAATAAAAACGTTATTTGTTTTTTAAATAAGTTACTTGTGGTATACGTTACCATAAACAGTCATGTTGGTTGCTAAATTAAAGCTGTTGATCGTCACTAAGTTGGCTTTGAATATTTCAAACCGGGCTGCCTTTTCTTCTTCGCTCGCATATTGCTTATTGAATTTAGTCATGAAAGCTTCGAAATGTAGATCTGCTTCTTCAGGATAGTAATAAGGCTTGAACTGTGCCAACGCGCTGGCGCAACAACAAGCGAGTAACAATAATACAAACATTGTTAATGTTAGTTCTACTAGATGTATTAGAAACACAAACAGTTATTATTAATTAACTAAATGTGGGCTCTCTTTTTATACTTAGTTATACATTTGGTATTTCTTATAGACACGTGAATATTACATTATAGACATTTTACGATAACATATTTTTTTACGACTTAACCCTTCATTGACTGTGTTATATAAGATATTTCAAATTACAGCTTTTTAATATCTCGGACACGTGCGCGCAGACTGTCGTGGTCTACAAGTACGCGTTCAAACTTATAGCTGATTACATTTCTACAGCAAGTATCCCAGTTGTTCTAGAGTTAACTTTACAACAAGCATACCGAACAACCCGGATTCTCATAAGGCTACCATACACAAAATAACTGTGTAAAGTATTTATCCATTGTCTAGTTCCCATAGTACAAGCTCAGCTTAGTTTGGGACTATAGGGCGTTGTGTAAATGTGTGAGGATTATTTATTTATTTAACTACGCTGCTGATAGTCATGCAGAAGTGGAACAAGTACAATCAAGACATTTGTTGGATTATGAGAACCTTCGATACTATCGAGATTTGGGCAAGTGGTTTAACATCGAGTAGTTGTGGTGTCTATCTTCAGTAAAGTTGTTCGAGACCTATGTATTTGCAGCGAGGAATAACCCCGGGAGACGATATATTTCCAGAAGTGTTTATCGATTGAATGGATTTTGCTGTAAGACTCTTAGGAGCTACAATGATTGTCTAGTTCAGTTAGTTAGATTCAATTTTGAGAAAGATGTCTTTTGTTAAATGCAAAGCGTTTTGTACCCAGCACCCTGACCACACGCTATACTAATCATCAAAACTGTCTATGTAATTATTTCGGTATTGCCCAAGAAATACTTTAAAAAAATTAAATCAATCGTTTCTTTTCGCCATGTACCCGAATGTAGTTCAAGTGTTAAAGTATAATTACTTTAATAACATTTGTACATATTGAAAAGGCTTTGATTTATGTTTTAACAAATTTCTGATTTAACTTCATAGTTCTGATTACTAGAGCTATGCAGTTAAATCAGAAATTTGTTTTATTAACTTAAAATACTGACATAGCGCATAGCTCAATAAAAATAATTAGGAAAATAATATCTAGAGATAACATTCCAATGAAAATATAAAAAGAGAATATAAATATTGTATCGTCCGCATACATTAAGTGCTAAGCACTTACCTTGGGTTTTGCGCATGTTGATCTGCTACTGTTTAAGCTTAGTACTTATCATTCTATTATTCTCTCTTATTTTAGTCTGAGAAGTTATTACAGATTCAATAAAAAGTAACATGACACGTGTAAAGAAAAGTTCATGGTCGATATCTTATTAGACTTTTACTAACTTTAACAAAATAATGTATTTTTCAATTTGCTGTTTTATCACTTCTTAATCAGCATTTCTCCTTGCGGCAAGTCTTGGAGTAGTGTGTGGAGAACATCCCTGCCGCATTATCACCCTAGTACATGCCTACCCCTCAGAGGAATAAGACGTGGTAAACGTTTATTTGTATGTGATCCAATAAAAATAGTAAATGAATGATAGGTTTTTCTGTTTCTAGTCAATAAAAAGTTTCAGTCTTCGAATACTAATGATCAAATACTCTAATATCCACATTGGCAATATTGCGACGCTGTATCAGCCCCACCTAAGTGTTCTACTTTCTGTTACAATTACATACAATTTCAATAAGAAAACATTAAATATTGCTAGGTATAAAGTAGTATCATGGAAATAACAGGAACTGAAACGCATCTTTACTCCATTTATTTATTAATAGACATGGCAATAGTATTTTATAAGTATTTTAACATAAAAACACAAAAAGCGGCATGTACAACATGAACTCAATGAAGAGTTACTCTCTTCAACTCACATAGTTAGTGTGTGTTTCGATTATACTTCATTGAAGTTCGCTATAATATATAGTCCTTTTCCTTTTTAAACTCTAACAGACCCGAGCTACTTTAAGAGTTTTAATATAAGATAAAATAGTATAATGATAAGATCATTTATTTGCGTTAACATGTGTGTACATACACGTAGCCTTAAAATTTTGGTACAATCATACTTTGGAGTACCCAGGTGAACATAAAAAAGTCCTCAAGAATAGGGGGCATGCTGACTTGTCAAGTGTGAAAAGAGGTACCTTTTTTCAGATTTATGGTCATATCACGAATCTCAGTTCAAAAATTTTGTTTACTCCTTATTAAAGATTCTACATAAAATTTCTTACACATTGGATTTTACTTAATTTTGCTCTACAATCAATACTTTAGGAGATACGGGCTGAGTAAATATAAACAAGGTAATTAAAAATTGATATAAGAATTACAAACAAGTACCTAGATATTACTGTAACAGAAAATCAAATCAGTTTGGCATTATCATACTTATGTCGTCATAACTCGTAATAAGCTGTCGGTGACTATATTTAAGATAGCGGGTATAAGGCACAGGAGTTATTACTAATTCTTTGTTCTTAATGACTTACATGAGCTTTCCAACTAATATTTCTATGAAAAACTAATACTTGGAATGTACTAACGTAAACTTGAACCATTTTATTATTATCAATGTTGTTATTAATTTCAAATGGGAATTGACGCTGGCTTAAATAGATATTAAGAGTTTTATAAATATTGAGTTCTGAATTATGGTTGTCAAACAACAGTTTTGTAAATCTCGTACTTTCTAATTGTTACGCGGTATGACTACTGTAGTGTCGTCAGCAAAAGTTATAATATGCTGCTCATTTGATTGGGACAAGTCATTTACATATTGTAGATAGGAGGGGTCCCAAGATACTTTCTTAAGAAACTCCAATAAACAACAAAGCGTCGTTTCGTAACTTTTGGAACCATGTTGGAACGAGTGGAGTTAAAAATTATAAGAATGACGTATTATTAATTTAAGATTCTTACATCCGTTACTAAAATAAAGGCTCAAAACCATGTACATAACAGGTATTTTGTAGCCACATCTATGAGTTAAACATGTGTCGTTCTTTCCTTATATAACACAAATACAAATAAACATCTGAAATAGTTGTGCATAGGTATTCACAATATTTTTTTATTAATTTTATTACTTACTATGCGCTCTTGCGGTATTTCAGTAGATAATAAAACAACATAACACGAATTTCTGAATAGTACTGATAATGAGAATCGTGTAGTAAAATCAGGAATTTGAAAGATTGCCAATATTTACAAAATAATGTAATTAAGTTATAGTTTAACACTTGAACTACAACGGCATTCGGGTAAGTAAATGCCGCAAATTAAACGGTAGGTTTCTTCGAGTATTGCTTGAGCAATACCGAAACTATTAATATAAATAAGTACCATAGTTTGAGTCTTAAAGTAGATAGTCACAATCATTCTAGCTACCAAGAGTCAAAAGGAAATATCCATCCCATAGGTAAACAGTTTCGGAAATATACCATCTCCTGGGCTTATTCCTCGCTGCAACTAGATAGATCTCAAACAAATATGTTTGAGATACACATAGTGGAGTTTCTGTAACACACCACGGCTACAACATGCTGAAAAGCCTGCTTAAGTATCGATAGTATCGAAAGCTCTCATATTCCACAAACCCCGAGCAAAGGTCCCGGTTGTACTAATTTCAATACTGCATAACCCTCATAAGCGTAAGTATTTCGTGTATGGTAGTTCTATCAAAACCCGGGTAGGTCCGGACGCTTGTTGTCAAGTCAGCGCTCAAGAAAATGTATGACAACTCAAGAACAACCGGGATACATAAGCTAGAAATGTGATCAGCTGGAAATTTGTTCGAGTACTTATAGACCTATACGTCATGTTCTAGATGTTTAAAAGCTAAAGTTTCAGTCTTTTTACATAATACAGACGATAAAAGGGTTAAGCCATAAAAAATGCGTTATCGTTAAATGTGTGAAGGGGAATATTTATGAGTCTTTAAGAAATACCAAATGTAAAATTATGTATAAAAAGAGAGCCCACCTAGTTAATTAATAATAACTATTTGTGTTTCTAATACATCTAGTAGAACTAGCATTAACAATGTTTGTATTATTGTTACTCGCTTGTTGTTGCACCAGCGCGTTGGCACAGTTCAAGCCTTATTACTATCCTGAAGAAGCAGATCTACATTTCGAAGCTTTCATAACTAAATTCAATAAGCAATATGCGAGCGAAGAAGAAAAGGCAGCCCGGTTTGAAATATTCAAAGCCAACTTAGTGACGATCAACAGCTTTAATTTAGCAACCAACATGGCTGTTTATGGTAATGAATACCGTCATTATCTTACTAAACAAACAAAGTACAGTAGAGCAGTTGTTATCTTTTTACGTTTCATTTAAAAAGAGATTTTCATACATGAAAATGTTGACTCTGAAATATTTAAGACGAACACCAATGTACGATGACATAAAATAAGAAGAAAAATACAGTGCAATTGACCTTATTAAACGTTTCAGAGTCAATATTATTGTCATATATAAAAATCAAGATTGCCTTTTTTCGAAGATTTTTTTGTTTTTGCCTAATAAACTTATACTATACCTCGTATTAAAATGCATTTGTCATGCGCAGCCTGTTTATTTTTTTTCGTAACTAACTAGTTTTGTTTTGCTTTGTCCCAGGTGTTACACAGTTCTCCGATTTGACTCGTGAAGAATTTATACAAAAACATACAAGTTTAAAAGAAGACGAAGACCTCATACTGTGTCCAAATGTTTACAATGACAGTGACATACCTATTGGTAATGCACCAGATTCTTTTGATTGGCGTCAAAAGAATGTTGTTCATCCACCCAAGAACCAAGGAGGTTGTGGATCTTGCTATGCCTTTAGCACAGTAGGTTTGTATGATTTTACACGGCACAGGGAAAGGGTTAAATCTGCTTTCCTAATTATCATCTTACACTTTTCTGTGCGACAGAATTTAAAATAAGATACCAACGCCTTGCCGTATATTTGGGATTGCGACGCCGCTGTTCGAAAAAGATGAAAATTTCCACACAAACTCAAATCGACACATCAATATTGCATTAGTTTATTGCAGAAACTAGCTCAGCTTAGAGCAAAGGTCCTTTATGTGTACTTATAATCTTATCTATCGCGCTGATGCCATCACAGATTGAAGGTGTCGCGGGTCGTGTAGAGACTTTTTACGTTTAAGAGGTTTCGAGGTCAAAAGGTCACCAAGTGGTTTCTTCTTTGCTTGAACTTGACTTGGCACGCTGCCTTGTCTAGATATTGTATGTTCTTCTGCTCTTTTTCCTTTTACTTGGGGTCAGCGCAAATGGTTTTTTCCTCTCATATTCTTCTGTCATTCGTCATTTCATCATTCACTCCCTTTCTTTTTATATCCTCTATTACAAAGTCCATCTTTCTTTTCTTCGGTCGCCTACCTCTTCCTTTCCATCCATCTACATTTATATTCATTAGTCTCCTATTTCGTTTCATCCCTTCTTACTACTTGCCAATAGTAAGATAAACAGTTTATTTATTTATTTATTAAAGCCACGAACTGCAGTAAGCTCCCTACTATCACGAATATCTTAAACGGCAGTGTTAGGTTCCTACCAAATTTGGATAGGTAGAGGACGGACGCTAACGCGTTGGAAGGAGGCTTCTTTAAACCTGCATCGCGGTCGTAAGTCCTAGACGCTGTTTATGTAAATGTTCCGTCCTCTATTTTGCGATGCACCCGGCACCTGCATGGAGAATCCATGGAATTCTAAGATAAGTCTTAATGTAATTAATTAGTTGATACCCTCATAAATCTAAATTATTTGCAGGTAGCATAGAGAGTCAGTACATGATCAAACACGGCTCCACCGTGTCATTGTCTGAACAACAGATAGTCGACTGCGACAAGACTAGCCACGGTTGTGGTGGAGGGTTGATGTCGAACGCTATGCTGTAATTATTCATTTTTATTAACTTATTCCTCTAATAGTTACGATGAAAAACCGAGAACTGCTACAGGGCGGTAATTATTTAGAAAACTCACGTTATCTCCATCCAACATAAGATGGATTATCCATTTTAGATTGCATGTATTCCTAGAGATCTGATGCTCACAGGTGTTGTGGCATGAGTATAAAAATGAGTGGCGATAAACTATCCTATCCTATATAGCAATAATATGTGCAGTAACTTCTATCGTCAATGTGTCTTGTAGCAAATTACAGAAATTGTATAAAGTTAAGTATGCTTGCGTCGTGCAAATATGTGCGGGTGTTCGCAATATTACTAGTACCTTATTTGTGTTATTACATCAGTGAGAGGACGAGAAATTGGACTCAATTAGGAGTCTTTAAATTTTGATGTCGTTTTGAATTAATACTACGTTGGTTGTATAAATACAACTATGATTTATTTTTTGTTTTGTGTGGTCGACTGATTCAGACAATCTATCATTGGACGACACTTATCCAATAATTGAGACAAACTGGTCTATTAACTAACTGACCTGACCTGAGTTTGTAGAGTTAAACTTTGCACTTTTTACGTCTCCTGTAGTATGAAATATTCTGGTGATATCGTGTAAGATTCTGTCACCTCACGGTAATGATAAAAACATTCGCAGATCAGTTATGAAAACAGGAGGTATTATGTCGGAAAGTGATTATCCATACAAAGATAAAGATGGAGACAAATGTGGTGTCGATATCAAAAAAGCTGTTGTGAAGTTATCTAGTTGCATCTCTTTTAATCTTACATCTCAAGATAAGGTGAAGGAGGCTCTTTATAAATATGGACCAATAGCAATAGGTAATAATACTGATATTATTTAAGGTGAACTTTTATATAAGTACACTTTCTTTCAAATAATGAGTATAAATAATTATTACCATTAGGTTTAATACAGGTTTTAAACACATGTTCAAAAAAAACTTGAAAATCTAATAGTTAGTAATGAAAAAAGGTGTACTATTGGCAATTTTCTTAGACCATCTAATAATAATAATATACTCCAATAGACCTGAGTAATATGGAAAAGAGAAACATAATAATATTAAGTTGCTGGACACTGACATAATCCCTTTACTATAGACACTTAGGGGCTTCTGATAAAAATACGTGGCAAATAGTTCTGGCAGTCCTCTTTTGATGACAACCTTACACAAGCTAAATAACTCTGCAAAAAACCCAACAGGTAAAAATCGAGAGATGCAAGATCTCTCTCCGACTCAAACTATCTTAAGTTTTGCTGATTGACTAAAGATATGCGTGGTCTTACGTTATCGTGATAAACAACTAGACCCCTCATTCATCAATTTCAGCAGTTTTCTTTCGACTGCTTTCTTTAGTGTTATGAGTTTTGAGCAGTAGAGATTAGAATCGATGGTATTGCTGGACGCTGAAAGGAATGTTATTAATAAAAAGTCAATGTTAAGATTATCCGTACCTAAGAGCATTAAAGTATGCTAGCTGTCTGGTTCAAGTTACATCTGGTGGTCACGTCCGTCTTGTGATGATCTATCGGAACTTCTTGAAACTAAGCTTAATAAGGTAATCGAAGAAGGCGTTACGTACCAATTGGATCATTTCTGATACCAAAATAAAACTAGATTTAAGAACTGAAACTAGATTTAAAATTTTGCAATTGAGTTCATAGCATAGTCTATATAGTTATATTATGTATATACGCATTACCTGTATTAAAGTAAACATTTAACTTCTGCGTTCTAACTACTTCTTTGGCTAAGAACCTACTTCCTTACTCTGCTGGCTCAACGACCCAAAATGTGGCGAAGAACCTGCTCTAATTTTTTTATTATTATTTTCCAGGGATCACACCTTATGGCCTGATACATTATACAAAAGGTATCATTCCCGATACAATTTGCAATTCATCATTTCTAAATACACACGCTGTGCTTTTAGTTGGATATGGATCAGGTAGTAATTTTATTGTTAATATAAATATTTTCATCAAAGATTCTATCAAAATAGATTGCAGTGTAAGGTACTGCTGTAATTGACTATTTCTTTTAAAGAGTTTAAATAAAAAAATGTAGACTGACTAAACAATCAATAACCAGTGGATGGTCCCATAAAGTTCATAATCGGTAATGATCTTCAGTCTACAGATCTATACTTCTACATTACTTTAGTTATGAAGGTAACTAATCGTAACTGAGGTTATGTAGAAGTAAAGATCTGTAATACTACAAGAATGTAATCCCAGTGAACATGTAAGGAAAAGAGACAAGGTTGCTGACATCGAGCGTTATGCATTACGGACCGTACACTTAGCAATAAAAAGAGAAAGAAAAGAGTTTTGTCTATGTCAAGCCGTGGAAGTCTTTTGGTTCTATAAATATTACCCAACTAGCTATATTTAAACTATTCCATTCGGTGTTGGATAATATAAACTGTAAAAAACAATGTGCTGCTTTATTTATTGACATGTCAAAAGCATTTGACTGTCTAAATTTTAACATTCTCCTAAACCAAATGGATAGAATTGGAATAAGGGGTATAGCTTTGAAATTAATAGAAAATTACTTACAAAATAGAATGCAGGCTACTATTGTTCAAACTTATAATGTACCAACTAAAACTATTCAAACGGTTCAATCAGAATATGAAAATGTACAAATAGGTGTGCCTCAAGGAAGTATTTTAGGGCCACTTTTATTCATCACTAGCTGATGCCCGCGGTATTACCCGCTTAATTGTTATTTTACACCATAAACTACCTATATTCCAAATTTCATCAAAATCCATTTAGTAGTTTTTGCATGAAAGGGTAACAAAGATCCACCCATCCTCACAAACTTGCATTTATAATATTAGTAGGATAGGATAAGCAAAGGTGTGTCACTTTAGTGCCTAACAAATAAAGTGAATATTATCTTCACTAAATAAAAAGAAGAAAACCTTGAAATTAAACCCTATACCAATCCGTCTGCAAGCGTGGTATTAGTTGGCCAAGTATCCCTTCGTCACAGGAGGAGGCCCGTCCCTGCAGTGGGACATTAATGGGCTGTTATGATGAAATAAGTTGACAATTACGAATTTAAGCTCTCTAGATATATCAGACCCACAGCTAAAAAACCGGTCAAGTGCGAGTCTGACTCGCGCACCGAGGGTCCTGTACAAACCTATTTATTTTCCCGCCAAATTGTGATAACGTCAGGATTCAGCTGTTTAAATACTATTTTTCCCGCCAAAATTCAATGACGTCACGACTTAGCTGTCAAAATATATTTTCCTGCCAAAATTCTGTGACGTCACGACTCATCTGTCAAAAATTCTATGACGTCACGCCTATCTGTCAAAATTGACAGCTGTCAAAAGTGACAGAGGTATCAAATATTTTCCCGCCAGAATAATATGACGTCACAAATCATCTGTCAAAAATTCTGTGACGTCACGACTCATCTGTCAAAAATTCAATGACGTCACGACTCAACTGTCAAAAATATTTTCACGCCAAAATTCTGTGACGTCACGACTCATCTGTCAAAATTCTATGACGTCACAGGTCACGTGACCTATGACGTCACAGGTCACGTGACTTAGCTTTCCCGCCAAAATTCTATGAAATCAAAATATAATATGATTGCTAATAAAAAGTAGCCTATGTTCTTTCTCAGGGTCTAAAGATTGTCTGTACCAAATTTCATCGAAATCCGTTCAGCCGTTTAGGCGTGAAAGAGTAACAGACAGACAGACAGACAGAGTTACTTTCGCATTTATAATATTAGTATGGATTATACACAAATATATACTTCAGGTTTGACGCAAGCTTAAGAATTGTCGAATGTCTGGAGCAAAACTATTAATATTTCGTTTAAAATTATTTTTCGCCCCAATAACCGACATGGACTTGTAGATGACTCTGCGGAGAATAGTGACTTTTAAATAAAATTATTTTGTTATTTGCAGACGCCTTAGGTCAGGATTACTGGATTGCAAAGGACTCGTATGGACCGAAAACCGAAGAAGATGGTTATTTCCGCATGCAACGTAGCAGTAATCCACAAGGAGCCTGCGGAATGTTGAATGATGTTATGGCTTCACCAATCGTTGAATAAAGATACACAAAATGGGAAACTTTAAGCATTGAATTATTTGTTTTATTATTTTGTGTTTATGTGCATTCATTCCGAATATTAAAAAATATTATATTTAAAATTATTTTTCTTTCTTCCATATCAGTGTCATTTCATACAAAGCAGATTTGTTTTACTCACTTAAACATAGCTCCGCGTCGACAGACTAAAAACATTATTGTCGCCATCTCATATGCAGTTATATCATTTTGTCTACTGCTTGTATTAGAGAGCCTAGCATTTTTCATTTATTTTTTAACACCATGCGTCTACAGATAGCGCACGAGTTGAATGCAGTCGGGGTCTGAGGTAAAGGGCGGGAGCATCTCCCCCCGCTATCCGCACGCCCCACCGCACGCCCCACCTCACGCGCCTGCAGTGTAGTGCTGTGCCATCCTTGTCAACTATCGTACGTTTGCCGTGTTATTGTGTTAATAGTAATACTGAAGTTCCCATTGTTATTTTTTTATTCCGTTTTATGAAATTATTATTAAAACACGTACTTAATAATTATGATATTGTTTTCTTTTCACCATGTTAACCAAGAGTACTAAATAAAATTAAACTTATTATCGACATGAATGTCAATCAATAATTATAATTAGGTCACAGCACTACCGCATTCCTAAGCTCTGCATTCAACTCGCGCGATATCTGTATGTATGTGTGTATTGTAGTTACATACCTAATACCTAAATGCAATTTATTGCATTCATGTATGTAGATACATTTTATCTTCTTTTTATTAAAGATAATTAAAGTACAGATAGCGCGCGAGTTGAATGCAGTCGGGGTCTAAGGTAAAGAGCTGGAGCATCTCCCCCCGCTATCCGCACGCCCCACCTCACGCGCCTGCAGTGTAGTGCTGTGCCATCCTTGTCAACTATCGTACGTTTGTCGTGTTATCGTGTTAATAGTAATACTGAAGTTCCCGTGTTATTTTTTTTTTCCGTTTTGTGAAATGATTATTAGAAACATGAGATAATTATGATATTGTTTTTTTTTTTCATCATGTTAACCTAGTGTAGGTACTAAATAAAATTAAACTTATAACATTGTTTAAATTTATCGACAAGAATGTCAATCAATAATTATAATTAGGTCACAGCACTACCGCATTCCTAAGCTCTGCATTCAACTCGCGCGCTATCTGGTGTGGGAGTGCTTCCCGTTTTATTATATGTACATAACGTCAAGGGTAGTTAGTATTTTACTCTATTGCGGAATTTCATTATGTTGATTTTACTTTTTTTTTATAATTAATTTACCGTTGATGTCAATGTACATTTGTTGTTCATTGTTGCCAGGTTATTACAATCGTACATAAAGGTCTTATTAATATGACTAATTAATTAATTTTCTATGTATAATATTTATGTACGTATTTACAAAAAAAAAGTATTTAAGTATTTTTATCCGTTGTCTAGCACCCATTGTACAAGCTTTGCTTAGTTTGGGACTAGATGGCGTTCTGTGAATGTTGAGGAAAGAAATATATAAGAAATACGAAACAGACATTGATCTGTTTCATACGCCTGCTCTTAAAAATATAGTGTTGTCAAATTAAGTCAATTTCAGGCGATTTGTATAGTATTTTTACATAAAATGTTAGAAAACTATATAAATCGCCTTAAATTGACAGAAGAAAATATAATTTTCTTTTAGTTTCTGATTTTTTACAATGTTTGGTTATACTACGTAAGTCTTTAACGGCGTTCAAATTTTAAAAAAGAGTTGCCTAACTTACCCTTTGCCTAATAAAATTAATCCTAAATAATTCATTGTAACCTAAAAACTGTAAAAGCTCATTGAATAAAATCATAATGAGATCATTATATTATTTATAATTATGTATAGAAAAATATTAGCGGTCCCAATACGCTCCCTTGTGATACGCCTAATACAACTTTTCCTTGTTCAAATGAATTGTGTACAATTATTTTTTGTTGAGTCTGTGTTGTCTGTATCCTATCTTAGTGATAACATTTTATAAATTGATGAATGCAGCAACTCTGTGGGCCTAGGCATCTAGCTTATAGCTATTAAGGTCATTTGTGATCAAATTCCTTAGTGAGGTCCATAAATATTGCATTGGTTTGACATTTTACTGTATATTTCAATCATGTTATTTAAGAAAATTAAAAATTATAACGTTAAATTGAATATTTATTTATTAATGCACCAATAAACCAAAGATAAAAACAAAGAATACAATGCTTAAAGATTCTTTTCGGTATATTTTTATTCGACGATTGGTATAGACATATACTCATTCAGCATTCCACAGGCTCCTGTAGGATCACTGCTACGTTGCATGCGGAAATAACCATTTTCTCCCCAATTCGGACCCCACGAGTTTTTCACGAGCCAGTAATCCTGACCCGACGGGTCTGAAAATAGAAAATCATTTTATTAAAAACTCGCAGTTCCCCGCTGACTCTTCTACGTCGATGTCAGTTATCGCGACGATAAAACTAACCTAAACTAATACACCGAAAGTGACAAAGGCGAACGAAATGAGTTTAAACAAGATGACTTTAACTTGAGGCATGTTTATGAAGAACATGTTGATACTGAAATGACTTGGCTTAAATTTCGTGCCGCGGCCATGCTTTTACTAATCGAGGTAAGTGATTGATATGTAGAGCTAGTTATAGTAGAATATTCCTACAGCTGACTCCGTTCACCTTCGTCACTCTCGGTGTGGTAGAATGCCCACTAATATCCAACGTATTAAGTCACTGAGGTAATGTGAAAGTAAAGATCTGTAGACTGAAGATCATCACCGATTTTGAACTTCGTGGGACCATTCACTGATTAAATTGCTTGCTTAATTCAGTCTCATATTTAAGTTAACTTGTTGTATCTATCTGTTAAAGCAACACCTTACACTAATTTATCTTTGAGGGACTGCCCCCCTTAGACTACATTTAAAATCTTCAATACTTCAACATTTACAATAAATTAGATACCTGTTCCATATCCAACTAAGAGCACAGCGTGGCTTAGTACTGAGCCTGAATTGCAAGTTGGATCGAGAATGATTCCTCCATGATATCCATGCACGGCAGCGGCTGTTATTACTGGCAAATAATAATTATTTCTTTTACAATCTGTTTATAACATTTTTAATTTACACATTCCACGCCTCTCACTTTTACATAAATCTATCAGGATCCACATTTTAGTTGACGTCGAAGAAGTAATTTACCATGTCTTAAAATTAGTATTGAACCATTAAATCACATGGACTGCGTTAAGTATTCAAGTAGGTATATGGTTTAATAGTAGCCTCACATGAGCAAATAAAAGAATAAGGAGAAGATTGGATAGAAACTACTAAATTTCCAAGTTCTTTGTAAGTATTAATCAAAACCAAATAAACTTTACAGTAATAATAATAATCTTTATGATTTGAAGGAAAGTGGCTCGGCCAATATAAACATTCACTTAAAAAAACAGTATTCTTACCTATTGATATTGGTCCAAATTTGTAAAGAGCCTCCTTCGCTTTATCTTGAGATGCAAGATTAAAAGAGTTACAACTAGACAACTTCACAGCAGCTTTAGTTTTATCGGCATAACATTTGTCATCATGACGATTTTGATACGGATAATCAGTTTCCGACATAATACCTCCTGTATTTATAATTGATCTGCGAATGTTTTTATCATAAGTAATAGTAGTCTATGTATGTCCGTGAGGTGACAGAATCTTACACGATGTCACTATCCTATCTCATTCTACGGTAGTCGTAGAAAGTGCAAAGCTTAACTCTACAAAAGGGTAACTAACTTTATTAATTTAAAATTTGTAATTTATTATAAGACACATTGACCCGACAGAAGTTATTGCAATAATAGCTTGTTACGTGCTAATGTGTCTACTACATGGGATAGTTTATCGCCACTCATTTTTATACTCATGCCATAACACCCACTGTGAGCATCTACAGGCCAGTGCAACCTTTGCCAAAACGTCAAGCAAAGCTTGCCGCGTTAATCTCCCGTCACATACTATTATAATAATGGATTGCAATGATTTGAAAGTCATACTATGTTGATTAAAGGTAAATAATAGCCTCCCTGTCGCAGTTCTTATTACTTCATCTAAACTATTACCCCCTCACTCATAAACCCCTCTTCAATTTAATCACTGTTTAGCGAGATTTTTATTAGTAAAACCAACCTTATACCAAACAAAATCATACGAATTTAAGCTTATCAATTGAGTAAAATTTAGGAGGCGTTTATGAATAAGGAGGTTAGAGCGATATTAAGAAAAATAATTAATTACAGCATGGCGTCCACCATGATGCCGCCACCACAACCCTTGTCAGCCGTGTCACAGTCGACTATCTGTTGTTCAGACAATGACACGCCGGTGCCGTATTTGATCATGTACTGACTCTCTATGCTACCTGCAAATTATTTAAAATATACAGGAGTTGATTAAATTAGTTTTAATTAAACAGTACTTTTCGAAAAAAATATTTAGGCAGGAAATGTCTTTTTTAAAGAATGAATTTAATAATGTTGGTGGACGAACGTTTAAACATTTAAAATTAATAAGACAAGCGATAACATATTATTATAGCCTATCAAAAAATATCTAAGATGTACACATAGATATTTATTGATATGCTTTCAGTAATTAAATTGCATTTTTCTATTACATCTAAATGAAACGATATTGTCCTATAAACAAAACAGAAATACATTTAATAACTATACAGGTATTAACACAATAAATTGTGGTAAATGTTGATAAATGTTGATTTACTTGTTTCCAGCTGTACTCAAGGCGTTACCAACCTGGAATACCTTGAGAGAAGCAGTGAATCTAGTAAAGCCCAACACCGAGAAAACACAGGTTTGTTCGTTTAGCAGAAACAGTCCCTCTTTTAACCATAACGTTACATCGCGATGTACGCATTGCTGTCACACTTCGACACAATTTAAACAATCAAGACTATGTCGTTGTAACCTTCTATACTGTACAATGTGCAGTAAATAAATATTATGTCTCCCGGTTAGAGCAGCACTGCTAACTTATTTTAAATTCTGTAGCCTAAAAAAGTTATTAAAATAAAAAAGAAAGCAGATTTCTCTTTGTCCCGTGTATCATAATATAATTATACATTACATAAGGTGGTTAATAATCAAAATTATACGCACCTACTGTGCTAAAAGCATAGCAAGCTCCACAGTCGTGTTGATTCTTGGCAGGATTAACAACATTCTTTTGTCGCCAATCAAAAGCATCTGGTGCATTACCACTGGGTATGTCTTTGTCTTCGTATAGGTTTGGACACAAGGGGAGGTAGCCCTTAGGTTTAAAACCTGTATGCTTTTGTATAAACTCTTCACGGGTCAAATCGGAGAACTGTGTAACACCTAGAACATTAATTATTAAAACCAATTAATTGTGAACATAAATTATACAATAATGGTAATCTCTTGAAGGAACAAATAAGAAGTTTGAATGAATATCGCATTGTAGGTGTCAGCTGCAAGAGGTCGATTGATGTTGTGCACGCTTGCTATAAGTAGATAAGCTTGCGTCTCAGGGTGACGAGGGGCACATTAAATTTTATATTTGCAATACATCAAACTCTTTCTCATCTGGTATGGACAAGCGTGGAGCCTACCACCATTATAAAGACAAAATATATTAAATTACATTGATTTTAAAGCAAACAAATTTAGTACAACTGCCATTCTCAGGCAGAGAGATAACATTTATCAATTATCTGTATCGAAAACATAACTAGCGATTGATCTAATTTTATGTCATTGTACATTCCGTACTGTTCGTCTTAAGTACGTCAGGGAGAATTTTACAATTGAAACAGTTAGTTTCAAGTAAGAAACTCTTTAAAAGAAAGGTTAACAAAACCATAAAAATAGAAACGTAATTTGTTTGTTAAATAAGTCAATTGTGGTATACGTTACCATAAACAGTCATATTGGTTGCTAAATTAAAACTGTTGATCGTCACTAAGTTGGCTTTGAATATTTCAAATCGGGCTGCCTTTTCTTTTTCGCTCGCATATTGCTTATTGAATTTAGTCATGAAAGCTTCGAAATGTAGATCTGCTTCTTCAGGATAGTAATAAGGCTTGAATTGTGCCAACGCGCTGGCGCAACAACAAGCGAGTAACAATAATACAAACATTGTTATTGCTAGTTCTACTAGATGTATTAGAAACACAAACAGTTATTATTAATTAACTAAATGTGGGCTCTCTTTTTATACTTAATTTTACATTTGGTATTTCTTATAGACACGTAAATATTACATTATAGACATTTTACGATAACATATTTTTTACGACTTAACCCTTCATTGACTGTGTTATATAATATATTCCAAATTACAACTTTTTAATATCTCGGACACGTGCGCGCAGACTGTCGTGGTCTACAAGTACGCGTTCAAACGTACAGCTGATTACATTTCTACAGCAAGTATCCCAGTTGTTCTAGAGTTAACTTTACAACAAGCATCCCGAGCAACCCGGATTCTCATAAGGCTACCATACACAAAATAACTGTGTAAAGTATTTATGTATAATTATCCATTGTCTAGTTCCCATAGTACAAGCTCAGCTTAGTTTGGGACTATAGGGCGTTGTGTAAATGTGTGAGGATTATTTATTTATTTAACTACGCTGCTGATAGTCATGCAGAAGTGGAACAAATACAATCAAGACAATTGTTAGATTATGAGAACCTTCGATACTATCAAGATTTGGGCAAGTGCTTTAACATCGAGTAGCTGTGGTGTCTATCTTCAGTAAAGTTGTTCGAGACCTATGTAGTTGGAGCGAGGAATAAGCCCGGGAGACGATATATTTCCGGAAGTGTTTATCGATTGAATGGATTTTGCTTTAAGACTCTTAGGAGCTATAATGATTTTCTAGTTCAGTTGGTTAGATTTAACTTTGAGAAAGATGTCTTTCGTTAAATGCAAAGCGTTTTGTACCCAGCACCCTGACCACACGCTATACTAATCATCAAAACTGTCTTTGTAATCATTTCGGTATTGCCCAAACAATACTTCAAAAATTAAATCAATCGTTTCTTTTCGCCATGCACCCGAATGCAGTTCAAGTGTTAAAGTATAATTACTTTAATAACATTTGTACATATTTAAAATGCTTTGATTTATGTTTTAACAAATTTCTGATTTAACTGCATAGTTCTGATTACCTGAGCTATGCAGTTGAATCAGAAATTTGTTTAATTATCTAAAAATACTGACATAGCGCATAGCTCAATAAAAATAATTAGGAAAATAACATCTAGAGATAACATTCTAATGAAAATATATAAAGAGAATATAAATATTGTATCGTCCGCGTACATTAAGTGCTAAGTACTTACCTTGGGTTGTCGCATGTTGATCTGCTACTGTTTAAGCTTAGTACTTATCATTCTATTATTCTCTCTTATTTTAGTCTGAGAAGTTATTACAGATTCAATAAAAAGTAACATGACACGTGTAAAGAAAAGTTCATGGTCGATATCTTATTAGACTTTTACTAACTTTAACAAAATAATGTATTTTTCAATTTGCTGTTTTATCACTTCTTGATCAGCATTTCTCTTTGCGGCAAGTCTTGGAGTAGTGTGTGGAGAACATCCCTGCTGCATTATCACCCTAGTACATGCCTACCCCTCAGAGGAGTAAGACGTGGATTTACGTTTATTTGTATGTTATCCAATATAAATAGTAAATGAATGATAGGTTTTTCTGTTTCTAGTCAATAAAAAGTTTCAGTCTTCGAATACTAATGATCAAATACTCTAATATCCACACTGGCAATATTGCGACGCTGTATCAGCCCCACCTAAGTGTTCTACTTTCTGTTACAATTACATACAATTTCAATAAGAAAACATTAAATATTGCTAGGTATAAAGTAGTATCATGGAAATAAGAGGAACTGAAACGCATCCTTACTCCATTTATTTATTAATAGACATGGCAATAGTATTTTATAAGTATTTCAACATAAAAACACAAAAAGAGGCATGTACAACATGAACTTAATAAAGAGTTACTCTCTTCAACTCACATAGTTAGTGTGTGTTTCGATTATACTTCATTGAAGTTCGCTATAATATATAGTCCTTTTCCTTTTTAAACTCTAACAGACCCGAGCTACTTTAAGAGTTTTAATATAAGATAAAATAGTATAATGATAAGATCATTTATTTGCGTTAACATGTGTGTACATACACGTAGCTTTAAAATTTTGGTACAATCATACTTTGGAGTACCCAGGCGAACATAAAAAAGTCCTCAAGAATGGGGGGCATGCTGACTTGCCAAGTGTGAAAAGAGGTACCTTTTTTCAGATTTATGGTCATATCACGAATCTCAGTTCAAAAATGTTGTTTACTCCTTATTAAAGATTCTACATAAAATTTCTTACACATTGGATTTTACTTAATTTTGCTCTACAATCAATACTTTAGGAGATACGGGCTGTGTAAGTATAAACAAGGTAATAAAAAATTGATATAAGAATTACAAACAAGTACCTAGGTCGTAAGATACTACTGTAACAGAAAATCAAATCAGTTTGGTATGATCATACTTAAATGTCGTCATAACTCGTAATAAGCTGTCAGTGACTATATTTAAGATAGCTGGTATAAGGAACAGGAGTTATTACAAATTCTTTGTTCTTAATGACCCACATGAGCTTTCCATTTATTATTATCAATGTTGTTATTAATTTCAAATGGGAATTAACGCTGGCTCAAATGGATAATAAGAGTTTTATAAATATTGAGTTCTGAATTTATTGTTGTCAAACAAAAGTTTTGTAAATCTTGTACTTTCGTTTATTGTTACGCGGTATGACTACTGTTATAGTGTCGTCAGCAAAAGTTATAAAATGGTGCTCATTAGATTAGGACAAGTCATTTACATATTGTAGATAGGAGAGGTCCCAAGACACTTTCTTGAGAAACTCCATAAAACAACAGAGCGTCGTTGTGTAACTTTTAGAACCACATTGGAACGAGTGGAGTTAAAAATTATGGGGATGACGTATTATTTATTTAAGATTCGTTCATCCGTCACTGAAATAAAGCCTCAAAACCATGTACATAACAGGTATTTTTGTAGCCACATCTATGAGTTAAACATGTGTCGTTCTTTCCTTTAACACAAATACAAATAAACATCTGAAATAGTTGTGCATAGGTATTCACAATATTTTTTTATTAATTTTATTACTATGCGCTCTTGCGGTATTTCAGTAGATAATAAAACAACATAACACGAATTTCTGCATAGTTCTGATTATGAAAATCGTGTAGTAAAATCAGGAATTTGAAAGATTGCCCATATTTACAAAATAATGTAATTAAGTTATAGTTTAACACTTGA
Organism: Schrankia costaestrigalis; assembly: GCA_905475405.1. NCBI lineage: Eukaryota > Metazoa > Arthropoda > Insecta > Lepidoptera > Erebidae > Schrankia > Schrankia costaestrigalis. The sequence goes on from FR997828.1 coordinate 21,071,233, forward strand.
ACTACAACGGCATTCGGGTAAGTAAATGCCGCAAATTAAACGGTAGGTTTCTTCGAGTATTGCTTGAGCAATACCGAAACTATTAATATAAATAAGTACCATAGTTTGAGTCTTAAAGTAGATAGTCACAATCATTCTAGCTACCAAGAGTCAAAAGGAAATATCCATCCCATAGGTAAACAGTTTCGGAAATATACCATCTCCTGGGCTTATTCCTCGCTGCAACTAGATAGATCTCAAACAACTATGTTTAAAATACACATAGTGGAGTTTCTGTATACACACCACGGCTACAACATACTGAAGAGCCTGCCCAAGTCTCGATAGTATCGAAGGCTCTCATATTCCACAAACTCCAAGCAAAGGTCCCGGTTGTACTAATTTCAATATTGCATAACCCTCATAAGCGTAAGTATTTCGTGTATGGTAGTTCTATCAAAACCCGGGTCGGTCAGGACGCTTGTTGTCAAGTCAGCGCTCAAGAAAATGTATGACAATTTCAGAATAACTGGATTACATAAGCTAGAAATGTGATCAGCTGGAAATTTGTTCGAGTACTTATAGACCACGACAGTCTATACGTCATGTTGTAGATGTTTAAAAGCTAAAGTTTCAGTCTTTTTACATAACACAGACGATAAAGGGTTAAGCCATAAAAAATGCGTTATCGTTAAATGTGTAAAAGGGAATATTTATGAGTCTTTAAGAAATTCCAAATGTACAATTAGGTATAAAAAGAGAGCCCACCTAGTTCATTAATAATAACTGTTTGTGTTTCTAATACATCTAGTAGAACTAGCAATAACAATGTTTGTATTATTGTTACTCGCTTGTTGTTGCGCCATCGCGTTAGCACAATTCAAGCCTTATTACTATCCTGAAGAAGCAGATCTACATTTTGAAGCTTTCATGACTAAATTCAATAAGCAATATGCGAGCGAAGAAGAAAAGGCAGCCCGATTTGAAATATTCAAAGCCAACTTAGTGACGATCAACAGCATTAATTTAGCAACCAACATGACTGTTTATGGTAACGTATACCACCATTAGCTTACCAAACAAACAAAGTACAGTAGAGCAGTTGTAATCTTTTTACGTTTTATTTAAAAAGAGATTTTCATATATTAAAATATTGACTCTGAAATATTTAAGACGAACACCAATGTACGATGACATAAAACTAGAAGAAAAATACACTGCAAATTTGACCTTATTATAGGAGATAAGGTCAATTGTGTTCGTCTTAAACGTTTCAGAGTCAATATTAATGTCATAATATAAAAATCAAGATTGGCACTTTTCGAAGACTTTTTTGTTTTTGCCTAATATACTTATCCTACCTCGTATTAAAATGCATTTGTCATGTGCACCCTGTATATTTTTTTCATAACTAACTAGTTTTGTTTTGCTTTATGTCCCAGGTGTTACACAGTTTTCCGATTTGACCCGTGAAGAATTTATACAAAAACATACAAGTTTAAAAGATTTGGAAGACCTCATACTGTGTCCAAATGTTTACAATGACAGTGACATACCTATTGGTAATGCACCAGATTCTTTTGATTGGCGTCAAAAGAATGTTGTTCAGCCACCCAAGAACCAAGGAAGTTGTGGATCTTGCTATGCCTTTAGCACAGTAGGTTCGTATGATTTTACACGGCACAGGGAAAGGGTTAAATCTGCTTTCCTAATTATCATCTTACACTTTTCTGTGCGACAGAATTTAAAATAAGTTACCAACGCCTTGCCGTATATTTGGGATTGCGACGCCGCTGTTCGAAAAAGATGAAAATTTCCACACAAACTCAAATCGACAAATCAATATTGCATTAGTTTATTGCAGAAACTACCTCAGCTTAGAGCAAAGGACCTTTATGTCTAATCTTATCTGTCGCGCTGATGCCATCACAGATTGAAGGTGTCGCGGGTTGTGTAGAGACTTTTTACGTATAAGAGATTTAGAGGTCAAAAGGTCACCAAGTGGTTTCTTCTTTGCTTGAACTTGATTTGGCACGCTGCTTTGTCTAGATATTTTATGTTCTTCTGCTCTTTTTCCTTTTACTTGGGGTCAGCGCAAATGGTTTTTTCCTCTCGTATTCTTCTGCCATTCGTCATTTCATCATTCACTCCCTTTTTTTTCATATCCTCTATTACGCAGTCCATCTTTCTTTTTTTCGGCCTTCCTCTTCCTTTCCATCCATCTCTCTCATTATATCTCTCATTACATTCATTAGTCTCCTAGTTCGTTTCATCCCTTCTCACTACTTGCCCATACTAAGATAAAAATAAATAAACAGTTTCCTTTTTATTTATTTATTTATTAAAGCCACGAACTGCAGTAAGCTCCTTACTATCACGAATATCCTAAACGGCAGTGTTAGGTTCCTACCAAATTTGGATACGTAGAGGACGGGCGCAAACGCGTTGTAAGGAGGCCTCCTTAAACCTGCATCGACGTCGTAAGTCCTAGACGCTTTTCATGTAAATGTTCCGTCCTATATCTTGCGATGCACCCGGCACCTGCACGGAGAATCCATGGAATGCTAAGATAAGTCTTAATGTAATTAATTAGTTGATACTCTCATATATTTAAATTATTTGCAGGTAGCATAGAGAGTCAGTACATGATCAAACACGGCACCAACGTGTCATTGTCTGAACAACAGATAGTCGACTGCGACAAGGCTGACCTCGGTTGTGGTGGAGGGTTCATGTCGAACGCCATGCTGTAATTATTCATTTTTTTTAATTTATTCCTCTAATAGTTACGATGAAAAACCGAGAACTGTTACAGGGCGGTAATTATTTGGAAAACTCACGTTATCTCCATCCAACATAAGATGGATTATCCATTTTAGATTGCATGTATTCCTAGAGATACTCACAGGTGTTGTGGCATGAGTATAAAAATGAGTGGCGATAAGCTATCCTACCCCATATTATTGCAGTAACTTCTATCGGGTCAATGTGTCTTGTAGCAAATTACAGAAATTGTATAAAGTTAAGTATGCTTGCAACGTGCAAACATGTGCGGGTGTTCACAATATTACTAGTACTTAATTTGCGTTATTACATCAGTGATAAGGCGAGAAGTTGGACTCAATTTCCTAATTGAGTCCAACTTCTCGCCCTCAAAATTTAAAGAGTCCTGTCTTTAAATTTTGATGTCGTTTTGAATTAATACTACGTTGGGTGTAAAAATACAACTATGATTTATTTTTGTTTTGTGTGGTCAACTGATTCAGACAATCTATCACGGTACAAGTGATGGACGACACTTATCCAATAATTGAGAGAAACTAGTCTATTAACTCACTGACCTTTTGAATTGATAAAGTGAGTTATCCTTTTGTAAAGTTAAACTTTGCACTTTTTACGTCTTCTTAGTATGAGATAGGCTGGTGATATCGTGTAAGATTCTGTCACCTCACGGACATACATAGACTACTACTATGATAAAAACATTCGCAGATCAGTTATGAAAACAGGAGGTATTGTGTCGGAAAGTGATTATCCATACAAAGATAAAGATGGAGACAAATGTGGTGTCGATATCAAAAACGCTGTTGTGAAGTTATCTAGTTGCATCTCTTTTAATCTTACATCTCAAGATAAGGTGAAGGAGGCTCTTTATAAATATGGACCAATAGCAATAGGTAAGAATACTGATATTATTTAAGGTGAACTTTTATATAAGTGGAGTCACTTTCTTTCAAATAATAAGTATAAATAATTAGTACCATTAGGTTTAGTACAGGTTTTAAACACATGTTCAAGAAAAACTTCAAACTCTAGTAGTTAGTAATGAAAAAAGGTCTACTATTGGCGATTTTCTTAGAACATCTAATAATAATAATATACTCCAGACCTGGACCTGAGTATTATGGAAAAGAGAAACATAATAATATTATGTTGCTGGACACGGACTATAGACACTTAGGGGCTTCTGATAAAAATACGTGGCAGATAGTTCTGGCAGTCCTCTTTTGATGACAACCTTACAGAAGCTAAATAATTCTGCAAAAAACCCAACAGGTAAAAATCGAGAGATGCAAGATCTCTCTCCGACTCAAACTATCTTAAGTTTTGCTGATTGACTAAAGATATGGGTGGTCTTACGTTATCGTGATAAAAAACTAGACCCCTCATTCATCAATTCCAGCAGTTTTCTTTCGACTGCTTTCTTTAGTGTTATGAGTTTTAAGCAGTAGAGATTAGAATCGATGGTATTGCTGGGCGCTGAAAGGTATGTTATTAATAAAAAGCCAATGTTAAGATTATCCGTACCTAAGAGCATTAAAGTATGCTAGCTGTCTGGTTCAAGTTACATCTGGTGGTCACGTCCGTCTTGGGATGATCCATCGGAACTTCTTGAAACTAAGCATAATTAGGTAATCTGTTTAGGTAACAATCTTGGGGTTATGTACCAATTGGATCATTTATGATACCGATACAAAACTAGATTTAAGAACTGAAACTAGATTTAAAATTTGGCAATTGAGTTCATAGCATAGTCTATATAGTTATATTATGTATATACGCATTACCTGTATTAAAGTAAACATTTAACTTCTGCGTTATAACTACTTCTTTGGCTAAGAACCTACTTACTTACTCTGCTGGCTCAACGACCCAAAATGTGTCTTGGCGAAGAACCTGCTCTAATTTTTTTATTATTGTTTTCCAGGGATCACACCTAATGGCCTGATAGGTTATACAAAAGGTATCATTCCCGATACAATTTGCAATTCATTATTTCCAAATGTACACGCTGTGCTTTTAGTTGGATATGGATCAGGTAGTAATTTTATTGTTAATATCAATATTTTCATCAAAGATTCTATTAAAATATATTGCAGTGTAACTGCTGTAATTGACTTTTCTTTTAAAGAGTTTAAAAAAAAAAAATGTAAACTGACTAAACAATCAATAACCAGTAGATGGTCCCATAGAGTTCATAATCGGTAATGATCTTCAGTCTACAGGCATATACTTCTACATTAGTTTAGTTACGAAGGTAACTAATCGTAACTGAGGTTATGTAGAAGTGAAGATCTGTAATACTACAAGAATGTAATCCCAGTGAACATGTAAGGAACAGAGACATGGTTGCTGACATCGAGCGTTATGCATTACGGACCGTACACTTAGCAATAAAAAGAGAAAGAAAAGAGTTTGGCCTATGTCAAGCAGTGTAAGTCTTTTGGTTCTATAAATATTACCCAATTATACACAAGTATGAACTTTAGGTTTGACGCAAGCTGAAGAATTATTGTCGAATGTCTTGAGCAAAACTTTTAATATTTCGTTTGAAATTATTTTTCGCCGCAATAACCGACATGGACTTGTAGGTGACTCTGCGGAGAATAGTGACTTTTAAATAAAATAATTTTGTTGTTAACAGACGCCTCAGGTCAGGATTACTGGATTGCAAAGAACTCGTATGGACCGACAGACGGAGAAGATGGTTATTTTCGCATGCAACGTAGCAGTAATCCACAAGGAGCCTGTGGAATGTTGAATGATTCTATGGCTTCACCAATCGTTGAATAAAGAGACACGAAATGGGAAACTTTAAGCATTGAATTTTTTGTTTTTTTTTGTGTTTATGTGCATTCATTCAGAATATTAAAAAATATTATATTTAAAATTATTTTTCTTTCTACCATATCAGTGTCATTTCATACAAAGCAGATTTGTTTTACTCACTAAAACATAGTTCCGCGTCGACATACGTAACATTGTACTGCCAACGAAAATAGTTCAGGAGCTGTCTCTTGAACACATGGAACATTACTTGACCAAATTAATCACAATGCAGGTGAAACAATATTTTACGAAATCCTAAAATGATGTCAATGTTTTTCGTGAAGATGTTTTATATAAAACTAGTTTGTCGGCCGGCTTCAAGTATTAACGTAAGTAATGATGTGAATTTTACAAGTATTGAATGCACTTGCACGGTAGTCCCTTTCTTCTCCGAATATCGATCGTCCGAAAATCATAATCCCAAACAAGTTTACTATAATCATCACTTATCATAATGTTCGCGTATACGAAAGCGTATATTACCTAATCGTCTTTACCTATAATACTTGTGTGTCATAAAATGGGGTACTATAATTATTATACATCCTATTTTTTCTTGCTATAAAGTCACATGTCCAAAAATAAAATATTAGGGCAAAAGTCAGAAACAGTTGGTTAGGTTAGGTTAGTATGGTGACCACAACTCGCACGAGCCGAGCGAGCGAAGCGAGCGTGCCGCGGCAGCGGCCGGCGAGTGGCAGAAATATTTTTTTTATGTAAAACTAGAATATAGTATTTATGTTTTTTGAATATAATACACACATCAAAAAAGTCTAAGCAACATGCATGATATTACAAATTTACCATTTATATTAATTAATTTCTAAGTATTTACTCACTCAAAGTGTATAGGTAAGTAAACATTTTTGGTATTGACGACATACTGGCTGGTTGTAAAAAAAAAATTCGATTATGTTTTGTTTTTTTTAATAAAATTCAAATGACTGCGAATTTGTTTGAATTTGAGTGCATGTTAATTGCTACGTTTTAGTCTTGATTTTATAATTTTACCAACCATTTAAATACAGTTGGCTTCAAAATTGAATTGTTAGATATTCTTTACGTCATGGAACGACGTCATTTGACGGCAGATGAAATGCAAAGAGCTGTAGGGATGTTGCAAGCGGGAAGTAATCAATCTCAGGTATCTCGACATTTTGGTATTCATAGAAGTGTTATTTGTCGTCTTTGGCAGCGCTACAATAATACAGGGGAACCCGCTGAACAGCATCCAGGCCGTAAAAGGAGTACAACCACTCGGCAAGACCGGTACATACAACTGACTGCAAGACGCCAGCCGATGTTAACCGCTCGAGAGATAAGTTTGAGGCTACAAAATTCAAGTGGTGTTGATGTAAGTCCCCAAACTGTGCGAAATCGACTGCATGAGTACGGCCTACGAGCTCGACGCCCTATCAGGTGCCCACCGATACGTCACGGGAATCGCGCTCGTCGAAATGAATGGTGTAGAGAACGCATAACATGGACCCAGGAACAATGGGATAAAATTATGTTTTCCGATGAGTCGCGATTCGGGTTTAGGCCTGATACAAGAAGGGTGCGAGTGTACCGTCGACCCGAAAATACTGAAAGACTCAGGTGCGTTCAGGAAGTTCATCCATACAGCGGCTCAACAGTTATGGTATGGGCGGGTATTATGAAGAACAGGCGAACTGAGCTCGTTTTTGTAAATGGAAACATGAACGCTGAAAATTACGTTGAGGATATTCTCAGACCTTATGTCCATCGATTTGCACAAACCTTTGGCTCCGATTTTACGTTAATGCATGACAATGCGCGTTCACATACAGCTCGGCGAACCAGTGAATACTTGGCAACGGAGAACATCCAGGTATTGCCCTGGCCTGCACAATCGCCAGACCTCAACCCCATCGAGCACGCATGGGACATGCTCCAGAGACGTGTTTTGAAGGACTTGGACGGAGTGACAACAACCCAACAGCTAAAGGATTTGCTACAATTCCATTGGGAGCGAATACCGCAAGATGACATAAACAGTCTCATTAATTCAATGAATAATCGTTGCCGACAAGTTTTGAATAGCAGAGGAGGCCATACTTTGTATTAAATTGTCCTATTCTTTCACAATAAATTCATTTTCTTAAGAAATTTCAATTTGTAAAAAAAAAGTTTAGTTTCTTATGTACCTGTATATTCTAATATTGTTAATTTCTGTTATTAAAAGAACTTATAAAGAAAACAGCTGTTATTTTTACATCATAGAACCCTAAAAATATTATTTTAAAAATAAAATACAACGTTATAATTAAAATAAATGGTAAAATAAATTAATATAAATGGTAAATTTGTAATATCATGCATGTTGCTTAGACTTTTTTGATGTGTGTAGATTGTGATGGTTATAGCAAAAAAAATTAGGTCATGTTATGTTTAGGGATTTAGGTTTTCGGACAAATGATATTTTAAGACATGAATTTAGGGCTAGCTACCATTCGGACACATGATGATTCGGACACAAAATGTTATGACACCTTAGATTATGGATAAAAAAATTATGAGACAAAATAGAGAACCGCTCCTGCAACTATCTGGATAACACTTTCGTTTTAAACGGATGGGTGTTATCGTCCATGTCGGAGGTCCATGTCGTCCATACGGGGGTAGATTATTGGAACTAGAAGCTCAAACAACCTCATTAAGCTATTTTTCAGCCGTCATGGTGTTTCTGATCAAAACGTACTTAAGTCTGTTTTAAGACTTACACGAATTCCCGTCCAAACCATAATTTTTCCATCGTCGTATGAATAGATTTCCTGAGGATATTGTAGACAGCTATCACATCTAGGAACTGGCCAAACACGCCACGTACGCACAACATGATCTCTTAGTTGTGTACTTTAACACATAGAGTATGTGTACTTTTTTTTAGTCACAAAACTCCTAAAACTATTTAAATATATCTAAGCTTTGTACGTAACTAATATCAAAGCACTTGATAGACCTATTTGTTTTGTATTAAATACGTTCCCAGTTTTAGTAGAGTGCTCCTATCCAAGGTTGTCGTTTCCTTCCTAGATCAGTCCAATTATCGCGACATATTGGCGTGGTATCGCAAGTTCAGAAACAGAGCTATTTGTACCATAAAATGATTGACTTTGAGCTGAGGGAGCGGGAGATGCCATCACAGTACTTTCAGTGTTTGACCGAGTTGGGCAAGATTGAGCAATTTGGGAGCTAGTGTTGCTTCATAGAATTAGTCTAATTAGGACCTTATTATAATAAATAATACTATCGGGTATTAACGCGTATAGATTTTTGGTAAACACTTAAATTATTTACCTTGAGCCGCTCGACGTTTCGGTTAGGTTACACCAGCCATGGTCACGAGTAACTAGGACCTTCTGAAGAACGTTCTTCGATAGCTTGCACTTGTGATTAAAGTGATATGACAGTATTAGAAACAGAGCGGTCTATACCATGAAGCGATTGACTTTGATCAGAAAGTGCACGTAATGCCATCACGTTACTCTCAGTGTTGAACTGACTTGAGTAAGATTTAGCTATGGGTGCATTCGGTTGCTTCACTGAATTGAATGGATCATGATGTTCTTCTGAAAAATATTCTTCAATATCTTGCAGTTTTATCCAGTACTTTTTTTGAATACTATTTAAATACGTTTTTTGTCTTGAATATTTGACTGGCAAGTGGCGCTTTTTTAGTCGACTGCTGGGAAATGTAATTTTATCATAACTCAAGTCAGATTCAATTGATTGATCTGAATATATCAGATAAAAATCACTATAACACTTTGTCTGATACGGAGGGATAGCATAGGCGTAGGTATACAAATCTTCGATACTATATTTAAAATCGCTGCTATACTGATAACAATGATGCTTCATAATTTGGAACGGAGTTACAGGACGCAGTTCAGTAAGAGTCGATGGATCCGCTGGTCCATCACGACAAGTAGAACGACGTTTACAAATGTACACACTGCTACCGTTCAACCTATACAGAATCAGTGTAAGCTGATCTCGCATTTGGTTGTACATATTATGAAACCATCGCTCGGCCAGCTTAGACTGTTTAATTACACCAATATAATTGTAAAATTTGTTGGTTTTTATGTAGAGTTAGCCGAAAATTAGATATTAAGAATAGCTGTGTACAATTAATACTGTATTTAATAATTTTATAACACTTTTAGATTTCGAATAATGTTTTACAAGAAACTAATTAACAGAAAAAAGTAGCATAAGTGCTTACGACGCACACTTTAAAATATAATTTGGTCGAATAATGTTTCATGTGTATGTACCGACGAAAAAAAAAATACAAATACGATACAATGCGTTGTAAAATATAATATGTGCATAAAAAACTACAAAATTAGAGAAACAAATAAGACAAGCTTCATTGTATATTAACATGTTAAGAAACTTATCAGTAAAGTGTTTTAGTAGATTACACTTAATTTTAAAAAGATGCGGCAACTTGGTATAAAAATGTTTTATGTGATTTTAAATACTGTCTTTGTGGTAATGTCAATAATTTTGTGTAATAGACCTAAAACAATGTAATTAACATACTAAAATTGTTTATTTTCCATTAAATATAATTTAAATTTATGGATGTTGTATAAATTTTAAAAACATCCATGAAATATGTATTTTACGTATATTCTATTTTGTAAATAATTTTCTTATTACTAATTTAAACGTTTAATTCTCAATAGTAATGAACAACGTTGTGTATGTAAGCAAAATAACAATAATTTAATTGATTTCTGACCATTTTGATCGCCACTGTCGGTTTCCATTGTTACAACACTTCACTCTTGCCGACTCCGTTGAACTATGTGCGTTGTAATGAAGAAACGCGACGCACGGAGCCGGGAGCGCGCGTTATGTGGTCGTAAGACGTTATTTTAGGAATGCCGCGCGGCAAAAACTTTATTCGAACTTCATAACTTTTAAAATATAGAACAAAAGTTATAAAAAAAAAATATCATTAGATAGCTTACGTCCTTATGATAACGAATTTACAATAAAATCATTTTTGTTACATGTGATGATACAACAATATTCTACTAATGGGACGATATGTACGTCGAGGGTAGTAAGTATTTTACTCTATTGCGGAATTTCATTATGTTGATTATACTTTTGTTTTATAATTAATTTACAGTTGATGTCAATGTCCATTTGTTGTTCATTATTGCCAGGTTATTACAATCGTACATAAAGGTCTAATGACTAATTGATTAATTTTCTATGTATAATATGTATGTAATTACAAAAACAAAGTATTTAAGTATTTTTATCCGTTGTCTAGTACCCATTGTACAAGCTTTGCTTAGTTTGGGACTAGATGGCGTTGTGTGAATGTGTGGGGAAAGAAATATATACGAAATACGAAACAGACATTGATCTGTTTCATACGCCTGCTCTTAAAAATATAGTGCTATCAAATTAAGTCAATTTAATGCGATTTATATAGTATTTTTACATAATATGTTAGAAAACTATATAAATCGCCTTAAATTGACAGAAGAAAATATGATTTTCTTTTAGTTTCAGATTTTTTACAATGTTTGGTTATTCTAGGTAAGTCTATAATGGCGTTCAAATTTTAAAAAAGAGTTGCCTAACTTACCCTTTGCCTAAAAAAATTAAGTCTAAATAACTCATTGTAACCTAAAAACTGTAAAAGCTCATTGAATAAAATCATAATGGGATCATTATATTATTTTTATTAATTAGCGGTCCCAATACGCTCCCTTGTGAAACGCCCAAAACAACATTTCCTTGTTTAGATGAATTGTGTACAATTATTTTTTGTTGAGTCTGTCTTGTCTGTATCCTATCTTAGTGATAACATTTTATAAATTGATGAATGCTGCAACTCTGTGGGCCTAGGCATCTAGCTTATAGCTATTAAGGTCATTTGTGATCAAATTCCTTAGTGAGGTCCATAAATATTGCATTGGTTTGACATTTTACTGTATATTTCAATCATGTTATTTAAGGAAATTAAAAATTATAACGTTAAATTGAATATTTATTTATTAATGCACCAATTAACCAAAGATAAAAACAAAGAATACAATGCTTAAAGATTCTTTTCGGTATATTTTTATTCGACGATTGGTATAGACATATACTCATTCAGCATTCCACAGGCTCCTGTAGGATCACTGCTACGTTGCATGCGGAAATAACCATTTTCTCCCCAATTCGGACCCCACGAGTTTTTCACAACCCAGTAATCCTGACCCGACGGGTCTGAAAATAGAAAATCATTTTATTAAAAACTCGCAGTTCCCCGCTGACTCTTCTACGTCGATGTCAGTTATCGCGACGATAAAACTAACCTAAATTAATACACCGAAAGTGACAAAGGCGAACGAAATGAGTTTAAACAAGATGACTTTAACTTGAGGCATGTTTATGAAGAACATGTTGATACTGAAATGACTTGCCTTAAATTTCGTGCCGCGACCATGCTTTTACTAATCGAGGTAAGTGATTGATATGTAGAGCTAGTTATAGTAGGATATTCCTACAGCTGCCTCCGTTCGCCTTCGTCACTCTCGGTGTGGTAGAATGCCCACTAATATCCAACGTATTAAGTCACTGAGGTAATGTGAAAGTAAAGATCTGTAGACTGAAGATCATCACCGATTTTGAACTTCGTGGGACCATTCACTGATTATATTGCTTGTTTAATTCAGTCACATATTTAAGTTAACTTGTTGTATCTTTCTGTTAAAACAACACCTTACACTTATTTATCTTTGAGGGACTGCCCCCCTTAGACTACATTTAAAATTTTCAATAGATTAATTCAAAATTTACAATAAATTAGATACCTGTTCCATATCCAACTAAGAGCACAGCGTGGCTTAGTACTGAGCCTGAATTGCAAGTTGGATCGAGAATGATTCCTCCATGATATCCATGCACGGCAGCGGCTGTTATTACTGGCAAATAATAATTATTTCTTTTACAATCTGTTTATAACATTTTTAATTTACACATTCCACGCCTCTCACTTTTACATAAATCTATCAGGATCCACATTTTAGTTGACGTCGAAGAAGTAATTTACCATGTCTTAAAATTAGTATTGAACCATTAAAACACATGGACTGCGTTAAGTATTCAGGTATGTAAGGTTTAATAGTAGCCTCACTTGAGCAAATAAAAGAATAAGGAGAAGATTAGATAGAAACTACTAAATTTCCAAGTTCTTTGTAAGTATTAATCAAAACCAAATAAACTTTACAGTAATAATAATAATTTTTATGATTTGAAGGAAAGTGGCTCGGCCAATATAAACATTCACTTAAAAAAACAGTATTCTTACCTATTGATATTGGTCCAAATTTGTAAAGAGCCTCCTTCGCTTTATCTTGAGATGCAAGATTAAAAGAGTTACAACTAGACAACTTCACAGCAGCTTTATTTTTATCGGCATAACATTTGTCATCATGACGATTTTGATACGGATAATCAGTTTCCGACATAATACCTCCTGTATTTATAATTGATCTGCGAATGTTTTTATCATAAGTAATAGTCTATGTATGTCCGTGAGGTGACAGAATCTTACACGATGTCACTATCCTATCTCATTCTACGATAGTCGTAAAAAGTGCAAAGCTTAACTCTACAAAAGGGTAACTAACTTTATTAATTTAAAATTTGTAATTTATTATAAGACACATTGACCCGACAGAAGTTATTGCAATAATAGCTTGTTACGTGCTAATGTGTCTACTACATGGGATAGTTTATCGCCACTCATTTTTATACTCATGCCATAACACCCACTGTGAGCATCTACAGGCCAGTGCAACCTTTGCCAAAACGTCAAGCAAAGCTTGCCGCGTTAATCTCCCGTCACATACTATTATAATAATGGATTGCAATGATTTAAAAGTCATACTATGTTGATTAAAGGTAAATAATAGCCTCCCTGTCGCAGTTCTTATTACTTCATCTAAACTATTACCCCCTTACTCATAAACACCTCTTCAATTTAATCACTGTTTAGCGAGATTTTTATTAGTAAAACCAACTTTATACCAAACAAAATCATACGAATTTAAGCTTATCAATTGAGTAAAATTTAGGAGGCGTTTATGAATAAGGAGGTTAGAGCGATATTAAGAAAAATAATTAATTACAGCATGGCGTCCACCATGATGCCGCCACCACAACCCTTGTCAGCCGTGTCACAGTCGACTATCTGTTGTTCAGACAATGACACGCCGGTGCCGTATTTGATCATGTACTGACTCTCTATGCTACCTGCAAATTATTTAAAATATATAGGAGTTGATTAAATTAGTTTTAATTAAACAGTACTTTTCGAAAAAAATATTTGTTACTTGGCAGGAAATGTCTTTTTTAAAGAATGAATTTAATAATGTTGGTGGACGAACGTTTAAACATTTAAAATTAATAAGACAAGCGATAACATATTATTATAGCCTATCAAAAAATATCTAAGATGTACACATAGATATTTTTTGATATGCTTTAAGTAATTAAATTGCATTTTTCTATTACATCTAAATGACACAATATTGTCCCGTAAACAAAACAGAAATACATTTAATAACTATACAGGTATTAACACAATAAATTGTGGTAAATGTTGATAAATGTTGATTTACTTGTTTCCAGCTGTACTCAAGGCGTTACCAACCTGGAATACCTTGAGAGAAGCAGTGAATCTAGTAAAGCCCAACACCGAGAAAACACAGGTTTGTTCGTTTAGCAGAAACAGTCCCTCTTTTAACCATAACGTTACATCGCGATGTACGCATTGCTGTCACACTTCGACACAATTTAAACAATCAAGACTATGTCGTTGTAACCTTCTATACTGTACAATGTGCTGTAAATAAATATTATGTCTCCCGGTTAGAGCAGCACTGCTAACTTATTTTAAATTCTGTAGCCTAAAAAAGTTATTAAAATAAAAAAGAAAGCAGATTTCTCTTTGTCCCGTGTATCATATAATTATACATTACTTAAGGTGGTTAATAATCAAAATTATACGCACCTACTGTGCTAAAAGCATAGCAAGCTCCACAGTCGTGTTGATTCTTGGCAGGATTAACAACATTCTTTTGTCGCCAATCAAAAGAATCTGGTGCATTACCACTGGGTATGTCTTTGTCTTCGTATAGGTTTGGACACAAGGGGAGGTAGCCCTTAGGTTTAAAACCTGTATGCTTTTGTATAAACTCTTCACGGGTCAAATCGGAGAACTGTGTAACACCTAGAACATTAATTATTAAAACCAATTAATTGTGAACATAAATTATACAATAATGGTAATCTCTTGAAGGAACAAATAAGAAGTTTGAATGAATATCGCATTGTAGGTGTCAGCTGCAAGAGGTCGATTGATGTTGTGCACGCTTGACATTAGTAGATAAGCTTGCGTCTCAGGGTGACGAGAGGCACATTAAATTTTATATTTGCAATACATCAAACTCTTTCTCATCTGGTATGGACAAGCGTGGAGCCTACCACCATTATAAAGACAAAATATATTAAATTACATTGATTTTAAAGCAAACAAATTTAGTACAACTGCCATTCTCAGGCAGAGAGATAACATTTATCAATTATCTGTATCGAAAACATAACTAGCGATTGATCTAATTTTATGTCATTGTACATTCCGTACTGTTCGTCTTAAGTACGTCAGGGAGAATTTTACAATTGAAACAGTTAGTTTCAAGTAAGAAACTCTTTAAAAGAAAGGTAAACAAAACCATAAAAATAGAAACGTAATTTGTTTGTTAAATAAGTCAATTGTGGTATACGTTACCATAAACAGTCATGTTGGTTGCTAAATTAAAACTGTTGATCGTCACTAAGTTGGCTTTGAATATTTCAAAACGGGCTGCCTTTTCTTCTTCGCTCGCATATTGCTTATTGAATTTAGACATGAAAGCTTCGAAATGTAGATCTGCTTCTTCAGGATAGTAATAAGGCTTGAATTGTGCCAACGCGCTGGCGCAACAACAAGCGAGTAACAATAATACAAACATTGTTAATGTTAGTTCTACTAGATGTATTAGAAACACAAACAGTTATTATTAATTAACTAAATGTGGGCTCTCTTTTTATATTTAATTTTACATTTGGTATTTCTTATAGACACGTGAATTTTACTCTATAGACATTTTACGATAACATATTTTTTTACGACTTAACCCTTCATTGACTGAGTTATATAAGATATTTCAAATTATAGCTTTTTAATATCTAGGACACGCGTGGAGACCGTCGTGGTCTACAAGTACGCATTCAAATTTTCAGCTGATTACATTTCTACAGCAAGTATCCCAGTTATTCTAGAGTTGACTTGACTACAAGCATCCCGAACAACCCGGGTTCTGATAAGGCTACCAACTGTGTAAAGCACTGTTGCAGCACTGCACTAACACAAAATAACTGTGTAAAGTATTTATGTATAATTATCCATTGTCTAGTTCCCATAGTACAAGCTCAGCTTAGTTTGGGACTAGAGGGCGTTGTGTTAATGTGTGAGGCTTATTTATTTATTTAACTAGGCTGCTGATAGTCAAGTAGAACAAGTATCTTCAGTAAAGTTGTTCGAGACCTATGTAGTTGGAGCGAGGAATAAGCCCGGGAGACGATATATTTCCGGAAGTGTTTATCGATTGAATGGATTTTGCTTTAAGACTCTTAGGAGCTATAATGATTTTCTAGTTCAGTTGGTTAGATTTAACTTTGAGAAAGATGTCTTTCGTTAAATGCAAAGCGTTTTGTACCCAGCACCCTGACCACACGCTATACTAATCATCAAAACTGTCTTTGTAATCATTTCGGTATTGCCCAAACAATACTTCAAAAATTAAATCAATCGTTTCTTTTCGCCATGCACCCGAATGCAGTTTAAGTGTTAAAGTATAATTACTTTAATAACATTTGTACATATTTAAAATGCTTTAATTTATGTTTTTTTACAAATTTCTGATTTAACTGCATAGTTCTGATTACCAGAGCTATGCAGTTAAATCAGAAATTTGTTTTATTATCTATTAAAATACTGACATAGCGCAAATCTCAACAAAAATAATTAGGAAAATACCATCTAGAGATAACATTCCAATGAAAATATATAAAGTGAATAAACATATTGTATCGTCCGCATACATTAAATGCTAAGTACTTACCTTGGGTTGTCGCATGTTGATCTGCTACTGTTTAAGCTTAGTACTTATCATTCTATTATTCTCTATTATTTTAGTCTGAGAAGTTATTACAGATTCAAGTAAATATCCTTTATCCTTTAACGGAATTCGTGTCAATTTACTCAGGTGGTTTACCTTTACAGCCTATATAATTAACAGAACTTAGAAAGTAGTTGTTAATGGTTTCGAATCCGAACTGGCAGTAGTTACCTCCGGCGTCCCTCAGGGCTCTATTTTGGGTCCCCTTCTTTTTATACTCTTCATCAACGATATTTCAGCCTGTTTTATTAATTACCTATTCCTAATGTACGCTGATGACATTAAAATCTATAAATCGTGTAAGAGTAAACACGATTGCTTGCTCTTGCAAGCAGATCTTGACAGGCTCAGTCATTACTGCTCTATTAACAAACTCAAACTTAGTCTTCCTAAATGTAAAACAATCACATACACTAAAAATAAAAATGTAATAAGCCATGCTTATTCATTACAGGGCACTACGTTGGATTATGTTCATTCCATAAGAGACCTGGGAATATTAATGGACTCTAAATTACACTTCGATCTCCACATAGAAAAGATTATTAATAAAGCTTACCAACTATTTGGATTTGTAATGAGATCTTCTTAAGAGTTTAAACGACCTATTACTTTCTTACCGCTTTACAACACTTTAATTTGGTCTCAACTTGAGTACGAAGTCCAAATTTGGAATCCTATATATAATAATCCTCAGTGGAAAATAAGCATAAGTGATTTTACGTTGAATCATCGATTTTATCATATTCGGAAAGTAGGTACGTCTAAAGATACGTATGCTACATTTTTTTCATATTTTTCTTGTTAAATTTGACGAATTTATACAAGAAATTAGTTTTGAGAATTTTTATTCCATCACATTTTTCTTAAGGATTATTAGATTATGGTGATATTACGCAAAGAATAAATTGAGAAATATGGCGTATTACTTAATATTAAATTTATCCCTGTACGGTGCAACCGCACAATGGAATATGTTTGTCAGCATTTTGTACCGCATACATTTTATTAGCTTTAAGTATCAGTTCACGTTAACTCGCCGCCGCGTGTACTCATAACTTTAATCATTAGCATTTTGTAACCAATATCAATAAATCATTTACAAATATCAAAACTTATCATTTATTTTGTCCCGTACAAAATTTGGTCCTTCGAACGACGCATAGTTTGGGATCATAATTTACGCGAGTGTTAAACAGCAGAAATATTTGACATTTCGTGTGTGATTCCAATTTACCAGCAACTTTGGACATTATCATTCTATCAAATCAAAACTATAAGTGTGTGTATCATATCAAACTATCAATCACGTGTTATCAAGTGCCAGCTAGAAGCAAGCAGCCTAGCAGTATCAAAAGCAGTAAGCTGTGAACTCAAGTAAGATCTTTCCTTTTTTATTATCATAATCAGCATGTCTCAAACAATGGAAGGTCTTATAACAAATCAAGATGATATCATGTTAGCCATACAACAACATTTATCAAACTTTAGGAAGTCTGGACTGGCACAAAGGACGCCTGCCGCCGGCAAGCGGCGGGTAGCAGCCTTGGACGAGCTTTGGCTTCAATATCAAAATAATCATACTGTTATGAGCGGTTTTACCGATAAATCATATGACTATTTTACTTTAAATCATTATCAACGAGCAAAGGATTTTTACGATTCGGCGCGTGAAACTATCATTAAATTATCAACGGTATCCGTCGTGGTAACCCCAGCAACACCCGAGGCTGGAACCTCCACCGCAGACGTCGAGTTTCCAACACCCGTCCTGCCTAAATTAAAATCGCAGGGCATTGACAGCAAGCGAGATGAATTGTTTAAAAAACAATCTATCAATTTCAAAGCATTTTCAAGAACAATAAAAAATATTAACATAAACGATATTTCGGAAAAGTGGGAATTTGAAGACACTTTAAAGAAATTAGAAGCACGTTGGACTATCATAGACTCACTTCATTGGGAGTTAGAAGGCGAGCTGGATGACGAAGATAACTCCTACGAGATGACATTTTCGGATTACGAAAAAGCTTATGAGAATATGAAGAGGTCGTTAAATAGCAAAATGTGGTCGGTCAATCATCGTGAAAAAAGCACACCGAAAATGGACATTCCTACGTTCAGCGGTAGTTATCATCAATGGGTTCCTTTCAAAGATTTGTTCACCGAGTCTATACACAGCAATAGATCAATGTCCGGTGCTCAAAAACTTCAATTTTTAAAGAGCAAATTGAAAGGAGAACCGGAAAGGTTAATTCAACATTTACACATCAGTACTGAAAATTATCAAGTATCTTGGGATATACTAAATCACAGATACAATAATACAAAATTGATATTTAATTCACACATGCACAATCTTTTCTCCTTACCTGTTTTACAACAACAATCAGCAGTACCTATCAAGAAAATGTATGACACCACGAACGAGTGCTTAAACGCAGTCAAGAACCTAGGAGCCGACATATCAAGTTGGGATCCGTTGGTTGTCTACATATTATCAAATAAATTAGATTCTCAAACGCACAGCGATTATATCGACTCATTAGTTAATCCTCGAGAATTGCCGAAATTAAGCGACTTTATGGAATTTATGGAAAATAAATTTACGTCACTAGAGTCGTCTCGACGTAAACAAGATCCGCCAAAGCAAGATCAGCATAATAAGACGGTGCAGGAGCCATTCCCTAAAAAACATTTTTACAAGAATCAGAATACATTTAATAAAACCTTTAGTAATATTTCTCCCACGAAAACCCCATATTCATGGATACAAAAATGCCCACTTTGCAATGAAACACATCGGTTATTCAATTGCAACATGTTTCTGGAATTGCCACCTGCATCGAAACTTGACACTGTGACCAAGTTAAACTTATGCAAAAACTGTCTTTATGATCACAAGAATAAGACTTGTTTTTCTGTAAAAAGGTGTAAGCAATGTCAAGGCAATCACAACTCATTACTACACGACAGTTTCAACTCCAATTACAATAGCGCTAATGCCGGCGTCGCCGCCGGCTCATCAAATAACAAAAGGGAGATACGTAGAAACGTTACCCACGTGTCTAATGAAAGTATCATAGAAACTTTATTAGCAACAGCTCAAATTAAAATCAAAGCCGCAAACGGCTCTTATCAATACATGCGAGCACTAATTGATCAAGGGTCACAAACTTCCCTTATCTCCGAAAACGCCGCACAGCGGTTAGGCCTTCCCCGTCAAGCATGTAAGGGAGTAATCTTCGGAGTCGGAGCAAAGCAAAACAATTGTAAGGGTGTTATCAAAATCGAAGGAACTGCGGTCTTAAATGACTTTAGATTTCAGGGAGAATTACTTATCATGAAAAGTTTAGTCGGTAATTTACCTAATCAATCATTTACTCAGCCATCATGGGATTTCCTAGAAAATGTACAGCTAGCCGATCCTGAATATTACATAAGTCGTCCGGTTGATGTGTTACTGGGTGCAGACTTTTATTCACTAATCATCATGAGTGGAATCATTAAAGGGTGTGAATCACAGCTCGTGGCTCAGCAGACCCGCCTGGGCTGGATTCTCTGTGGAAATGTCCGTTCATTTCAATGCAACATCGTCCTTAACAATATAGATAACATTCAAAGGTTTTGGGCGATCGAGGACGTTACTGACAGCGATAGTATAGTATCGGAAGAAGATCAGTTCTGTCTACATCAATACAAGACAGAAACAAAAAGGAGAGAAGATGGTCACTATGTCGTACGGTTGCCTCTAAAACCAGAAATAAAAGAAAAATTAGGAGAATCGAAACAAAAAGCTATCGCTCAATTTTACAATTTGGAAAGAAAATTTTCAAAAAATTCTGACTTACAAATTAGCTACAAATCATTTATAAATGAATACATAAACTTAGGTCACATGCGAGAAAGTATAAACAAACAATCATTAAGTTACTACCTGCCGCACCATTGTGTAATTAGATCCGATTCAAGTACTACGGCACTCCGCGTTGTATTTAACGCCTCCGCAAAAACAACATCAGGATTTAGTTTAAACGATTTAATGTTCTGTGGTCCAAAATTACAACAAGATTTATTTTTATTAATTCTAAATTGGAGGGTTTATAAATATGCTTTCACAGCAGATTTAGAAAAGATGTTCCGCCAGATTTATTGCCATGAAGACGATTTACAATATCAGAAAATTATATGGCGTGACACGCCCGATCAACCTTTAAAGGAGTATGAGCTAATGACCGTCACCTACGGTACGAAAGCTGCTCCGTTTCTAGCAATGAGAACGTTAAAGCAGTTAGCAAATGATGAACGTTCTAGGTATCCAGCAGCATCAAAGGCCCTGGAAGAAGAGTTTTACTGTGATGATTTGCTTAGCGGTCATCACAGCCTAGAAGGAGCGAAACAGTTACAACAGGACTTAATAGCTCTCTTAAAAAGCGGTGGATTTAACCTTCGTAAGTGGTCATCAAATAAAGAAGAATTACTTGATGACGTCAGCAGCACAGGCAAAGCATTTGACTTTAAGCATGAAGAGTCAACAAAAACCTTAGGACTGCAGTGGCATCCAAAGGAAGACCTGTTTACATTTAGGAGTAAAATTAAAATTATATCACCTCAGATATCTGTAACAAAAAGGATTCTCTTATCTGAAATTTCCAAAATCTTCGATCCCTTGGGGTGGTTGTCTCCGGTAACTAGCAAACTAAAGTTAATTTTTCAAAGAGTATGGCAGCTACAAATTCAATGGGATGACAAAGTTCCTGAAAACATAATAAAAGAATGGTCAACAATTACGCATGATCTACAAGAAATACATCATTTTAAAATACCAAGGTGGTTAGAAATCAATAGGAACGCTAGCATTGAATTACATGGGTTTTGCGATTCATCAGTAAAGGCGTATGCCTGTGTAATTTACTGTAAGATAAACAAGCAAGATGACAGCAAACATACGTCTGTCATATTACTAGCAGGAAAGGCAAGACTCGTTCCTTTAAATAAACCTATCACGCTTCCTAGATTGGAATTAAGCGCAGCACTATTATTATCAAAACTGATGAGCAAGGTTATACAGTGCCTCTCATCATATCATATCAATATCCACGCATGGTCTGACTCAACGGCCGTGCTAGGATGGTTGCAAGGCGACATAAACCGCTGGAAACCTTTTGTGGCCAATAGAGTTAAGCAAATAACTGAGGTCATAGCAGCAGAGAGCTGGCGTTATGTTAAATCTCTAGAAAACCCAGCTGATTGTGCTAGTCGAGGTATGTCTGTACAACATTTAAAACAACATACACTTTGGTGGCACGGGCCAAATTGGCTATCATCATTTGACAGCAACAAAAATAAAGAGGTGCGTCCGGTGTATACAACTAGCGAGGAAATAAAAAACTCAGCACATATCAATGTTGTAATACAACAACAACCGGATGACGTCATTAGCAATTTAATCATGAAATATAGCAATTTTACAAAACTTACGCGTGTATTAGCATGGGTATTGCGCGCATTATCAAAATCAAATAAAAAATCATCATATCTTACGATCTGTGAACTAAGAAAAGCAAAAAATATCATTATCAAGCATTATCAACAATGTGAGTTTACAGAAGACATTTTATCATTAAAAGGGCAAAGCAGAGTGAACACACGAAGCAAGTTACTCAATTTAAATCCGTATATAGATACAGACGGATTATTGAGAGTTGGTGGGCGGTTAAGTCAAGCCAAAATACATAAAAACATGCAGCATCCTCTTATCTTACCTCACAACGGTCACCTCACAGACCTTATCATAGACCAAGCTCACCAACTTACCTATCACGGCGGAGCACGCTTAACATTAGCTTGTCTACGTCAAGAGTACTGGATCATAGGCGGTACTCGGGCTGTAAAGAAACGTGTCCGTTTTTGCATCACATGCCGACGACACAGCCCTATCAAGCATACACAAATGATGGGCGACTTACCTACATGTCGTAGCAATCAATCTCGTCCTTTTAATCATACAGGCGTTGATTTTACGGGATTTGTCGACGTAAAATCATGTAAAGGTCGCGGCATCAGGACTAGCAAAGGATACATATGTGTGTTCGTGTGCATGACGACAAAAGCCGTGCACCTGGAGCTAGTTTCAGACCTTAGCTCAGCATCATTTCTAGCCGCGCTCAGAAGAATGGCAGCTCGACGAGGTTCCCCTACCCACATCTATAGTGATAACGGCACGAACTTTGTAGGGGCCAATCGTATATTACAAGAGGAGTTTATCAACATACAAAATATTATCGATAACAATTTTTATACAGCAATAACAGAGATGCATATACAATGGCATTTTAACGCGCCTTCCTGGCCACACGCTGGCGGTCTCTGGGAGGCAGCTGTTAAAAGCCTAAAACATCATATTAAAAGAGTCATAGGAGAACAGAGGTTGACCTATGAAGAATATTCAACATTGCTAGCACAATTGGAAGACTGCCTCAACTCAAGACCTCTTTGCGCTTTATCAGATGATCCGAATGACTTGGATTATTTAACTCCGTCTCACTTTCTAGCGAGCGGTCCAACCCTTACTATCATAGAAACTGAAATGGATTACAAAACAAGATGGCAACTCACACAAAAGATTTATCAAGATATCTGGAAAAGATGGAAAACTGAATACTTATGTCAACTATCAGCTCGTAGTAAATGGCATCAACAGCAACCAAACCTGCAAGTTAATGACATAGTGATTATCAATGACGTAAATCTGCCCAACGGAAAGTGGGCACTCGGAAGAATCATTGAACGACATCCCGGTAAAGACGGGCTCGTTCGAGTAGTATCATTAAAAACTAAAAACGGCATCATCAAAAGGCCTATCAATAAATTATCATTATTACCGGTCAATGAAAAAGAATCCTTAATGCAACAAAGTAAGGTTCAAAACAAAGTATCATGTCAGCAAAGTTCCCCAGTAACACAATCATTATCAAACAAAACATACAATCGGACAGGCAGGAAGTTCAAAACCTGTGATATTATTAACCTAGCACTTATGTTCCTTGTGTTAATTATAACACCAGTAAAATGTACCTTTAAGATATCTAGTTTCAATATGAATCAAAGCATATACTTTGACAAGATTTCAAACATGCGTTTAGAACGAGATAGCTGGAATTTAATTGTATACTATATCTTAAAACCTTATTGGCAAGGAATAAATTTACTGGAGAAATATGTTAATCATTTGGATAAAATATGTTTAAACACAACAAAGATATCGCATTGTGACGTAATTCTTACTCAGTTACGTCACGGGTGCGATGAACTTGACCATCACAATGGCTTGTTACTCGATCAGCAATTCTCGGAAAGCGCGCGACGTAAGCGCGGCCTTATCAATGGCATTGGTAACATAGCACGGAGTTTGTTCGGTGTACTTGACGAAGATTTTGCACTACAATATCAAAAGGACATTGAATTAATCAGGAACAACCAAAAGCATCTCACATCCTTGTGGAAAAATCAAACGTCCATTATAGAAGCGGAGAACAATATTATAAAAAGAGTAGAAAACGCAATGGACAAGCACTATAAAACCTTTAACAATCATTTAAACAGCTTGAAAAAAGAATTTAATGCAATCAATTCAGAAATTCAAGAGTCAAGTTTACTAAACAGTTTTAGCATTTCCTCTATTATAGCCAACAGCGTGCTGATGAACCTCAGAAATATTCAAGAAACCTTAGTGGATACTATCACAAACGTCCATGACAGAGGGTTTAACAGTCATCTACTTACGCCTCAACAATTAATAGGTGAACTTAATATCATATCAGGCCAATTACCAAAAGATTTAACCCTTCCAATGAATAGTATTCAGATGGAGTTACCCAAAATTTATCAATTACTCAAGGTCAGGGCAAGAGTCATGAAACAATTTATTATTTTTGAAGTGAAGATACCTCTAGTGAGTAGAGACAACTATGAGCTATTCAACGTCTTATCAATTCCACGACAACTAAAAGGAAATATGATCCGTATAATTCCTATATCAAAACACGTCGCCTTAAACATACAAAAGGACTCATACATACCTATGGATGCGAATGACGTACACGACTGCATACAGTACGATACAGAAACGTTAATTTGTCCCTTAAAGCATCCTATTTATCAAATAAACTCCGACGAGAACCTATGTGTAAAAGACCAACATTCAAATCAATGTAAAATAGTTTCTACGAGCTGTACGAACACCTGGACAAATCTCTATCAATTAAATACATATTTATATTTCTGTTGTAAACAATGTACCATGAAGGTGATATGTGGATATCAAGTTACGGCCGAGCAATTATCAAACGCCGGCCTTATCTCGCTTAGTACCGACTGTGTAATTAACGGCTGGGATTTTACAATTTACTCTCACAAGAAATTATCAAATTCACTCAAGACTGAAGCCGATATATTGAAAATAAATATACCGCCCATAAATAAAATTATTAATTTGTCCATACCAATAAGTGCTATCGATGAACAGACCGATCAAGATCATAAACAACGACAAACTCAAATTAAACAAGTCGAAAGTCAATTAGAGGAGATGAAAACGAAGGTAGACCAAGCAGATACAGTAATATCATATCACGACGTCCACCACTACACTGTGATCTACACGGTGTTGTGTGTAGCAGGATTGGCAGGCGCGCTGTATATCTGTCGGCGCGCACGGCGTCGGCGCAGCGCTGCGCTCACTGCCGGGCCGGCTCCACGTGATCAACAACTTCAGAGTGTCACCAGTTTATGTGAGTGTGATAGTGGTGTTAGTGAGCACACGGGTGCTAGAAGTGCGCGAAAGCAAAACAAGGCGACGTCGCCTGTATTACGTAGTGCTCAACTTTAAAAACAAACAAAGTGATGTACAATTAGAGACACTAAGAATTTTTATACTTATAGTTTATTTCAATGTTTTTATGTGTCATGTTATTTCATCTCATTTTACATTTCTTATCATTCTGTTTTAAATTGTTTTAGTCTAGTTACTTGTTTAATCTCATCTCTCGTGCCCGGGAGCATGTACGGTGCAACCGCACAATGGAATATGTTTGTCAGCATTTTGTACCGCATACATTTTATTAGCTTTAAGTATCAGTTCACGTTAACTCGCCGCCGCGTGTACTCATAACTTTAATCATTAGCATTTTGTAACCAATATCAATAAATCATTTACAAATATCAAAACTTATCATTTATTTTGTCCCGTACAATCCCTTTATTTAAATGTAGAAAATTAATAGTAACAAATATTATGATTTAAATGCGTTTGGTTTTTTTACATCGTGAGTTTTGTATACACGATTATTGCTTTCTTCCACTAAAAATTTTTCTTTACTCAAAAACATAAGACTACATACTGCAGCGAGGCTGTAAAATAAGAATGATTACTTTTTTCTTCCACTAGAATATTTTTATTGTACCGAGACGTAAGATTTGATACAGCGGCGCGTGAGTAGGCAGAGGGGACATAAGTGTGAATATGTCGATGCGATAATTTATTAATTATTTTTTTTTCGTTGATTATTTTAAAACAAAACGTACTGGCAATGAGTAATCAATCAATTAGCCTATCGCAGTTCAGTGATGGACATAGGTTGGGAGAGCCCAACCCGCGCCACAGAACACTGTCCTGCATCTTTCGCATCCAGTCTGACCCAGAGACCTATCTTAGGTCGTCGGTCCACCTAGCTGGGAGGAGTCCTACACTACGTTTTCCGAGTCGCGGTCTCCACTCTAGGATACCTTTGTTTTGACGACCATCGGTCCTTCGACAGATACGATCAGCCCATTGCCACTTCAGGTTGTTATTCTACGAGTTATGTCGGTAACTTTGGTTCTTTGTCGGATAACCTCGTTCCGAACTTTGTCCTTTAAGGAGACGCCGAGCATAGCCCTCTCCATAGCTCGCTGCGCGATTTTAAGCTTATGGACTAGTCCTACTCGCAAGTGTCCAGGTCTCGGCACCATACTTCATTACTGGTAGGACGCATTAGTTGAAGACTTTGGTCTTCAGGCATTGCGGTAAAGGCCCGACGTAGCTTGCTGAATCTTGTCCAACTGGATCCTGCGATCGATTTCTTTCTTGAAGTTGTTTCTACCAAGTTGAACAACTTGTAAACATACTCTTGAACAACTTCGAGCATCAATCGTTCGACATGAGATCGACCTCGGTGTGACATGATTGTGTAACATGATCTTTGTTTTGTTTAGATTTATACCGAGTTCAACCCATCAACAGGCTCCAAGTTTAGGCTTTGTGGCTTCCCGTCAAGCTGTTCCAGTGACTCTGCCACGATGACGATGTCGTCAGTAAACCGAAGGTGTGAGATGTACTCGTACTTGCCGTTAATGTTGATGCCCCGTCTAGTCTACTACAACGTCTTAAAGACGTCTTCGAGCGCGTTGGTGAAGAGTTTTGGAGAAATTACATCCCCTTCCTGAACCCTTGACTTCCTCACTAAGTGGGGTAGTTTTGTCCTGGAGCTGGACAGTTATAGTGGCAGTTTCATATAAAGATCTACACACATTGATGTATGCCAGTCGATACCACATCATTGCAGAGCATCCAGAACCACCCAGGTTTCAATTGAGTCGAAGGTTTTTACGTAATCCACGAATGCTATGCACACCGGCTGATTGTACTCTTCAGTATTCTGTACAATCTGCCGAACAAGATAGATGTGGCTCAGGAGTAATATGGGCCTATAGTTCTTCAGCGAGAATTTGTCACCTTTTTTGAAGAACAGGGCAACGGCGCTCCCGCCTGAGGCGTTAGTGCCTAGTGGATGACGGAGCTAAAAACACCTCACAAGTGTTTTTAGCTCTTTTTGATTATGTGTTCCGCCAGTTTTAATAGCTCTGTGGTGATTCATTGATCTTTCTTTGATTATTGGTAAGGGTAAATAAATAAATAAATTCTTTATTTGCATAATATTTTTGTACATTTTCTTGATTGATGCTCTGACCCAAGAGGTAGGCTTACATGCCTGAGTTTCAAGGGTCAGTGCCTTCTTCCGATATACATCGAGTTGCAAGCGTTATGCATTATATAGTTACAAATTAAACTTAAAAACTAACTAACTCTAATTCATGTGTGTGTTGTGTGTGTGAGGGGGGGGGGGTGTATGTGTATTTGTGTGGGTGTGTGTGTATGTGGTGGGTAGTGTTTGTGTAAGTAAAGCCTTATGTGTGTGCTGTTTATTTTATTGATGTAAGAAGATTCTCCGTAGTCGTATAGTCAAGAGACAAAAGCCAGAATAAGATTTTCTTTTTTGTTTAGTATAGGTTCAGAGGGTTTATATTAAGAATTTTGTTGATTTTATATAGGTAAATGGACATATTTAAGGGTCGAACACAACAACAACAACACAACAACTTCGAACACCCTGCGCTATCATTAAAAACTTTGTAAGTACTTAATAGGCATAGAAAACCAATAAATGATTTTTCTATTATGTTTATATTATTTTTTTTACTCAAAGTAGGAACTTTATATTCCTTCGTACATTATTTTAAATGGATCTATGAAGTCAAAAGGTAATAAAAACTAGTCCAGTAAAAATATTTACAGGTAGATTTGTACAATTACAAGAAAATGCAGCAGTAGAGTTTGTTTTGCCGCTTCTTCTCTACTAGCGCTTTGGAGGCGGTAGTAAAGTTTGCTAAACTTTTAAATGTATTTAAACTTAGATTAAGTAGTTTAAAGGACGTCAAGAAATATATAATGAGAATTGTATTTATCTTGAATAAAGCGATTTTGACTTTGACTTTGACTTTATGTAGGTTGTAACTATTTTAGGCACTGTAAGATTACCCGTGCCATAAAATAAATAGCAATTTTTCGCATTCCGTGATTAGTTTCAATGTAAAACGTTTCTTTTTGGTATCTAGTATAAATATGCTAGTTAGAAATATTTCAATTATATTTTGAAATACCTGAACGTCAACCATGCCACTAGACAAAAAGCAATTTCTTACATTTACCCCCGGTTTCCGAATGACTGATCAAGTAAAAATCAACTAGTCAGGTGTCAAAACTGTCTTTTTAGTTCCTAAAAATGATTGTTTTGACACTTGATTAGTTGATTTTTACTTGATCAGTCATTCAGAAACGGGAGGTGAGTCATCTATTTCGATGATGCCGCCTATGTGGCATTTAATTACAGAGTCATACTAAAGATCTGAGATACCTACGTTTCATTTGCGTTAAGGCTGGGTTTTTTTTTCATACTTCGTGAGCATTCTCCTTTGCCGTTTGTAAACCGCATGGGCGCATAAATGCTAATTTTTATTTTTCAGTACATTTGAACTTTTTGACTACAAAAAAGTTTTGACTGCACTGAATTTAACAGTAGTTCCAAAAAAAATCAGTAATGAATAAAATGCATTAATACTCTGCTACGGTATCACTGTCCCATTCTGTTAATTAAATATCAGAGTAAAAGCAGTATTGGTTAAAATGTAGCTGACTTGCCTGTGTAGTTAACAATATCCAAATAAACAATATAAAGAAATTGATGGACCAATAAACACAAAAAAGTAAAACTAATATTTCAATGCTTAAAGATTTTATTTTGTTTATATTTATTCAACGATTGGTGAAGCCATAAAAGCATTCAGCATTCCGCAGGCTCCTATTGGATTACTGCTACGTTGCATGCGGAAATACCCATCTTCTCTCCATTCCGTACCATACGAGTTCTTCGCAATCCAGTAATCGTGACCTGACGCGTCTGAAAATAACAAAATCATTTTAGTGAAAACTCGCTATTATCCGCAGAATCTCTTACGTCAATGTCGGTTAACGCGACCAAATATGTATAATGTTAAAAGTTGTTGTTGATTTAAATATTAAAAGTTTTATCAAGACATTCGGCCTTTCTCAAGCAAATTTTACGTCTAACCTGAAGCCCTCGTGTATATGTAGGTAAGCTTCTGTCATGTATCTTTGGAAAAATATTTATCAGCCAAACTTCTACTGCTTGACATAGATCTGCGTGCGGTTCTGTCTCCCTCGTGCACAGATAGTCTTAAGTAATTATCTCTCTCAGTCTTAGGGCCATTTGATTTCTCTGTACCTGTCTCACTTGCACTTACAGGCCTTCTATTCTTATTAAATAATAATTATCTTCTTTCTCTTTTTGGCGTGATGACAATAAATTAACTACCTGATCCATATCCAACAAGAAGCACAGCGTGATTTACACCTAGTGTTGAGTTGCATACTGTATCGGGAACGATACCGCTTGAATGATCCTGCAGGGGGTCTCCTAAAATTGCTGAAAAAAAGTGTATGTAACATTTTGTTAAAAATAGTTTTAATTTACACATTTGACGCGTCACACTTTAACATAATTTTATCATCTATTACTATAAATACTTAGTAACTGGATACTTAATTTTATAATTACTACTATTTTGGAACAGGTACCCTATCACAGCAATGATAAATCAATAACATTGTTCATTTTAATGAAATGTTCAATGTCGTTCAAAGACAGCTGTTTCCAGCATTGGCAAGTGTCTGAACAACTACTCCAGTAAGGTTCGAGGTTTTTGTTCGTATATCTGTTGTCTAGTACTCATAGTACATGCTCTTTTTACTTTGGGTCTATATAATATTTTGTGAATATGTGAGGATAAATATTATTGGATAATATTATTATTGGATTGTTTCAGAAAATAGCCAGAAGTAGACCTAGTATTCAACATCTTAATAATTAAATAAAAAGTAGACCGATCAATATAAACGTTTACGTTAATAACTCAGTATTATTACCTATTGATATTGGTCCATATTTGTAAAGAGCCTCCTTCACTTTATCTTGAGATGTAAGATTGTAAGAGTTGCAACTAGATAACTTTACGACAGCTTTTTTTATATTGACACCACATTTGTCTGCTTGTTCGCCTTCGTATGGATAATCATTTTCCGACACAATACCTCCTATTTTCATAATTGATCTGCGGAAGTTTTTAATATAGTAGTAGGTCAGTAGTCAGTAGTATCAGTAGAAGGTCATATTTGTCCGTGAGGTGACGGAATCTTACAGGATGTTATCATCCTGTCTCTTTCTACGGGAGTCGTAAAAAGGTTAATTACTAGTTTCGTATATGATAAAACCAATTTTATAAATGATGATATTGTTTTGTTACATAAACAACACAAAAAGTTAAAACTCTTCTGCCTCATTAATCAAGTCCAACTTCTCACTCCCTCACTGATGTATTAAAAGCAAAGAGTATTGCGAACACGTGTATATACTAGCACTTCGCAAACACACTTAACTTTATACCATTTTTGTAATTTACTATAAGACACTCGTAATCCTACAGAAGTTACTGCAACAATATCTTGTAACGTGGTAATATGTCTACGCGGTTGGATCTTAAATCGCAACTCGTTTTCATACGCCTGCCATACAATCAGAAATGGCTATAACCCATCCTTTGTTGAATTGGGGTGACGCGAATTTTCCAAATTATTACCTCCATATAGCAGTTCTTGGTACTACATTTAAAATATTAAAGCGATTAATTAATAAAAATAAAAAATAATAATTACATCATGGCGTTCGACATTAACCCTCCAGAACAACCGAAGCTAGTCTTGTCGCAGTCGACTATCTGTTGTTCAGACAATGACACGTTGTTGCCGTGTTTGATCATGTACTGACTCTCTATGCTACCTGCAAACAATAAAAATATTGTACTTTGCGATAAATTATTTGCTGGTATTGTCATCTAAAGAATAACTTAAATAATGTTCTTATGTATTTTTTTAAACTATTAAAACATAGTAAGCGTGGTATCTATTACGATCTGTGATGACATAAAGCCTACAAAAATTTTAGTGTATACAATGTAGTGATTTATCTTATTCATATACCTATTGATTTGTTACTTATTTGTTTGATAAGTGCATGCAGTTACCAATAAAATAAAATAATACAAACCTACTGTGCTAAAGGCATAGCAATCTGAACAACGTTGGTGCTTGGGAGGATTAACAACATTTTTTTGTCGCCAATCATAAGAATCTGGTGCATTACCACTGGGTATGTCTTTGTCTTCGTATACCGTTGGACATGCTTTGAAAAAGTCGTCAGGTTTAAAACCTGTATATTTGTGTATAAATTCTTCACGGGTCAAATCGGAGAATTGTGTAACACCTAGAACATTAATGAAAGCAAAACCAGTTAATTATGAACAGGGGTAATATAATTGTAATCTCTTGTAGGATACAATTTGAATGAATAGCACATTGTAGGTGTCAGCTGCAAGAGGTCGGTTATGTTGTGCACGCTTGATCTACCTGAGCATTAGTACATAAGCTTGCGTCTCAGGGTGCCGAGAGGCACTTTAAGTTTAATATTTGTAATGCATCAAACTCTTTCAAATCTGGTATGTACAAACGTGGAGTATACCACCATTATAAAGATAAAATATATTAAATTACATTGATTTTAAGACAACTAACTTTAGTATAACTGCCATTCTTAGGCAGAGAGATAACGTTTATCACTAATCAATAATCTGTATCTAAAAAATAATAACTGGTAAACCTTAATTTCAATCAATCAACTAGCCTATTGCAGTCCACTGCCGGACATAGGCTTCTCGCAATACGCGCCACAGAACTCGGTCCTGCGCCTAACCTTAATTTATATCTTTGCAAATTTCTGTTCATCCTAAATACTTCAGGGCTAACATTTTAAATAATGTATTATTTTTGGATGAAATGGTTCATTTTACCTTTAAAAAGAACCATAAGGTAAGTTTATTGTGGTATACATTACCATGGACAGCCATGTTGGTTGCTAAATTAAGGCTGTTAATCCTCACTAAGCTGGCTTTGAATATTTTAAACCGGGCTGCCTTTTCTTCTTCGCTCGCATATTGCTTATTGAATTTAGTCATGAAAGCTTCGAAATGTAGATCTGCTTCTTCAGGATAGTAATAAGGCTTGAATTGTGCCAACGCGCTGGCGCAACAACAAGCGAGTAACAATAATACAAACATTGTTAATGTTAGTTCTACTAGATGTATTAGAAACACAAACAGTTATTATTAATTAACTAGGTGGGCTCTCTTTTTATACTTAATTGTACATTTGGTATTTCCTAAAAACGTATGAAAATTTCCGTTTATACATTTAACGATAACGCATTTTTTATGACTTAACCCTTTTATCGTCTGTGTTATGTAAGAAGACTGAAACTTTAGCTTTTAAACATCTAGAACATGACGTATAGACTGTCGTGGTTTATAAGTACTCGAACAAATTTCCAGCTGATCACATTTCTAGCTTATGTATCCCGGTTGTTCTAGAGTTGTCATACATTTTCTTGAGCGCTGACTTGACAACAAGCGTCCTGACCGACCCGGGTTTTGATAGAATTACCATACACGAAATACTTTCGCTTATGAGGGTTATGCAGTATTGAAATTAGTACAACCGGGACCTTTGCTCGGGGTTTGTGGAATATGAGAGCCTTCGATACTATCGAGACTTGGGCAGGCTCTTCAGCATGTTGTAGCCGTGGTGTGTTACAGAAACTCCACTATGTGTATCTCAAGCATAGTTGTTTGAGATCTATCTAGTTCCAGCGAGGAATAAGCCCAGGAGATGGTATATTTCCGGAACTGTTTACCTATGGGATGGATATTTCCGTTTGACTCTTAGTAGCTAGAATGATTGTGACTATCTACTTTAAGACTCAAACTATTGTACTTATTTATATTAATAGTTTCGGTATTGCTCAAGCAATACTCAAAGAAACCTATCGTTTAATTTGCGGCATTTACTTACCTGAATGCCGTTATAGTTCAAGTGTTAAACTATAACTTAATTACATTATTTTGTAAATATTGGCAATCTTTCAAATTCCTGATTTTACTACACGATTCTCATAATCAGTACTATGCAGAAATTCGTGTTATGTTGTTTTATTATGTACTGAAATACCGCAATAGCGCAAAGTAATAAAATTTAAAAGAAATATTGTGAATACCTATGCACAATTATTTCAGATGTTTATTTGTATTTGTGTTATATAAGGAAAGAACGACACATGTTTAACACATAGATCTGGCTACAAAAATACCTGTTATGTACACGGTTTTAAGGCTTTATTTTAGTGACGGATGAAAGAATGTTAAATTAATAATATGTCATTCTCTTAATTTTTAACCCCACTCGTTCCAATATGGTTCAAAAAGTTACAAAACGACGCTTTGTTGTTTATGGAGTTTCTCAAGGAAGTATCTTGGGACCCCTCCTATCTACAATATGTAAATGACTTGTCCCAATCAAATGAGCACCATTTTATAACTTTTGCTGACGACACTACAGTAGTCATACCGTGTAACAATAAACAAAAGTACGAGATTTACAAAACTGTTGTTTGACAACAATAATTCAGAACTCAATATTTATAAAAGTCTTATTATCCATTTGAGCCAACGTCAATTCCCATTTGAAATTAATAACAACATTGATAATATTAAAATGGTTCAAGTTCACGTTAGTAAATTCCAAGTATTAGTTATTCATAGAAATATTAGTTGGAAAGCTCATCTAGGTCATTAAGAACAAAGAATTTGTTATAACTCCTGTGTTTTATACCCGCTATCTTAAATATAGTCACTGACAGCTTATTACAGATTATGACGACATAAGTATGATAATACAAAACTGATTTGAGTTTCTGTTACAGTAATATCTTAGGATCAAACACATTTGAGCTAAAGAAAGTAACTCTTCATTGAGTTCATGTTGTGCATGCCTCTTACTGTGTTTTTATATTGAAATACTCATAAATATACTGTTGCCATGTCTATTATTAAATAAATGGAGTAAGGATGCGTTTCAGTTCCTCTTATTTCCATGATACTACTTCGTATCTAGCAATATTTAATGTTTTCTTATTGAAATTTTATGTAATTGTAACAGAAAGTAGAACACTTAGGTGGGGTTGATACAGCGTCGCAATATTGCCCATGTGGATATTAGAGTATTTAATCATTAGTATTCGAAGACTGAAACTTTTTATTGATTAAAAACAGAAAAACCTATCATTCATTTACTATTTTTATTAAATCACATACAAATAAACGTAAAACCACGCCATATTCCTCTGAGGAATTCCTCTGAGAAATGTTCTAGGGTGATAATGCGGCAGGGATGTTCTCCACACACTACAAAAAGATTTGCCGCGAGGAGAAATGCTGATTGAGAAGTAGCAATAAAAATAGCAAATTAAAAAGACATTTGTTAAAGTTAGTACAAAATCTAATAAGATATCGACCATGAACTTTTCTTTACACATCTCATGTTACTTATTTTGAATCTTTAATAACTTCTCAGACAATAATAAGAGAGAATAATAGAATGATAAGTACTAAGCTTAAACAGTAGCAGATCAACATGCGACAACCCAAGGTAAGTGCTTAGCACTTAATGTACGCAGACGATACTACATTTTTTATTCTCTTTATATATTTTCATTGGAATGTTATCTCTAGATATTATTTTCCTAATTATTTTTATTGAGCTATGCGCTATGTCAGTATTTTTAGATAATAAAATAAATTTCTGTTTAAACTGCATAGCTCTGGTAATCAGAACTATGAAGTTAAATCAGAAATTTGTTAAAACATAAATCAAAGCATTTTAAATATTTACAAATGTTATTAAAGTAACATTTGTAAATATTTACAAATGTTACTTTAACACTTGAACTGCATTCGGGTACATGGCGAAAAGAAACGATTGATATAATTTTTTTTAAGTATTTCTTGGGCAATACCGAAATAATTACATAGACAGTTTTGATGATTAGTATAGCGTGTGGTCAGGGTGCTGGGTACAAAACGCTTTGCATTTAACGAAAGACATCTTTCTCAAAGTTGAATCTAACCAACTGAACTAGACAATCATTGTAGCTCCTAAGAGTCTTAAAGCAAAATCCATTCAATCGATAAACACTTCTGGAAATATACCGTCTCCCGGGCTTATTCCTTGCTGCAACTACATAGGTTTCGAAGAACTTTACTGAAGATAGACACCAGAGCTACTAGATGTTAAAGCACTTGCCCAAATCTCGATAGAATCGAAGGCTCTCATAATCCAACAAATGTCTTGATTGTACTTGTTCCACTACTGCATGACTATCAGCAGCGTAGTTAAATAAATAAATAATCCTCACACATTCAAACAACGCCCTATAGTCCCAAACTAAGCTGAGCTTGTACTATGGGAACTAGACAATGGATAAATACTTTACACAGTTATTTTGTGTATGGTAGCCTTATGAGAATCCGGGTTGCTCGGGTTGCTTGTTGTCAAGTCAACTCTAGAACAACTGGGATACTTGCTGTAGAAATGTGAACGGCTGAAGATTTGTTCGCATACTTGTAGACCACGACAGTCTGCGCACACAATCAAATCAATCAACTAGCCTATTGCAGTCCAGTGCTGGACATAGGCCTCTCCCAATACGCGCCTTCTCCAATATTCTGCGCACACGTGTCCGAGATATTAAAAAGGTGTAATTTGGAATATCTTATAAAACACAGACAATGAAGGGTTGAGTCGTAAAAAAATATGTTATCGTAAAATGTCTATAAAGTAATATTCACGTGTCTATAAGAAATACCAAATGTAAAATTAAGTATAAAAAGAGAGCCCACATTTAGTTAATTAATAATAACTGTTTGTGTTTCTAATACATCTAGTAGAACTAGCAATAACAATGTTTGTATTATTGTTACTCGCTTGTTGTTGCGCCAGCGCGTTGGCACAATTCAAGCCTTATTACTATCCTGAAGAAGCAGATCTACATTTCGAAGCTTTCATGACTAAATTTAATAAGCAATATGCGAGCGAAGAAGAAAAGGCAGCCCGATTTGAAATATTTAAAGCCAGCTTAGTGAGGATTAACAACCTTAATTTAGCAACCAACATGGCTGTCCATGGTAACGTATACCACAATTAATTTACCTTATGGTTCTTTTTAAAGGTAAAATGAACCATTTCTTAAGTAAGAGTATTTAAGATGAACAGCAATTTGCATAAAGGTAATCCCTAATTATATTTTCGATACAGATTATTGATTAGTCATAAATGTTATGTCACTGGGTGAGAATGGCAGTTGTAATAAATTTGTTTTCTTTAAAATCAATGTAATTTAATATATGTTGTCTTTTTAATGGTGGTAGGATCCACGCTTGTCCCCAGAGAAGTAAGAGTTTGATGCATTACAAATATTCAACTTAAAGTGCCTCTCGTCACCCTGAGACGCAAGCTCATGTACTAATGCTCAGGTAGATCAAGCGTGCACAACATCAACCGACCTCTTGCAGCTGACACCTACAATGTGCTATTCAATCAAATTGTATCCTACAAGAGATTACAATTATATTACCCCTGTTCATAATTAACTGGTTTTGCTTTCATTAATGTTCTAGGTGTTACACAATTCTCCGATTTGACCCGTGAAGAATTTATACAAAAATATACAGGTTTTAAACCTGACGCCATTTTCAAAGCATGTCCAAAGGTATACGAAGACAAAGACATACCCAGTGGTAATGCACCAGATTCTTATGATTGGCGTCAAAAAAATGTTGTTAATCCTCCCAAGTCCCAACGTTGTTCAGATTGCTATGCCTTTAGCACAGTAGGTGCGTATTATTTTATTTAATTAGTAACCGCATGCACTTCTTAAACAAATAAGTAATAAATCAATAGATAGATGAATTAGAAAAATGCAATTAAATCACTACATTGTATACACTAAGATTTTTGTAGGCTTTATGATATTATGGTCATCACAGATAGTAATAGATACCACGCTTACTATGTTTTAACAGTTTAAAAAAATACATAAGAACATTATTTAAGTTATTTTTTAGATGACATTACCAGCTAAGTAACAAATAATTTATCGCAAAGTACAATATTTTTATTGTTTGCAGGTAGCATAGAGAGTCAGTACATGATCAAACACGGCAACAACGTGTCATTGTCTGAACAACAGATAGTCGACTGCGATAAGACTAACGGTGGTTGTAAGGGCGGGCTTATGTCGAACGCCATGATGTAATTATTATTTTTTATTTTTATTAATTAATTTATTAATTAGATGTAGTACCAAGAACTGCTATAAGGTAATAATTTTGAAAATTCGCGTCACCCCAATTCAACAAAGGATGGATTATAGCCATTTCTGATTGTATGGCAGGCGTATGAAAACGAGTTGCGATTTAAGATCCAACCGCGTAGACACATTACCACGTTACAAGATATTATTGCAGTAACTTCTGTAAGGTCAATGTGTCTTATAGTAAATTACAAAAATGGTGTAAAGTTAAGTGTGTTTGCGAAGTGCTAGTATATACACGTGTTCGCAATACTCTTTGTTTTCAATGTGTTAATACATCAGTGAGGGAGTTAGAAGTTGGACTTGATTAATAAAACAGAAGAGTTTTAACTTTTTGTGTTGTTAATGTAACAAAACAATATCATCATTTATAAAATTGATTTTATCATATACGAAACTAGTAATTAACCTTTTTACGACTCTCGTAGAAAGAGACAGGATGATAACATCCTGTAAGACTTCGTCACCTCACGGACAAATATGACCTACTACTATAATAAAAACATCCGCAGATCAATTATGAAAATAGGAGGTATTGTCTCGGAAAATGATTATCCATACGAAGGCACACAAGCAGACAAATGTGGTGTCAATATAAAAAAAGCTGTCGTAAAGTTATCTAGTTGCAACTCTTACAATCTTACATCTCAAGATAAAGTGAAGGAGGCTCTTTACAAATATGGACCAATATCAATAGGTAATAATACTGATTTATTAACGTAAACGTTTATATTGGTCGGTCTACTTATTTTTTAATTATTAAGATGTCTAAATAAATGCTACAAATAAAACTAGATCTACTTCTGGCTATTTTTTTAAGCAATTCAATAATAATATTATCCAATAATATTTATCCTTACATATTCACACAATATTATATAGACCCAAAGTAAAAAGAGCATGTACTATGGGTACTAGACAACGGCTATACGAACAAAAACCTCGAACCTTACTGGAGTAGTTGTTCAGACACTTGCCAATGCTGGAAACAACTGTCTTTGAATCACACGACATTGAACATTTCATTAAAATGAACAATGTTATTGATTTATCATTGTTGTGATAGGGTAGGTACCTGTTCTAAATTAGTAGTAATTATAAAATTAAGTATCCAGTTACTAAGTATTTATAGTAATAGATGATAAAATTATGTTAAATTGTGAGGCGTCAAATGTGTTAATTAAAACTATTTTTAACAAAATGTTACATACACTTTTTTTTTCAGCAATTGCAGGATACCCCCTGATGGATCATTCAAGCGGTATCGTTCCCGATACAGAATGCAACTCAACACTAAAAATAAATCACGCTGTGCTTCTTGTTGGATACGGATCAGGTAGTTAATTTTATTGTCATCACACCAAAAAGAGATGGAAGACAATTATTATTTAATAAGAATAGAAGGCCTGTAAGTGCAAGTGAGATAGGTACAGAGAAATCAAATGGCCCTAAGACTGAGAGAGATAATTACTTATGACTATCTGTGCACGAGGGAGACAGAACCGCACGCAGATCTATGTCAAGCAGTAGAAGTTTGGCTGATAAATATTTTTCCAAAGATAGATGACAGAAGCTTACCTACATATACACGAGGGCTTCAGGTTAGACGTAAAATTTGCTTGAGAAAGGCCGAATGTCTTGATAAAACTTTTAATAATTAAATCATTATTATAAATAATTGGTCGCGGTAGCCGACATCGACGTAAAAGATTCTGTGGATAATAGCGAGTTTTCACTAAAATGATTTTGCTATTTTCAGACGCGTCAGGTCACGATTACTGGATTGTGAAGAACTCCTGGGGTATGGACTGGAGAGAAGATGGTTATTTCCGCATGCAACGTAGCAGTGATCCTAAAGGAGCATGTGGAATGTTGAATTTTGCTATGGCTTCACCAATCGTTGAATAAAGATAAACAAAATAAAATCTTTAAGCATTGAAATATTAGTTTTACTTTTTTGGTGTTTATTGGTCCATTAATTTCTTTATATTGTAATATTTTGAGGTTGTAAATTACACAGGCATCTCAGCTACATTTTAACCAATACTGCTTTTACTCTGATATTTAATTAACAGAATGACATAGTGATACCGTAAAAAGTTACAGTTTTGTAAGCTCAGATAAAAACAGCAATAACAAAATTGTAACAGCGTCGAAATATCGGCAACTCAACGACTATAAACATGGTAAATAATCCGATAATTCGTTAATTAATAGTGAATGTGACCATGACAGTTTAAATAATTATATATATATATTATTATATTCTTAGATAAAAAGTTTATAAAAATGTCCAATCATTAAATTAGTAAACTAGTAGCGACTTAACAACTGATAAATAGAAAAATCGTCAGCATAATACAAGGCGAAAGAAAAGATTAAAGAAGTGTTGAACTTATAGAGCATAAAAAAAATCGCCAAAATAAGGCCCCATTCGCACGAGCCCCTTTTAACACGTGTTAAAAAAGCGTCGAAATAGAACAAAAATGCAATCTTATGTTCCTCGGCGTTGGAAATAGAACACAATTTCCAACGCCGAGCGATAAAAAAGCGTCGCGTTAAAAAAACGCTGGCGTGTGAACAGGAACATAGGTATGCATTCGTTCTATTCCTATGCTTTTTTAACACGCGTTAAAAAAGCTCTCGTGCCAATGGGGCCTAATACAAGGTGAATTAATGGTAGCTATACACGATCCTTCCTATCGTCCAATCGGCATGACACTGCAGGCTTGATCCAATCTGCAGTTCGTCCACATTGGGCATACACGATCCTTCTTATCATCCAATCGGCATGAACTACCAATTGGATCAGTCATACTTTAAACTACATTTTAGCTCATGGTGGCCATACACGATCCTTCCTATCGTCCAATCGGCATGATAATGCAGGCTTGATCCAATCTCAATCAAAAGAAACGAAATTCGAGCCTGCCATCCATTCTAACTGTCCTTCCGATCCACTCGCACACACGGTCAATTCTAACTGATCCAATCGGTAGCGTCATGCTGATTTTACGATAGGAAGGATCGTATATGGCTACCATAAGAGATTGAAGAAGTGTTGAACTTACGCAGCATGGCCTTATTGTGATATGTATTTTGTAGACCACCAAGATGCAGCTTAGAAGACTGTAGCAGAGTATTTATGAATTTAATTCATTACTGATTCGTTTTTTGTTTTTTTTTTAGAAAAAGACAACTCCCGCACTAGGTCGGTGATCACTGCAGGCTTGATCCGATCTGCAGTTCGTCCACATTGGGCATACACGATCCTTCTTATCGTCCAATCGGCATGAACTACCGATTGGATCAGTCATACTTTAAACTACATTTTAGCTCATGGTGGCCATACACGATCCTTCCTATCGTCCAATCGGCATGATACACCCAGACCAGGACAATAATTAGTGGATCTCACAAATTATTGTCCTGCGTGGGGATCGAACCCACAACCTCTTGCACGGCAGCCGCTTGCGCTACCGTACTGAGCTTAAGCATATTCTTTGGTCTCAAAAATAAAAATTACTATTTGTGCCATGTGGGCGGTTAATAAACGGCAAATTTATTGACAATTTATTTTATAATACACGTAAATATTTACAAGATATTCTAGAGTTTGCAATATCTGATCACACAGCCCAATTAATCACTACGACTGTAAAATATACGAAACTAGTAATTAGGCCTTTTTCACCTTCACCAATAGCATTGATCCCGGTGATATCTAAGAAAATTTGAAAGAGTTATCCACTAGTCCTTGTGTATTTGTTTTGAAATC
Organism: Schrankia costaestrigalis; assembly: GCA_905475405.1. Classification (NCBI taxonomy): domain Eukaryota; kingdom Metazoa; phylum Arthropoda; class Insecta; order Lepidoptera; family Erebidae; genus Schrankia; species Schrankia costaestrigalis. The sequence continues at coordinate 21,113,079 of FR997828.1, forward strand.
AATGGTCTACTTGCAGACGAACAGATTGTGTTTAGTTTTTTGCGTTGCATTTTACAATTTCTTAAGTGTGGTGACGGAGTGAGAATACAATATGTCACCACCTCATCTCATCTCATGGGTGTCGTAAAAACCGACTAAGGGACTACCCGTGAGTATTATCTTTACGAAATAAAAAGAAGGAAAACTTGAAATTAAAACCTATACCAATCCGTCTGGCCAGCGTAGTATTAGTAGGCCAAGTATCCCTCCGTCACTGGAGAAGGCCTGTCCCTGCAGTGGGACATTAATGGGCTGTTATGATGATGATGAATTTCTTAAGAGTCAAAATGATTAGAATAGACAGTAAAATTCGTAAGACCTTCTAACACATCCATAGTTTTAAAAATGTAATATAATATATTACACACTTAGGTAGAACTAGTACAAAGTGGCAACATTATCTAAGTTCACCCTTGACATTAATCTGATGTGTAGCATTCGAAGGATGAAACTTTTTATCGACTAAAAACACCAAGAATTTTAAACTTCCAAACACCATTGGAACGCAGACGAGCGAACTCACTATGTCTCCTAATATTTTTTCTGAAAATATCTATCATACCATTTACTATTTTTTGGATCACGTACAAATGAACAGTTGTATCATTAATGTCCCACTGCAAGGACGGGCCTCTTCCAGTGACGGAGGGCTTGCTACTTGGCCTACTAATACCATGCTGGCGTTGGGCCAGATTAGTATAGGGATTAATTTCAAGTTTTGCTTCTTTTTATTACGTAAAGAATTCTAATAATAATATTTTTTTATGAACATTAATTGTCTATGTTCATTTGTTGCCTTATTCCTCTGGGGGGTAGGCATGTACTACGGTGATAATGCGGAAGCGATGTTCTCCACACATTAGGAGAAATGCTGATTGAGAAATGCCGTTTAGCTACGCTGAATGTACAGGCACTGATAAAAGAGCAAACTGATAAAGACATTCGTTGAAGTTAGTACAAAATCTAATAAAAACTTTTCCTTACATGTGTCATGTGACATTTACTTGAATCTGTAATAACTTCTCAGACTACGAGTAAAATAAGAGAGAATAATATAAAGTTAAGTACTAAGCTTGAGCAGTAGCAGATCAACATGCGACAACCCAAGGTAAGTGCTTAGCACTTAATGTATGCGGACGATACTACATTTTTATTCTCTTTATATATTTTCATTAGAATGTTATCTCTAGATGTTGTTTTCCTAATTATTTTTATTAAGCTATGCGCTATGTCGGTATTTCAGTAGATGATAAAACAAATTTCTGATTTAACTGCATAGCTCTGGTAATCAGAACTTGGCATACTAATACTACTGAAATTTGTTCGCGTACTTAACAGTCTACGCGTGTTCTAGATGTTTAAAAGCTAAAGGTTCAGTCTTCATACATAACACAGACGATAAAAGGTTATGGTATTAAAAAACTTTATCGTTAAATGTTTAAAGTGGAATTTTCATGCGTCTTTAAGAAATACCAAATGTAAAATTAAGTATAAAAAGAGAGCCCACATTTATTTAATTAATAATAACTGTTTGTGTTTCTAATACATCTAGTAGAACTAACATTAACAATGTTTGTATTATTGTTACTCGCTTGTTGTTGCGCCAGCGCGTTGGCACAATTCAAGCCTTATTACTATCCTGAAGAAGCAGATCTACATTTCGAAGCTTTCATGTCTAAATTCAATAAGCAATATGCGAGCGAAGAAGAAAAGGCAGCCCGGTTTGAAATATTCAAAGCCAACTTAGTGACGATCAACAGCTTTAATTTAGCAACCAACATGGCTGTTTATGGTAACGAATACCGTCATTAACTTACTAAACAAACAAAGTACAGTAGAGTAGTTATGTTCTTTTTAAATTATATTTAAAAAGAGATTAATATACTAGAAAATGTTGACTCTGAAATATTTAAGATGAACACTGACATGATGTACGATGACATAAAATTTGAAGACAAATACATTGCAAATTGACCTTATTATAGGAGTTAAATCAATTGTGTTCGTCTTAAATATTACAGAGTCAATATTATTTTCATATATAAAAATTAAGATTAGCACTTTTCGATGTTTTTGCCTAATATACTTATAACCCTACCTCGTATTAAAATGCATTTGTAATGTGCAGCCTGTATATTTTTTTCATAACTAACTAGTTTTGTTTTGCTTTGTCCCAGGTGTTACACAGTTTTCCGATTTGACTCGTGAAGAATTTATACAAAAACATACAAGTTTCAAAGGTTTCGAAGGCCTCATACTGTGTCCAAAAGTTTACAATGACAGTGACATACCAAGTGGTAATGCACCAGATTCTTTTGATTGGCGTCAAAAAAATGTTGTTAATCCTCCCAAGAACCAAGGGGCTTGTGGATCTTGCTATGCCTTTAGCGCAGTAGGTTCGTAAGATTTTAATTATTGACTGCTTACAGTTTTTAAATGAAATGTTAATGTTTGAGTGTTTAACAGGTTGCTTGTCGCGGCAATACACATGATTTTAATACATTGTGAATGTGTAGTGTATGATACACGGCACAGGGAAAGGGTTAAATCTGCTTTTCTAATTATCATCTTACACTTTTCTGTGCGACAGAATTTAAAATAAATTACCAACGCATTGCCGTATATTTGGGATTGCGACGCCGCAGCTCGAAAAAGACGAAAATTGCCACACCAACTCGAATCGACACATCAATATTGCATTAGTCTATTGCAGAACTTAGCTCAGCTTAGAGCAAAGGACCTCTTTGTGTACTCATAACTTTTAACTATCGCGTTTCATAATTATAAACATTACATAACTGAACAGGATAGTAACGCGCTTATTAATCTTTATTTTACTTGACGTTTCGGCACAGGTTGCACTGGCCGTGGTCGCAAGCTGACTGGTGATGCGAGGTTACAGCTTCGTTTTCGTGATAGATAGATAATACATTATTATCATTTGACCTCTTATCTTAAGTTGTTACTATTATGTCCGTACACACAACACTGACGGTATCGTTTTTCTGTGTGTTACGTTACAAGTTTTAAAATCACTGGATTCCACGTTGCTGACAATTTGAAACTGTCATCCCAGTTAAAGTTCCTATGGGACTTTTTGATTTTGATAGCCTCGCGCACAAATTGCGTAATAGTGGCGATCGGTGGAAATTACCCATGGCTTCTGAAATTCTATCCAGAGATTAGCACCAGCGTTCACCAGGTGTTCGGCGATTGCTGACTTGTTGCTCTGTTTGTTCTTTACAGAGGCAACGTGCGCTTTGAGCCTTTCAGCAATGTTCCGCTTTGTTTACCCAATTTAAGAGCTGCCACAGCTACACTATTAACCTTGGCCTCAGGGGTGAATACAGTGTGCAAAGAGAGAAGTTTCTCAACACCGAGCCAATCTTATCTGTCACGCTGATGTCATCACAGATTGAAGGTGACGTGGGTGGTGAAGAGACTTTTTACGTTTAAGAGGTTTAGAGTAATAGAAGGGTCAAAAGGTCACCGAGGGGTTCATGTAATACTAAACTGCGCTGGCTAGCCAGTACCTTTGCTTGAACTTGGCGTGTCTGGCTACGGTTTCTAGATATTTTATATTCTTCTTCTGCCCTTTTTCCATTAACAAGAATCCATAGAATGCTAAGATAAGTCTTAATGTTATTAATTAGTTGGTACTTTTACATATTTTAAATTATTTGCAGGTAGCATAGAGAGTCAGTACATGATCAAACACGGCACCAACGTGTCATTGTCTGAACAACAGATAGTCGACTGCGATAAGACTAGCGATGGTTGTGATGGAGGGTACATGTCGAACGCCATGCTGTAAATATGCATTTTTATTAATTGATTCATCTTATAGTTACGATGAAAACTGAGAACTGTTACAGGGCGGTAATTATTTGGAAAACTCAGTAATCTCCATCTAACATAAGATGGATTATCCATTTTAGAAGGCATGTATTCCTAGAGATGCTAACAGATGTTATGGCATGAGTATAAAAATGAGTGGCGATAAACTATCCCATCTATTATTGCAGTAACTTCTATCGGGTCAATGTGTCTTATAGCAAATTACAGAAATGGTATAAAGTTAAGTACGCTTGCGACGTGCTAGTATGTGCAGATGTTCGCATTATTACAAGTTCATGTCATTACATCAATGAGAGGGCGAGAATTTGGACTCGATTAATAAGGCAGAAGTGTCTTTAACTTTTGCTGTCGTTTTGAATTAATACTACGTTAGTTGTATAAATACAACTGTGATTATATTTTTGTTTTGTGTGGTCAACTCATTTTGACAATCCATCGCAGTACAAGTTAAGGACGACGCTCATCTAATAGTAGAAAGAAACTAGTCTATATAGTTGATAAAGTGAGTTATCCGTTTGTAGAGTTAAGCTTTGCACTTTTACGTCTCCCGTAGTATGAGATAGGCTGGTGACATCGTGAATGATTCTGTCACCTCACGGACATACATAGACAACTACTATGATAAAAACATTCGCAGATCAATTATGAAAACAGGAGGTATTATGTCGGAAAGTGATTATCCATACAAAGCCAAACATGCAGACAAATGTGGTGCCGATAGTAAAAAAGCTGTCGTGAATTTATCTAGTTGCAATTCTTACAATCTTACATCTCAAGATAAAGTAAAGGAGGCTCTTTACAAATATGGACCAATATCAATAGGTAAGAATACTGACGGTTGCGAACGCAGCTGCCGTGCATGAGGTCGCTGGTTGGATTCAACGGTTTGACAACTTTTTGTGAGATCCACAAATGAATGTTCTGAGTCAGGATGTTTTTTTTCGGTGAAGCCGCGGGCATCATCTTGTTTGTCATAAATTAAAAGCCAATGTTAAGATTATCCGTACCTAAGTGTATTGAAGTATGCTAGTTGTCTGGTTCAAGTCACATCTGGTGGTCACGGCCATTTTGGAATGATCTATCAGAACTTATTGAAACTAAGCTTAGTTAGGTAATCTGTTCAGGTAACAATCTCGGGGTTACATCCTAATTGGAGTAAGCTTCTGGAACCCTTTTGAATCTAGTTTCAGTTAGATTTAAAAATTGGCAAAAGGGTTCATAGCATAGTCTATTAGTATAACATACACATTACCTGAATCAAAATAAACATTTTACTACTACTCTGCGTAAATTATTACTTATTTGGTGAAGAACCTACCACAGTTTTTATTTTTTATTATTTCCAGTGATCTCATCCTATGGCCTGTTACATTATCACGGAGGCATCATTCCTGATACAAGATGCAATACAACGTTTGGGTTAGACCACGCTGTGCTTTTAGTTGGATATGGATCAGGTAGAAATTGTATTGTTTATTTCAATCTTTTCATCAAAGTTTCTATAAAAATACATTGTTGTGTAAGCGACTGCCCCAAAACATAAATAAGTATCTGGCGTTGCCAAAATAGACCATATTATAAAGAGTTTAAAAACTTATATTAATGTAGACCCATGAAGTTTAAAATCACTGATGATCTTCAGTCTACAGATTTTTACTTCCACATTTCTTTAGTTGCAAAGTCACTGAGATAATGTGAAAGTGAAGAACTGTAATACTACAAGATTGTAATCCCAGTGAACATTTATGAAACAGAGACATGGTTGCTGCTTTCAAGCTTTACTTAGCAATGATGAGCTATTTAGTGAATTCCTTTACACAATTATGTTAGAGATGCTCCTCATTCAGCAATCTGCTAAAGGAATAAAGTGACTGACTATCGACAGGGTACACAGCAAGCAAAACTAATAACAGTTGATCAACGTCTTGGACTAACACATATCGGAAGTGGTGGAGTATACCTACCTTGTTGAACCTAAGACCTTAGGAAAGTGGCTTTAGAACGATGCTCGAAGGCGACAGAATCGCACGCAGTCAAAAGAATTTGACCTATGTCAAGCAGTTGTAGTCTTTTGGCTTTATTAAATCTAACCTATATATACACAAGTACTTCAGGTTAGACGTAGGTATAACCTAAGTTAAGGAATGGTCAAATGTCTTGAGAAAAATTTTTAATATTTCAACTTTAAATTTTGCAACGCAATAACCGACATGGACGTAGGTAGCTCTAGAGAGAATAGCGATTTAAAAAAAAATTCTAATTATTTACAGACGCGTCAGGTGATTACTGGATTGTAAAGAACTCGTATGGACTGAAAAACGGAGAAGATGGTTATTTCCGCATGCAACGTAGCAGTAATCTAATAGGAGCTTGCGGAATGTTAAACAATGCTATGGCTTTACCAATCGTTGAATAAAGATAAAGAAAATGAGAATCTTTAAGCATTGAATTATTTGTTTTATTTTTTTTGTGTTTACGTGCATTTATTTTTTATTTTTTTTCTTCCAATTCGGTGTCATTTCATACAAAGTAGATTTGTTTTACTTGCTTAAACATAGCTCTGCGTCGACAGACTAAAGACATTATTGTCGCCATCTCATTTCTCTACTTGTCAGTGTCGTAAAAGCAGCTTACGCTGCCGGCCTGGAAAATAGAAAACCATGAAATTAAGCTCAGTTCCATAGCACACTCTTAGGCATTTAGTATTTATCACTCCGTTATAATTACTTGGGGTCCTAAGATACCATATTGACTGTTTGGGTATCCTTTTAATAAACATTATTATACATTATACAGGGTGTTTTTTGAATCAACGGCAATAATTTAGGAGGTGACTCAACAAAAATAGATACTTAATTTTTGACGAAAAAATCCCAAAAATGAACTAAGTGTGGACACGTTCCCGCTGCGCTAAAGTATTGTTCAAGACTCGGTGCATTGACCCGCGCCGCGCGTCGTAGGTATCAGCTGGATCGCTCGCTGCGTCCGCGCGCCGCGAGGTGTCCATGATTAGTGAAATTCATGTCTAAGCTTTACACGTCGTTTACTATGTAGTAATTTAATGTTTATTTATTTTGTATTTTTTTTTCCTTCATTAAATAACGTCATCTATCACGCCCTAGAGTATTGCCTATGTCTCACTTTACATACTGTATACGTTATAATACTGTTAAATGGTCATTGTGAATTTAATTGTTAAGTCTACTGGCAATATTCTACGGATTCAATTAATGATAATTAACTCATTAGTTTTACAACAGCTATACAAACTAAATATTTAACAAGCCTTGCCTGTATATGTTGAATTCCCCCTTGTATAAAATAAATATGCGATCTGCGACAATTTAACATGCTCTGTATTAAAGATACCATAGAGTGGAAAGCTTAACAGTGAGTATACATTGGGCGTTGTGGATTTATTAAAGTCTCTAAAAGTAAAACGTCGAGCACTTCGTTATGGAATGATTTATCAATAAAAATAAAATTATCGATAAATCAAGTCAATGTCAAGATCAAAATCAAAATCCAAATCAATGTCAATATCAATCGAGATCAAATCAAAATCAATGCTCGTGAAACGCCGTACTGTATGTATGCTATCAACGCGCGCTCAAAGCAATAGCTAGCGCCAAATGGATCTGTCAATTAACACTAACAACCTGCAGGAAACCTGAACAAGCTTCTCCAGAGGTTTACTCATGGCTATCATATTTGAGGAAAGAACGATAAGTATTTAACACACAGATGTAGTCACTAAAACACATTATTTACTTGCTAAGCTTTATTGTAGTAATGGATGAACCAATCTTAAAATATAAAATATGTCATTCTTATAATTTTTAACTTTAGTTGCTCAATTGTGGTTTCAACATTGGTTCCAACAATATTGCAACGCTCAGGCGTTTACGGAGTTTCTCAAAGAAGTGTCTCAGGACCCCTCTTATCTACAATTTTCAAATGACCTGCCTTAATGAAATGAGCACCATATAACACTATTTGCTGATGAAATTACAGTAGTCATACCATGTAAAAATTAACAAATGTACGACATTGACACACCTGTTGTTTTTAGACAATAATACAAAACTGAATGTTAATAAAATTATGATTTTGCGTTTAAACAAGCGTCCCTCGCCATTTTAAATTAAAACAAATATTTAAAAAATTGAGAATTTTGACATCGGAACCCTATTAGAACGCAGACTAATGAACTCGCAACATTCCTAATATTGGTTTTAGAAAAAATCTATCTATTACCATTTATTTCTAATTAATAATTTATTCTGTACATTTAATCATTAACCCTCGCCTAATTCCTTTTGGAAAAGACTTGAACTACGGTGTTAACGTGGTTAGTAACAGTTCTTCACACACTACTCCGAGGCGAGAATCCTCGAGAAGAAAATCTGATTGAGAAGTTACATTTAGCTACGCAGAATGTACAGGGAGAGATGTATACGAGTAAATATAAATTCTTTTGATAAAATGAATTCAAATTGTAATATTAGAGAAATAAAACGAGAACGTGTCTCAAAGGCCATTAGACATTTACTTCAATCTGTAATAACTTCTCAAACTGTTGTTTTGCAACCTACATGGTATAATAGAATGACAAATACTAAGCTAAAACAGTAGCAGATCAACATGCGAAAAGTACTACTGCTAAGGTACTTAATGTATGCGGACGATACTATATTTTAAATATCTTTATACACTTCCGTTAGAAGGTTATCTCTAGCTGTTGTGTTCTAAGTTATTTCCATTATGCTATGCGCTATGGCGGTATTTCAGTAGATAATAAAACAAAGTTTTTTAAATATGTACAAATATTATTTAAGTAATTATACTTTAACATTTAAACTGCATTCGGGTACAGATTTATACGATTGTTTTTTTTTTAAGTATTCCTTGGGAAGTACTTTGAAATGATTCTATAGACAGTTTCAATGATTAGTATGGCGTTAAGTTAGTGTGCTGGGTACAAAAACCTTGTTATTTGACAAGTGACATCATTTTTAACATTGAACGTACCCAACTGAAGTGAAAAATCATTCTAGCTACTAAGAGTCTAGAAGCAATATATATGTTACGGGCAACGTGATTAACTGGGCATTATTAATAAGGACCGGTCTTTATTAATAATGCCCAATAACAATGGGCAAAGTGATAAATTTATCACTTTGACCGGCCCTTATTAATAATGGCCGACGACCCGTGGTCCATGTAATAAGTTAGTGTTTGAGATAGCTTAAAAAAAAGCTAAAACCTAAAATTAAGCCAAAAGTCAGAAACAGTTGGTTAGGTTAGGTTAGTATGGCGACCACAACGCGACCAGAAACATTTAAGTAAAATGTTTATTTTTTAACTACTATGTCCAATAGTTTATTTTTTGTTAACTTTTCATGAAAATTTTGTAAGTTTAATTTCATTTAATAAACAAAAACACTACAGTTCACCTATTTTATTACTTTGCCCAAGATAGGGTGGGCCTTATTCATAATGGTCGGGAAAAGTGATTAATTATGCTGTATTAATGACATTGCCCAATTGAGTCGGGCATTATTAATACAGACCGGTCATTATTAATAGTGCCCGGATTTATCAAATTGCCCGTAACATATATATCCAATTAAAAAACACTTTCGGAAATCAAATTTCCCAGGTTTATTCCTCGCTGCAACTACATAGGTCTCAAACAACTATGCTGAAGATACACGGCTTCTCGTTGTTAAAGCGCCTGTCCAAGTATCATAGCTTAAGGCTTGGGCTCGAACCCGAGCTGCGCTATAGATGTTTTAAGACAACTCTAGAACAACTAGTATCCATGACCCAGAAATGTGATCACCTGGAAATTGACGACCTCGGTGGCGCGCCGGTAAAGCCAGCGGCTGCCGCGCATGAGGTTGTGGGTTCGATCCCCACGCAGGACAATAATTTGTGAGATCCACAAATTATTGTCCTGAGTCTGGGTGTTATATGATATGTGTCCGTTAATTGATGTTTGTAAAAGTCCCCGCGACACAGGGCATGATTCCTAGTGCGGGAGTTGTCTTTTAAAAAAAAAAAAAAAACAAAAGAAAAAATTAGGTCGCGCACGTATTCTAAATATAAAAACTAAAGTTTCAATCATCTTACATAACACAGACGATAAAGGGTTAAGTCGAAAATAAATATATATTAAGGAATTTTTACGTGTCTTTCAGAAATACCAAATGTAAAATTAAGTATAAAAAAGGGCACATTTTTAGTTCATTTATAATAACTGTTGTACTTCTAATACATCTAGTAGAACTAGCTATAACAATGTTTGTATTATTGTTACTCGCTTGTTGTTGCGTCAGCGCGTTGACACAATTCAAGCCTTATTACTATCCTGAAGAAGCAGATCTACATTTCGAAGCTTTCATGTCTAAATTCAATAAGCAATATGCGAGCGAAGAAGAAAAGGCAGCCCGGTTTGAAATATTCAAAGCCAACTTAGTGAAGATCAACAGCTTTAATTTGGCAACCAACATGGCTGTTTATGGTAACGTTTACCGTCATTAACTTACTAAACAAACAAAGTATATTAAAGTAGTTAGGTATGTTTTTTTTACATTACATAATTATAAAAAGAGATTTTTACTCTGAAATATTTAAGACGAACACCAATGTACGGTGACATAAAATTTTGAAGACAAATACAGTGCAAATTGACCTTATTATAGGTGATAAAGATCAATTGTGTTCGTCTTAAATATTTCAGAGTCAATATTTTCATGTATGAAAATCCTCAAAATAAATAAATATGGATTGGCATTTTCGATATTTTTTTTTTGCGTTTGCCTAATATACTCGTATTAAAATGCATTCGTCATGTGCACCCTGTATAATGTTCATAATTAACTAGTTTTGTTTTGCTTTATGTCCCAGATGTTACACAGTTCTCTGATTTGACCCATGAAGAATTTATAAAAAAACATACAGGTTTAAAAGATATAATTGGCATCTTACTGTGTCCAAACGTATACCAAGACAAAGACATACCCAGTGGTAATGCACCAGATTCTTTTGATTGGCGTCAAAAGAATGTTGTTAATCCTCCCAAGTCCCAAGGTTGTTCAGATTGCTATGCCTTTAGCACAGTAGGTGCGTATTATTTTAATTATTGGCTGCTTACAGTTATTAAACGAATTGGTAATGTTTTATTGTTTAACAGGTTGCCTGTACCGCCAGTTCACATGATTATAAAACATTGTAAATGTATAGTGTACACGGCACAGTGAAAGGGTTAAATCTGCTTTCCTGATCATCTTACACTTTTCTGTGCGACAGAATTTAAAATAAGTTATCAACGCATTGCGGTATATTTGGCATTGCGACGTCTCAGCTAGAACAAAACGAAAATCACCACACTAACTCGAATGGACACATTAACAATATTGCATTAGTCTATTGCAGAACTTAGCTCAGCTTAGAGCAAAGGACCTCTTTGTGTACTCATAACTTTTAACTATCGCGCTTCATTATTACAAACATTATATAACTAAACGAGATTGTAACGCGCTTATTTACCTTTATCATACTTGACGTTTCGGCACAGGTTGCACTGGCCGTGGTCGCAAAATGACTGGTGATGCGAGGTCACAGCTTCGTCTTTGTGATAGATAATACATTATTTTCATTTAACCTCGTATCTTGAGATGTAACTATTATGTCTCTACACACAACACTGACCATATCGCTTTTCTGTAAGTTACACGACCGTTCAAAAAAGGGAAGTTTTGTTTTTGAAATCACTGGATTCCACGGTGCTGACTATTTGAAACTATCATCCCAGTTAAAGTTCCTATGGGACTTTTTGATTTCGATGACCTTAAAATTACCCATGGCTTCTAGAATTTCATCCAGTGATTAGCACTAGTTTAACCAGGTGTTTGGCGATTGCTGACTTGTTGCTCTGTCGGTTCTTTACAGCAGCAACGTGCGCTTTGAGCCTTTCAGCAATGTTTCGCTTTGTTTACCCAATTAAAGAGCTGCCACAGCTACACTATTAACCTTGGCCTCAGGGGTGAATACAGTGTGCAAAAAGAAGTTTCTCAACACCGAGCCAATCATATCTGTCACACTGATGTCATCACAGATTGAAGGTGACGTGGGTGGTGAAGAGACTTTTTACGTTTAAGAGGTTTAGAGTTATAGAAGGGTCAAAAGGTCACCGAGTGGTTCATGTAATACTACACTGCGCTGGCTTGCCAGTTCCTTTGCTTGAACTAGACTTGTCATGCTACAGTGTCTAGATATTTTATGTTCTTCTTCTGCCCTTTTTCCATTTGCGAGAATCCATAAAATGCTAAGATAAGTCTTAATGTTATTAATTCTTTGGTACTTTTACATATTTTAAATTGTTTGCAGGTAGCATAGAGAGTCAGTACATGATCAAACACGGCACCAACGTGTCATTGTCTGAACAACAGATAGTCGACTGCGATAAGACTAGCGATGGTTGTGGTGGAGGGTACATGTCGAACGCCATGCTGTAAATATGCATTTTTATTAATTGATTCATCTTATAGTTACGATGAAAACTGAGAACTGTTACAGAGCGGTAATTATTTGGAAAACTTACGTAATCTCCATTCAACATGATGGACTATCCATTTTAGATTGCATGTTTTCCTAGACATGCACACAATGGGTGTTATGGCATGAGTATAAAAATGAGTGGCGATAAACTATCCCATCTATTATTACAGTTACTTCTGTCGGGTCAATGTGTCTTAAAGCAAATTACAGAAATGGTATAAAGATAAGTTTGCTTGTGACGTGCAGATGTTCGCATTATTACAAGTTCATGTCATTACATCAGTGAGAGGGCGAGAAGTTGGACTCGATTAATAAGGCAGAAGTGTCTTTAACTTTTGCTGTCGTTTTGAATTAATACTACGTTAGTTGTATAAATACAACTGTGATTTTTATTTTTTGGTTTGACGGTCAACTCACTTCACCAATCCATCACAGTACAAGTTAAGGACGACCCTCCTTCAATAATAGAGATATACTAGTCTACCAATACCTCACTGACAAATTGAATTGATAAAGTGAGTTATCCTTTTGTAAAGTTAAACTTTGCACTTTATACGTCTTCCGTAGTATGAGATAGGATGGTGATATCGTGTAAGATTCTGTCACATCACGGACATAGACTACTACTATGATAAAAACATTTGCAGATCAATTATGCAAACAGGAGGTATTATGTCGGAAAGTGATTATCCATACAAAGCCAAACATGCAGACAAATGTGGTGCCGATAGAGAAAAAGCTGTTGTGAAGTTATCTACTTGCAACTCTTACAATCTTACATCTCAAGATAAAGTGAAGGAGGCTCTTTACAAATATGGACCAATATCAATAGGTAATAATACTGATTTTATTTAGCGTTAAATTTTTATTAGTTGGGTGTCTTTTTTCAAATTTTAAGTATAAATAATTATTACAGTTAGGTTTAAAACAGGTTTTAAACACATGCTCAAGAAGAACTTAAAAATCTCGTAGTTTTTAGTGAAAATGGTTCTACTTTTAACGATTTTTTAGACCATCTAATAATAATAATACTAGGTTGAGGAAAAAGTTAATTCGCATTTTTGGCCGCAAAGTTAAAAGAAAGTTATCTGCATTTATTTACAATAAACCGTTTTGCTTAATAACATTCTGCCCTTTTGTGGACGGGAACATTATCCCTTTACTATAGACACGGGCTTCTGATAAAAATACGAGGCAAATAGTTTTGGCAGTTCTCTCCTGATGCCAACCTGCAAAAGCGAAATAATTCTGAAAAAACCGAAACAGGTAAAAATCTAGAGATGCAAGGTCAGGGCTATATCATGATAGATAGGCTCCCAGTCAAACTATCTTAAGTTTTGCTGATTGGCTAAATATGTGGGTGGTCTTGGCTTATTGTTATGAAAAACTACATCCCGCATTCATCAATTCCAGCAGTTTTCTTTTGACTGCTTTCTTTATTGTTATCAGTTTTGAGCGGTAGAAATTAGAATTGATGGTTTTGCTGGGCGCTGAAAGGTATGTCATTAATTAAAAGCCAATGTTTAGATTTTCCCTACATAAGTACATTGAAGTATGCTAGCTGTCTTATTCAAGTTAGATCTGGTGGTCACGTCCTTCTTGGAATGATCTAGCGTTGCTTAGTTTGGGACTAGGTGGCGATGTTTGAATTTGTGAGTATTATTCATTTATATTTTTTATCTATCGGAACTTCTTGACTAAGCTTAGTTAGGTTATCTGTTCAGGTTACAATCATAAGGTTACATACCAATTGGAGATACACATCAGTTCCACCTTGTCAAATAGCTGTGAAGTGTCAATGAAATTAAATAGTTCCACCATAAATAATCTTCAAGTGCAAAGACACTGATATATATTACATTGGACGAAATGTAGATATTGTTTGTTGTATTTTTACTTCATGAGATGGCAAGCTAAAAGAATTGAGGGAATTTAAAAAATCCTACGGGTAGTGCACTGTATCTTCAATGTTGCACACGGTGTCAACAGATTTGTAACATTTAAAATAACCTGGTACTTTTTCAATAATAATTTTGTTTATATCATTGAGAATGTAATATTCTGAGAATGAGCCATTTACAGAGTCGTTTCTGGGCGACAATATCGCTCTCAAACAGAGCCAATGGAAAAATCTTAAGTACTGTAAAATTGTTGATGTCGGGATAGATAGTGTCTATAAGAATTTTTAAACTGTGAACAGTTTGAGACAATTCAATATCGAACAGTATTTGGGAGCTGTTTGTTCTAGCTGTGTTGGTAATGGAATAGCTGATTTGAACAATTCAAAAAATAATTTATATATTTTATAGGTAATGTGTATATTTCGGGATTGTATAGAATACTTACTCATTCTATACAATGCCTAAAACGATCAGGCAATGTGTATAATGGACGACCACGTTAAGAATAAGAAACTGCTTTTAATATACTTACTTACAGGAAGATCACAACTTTCTTGTTGACTTAAAAATGATATCGAAAGTCATAAAAAATCATTGCACAAAAATTTTTTCGTGTTTAATTCATGTTGACGTAACACAAACAATTTTGAATTTGCCGCCAAATCGTAAATCAAATGACAAATGAATGAAATATATACCTACTCAATAATGTTGGCAAAGAGTTCTATTTCAAATTTTGGAACTATTTTTGAATATATTGTTTACTAGCTGACCCGTGCCCACTTCGTTAGGCGGCGAAAAAACTGCGTCGCTTTTTTAAACATATTTCATTACTGCTCCTATGATCCTCGTAGCCTATGACAGTCCCCGATAAATGAACTATTCAACACAGAAAGAATTTTATCGGTTATATGTTATATAAATCGGTTCAGTAGCTCCAGAGATTACCCCCTACAACGTCACAAACACACAAACATACAAACACACAAACTTTACCTCTTTATAATATTATTATTAAAGTATAGATAAGTGGCTAGTTCTAAGTACTTTCAGTTTAACCCTTGTATAGCTTGTTTGACAGGGGTAGTTGCTTAGGAACCAACATAATACCAGCGCCAGGATGGTATGTCCTGGCATACGCTGAGTTGGTGACCTTTTTTCTTCTGTGTGTTTTGTAAGTTTGTGTATTTTGTAATTCGTGTTTGTGTCTTGGTTTTCACCGAATAAATTAATTTCTTTCTTTATTTTCTTTTCTTTGTTCTTTCTTTATTGGAGTGATCTTCTGCAACCTCTTGAATCTAGTTTCAGTTAGATTAAAAAATTGGCAATTGAGTTCATAGCATAGTCTATGGTTATACGTATGTATAACTGTATTGACAATACAGGTAATGTGTATATGTTACAGCCAAAGTAATAAATATGAATATTATACATAATAACTAGCCGTTATGTATAATGGCTACTTAATTTAGATAAAGTGATAAATGTCGCAGAATTAAACACATTAACTAGCCATTATAAATAATATCTTCAAAGACTCAGATAATGTAATAAAACAAGTAGGTAAAGATTACTAGATTATATTTATATGATTCGGAGCGGTTGATTTATCTATGGTTACTATTTATAAAAGGATATATATTTACTATAATATACGAAATCGTAATTATGTATTACCTAATCGTCTTTACCTATAATACTTGTGTCATAAAATAGGGTACTATAATTGTTTAAATATCCTGTTTTTTCTTGCTATAAAGTAATATGTCCTAAAACAAAATATTAAGACAAAAATCAGTAATAGTTGGTTAGGTAAGGTCAGTGTGGTGACTAAAAATATAACTAAATATAGTAATACTCATAATAATTAAGGTAATAATTAGTTGGCTATATCGTTTTTATTACTTTGACTAACTTTGATCAGCTATTATAAATAATATCTAGATGAAGTGATTAATTTATCACATTGTCTAGTCAAATTGGATAATATTTATAATGACCAGTCCTTATGTAGTATCTATTTAATTACTTTGGCTGTAACATGTATACATTACCTGTATTAAATTAAACATTTTACTTCTATTCTCCATATATAATTACTTCTTTGGCGAAAAACCTACTTACTTACTTACTCTGCTGGCTCAAAGACCCAAATGTGTCTTGGCGAAGAACCTGCTTCAACTTTTTTTTCTTTTTTCCAGGGATAACACCTATTGGCCTGGAAGGTTATGATGGTGGTATCATTCCCGATATAATTTGCAATTCATCATTTTCGATAGACCACGCTGTGCTTTTAGTTGGATATGGATCAGGTAGTAATTTTTATCGTTAATATTAATATTTTCATTAAAGCATCTATCAAAATACATTGCAGTGTAAGGTACTGCACTAAAATATAAATTAGAATCTCGCGTTGCTGTAATTGACTATTTCTTTTAAAGAGTTTAAAAAAATAAATATAGACTGACTAAACAATCAATAACCAGTGGATGGTCCCATAAAGTTCATAATCGGTAATGATCTTCAGTCCACAGATCTATACTTCTACATTACTTTAGTTACGAAGGTAACTAATCGTAACTGGTTTGACGCAAGCTTAAGAATTGTCGAATGTCTTGAGCAAAACTTTTAATATTTCGTTTAAAATTATTTTTCGCCCCAATAACCGACATGGACTTGTAAGTGACTCGGCGGAGAATAGTGACTTTTAAATAAAATGATTTTGTTATTTGCAGACACCTCAGGTCAGGATTACTGGATTGCAAAGGACTCGTTTGGAACGAAAACCGAAGAAGATGGTTATTTCCGCATGCAACGTAGCAGTAATCCACAAGGAGCCTGTGGAATGTTGAATTTTGCTATGGCTTCACCAATTGTTGAATAAAGATACACAAAATGGGAAACTTTAAGCATTGAATTATTTGTTTTTTTTTGTGTTTATGTGCATTCATTGCTAATATTAAAAAATATTATATTTAAAATTATTTTTCTTCCTTCCAAGTCAGTGTCATTTCATAAAAAGCAGATTTGTTTTACTCACTTAAACATATTTCCACGTCGACAGACTAAAAACATTATACACCAGCCCATTAATGTCCCACTGCAGAGACGGACCTCCTTCCGTGACGGAGGGGTACTTGGCCTACTTATACCGCGCTGGCCTTTTTATGGCTCTTTTTATTTCGTAAAAATAATATTCACGGACAGTCCCTTAGTCGGTTTTTACGACACCCATGGGATGAGATGGGGTGGTGACATATTGTATTCTTACTCAGTCACCACACGGAACGGAATATTATTTATATGTATAGAGAAACAATACGGTCCCAATATGCTCCCTTGTGAAACGCCTAACAACTTTTCCTTGTTCAGATGAATTGTGTACAATTATTTTTTGTTGAGTCTGTGTAGTTTGTATCCTATCTTAGTGATAACATTTTACAAATTAATGGATGCTTTTTCGAACTCTGTGGGCCTAGGCCCACGCTAGTTTATAGCTATTAAGGTCATTTCTGATCAAAATCCTTAGTGAGGTCCATATAAATGGCATTGGTTTAACATTTTACTGTATATTTCAATCATGTTATTTAAGGAAATTAAAAATTATAACGTTGAATTGAATATTTATTTATTAATGCACCAATAAACCAAAGATAATAATAAAAATAATATCTAATGTATTAATTACAAAGAATACAATGCATAAAGATTCTTTTTGGTATATTTTTATTCGACGATTGGTATAGACATATTATACTCATTCAGCATTCCACAGGCTCCTGTAGGATCACTGCTACGTTGCATGCGGAAATAACCATTTTCTCCCCAATTCGGACCCCACGAGTTTTTCACAAGCCAGTAATCCTGACCCGACGGGTCTGAAAATAGAAAATCACTTTATTAAAAACTCGCAGTTCCCCGCTGAGTCTTCTACGTCGATGTCAATTATCGCGACGATAAAACTAACCTAAACTAACACACCGAAAGTGACAAAGGCGAACGAAATGAGCATTAAGAACGTCACGTTTAAACAACATGACTTTAACTTGAGGCATGTTTATGAAGAACATGTTGATACTGATATGACTTGGCTTAAATTTCGTGCCGCGGCCATGCTTTTACTAATCGAGGTAAGTGATTGATATGTAGAGCTAGTTATAGTAGGATATTCCTACAGCTGACTCCGTTTGCCTTCGTCACTCTCGGTGTGGTAGAATGCCCACTAATATCTAATGTATTAAGTCACTGAGGTAATGTGAAAGTAAAGATCTGTAGACTGAAGATCATCACCGATTTTGAACTTCGTGGGACCATTCACTGATTATATTGCTTGTTTAATTCAGTCACATATTTAAGGTAACTTGTTGTATCTTTCTGTTAAAGCAACACCTTACACTAATTTATCTTTGAGGGACTGCCCCCCTTAAACTACATTTAAAATCAATAAGTAGATTAATTCAAAATGTACAATAAATTAAATACCTGTTCCATATCCAACTAAGAGCACAGCGTGGCTTATTTCTGAGCCTGAATTGCAAGATGGATCGAGAATGATTCCTCCATTATATCCATGCACGGCAGCAGCTGTTATTGCTGTAAAATATTAATTATTTTTTTGACAATCTGTTTATAACATTTTTAATTTACACATTCCACGCCTCTCATTTTTACATAAATCTATCAAGATCCACATTTTAGTTGACGTCGAAGAAGAAATTTACTATGTCTTAAAATTAATAGTAAACCATTAAATCACATGAACTGCGTTAAGTATTCAAGTATATGGTTTAATAGTAGCCTCACTTGAGCAAATAAAAGAATAAGAAGAAGATTACATCATCATCATCATATCAGCCTATAGACGCCCACTGCTGGACATAGGCCTCATCCAAAAGTTTCCACCCTGCGCGGTCCTGTGCCTCCCTCATCCATCGGCTATAGAAGACTACATAGAAACTACTAAATTTCCAAGTTCTTTGTAAGTATTTATTCAAAACCTATATTTATCTTTTCAACAATAATATCTTTATGATTTGAAAGTGGCTCGGCCAATATAAACATTCACTTTAAAAAACTGCATTCTTACCTATTGATATTGGTCCAAATTTGTAAAGAGCCTCCTTCACCTTATCTTGAGATGCAAGATTAAAAGAGTTGCAACTAGATAACTTCACAACAGCTTTTTTGATATCGACACCACATTTGTCTCCATCTTCATCTTTGTACGGATAATCATTTTCCGACATAATACCTCCTGTTTTCATAATTGATCTGCGAATGTTTTTATCATAGTAGTAGTCTATGTATGTCCGTGAGGTGACAGAATCTTACACGATGTCATTATCCTATCTCATTCTACGGTATTCTACGGTAGCTTAACTCTACTCTCTCTCAATGAATCTTGCGTCTATTTATAATAATAGAACGCAATTGTTTAAAAGTCATGCTATGTTGAACTAAGGTTAATAATAGCCTCCCTGTCGCAGTTCTTATTACTTCATCTAAACTATTACCTCCTTACTCATAAACACCTCTTAAATTTAATCACTGTTTAGCGAGATTTTTATTAGTAAAACCAACTGTATCTATATATGTATATAAAAATAAAACCTGTTTTCCGTTGTCACGACATAGCATAGAAACGGCTTGACCGATTTGGCTGCTTTTTTCTAATCGTCTGTACAAGGTTCTCACGGAAAAAAATATTAAGAAAATCTTACAGAAAGATTGAAAAATATACATTTAATTTTGCATATTTTAAAAAAAGCGTATTACGAATGTCAACGTCATTCAATTTAAAACAAAAAACTCTGTGGTGATCTATGACACCACAGACATCTATTGTCGCAGATAGATCAGCTATACAAAATAAAGTGCATCAAATTTACGCTAAGGCGGTACGAAGTTCGCCGGGTCAGCTAGTACCAAATATAACCGTAAGAATTTAAGCTAACCAGTTGACTAAAATTTAAGAGGCGTTTATGAGTAAGGGGGTTAGAACGATAAATTAAGAAAAATTAATAATTACAGCATGGCGTCCACCATGACGCCGCCAGAACAACCTCCGTCAGCCTTGTCACAGTCGACTATCTGTTGTTCAGACAACGACACGTTGGTGCCGTGTTTGATCATGTACTGACTCTCTATGCTACCTGCAAATAATTTAAAATATGAGTTGATTAAATTAGTTTTAATTGTACAGTCATCATCATCATAATAGCCCATTATTGTCCCACTGCAGGGATGGGCCTCGTCGAGCAAAGGATACTTGGCCTACTAATACCACGCTGGCCAGACGGATTGGTATAGGGTTTAATTTCAAGTTTTTCTTCTTTTTATTTCGTAAAGATAATATTTACGGATAGTCCCTTATTCGGTTTTTACGACACCCATGGGATGAGATGGGGTGGTGACATATTGGACTCTTACTCCGTCACCACACGGAGACTGAATTGAACAGTACATTGCGAAAAATTATTTGTTATGGCTAGGAATGTCTTTTTTAAAGAATGAAAATAATGTTCGAGAACGAACGTTTGAACATTTACAATGTAAAATAGATAAGACAAGCGTGGTATTTAATCTATAATAACCACAATACATATTACAGCCTAACAAAAAATATCTAAGATATACACTTGAATATTTTTTGATATGCTTTAAGTAATTAAATTGCATTTTTCTAATTCATCTTAATGACACGATATTGTCCCGAAAACAAAAGAGAAATACATTTGGTGTCAGAATGCGAAGAAATTAATCTTGGGATTCCACAAGGAAGTCTATTAGGGCCACTTATTTAAATTAACAATCTTCTAAAATAACGAAACACCTGACTTTTATGCTCGGAGACATACTTAATAACTTACTATAAATATTTTATATACTTGTCATTTATAATGTAAAAAAATAGTTAACCTAAAATAATTAGCAAATTCAAACATAATTTAAACACAATGGAATTTAAAATTATTTTCTATAATTTCCTCGTGTTAATCAATGCCGGTGTCGCACAAGGCACTCTTGTCTTTCATGCATCTCAAGATTTGCTTGTTTCCAGCCGTACTCATTATAACGCTATCAAGACGTTAGCAACCAGGAATACCTTGAGAGAAGCAGTGAATATATTGTCTACGTGGGTTCCCCACAATCTAGTAAAACTCAACGCCGAGAAAACACAGGTTTGTTCGTTAAGCAGAAACTTTTTGTTTATTTATTTAATTTGATTTATTTCGGCGGTCTCTCCGCTCCCATACCCATTACTCTTGCCGGAGTACCCTTACCGATCTGTTCCGATTTCCGGTACCTTGAGCCACTCATTCAAGGAGATGGGGAAATGGATAGAGTAATTAAGAGCCTGATCAATTCAGGTTGGATGAAATGGCGACAGGTTACAGGAACAACGTGCGACCCACAGATGCCTCTTAAACTGAAGGGTAAAATATACAAAGCCGTCATAAGGCCTGTCGTCGTGTATGGGTCGGAATGTTGAGCCACAAGGAAGGCGGATGGAAGAAGAGTACATGTGGCTGAGATGAGAATGCTAAGGTGGATGTGTGGTGTGACAAGGATGGATAAGGTAAGAAATGAGTAGGTATATACGAGGAAGTATGAAAGTAACGCCAGTAACTGAAAAGATGAAAGGAAACCGTTTGTTTTGGTAAGCATGTAATGAGACGGGATGAAAGGCATGTAACTAAGAGATTAATGAATATAAATGTTGATGGATGGAAAGGAATAGGAAGGCCGAAGAAAAGATGGATGGACTGTCTAGAGAGGATATGAAAGAAAAGGGAGTGAATAATGATATGACGACTGACAGGAAAGTATGGAAGGAAAAAACCATTTGCGCCGATCCCAAGTAAATGGGATAAGGGCAGGCAAAGAAGAAGGTTTCCCACAATCTAGTAAAACTCAACGCCGAGAAAACACAGGTTTGTTCGTTTAGCAGAAACTTTTTGTTTATTTATTTATTTTGATTTATTTAAAAACACAATAACAACATTTTTTTTAATTAAACCCTCTCTTTACGGTACATCGCTGTCACTAGGGACTAATTTAAACAATTTAGGGATGAAACTTCGACACAATTTAAGCAATTAAGACTATCTATTATGATAAAAGACAACTTGTCTTTTATCATAATTATCATAATAGAATTAAGACTATATCGATGCAGTTATTACCTCGGCTTCACGTAAACTTTTTATACTGAACAATGTGCAGCGGACATGGACAGTTCGTATTTTTGGGATAAAATAAAAATTAAGTCTTCCGGGTAGAGATGCAGTGCTAACTTATTTTAAATTCTGTCGCAAAGAAAAGTTATTAAAATGAAAAAAAAGCAGATTTAACCTTCTCTCTGTCCCGTGTATCATATAATATTATACATTAACAATGTTTTACTATTCTGTCTACTGGCAAAACAGGCAAGCTGTCAAACAAAAAAAAAGATCAATGTGTTTAAAAACTTAACGTGGTAAATAATCAAAATTATACGAACCTACTGTGCTAAAAGCATAGCAAGCTCCACAGTCGCGTTGATCCTTGGCTGGATTAACAACATTCTTTTGTCGCCAATCAAAAGAATCTGGTGCATTACCACTGGGTATGTCTTTGTCTTGGTATACGTTTGGACACAAGGAGAGGACGACGTTAGCTTTAAAACCTGTATGCTTTTGTATAAACTCTTCACGGGTCAAATCGGAGAACTGTGTAACACCTAGAACATTAATTATTAAAACCAATTAATTGTGAACGTAAATTATACAATAATGGTAATCTCTTGAAGGAATAAATAAGAAGTTTGAATGAATAGCACATTGTAGGTGTCAGCTGCAAGGGGTCAGTTGATGTTGTGCCCGCTTGATCTACCTGAGCAGTAGTACATGAGCTTGCGTCTCAGGGTGACGAGAGGCACATTAACTTTTATATTTGCAATACATCAAACTCTTTCTCATGTGGTATGTAAAAGCGTGGAGCCTACCACCATTATAAAGGCAAAATATATAATATTACATTGATTTTAAAGCAAACAAATTTATTACAACTGCATTCTCAGGCAGAGATATAAAATTTATCACCAATCATGAATTTGTATCGAAAATATAACTAGCGATTGATCTAATTTTATGTCATTGTACATTCGGTACTGTTCGTCTTAAGTAGGTCAGGGAAAATTTTACAATTGATACTGTTAGTTTCAAGTAAGAAATTTTTTAAATGAAAGGTAAACAAAACCATAAAAATAAAAACGTTATTTGTTTTTTAAATAAGTTACTTGTGGTATACGTTACCATAAACAGTCATGTTGGTTGCTAAATTAAAGCTGTTGATCGTCACTAAGTTGGCTTTGAATATTTCAAACCGGGCTGCCTTTTCTTCTTCGCTCGCATATTGCTTATTGAATTTAGTCATGAAAGCTTCGAAATGTAGATCTGCTTCTTCAGGATAGTAATAAGGCTTGAATTGTGCCAACGCGCTGGCGCAACAACAAGCGAGTAACAATAATACAAACATTGTTATTGCTAGTTCTACTAGATGTATTAGAAACACAAACAGTTATTATTAATTAACTAAATGTGGGCTCTCTTTTTATATTTAATTTTACATTTGGTATTTCTTATAGACACGTGAATATTACTTTATAGACATTTTACGATAACATTTTTTTTTACGACTTACCCCTTCGCTGACTGAGTTATATAAAAAATTTCAAATTATAGGTCTTTAATATTTAGGACACGCGTGGAGACCGTCGTGGTCTACAAGTACGCGTTCTATGTTACAGCTGATTACATTTCTACAGCAAGTATCCCAGTTATTCTAGAGTTGACTTGACAACAAGCATCCCGCACAACCCGGGTTCCGATAAGGCTATCATACACAAAATAACTACGCTGCTGTTAGTCATGCAGAAGTGGAACAAATACAATCAAGACATTTGTTGGACTGTGAGAGCCTTCGCTACTATCGAGATTTGGGCAGGTGCTTTAACATCGAGTAGCTGTGGTGTGTATCTTCAGTAAAGTTGTTCGAGACCTATGTAGTTGCAGCAAGGAATAAGCCCGGGAGACGGTATATTTCCGGAAGTGTTTATCGATTGAATGGATTATGCTTTTAGACTCTTAGGAGCTACAATGATTGTCTAGTTCAGTTGGTTAAATTTAACTTTGAGAAAGATGTCTTTCGTTAGATGCCAAGCGTTTTGTACCCAGCACCCTGACCACACGCTATACTAATCATCAAAACTGTCTATGTAATCATTTCGGTATTTCCCAAACAATACTGAAAAATAAAATCTATCGATTCTTTTCGCCATGTACCCGAATGCAGTTCAAATGTTAAAGTATAATTACTTTACTTTGTACATAATATTTAAAATGCTTTGATTTATGTTTTAACAATTTTTTGATTTAACTGCATAGTTCTGATTACCTGAGCTATGCAGTTAAATCTAAAATCTAAAATGTTTTATTGTCTATTAAAATACTTTCATAGCGCATAGCTTAATAAAAATAATTAGGAAAACAACATCTAGAGATAACATTCTAATGAAAATATATAAAGAGAATAAAAAATGTAGTATCGTCTGCATACATTAAGTGCTAAACACTTACCTTGGGTTGTCGCATGTTAAAATGCTACTACTTCTTCTCAGCCGTTTCGCTCTTGACAGAGCGGTCGTGGTCACGATGAGGCGTCCGCGTTGATGTTAGTGGCGGACCCAGCTTTTTTCACGATCTCCCGCCATCTCTCTCTGTTTGCAGAATGTCTGGCGCAGTCTGACACGTCGCTCCCCACTGCGAATTTAACCTGATCAGTCCATCGCATAGGTGTTCTGCCGCGTGATCTGGTTCCCTCCATCTTTCCCTGCACAACTAGCCGTACTATAGAGCCGTTATTACGTCTAAAGATATGGCCAAAGTACTGTAATATGCGCGTTTGTACTATGCTCGATAGACGCTCCGTGATACCAAGTTCCTGGAGTATAGACGCGTTGGTGCGGAACTCTGTCCAAGATATACCGAGCATCTTCCTCCAGCACCACATCTCTAGAGCATCTATTTTCCCTTTTTCCAACTTACGCACTGTCCACGTCTCTGCCGCGTAAAGGACGATTGGGAATATCAAAGTTTTCATGAGCCTGACCTTGGTGCCTTTGGTGATGCTTCGATTTCTCCACACTTTCTTTTATTTCTCGACTGCGGTCCTTGTTATACCCTATATGATATGCTACTGTTTGATCTTAGTACTTATCATTCTATTATTCTCTCTAATTTTTGTTTGAGAAGTTATTACAGATTCAAGTAGATGTCACATGACACGTGTATACTCTCTAGATTGCAAAAAAACCATTTGAGAAGTTATTGTGTTACTTAAGTTACGTTATTTTTTAGGTAAGAATATTTCTAGTAGGCCTATTATTTATTTATTTAATAATATTAACACGGTTTTACAAACCAATTACATTAACATACACTACAGAAATACACTATAAAAACAGTAAAATAAACGATAAAATAACTAAAGAAAAACAGGAATATTAAAACATTTACAAATAAAATATATAAGAAAAGAAACAATAAAATAACTATAAACTTTCACAAAAACTTAAACAACCTTTATTTACAATATTAGACTCATCTACGAATAAGTCACAATCAGGGAAAGCTTCCATGAGGTTATTGAGCGCTGAAAGGACGCGAGGGATAGAGACGAAATAGCCTATGCCCAGCAGTTGACGTCGATTGGCTGATATGATGATGAAGTAAATGTCTAAAAGAAGCACGTGTAAAGACAAGTTTTTAATAATTTATCTAATATTAGATTTTGTTTTCACTGTAACAAAATAATTTATCTCCTCATCCTTTCACTGTACATTATCGTAACTATAAATGTTACTTCTCAATCAGATTTACTCCTCGCGGGAACCCTCGGGGTAGTGTGTCGAGAACTTTATTGTCGCATCAACACCGTAGTTCAAGCCTTCTTCTGAATAAATGGTAAATGATACCTGGTTTTTCTAAAACAAATATTAGGAACGTTGCGAGTTCGCTTGTTTACGTTTCAATGTCGTTTTGATGTCGAAAATCACAATTTTTTAAAATTATTTTCAATGTTAATATTTATTTAAAATGGCTAGGGACACTGAATGGCGTTCAAACGCAAAATCAGAATTTTATTAACAAGTTTAATATGTTTTCAAACAACAGGTATGTCAGTGTCGTACATTTGTTAATTTTTACACGTTATAACTTATGTAATGTCGTCAGCAAAAAGTGTCACATGGTGCTTATTTGATTAAAGTTGGTCATTAACATATTGTAAATAGGTGGGGTTCCGAAACACTTCCTTGAGAAACTCCGTAACCAACAAAGCGTTGCAGTGTAACTTTTGGACCCAAATTGGAACGAGTGGAGTTAAAAAAATATAAGAATAACGTATTTTTTATTTTAAGATTGGTTCATCCGTTCTAAAATAAAGCTGAACAACTATGTAAAGAACGTGTTTTTGTGACCACATCTCCGTGTTAAAGTATTTGTCGTTCTTTCCTTAAATATGATAATCAGGAGTAAACCTCTGGGGAGGCTTGTTCAGGTTTCCTGCAGGTTGTTAGTGTTAATTGACAGATCCATTTGGCGCTAGCTATTGCTTTGAGCGCGCGTTGATAGCATACATACAGTACGGCGTTTCAAGAGCATTAATTTTAATTTGACTTCGATTTTGACATTGATTTGCATTTTGATTTTGATCTCGGTTTTGATTTTGAATTTTACTTCGATTTTGATTTAGTTTAATATTTACTTTGACTTTAAAGTCAGTTTTCATTCTGACATTGCCTTCGATTTCAAATTTTGACTTTGACCTCGATTTATCGATAATTTTGTTTTTGTCGATAAATCATTCTATAACAAAGTGCTTGACGGTTTACTTTTTGGAGAATTTAATACTAGTATATCCACAACGCCCAATGTCGCTGTTAAACTTTCCACTCAGTGGTATCTCTAATACAGAGCATGTTAAAATTGTCGCAGATAACATATTATTATTTATTTCATACAAGGGTAAATTCAACATATACAGGCAAGGCTTGTTAAATATTTAGTTTGTGTAGCTGATGTAAAACTAATGAGTTAATTATTATAAATTGAATCCGTAGAATATTGCCAGTAGACTTAACAATTAAATTCACAATGACCATTTAACAGTATTATAACGTATATAATGTATAATACTGTTTATTAAAAGGATACCTAAACAGTCAATATGGCATCTTAGGACCCCAAGTAATTATAACGGAGTGATAAATACTAAATGCCTACGAATACTGTAATCACATTGAGCAGTCGGGTTGGTACTGAGCTTTATTCCATGGTTTTCTCTTCTCCCGGTCAGCAGCGTAGGCTGCTGTTACGACACCGACGAGTAGTGAAATAAGATGGCGATAATAATGTTTTTAGTCTGTCGATGCCGACCTATGTTTAAGCGAGTAAAGCAAGTCTGCTTTAAAATAAATTGAAAATATTCACCAAACTATAAATAAATATATAGTTTGGTGAATATTTTCAATAAATGCATGTAAACACAAAAAAATAAAACAAATAATTCAATGCTTAAAGATTCTCATTTTCTTTATCTTTATTCAACGATTGGTAAAGCCATAGCATTATTTAACATTCCGCAGGCTCCTATTAGATTACTGCTACGTTGCATGCGGAAATAACCACCTTCTCCGTCTTCCAGTCCATACGAGTTCTTTGCAATCCAGTAATCACCTGACGCGTCTGTAAATAACAAGATATCTTTTTAAAATCGCTATTTTCTCTAGAGCTACCTACGTCCATGTCGGTTATTGCGTTGCAAAATTTAAAGTTGAAATAGTAAAAGTTTTTCTCAAGACATTTGACCATTCCTAGTTTAGGTTATACCTACGTCCAACCTGAAGTACACGTGTATATATAGGTTAAATTTTATAGAGCCAAAAGACTACCACTGCTTGACATAGATCAAATTCTTTTGACTGCGTGCGATTCTGTCGCCTTCGTGCATCTTTCTAAAGCCACTTTCCTAAGGTCTTAGGTTCAACAAGGTAGGTATACTCCACCACTTCCGATATGTGTTAGTCCAAGACGTTGATCAACTGTTATCAGTTTTGCTTGCTGTGTAACCTGTCGATAGTCAGTCATTTTATTCCTCTAGCAGATTGCTGAATGAGGAGCATCTCTAACATAATTGAGTAAAGGAATTCACTAAATAGCTCATCATTGCTAAGTAAAGCTCGAAAGCAGCAACCATGTCTCTGTTCCATAAATGTTCACTGGGATTACAATCTTGTACTATTACAGTTATTCACTTTCACATTATCTCAGTGACTTTGAAACTAAAGAAATGTGGAAGTAAAAATCTGTATACTGAAGATCATCATCGAGTTTGAACTTCAAGCGTCTACATAAATATAAGTTTTAAAACTCTTTATAATATGGTCTATTTTGGCAACGCCAGATACTTATTTATGTTTTGGGGCAGTCGCTTACACTACAATGTATTTTAATAGAAACTTTGATGAAAAGATTGAAATAAACAATACAATTTCTACCTGATCCATATCCAACTAAAAGCACAGCGTGGTCTAACCCAAACGATGTATTGCATCTTGTATCAGGAATGATGCCTCCGTGATAATTTAACAGGCCATTGGATGAGATCACTGGAAATAATAAAAAATAAAAACTGTGGTAGGTTCTCCACCAAAGAAGTAAATAATTTACGCAGAGTAGTAGTAAATTGTTTATTTTGATACAGGTATGTTATACTAAAAGACTATGCTATGAACCTTTTTGCCAATTTTTAAATCTAACTGAAACTAGATTCAAAAGAAGCTTACTCCAATTAGGATGTTACCCCAAGATTGACCTGACCAGATTACCTAACTAAACTTAGTTTCAAGAAGTTCCGATAGATCATTCCAAGAAGGACGTAACCACCAGATGTAACTTGAACCAGACAACTAGCATACATCAAACCACTTAGGTACGGATAATCGTAACATTCGCTTTTAATTTATGACAAACAAGATGATGCCCGCGGCTTCACCGAAAAAAAACAACCTGACTCAGAAAATTCATTTGTGGATCTCACAAAAAGTTGTCATACCAACCTGCGACCTCATGCACGGCAGCTGCGTTCGCAACCGTCCCGCCACCGACCATCAGTCAAAGGAATTATCCATTATGAGCTTCCACCGCCCAGCAAATTCTGATCTCTACTGCCTACAACTGATAACACTAAAGAAAGCAGTCGAAAGAAAGCTGCTAAAATTGATGAATGAGGAGTGCAGTTTTTCATCACGATACCGCAAGACCACCCATATCTTTAGCTAACAGGTAAAATTTAAGATAGTTTGACTGGGATCTCCAAATAATCTACCAAATAGCCCTGACCGTGCATCTCCAGATTTTTACCTGTTTGGGTTTCTTCAGAATTATTTAGGTTCTGTATTTTTATCAGAAGCACCTAAGTGTCTACAGTAAAAAGATTATGTCCCTGTCCACAAAATGGCAGAAGGTTATTGAACAAAATGATGCATATGTATTGTAAATAAATGCAAATGAGCTTTGACAAAAAAAATTCTTGCTTTTGTGTACAAAAATGCGAATAAACTTTTTTCTCAATCTACTATTATTAATTAGATGGTGTTAGAAAATCGCCAATAGCATAGCTATTTTCTTTTCTAGCAGAAATAATTATTTATCCTCATAATTTAAAAGAAAGTGCCCCAACCAATATAAACATTCACGTTAAATCAGTATTCTTACCTATTGATATTGGTCCATATTTGTAAAGAGCCTCCTTCACTTTATCTTGAGATGTAAGATTGTAAGAGTTGCAAGTAGATAGCTTCACAACAACTTTTTTGCTATCGGCACCACATTTGTCTGCATGTTTGGCTTTGTATGGATAATCACCTTCCGACATAATACCTCCTGTTTTCATAATTGATCTGCGAATGTTTTTATCATAGTAGTAGTCTATGTATGTCCGTGAGGTGACAGAATCATACACGATGTCACCAGCATATCTCATACTACGGGAGACGTAAAAGTGCAAAGCATAACTCTACAAACGGATAACTCACTTTATCAACTATATAGACTAGTTTCTTTCTACTATTAGATGAGCGTCGTCCTTAACTTGTACTGCGATGGATAGTCAAAATAAGTTGACCACACAAAACAAAAAAATAATCACAGTTGTATTTATACAACTAACGTAGTATTAATTCAAAACGACAGCAAAAGTTAAAGACACTTCTGCCTTATTAATCGAGTCCAACTTCTCGCCCTCTCACTGATGTCATGCATGACATAATTATGAACTTGTAATAATGCGAACACCCGTACATAACTTAACTAACATACACTTAACTTTATACCATTTCTGTAATTTGCTATAAGATACATTAACCCGACAGAAGTTACTGCAATAATAGATGGGATAGTTTATCGCCCCTCATTTTTATACTCATGCCATAACACCTGTTAGCATCTCTAGGAATACATACAATCTAAAATGTATAATCCATCTAATGTTGGATGGAGATTACTGAGTTTTCCAAATAGTTACCGCCCTATAACAGTTCTCAGTTTTCATCGTAACTATAAGATGAATCAATTAATAAAAATGCATATTTACAGCATGGCGTTCGACATGTACCCTCCAGCACAACCGAGGTCAGCCTTGTCGCAGTCGACTATCTGTTGTTCAGACAATGACACGTTGCTGCCGTGTTTGATCATGTACTGACTCTCTATGCTACCTGCAAATAATTTAAAATATATAAAAGTACCAACTAATTAATATCAGTAAGACTTATCTTAGTATTCCATGAATTCTCGTAAATGGAAAAAGGGCAGAAGAAGAATATATAATATCTAAACACGGTACGGTGACAAGACAAGTTCAAGCAAAGGCACTGGCTAGCCAGCGCAGTGTAGTATTACATCAACCCCTCGGTGTCCTTTTGAACCTTCTATAACTCTAAACCTCTTAAACGTAAAAAGTCTCTTCACCACCCACGTCACCTTCAATCTGTGATGACATCAGCGTGACAGATAAGATTGGCTCGGTGTTGAGAAACTTCTTTTTGCACACTGTACCCTGTTTTGTACCCTGAGGCCAAGATTAATAGTAGTGCACGTTCGCAAAGGATGTCCTTCCTCTGCAATGTCCTGGCGTGTACAAGATTGACTGTAGCTGTGGCAGCTCTTAAATTGGGTAAACAAAGCGGAACATTGCTGAAAGGCTTAAATCGCACGTTGCCTCTGTAAAGAACATACAGAGCAACCAGTCAGCAATCGCCAAACACCTGGTGAACGCTGGTACTAATCTCTGGTTAGGATTTCAGAAGCCATGGGTAATTTCCACCGGTCGCTAATATTACTCAAAATTTGTGCGCGAGGTCATCGAAATCAAAAAGTCCAATAGGAACTTTAACTGGGATGACGGTTTCAAATTGGCAGCAACGTGGAATCCAGTGATTTTAAAAACAAAGCTTCCCTATTTTGAACGGTCGTGTATCTTACAGAAAAGCGATACCGTCAGTGTTGTGTGTACGGACATAATAGTAACATCTCAAGATAAGAGGTCAAATGATAATAATGTATTATCTATCACGAAAACGAAGTTGTAACCTCGCATCACCAGTCAGCTTGCGACCACGGCCAATGCAACCTGTGCCGAAATGTCAAGTAAAATAAAGGTTAATAAGCGCGTTACTATCCCGTTTAGTTATGTAATGTTTATAATTATGAAACGCGATAGTTAAAAGTTATGAGTACACAAAGAGGTCCTTTGCTCTAAGCTGAGCTAAGTTCTGCAATAGACTAACTGTCTTACTAATAAAAATTTTCTTATACAGTCGTTATACACATGAATACTTATTCATTGAATAGGAGCGTAATAGCTGTTTATACACTACTTGACTAATAAACCATGTATAAGCATTGGGTAACTATTAAATAGCTATGACACTGACCACTGGCAATACTGTCAGAAACATTCTAAAAAGTAATATAATAAAAAATGTCATTAAATTAGTTTCATATTTTTACCTATTAATTCTTATTGTAAAAATATTAAATAAATTAATATGTCACAAAGAATATTAATATAATGCCCTAATGTTGAAATTCGACTTAGAAATCGTAATAAACGCATAATTTTACACACTTTTACGTATTTTTACATTAGCAAATTTTGGCATTACTTTTGAACGTCTCTTATAATATGTCAAAACGGTTGAGTTTTTGAGATTTCATTTCGTATTCTGTTTGCGCGGTTTATTTTGATTTACAATCTCATAAAAATAAGCATTAAAATGGAATCAAGTGATTACAGATATATAGCAAAGAAGAGGAAGCGTTTTTGCAAATTGGGATTTATAAGAAAAGTTATTTAGTTGACCTCGAAAACTAAATAGTGACAATATCGATATGCTAATGTATGGTGTGATTTTGTAACAAAACAAGCTTTAAAAATGGATTAATGAGATAACACGCAGTCCCACGAGTGGGCCGAAGAAGTACATATACTCCAAGGCAAAGAGCAGCAGTTAAAAATGAAAAATTTAGAACTGTAAAATGTAATACGTACAGAGAAAATAAATAAAATTGATAACTAAAATGTATTTTATTTGACTTAATTAATTATATTACAAAACATAATACATAAATAATTGCCTTGCAACTTATCCAGTTGCATTATTTTGAATTCTTGTGGTCTATGTCTCAAAACGGGGTCACCGGGCGATGTCCATTATTTCTGTATTTTGCCCTATTTTCATTGAAATATTGTGCAGAAGCGCAAGTGCAAAAATACAGTTTAACATTTTCTAATGATACACTGAATCCGTGTAATAGGCACCGAAATCTCTCTTTCCATATACCAAAGCATCTTTCTACAGGGTTTCTAGTCAGTATATGAATATTATTGTAGGCCTCCTCCTTAATATTAGCAGGATTTTGTACAGGTGTAAACAAACAACCTGTTAGTCCATAACCTGCATCACCCGACCATGAAATTCTCCATTTTCAAATCTCTGCCGTATTGAGCTTTCTCTGAAAATTCGGGAATCATGAGTACTTCCCCTCCAGTGTACTACAATGTCCTTTATTAATAGGCTGGAATCGCATACCACTTATTACGTTTATTGAACACACTCCTTTTCTATTGATATAGTATTGTCACCACCAACCTTTTTGATCTTAATATGTGTGCAATCAGGCAATAGCATTTGTTACGTTTCTGAAGCCACATATATTACAAAATTCTGCTATGACTTCCTCTTCCACTTCAAGAGTTCGTGGCATATGAATAAAATGGTAAGCTTTCCTTGCTAGTGCAATAGCTCGTGTCGGCAAACATTTGTCGCGGATTGTTGACTCATGCCGTGAATGTCTGCAGCATCATCTTCCACTTTCTGTCGCGCCCATGTCCTTAATGCTGTACAAACTTGAAGATCTCTTGAAAAGACACGACCTCTAGTACTCTGTTCGATTTCACCACGGATTAAATCTACCACTTCCTTTGCATACGCCTTCATAAATCTTTATTTGGTTTTAAACTTACAATCATCTAAAATAAACGGATTATAACGAGATTAGTAGTTTTTACTTTCTTGGTGGTTCTTCACTCTCCATTTCGTCAAAAATTTCAAAATAATGTAAATAATCCATAATTAGAGATAAATCAACACAATATTGTAAGTTATGCACTTGTTATACGAGGTCTGTCGACTGTATAACAGTTGTATAAAGTGACGTACAACTTACACCACCGCTATAACAGGCGTATAGCGGAGTGTGTTTATTATACCATTTTTCAGATCTTATGGGTACGGTGACGTTTAGTATTTGTCATTACTAGAGATGTAGTAACACTAAAATCGTTTTTAAAAATACCGATTATATATCTAGCCGATATAATTTACAAACAAGAATAAATCGATTATGGGTACAAAATAAAAAAACTTTATTTTTTCAAAAATAAATTTATTATGACGAATCAAGTGATTCATCTGATGAATTACTTGATTCGTCACTGACATGAATAATTAACTTAAAATCGTCTGAATTAATATTAATAATGAAAGGATTCCAGTCTCCTCCACCTGTACAGCCTCCAAACATGCAAGGTATAATTCGGAAAACCTGTACTATTATGTTTTAGCCGTTTAAAAAGACGAACAAAATACTTTCGCTACAAATCCAATACACCAATGTGTCTTATCCACCAACACGATACCAAACCAAGATACCATTCCATATAATTTCACAAAAACTTATATTTATAAGAATTTTAAAATGTAATTAAGGAATATTTAAAACAAAAAATTAATCGATTAATCAATTTAATAAAAAAAAAACGATTTAAACAATTTTATTGTGTCAATCTCTATTGAGAGTCGTTCCGAGTCGCGCATACGATTTTAAAATTTATATGTTTATATTTTGGATGAGATGGGATATAAACCAAATATTTCATATAATTTTATTAAATAATCACGTCTAAATAATATTTTTATTTTTCTATCAGTTCGGGTTCATAAGTTGATAGCTTTCATTTTGAATTTCTACAAAAGTAAACTAAGTAACACGGAAAAGATGAAAATGTCACCGTACCGTTCCTGTCTGATAATAACTATAGTAACGTTTTTGTTATAACCTTGTTATAACGAGTGTGTAAATGTTTATTAGTAAGACGGTAATGCAATATTGTTAATGTTTCGATTCGAGTTGGTGAGGCAATTTTCGTCTTTTTCTAGCTGAGGCGTCGCAAACCTAAATATACCGCAATGCGTTGGTAATTTATTTTAAATTCTGTCGCACAGAAAAGTGTAAGATGATAATTAGGAAAGCAGATTTAACCCTTTCCCTGTGCCGTGTACCATACACTACACATACACAAGAGTATTGGCGGGACAAGCAACCTGTTAAACAATAAAACATTACCAATTCGTTTAATAACTGTAAGCGGTCAATAATTAAAATCATACGAACCTACTGCGCTAAAGGCATAGCAAGATGCACAACCTCCTTGGTTCTTGGGAGGATTAACAACATTCTTTTGACGCCAATCAAAAGAATCTGGTGCATTACCACTGGGTATGTCACTGTCATTGTAAAGATTTGGACACAGTATGAGGCCGTCGAAACCTTTGATACCTGTATGTTTTTGTATAAATTCTTCACGAGTCAAATCGGAGAACTGTGTAACACCTGGGACATAAAGCAAAACAAAACTAGTTAGTTATGAACACTATACAGGTTGGGTGCACATGACGAATGCATTTTAATACGAGTATATTAGGCAGAAACAAAAAATCATCGAAAAGTTCCAATCTTGATTTTCATACATGAAAATATTGTCTCTGAAATATTTAAGACGAACACAATTGACCTTAACTCCTATAATAAGGTCAATTTGCACTGTATTTGTCATCGTACATCATGTCAGTGTTTATCTGAAATATTTCAGAGTAAACATTTTCTAGTATATAAATCTCTTTTTAAATATAATGTAAAAAGAACATAACTAAGTACTTTACTATACTTTGTTTGTTTAGTAAGATAATGACGGTATTCGTTACCATAAACAGTCATGTTGGTTGCTAAATTAAAGCTGTTGATCGTCACTAAGCTGGCTTTGAATATTTCAAACCGGGCTGCCTTTTCTTCTTCGCTCGCGTATTGCTTATTGAATTTAGTCATGAAAGCTTCGAAATGTAGATCTGCTTCTTCAGGATAGTAATAAGGCTTGAATTGTGCCAACGCGCTGGCGCAACAACAAGCGAGTAACAATAATACAAACATTGTTATTGCTAGTTCTACTAGATGTATTAGAAGCACAAATAGTTATTATTAATTATGTAAATGTGGGCTCTCTTTTTATACCTAATTGTACATTTGGTATTTCTTAAAGACACGTGAGTACCTATTCCATTAGACATTTTACGATAACGCATTTTTTAACACTTAACCCTTATCGACTGTGCTATGTAAGATGATTTCAACAACAATTGATAAACATCTTGGAAGGGAACAGATATAAGCGCGGACTGTCGTGGTCTATAAGTAAGCAATTAAATTTCCACCGGATCTTATTTTTGGGTCATTTATCCCAGTTATGCTAAAGTTGTCATAAATATTCCTGAGCGCTGACTTGACTACAGCCGTCAACTCAGCGACTGAATTAAAGACTTAGTCGTTAACAAAAGAGAATCATCCACACTTAAAGGCGAAGAAACTTTCTTACAAACTTTCTTTCTTTCAATACTTTCTTGAAGAAAGTATTATTACAATACTTTCTTCAAGAAAGTATTGTTCGGAGTTATTAATTCAGAAATCAGATATCGGCCGGAGAACAAAAATGACTGATGGCCTTTTACAGTTAAACAAATTGTAGTTTTTAAACTGTATTTGAAATCATTTCAGATTTAGGTAAACATTTTATGCCCAAAATAGGCAATGAAGGTTCTTCCTTCATTGCCTATTTTGGGCATAAAATGTTGGAAGAATTAATGGAAGGGAGGTGCAGAACCGTGTTCTGTAGCACGTGTTGGGAGAGGCCTATGTCAAGCAGTGGGCTGCGATAGGCTAGTTAATTGATTGATTGATTGATGCAATTAAAAAATTCACTTCTCAAGTTCATGGGTTAAACTTATCTTTAATAAGTAAAATTTTATGTTAAAATTATCACAACTATGCAGTTAATCAGTAACGGTGTAGTGGTATTCCAATTAATACTAAAATATAGTAGCATTTAACTTGTGACATTCCGACGAAAATATGTAGAGGATAAAATTACAAATGACTCAACGGAAATTCCGGGAAATTGTAAAATATCTTTTTGGTGCCTGTTACTAAGTTGGGTGAGGAATATAAAGTTTTGAGAACTAATTACATATTAAAGTAATTAATAATAATTGTCAAATGACACGTGGTCATATCAGCCAATCGACGTGGACATAGGCCTCCTCCAAGTATTGCCACCTTGCGCGGTCCTGTGCCTCCCTCATCCATCAGCTAATAGCTAAAAAATTAAGAAAAATATCTTCTTCTCATAATGTATTTTGTATTTAATAAGACAAAAAAGAAAACTATCCGATAGATGCTTCTAGACCAAAATATTAGCAAACGTGGTGGCTTCGACACTATTTGGTATCAATGGTCCAATTTAGAAATAGTGACTCATCCATATTCAATATGGAAGATTCGCTCTTAAGGTGTTAAGAAAACAAATGATTTCAGGCTTTAAATGGCATGCATCTAATGTCTAAATTCAAAATGTCACAATTTATTTCATCGCATCGACTAGACTGTATGTAGTGTATTATTTGACGTTTTTATAAAAAACAATCAGTGTCTGGAAAAGAAGAACAAAAGACTATGGAATTCGGAGAATACGCCTTTGACGTTCTCGATGACCTCCGATTATCACCCGTATTTTTTTTTTTTGAAGACACTGGTTCGAATCCTGTGTTGCGTTCTAACGTTTTTCATTTACCTTCTTCTTTTATAAATTTCCTAGTTATACCTAACCGGGTGTCCTGCGTGGGCGACGAATGCTACGTACGCGATTAAATCAACAGCGTACCATATTTGTGTCCTATGTGATCTTAGCGAAATATTTGGCCTACTAATACCACGCTGGCCAGTCAGATTGGTACAGGGTTTAATTTCAAATTTTCCTTCTTTGTATTTCGTTAAGATGATAGTCCCTTAGTCGGTGTTTACAACACCCATAGCATGAGATGACATATTGTATTCTTACTCCGTCGCTACCCGTAGATAAAATATTTTGTTGCCGTTTATATAATATTTATCAATAATTGTTAACGTCAAAATAATATAGTAAAATAAAAGTCATAAAAAATAATGAAGGTATTATATAAATCTGTGTTCTCAGAAGCGAAAAATTGTTATCGACAGATAGGTACCGGCTAATCCGGGCTCAATAACCGGATTCTGTACAACGTGTGCATCTCGCATTGTTGTGGGTTGAACCAATTAATTTTGTCACTCAACTACTACACGCTCGAATAAGTTTCAATGATGCCACAAAATGGTTCTCAACATAGGATTTACACACAAAATAATTGTTTTCTTATTATTAAAATAGAATACGGGAGATATCTTACTATTATGTATTTCTTACATTAAAATAATAAGTATACTATTGGTGCAATATCGTGTGATATTACACCAATAATTTTTGGAGGTGAATGGTCATTTGTAGACATAAACAATTTGAAATTATTGTTAAACACCGTATGTTTTAAAGACACGCTGAAGTTCTTTCAGTGGTTACAGACAGAGTAATGGTTCAGGTTCTTTAAGTAAACAAAGGAAATATCCTTGACATAATAACCCTATACCAACTCTTCCAGTTATTATACAAGTGGTACTACTTTGTAAATACAAAGTTGTACCACTTAAAATACTTAGCATTTTTCTAATTGCTTGTCTTGAATCTATTGATTCAACAAAACTGTTAAAAATAGTATTAATTACTATAATTAGGAGAAGGTAAAATGACGGTATAGAACCTGGTAGAAAGTTCCAATAATGTCCAGGAATGAAAGTGAACTGTAAGTCAGTTCACTTTCCGTCGTTTTTTAATAAGAAATTATTTGTGTCTTATTAGAACAGAAATAGTTCTAAAGATAATGTACGCTTTATGGATTAAAGCTTGGGACAACAAAAAAATTATGTTCGTAATACTTAAATCAAATTAATTTGTCCATATTTAGCTCCTGTGGACCGCAAGACAAGTTATAGTTATTCTTAGTTTGTCCTAACATTCTTTAAAATATATGATACTTATACGCAGAAATACTCGTCTACCATTTTAATGCAATAAAAAGATACAAACTATTAATTAAACATTATTTAGACTACTCGTTCATAAAGTTAGTAAGCATAATGCAATAGTGTATTCTCGATCGGTAGCTCAAAGAAAAAACAAACAATTCAAACGAACTTCCTTAATCCGCCCTTACACACAATATAAAGTTTACACTTCAACTGACAAACATATAAAGGTTTTAAGAAAATTTAATCCACTGGTTGTTAATGAAACTTCAGACAACAATGTGGTTAATCCTGGTGCCTCTAAGTCTGCTACAGACGATGAATGAATGCCGCCTCCAAAAGATTTTGACTTACTTAAATTTAACTGTTACTTTCAAAAGGTGTTCCATGAAAAGAGATTTGAATTTAATGAATACGTTCCAATTTTCATTTTAATAATGGTATCAAAAGAATAAATAGTAAGTATCTTGTGAATGGACAGCATTCATATTAAATTTAGTTTAGAGTAGACGATTATTTGATATGGGTTAATTCTAGTTTTGTTGTACATTATGGTTTGGGTCTTAATAATATAGTTGATTATAATTTATTTCGAATGATTTTCTTTATAAGAAATTGTAGTGTATTGTTTAAGTTATTTTACTGAATAATCTTATATTTCTTAATATGTACTCATTTCTATCTTTTAGTCTCCCTGTTGTTAAAATCTAAAAATACAATGCTATATCAAAGTTTAGAAGCTTTATTTGACTTTATTTATGCATGCAACTCATTGGTTAACAATACCTTTTATAATATACAAAGTAAATACGAGTATCTGAGACAAAATGGCACACGTAATAACACACATGGCATGGGTTCCAAGGAACATGCTCCTACACGTATACATGTTTGTTTGTGGAAGTATAATTTCTGATACGACAATGTTCGATTGGTTATTTCAATATGCAAGTGAATATTAAAAAAATAAAATGTAGAATAAGATTATACAATAAAATACATTTCGTCTTATTTTTCCATAAGATTTTGTTCTTGGGGCCCGTCGATATCTCTACATATTTCACATAGTTTTGTACTTTGTCGCAATTTTTGTGAAACAAAAATGGCCATAAAAACAACTGAAATGCTTAACTTTAGGCTATAGGCCCTGGGAACACTAGATAAAAATCTATTTCTGTAAATTTATTTCAAGGAGACTTGCGAGTTGAGGTTATAAATAACTCTGATTGCACTTTTTTGAACGCTCGAAATGAGTTAGCGTAGAGACATATAGACATATTCTCCGTCACTTGGAAAGAGCTACACGATTAAGTATAGGTTTTACAGAAAGTATCCAAATAGAAGAACAAAATTCTCTTTCTGCTGAACAAAGACATAAAATGTAATCAAAAAATTTATCATGAAAACATCTCTTGAACATTATCTTTAACTCTCCCAGTAAGGTTCCAATAAATACTATGAATAAATGAAACTTAAAGCTTTAAATATATACACACGAATATTCATAGTTTATCTTGTTTAAATTGTACTTGTTTAAATAAACTCGTATTTGTTTGCAAACATAAAACCGCTAGGTAGTAACAGATAAGATCGTAGAAACAGATGTACGAGTACATGAATGAGTCCACAACTGGACAAAACCAGGATTATAGGAACATCGCATCACTTAGATTCTGGACAAACATGAATGAAACCATTCATGAGACCAATGAATGGAACATTGTCACAAATTAAATCCGCATTTGTAAATATTTGTGAATGAAATCCTGATAAGGTCTAGTGCTTCAAATATACCGCCAATGACAATAAAGAGGAAGGCTTAAACTTTGCTGTTCTGTTTAACAATATCTTATGCATTTTGTTGTTGATTTCGGTTTGCTTTGCAATAGTATTTCCTTGCTACTGTATATCTTCTGTTACTAGATTTCTTTAGAGAATTTGCTGAATGAGTAATTTTATTGCTTGAATATCTAGGGACTGGTTACTAACCATTGATATTGATCTTTAGTTGCTTATTACTATTACTTGTTCAATTGGAATGAAGTTTATATACGGTGAAATAACTTATGCACTTTTTGTTGTAAACACTGTTCATTATTGTCCCAGGGACGTTCCTTTTCTAGTTCAGATACCAGAGAACAGAAAGAATTGGTAGAAGTTATACATTTTTTTTCTTAAGTTAATTTAGAAATTATATCAGTGGGAGCCCTAAAGCGATGCAGCAATTGGAAGCCACGACTGATACTTTGCTAGCCGGTATGGTGTTTTCCTCAGAAGATATACAAAATGTATATTTTAAATATAGTAATAGGTAGATCAGACTGGTTCAACTCCCGTGGTTAAAACACGAAAGAAGTCTACTAAAGTTTAGATTGCATCTGGTTCTTC
Source organism: Schrankia costaestrigalis (assembly GCA_905475405.1). Taxonomy (NCBI): domain Eukaryota; kingdom Metazoa; phylum Arthropoda; class Insecta; order Lepidoptera; family Erebidae; genus Schrankia; species Schrankia costaestrigalis. The sequence continues at coordinate 21,154,702 of FR997828.1, forward strand.
TCTTGGTGACGGAATAAAAGTACATGGTATTTCCACCACATCACACTCCAGGGGCGGATTAGGGAAAGTTCACAGCCCTTCTGGAAAATACCCTGGTCATCGTGTTAAGCAATTTTCTCTGTATCTTGGAAGCAGATCTGTCCTCAAATGAAGCATTGATGAGCTGCTGTGATAATAATAGTTTTAAAAACACAATGTTTTATTCAATGTTACTGTTGTACTGTATTTTTTTATATCAAAATATATTATTATGTATGCCTTATTTCCGGACAAGCTGTTTTTATTTTATTCTGTGTTAAACTTATTCACAACTTAACAATATATGCCATGGTATGGTAAGGCACTGTTATCTGTTGTCAGTATTGCCTAATTGTGCAAATACAGACAATAATTCAACCAAACCACTATACTTCCTGTAAAGATGTCTCAATTGTCCAATTACTGACCATTGATTACGATGAAAAGACGACAAGGCAAATAGATCTTAAGGAAATACATTATTAGGTTTACAATCGATTGGAAAGGATAGACAATTATAATTGCAACAGCGTTGAAATTGTATAAAGGTGGTATAATGTATGAATATGTTTGAATGGGTCCGGATATGTCACGCAGAGATGGTGTTTGTGTGAACTTTGATGTATGAAAGCATGTGGACAGTGTCGTATTGCAATAAATTTTGCGTGGGTGGACAATGAAATGCATAGAGATGTTCTGAAAGCTTACTTTTTTGGTAACTACTTATACATAGATTCGAACATAAATAAAATAAATTATTAAAATATTAAAATAAATATACATTATTAAAATAAATGACATTACAAAATAGCAAATTTCAATAGAATAAACATGATTTATAAATATTATAGAAACAAAAAGCTGTAAGTATTGAGATTTTGATACTATGTACTAATTCAGAAGCCCGAGAAATTTAATATATTATCTAGTGTTTATTTATAGAAGGAATATATGGATAAAAAACTAATAAAATCAAAAATCTAAAAAAAGTAGTCTAAGTTGATAAGTTTGTATTAACATAATTATTATCTCACAAAACTAAAAAATGCTATATTTTAGAAAATTTAGAGACAAGAAAAATCAAAGATAAGTATAATTAATTTGTGATAGTTATGTTCTATTTAGAATATCGTGTTTATATTTAGAGTATTCTTTGTTTATGTAAAATCTAAAAATATCTTCTGACAAAAAAAATCTATTTTAGAGCCTACTCCATGCACGCTGTGTGCGGATCATTCACGGAAGACGTTTATAATTTAGTAATATTAAAATGTTTCTCATTGAACCATTCAATAAATTCGAACAATGCCACAATAGGTATAGGTAACAATGACAACTATGGCAAACACGTGATAAAAACACTAAATCATTATAAAAACACATCAGCATACATGTGGCACTTAAAACTAATACTTATGCAATTATCAGAAAGCTCATTTTTGACTGCAATTTTTTTGCATTTGATACTTTTGGACGTTGAATTGATATTTATTGTTAGTAAAAGTGGTATTGTTCGCTATAAAGAGTGGCTAAGGATGGGCATTGTAAGCCATTGTGGCGGGTGTGTGAGTACAATGGACCGATCACATTTAGAATTTTTGGACAATTTCTGTCCGTTTTTGCAACGGGTTGCACCTTGGATACAGGCACGAATTTGAAAATAAACCTTGTACCTATTTACTTTTATTATACAACTAATTTTACTTTTACTTTATTTGTTTCAAAATCAAAATATCTTTTATTCAAAGAAGTACAATAGTATCTTTTTTGACGACATCTAACACTATTTAACTTAAGTTTATAAACAAACTTTTAAAGCGCTAGTAGAAAAAGCGGCGTAACAAATTCTACTGCTGCATTTCCTTGTTCTTGTTTAACAAACATCACGCTGGCATCATGGTTTTGAGTACATAATGTCCTATTAGGTTAGTTATAACATGGTTTTAAGTGAAGCATTCCTTCTTTACCAAAGATATTTATAGTAGTGGTAGTAATCATTCAGTCAGCTATTTACCTACCTTTTGGATAGGTACAGCTTTTTAAGTAAAAGTTTTATTTAAGCCTTCTGAACCTAAAGGATACAGAACTGTTTAGAATACATTTAAATTATTAAGCATTAATAAAAATGAGCAAACTAAATCCGTACCTGTAGAAATTAGTGCCAGTTACAGGGTGGTATATATTTCGGAGTGTACTTGTCGTACGACAATGCGACGATTCGAGCGAATTGGCATTGCACCCGCCAGAGCCGAACGGGGGCAGAGATGCGCAAAATGTGGGCCCATGGACCCAATTGTCGGACATTAGCGATACAATGGGCAAATTCGGACAAGTATGAGATATTCAGTTTGTTTTGTGCGATTATAAAAGAAATATTTGCCGTGAATGAATGAAATTTCTTTTTTCGATATTTTGTATGTAACATTTCTACTTAATTGTATAATATATGAGCTTCCAAGATCTTTCTTTATTTTTGAAGTTTAAACATTTCGTGGTTACGGTTGCTTATACAAATTGGAATGGTGTTTATGCGAATTAAAACTAGGAACAGTTTGTTTAAAAATTAGTCACTTTAAAATAATGTATAAAAGTTTTTTGAGCACAATAACTGTTACATTACATTAAAGTCATTTTTAGAAAAATACTGTGAATTTTATAAGTAATTGCTGGTTACAGATTATTCATCTATTTTTTCTTAAATGTAATTAATTCATAGCGTGAGCCAAAGATTTATACACAATGTCAAATACAATTATTATGTTTACTTGGGTTATTTTCACACTACATTTCCGTATTTTGTTAGAGAAACAAAAAAATACAACCGAATTAAGAACCTCCTCCTTTTTTAAGTCGGTTGAAAAATGAATTAAATTCACATAACCATTTTAGAAGTACTTAAATCCTTTTACACATATAATATTTTCTGGATTGATCTGGTCAGTAATTTCTTATTACTAACTTAAAAACTCCTTTGATTTTGGTAGCCTTTCCTAGTTGTTTAGGTACAAATAGATGGCGCCAGTAGTATTAACTTTTCCACTAACAATAACCCTCCATTACCTGTCAAAAATAATAAACTCGTAGTTTGTTTAAGTTAAAAAGTTATTGAAAATATAAGTATATTTTACTTTTACAATGGCCGATTTGTAAGTTAAAAACATAATTAAACTTAACATCGCTTTACACAATTACTAGAAAAATGGCTTCTTGTATGATATTGTTTGAAAATAAAACTTATTACCCGTTTGGTATTGCCATGTGTAATGCTTTAGGGCATTTCTCCTGCGACAGTTTATTGCATAAACTCCAGCGTTTTGACTTAATATTTTTTGAGCTTTAATACAGTAAACGATGAATTTAGGACTGCTAAATAGACAATGTATGTTAGTTGTACTGGGACGGGCCTCCTCCTGTGACAGAGGGATACTTAGCCTACTAATACCACGCTGGCCAAGCGGATTGGTATAGGGTTTAACTTTAAGTTTTCCTTTATATAACATAGGTACTTACTTAAAATCCAACTTAGCTGGTTTTTTTCATTGCAAAAGCCAGACTGAAAGAGACGGGCTAAAACATTATTTTGTATTATTATAAAAAATTTTGGTTAAAAAATAGTCAACAATTTTAAAAAAATCAGTATCAACTTAAGGTCTTCTCTATGTTTGAGGATCGGGGTCAGCATCAGGGTTACATCAAGGGTCATTTAAATGATTAGTCTCCACACTTTTCTGTCCAGCGTCCAGCCTCACTTTTACGACCAAGAAATTTGGATATTCCTCACGTATTCCGCACACTTTCACACAACGCCATCTAGCCCCAAACTAAGCAGAGCTTGTACTATGAAAATTAAAGACAATGAGTTTTTAATTAAAAGTTTAAAAAACCAATTTTATCTAAAATCGCTACAGCTCATAATCTACACCCAACATGATCACCGGACAATAGTTAATACAGCAATTTGTTCAAACAATATACAATCCATGTCTACATTACGTCGCCATATGTTTTTTCATTATTATAACTTTTTCATTTTGCATCACTAATTTACGCTTAGGGGCTATTCTGTTAAATGGAACTATTTTTCCTATGAAATACATTGTTTTATTAATAAATACAATGTTGTTGTACACCATTTGTGTACATAATATGTGTATGTATTTATGTATGGGTGTTACATAAGGTGTTTTATTTTATTCGTTAACGGATTTTTTCGTGTAGTGACAGAATGAGATTGCCTGATAATTAAAGGTTCACGGATAGTATTTCTAGAAACACTGCACAAGAAAAAAATAACGTAAAGCTATTATCCTGAATCACCTGATCAGCGTGGTCATAGATTTTGTCTGAAAGTTGAACAGTCGTTGGTTCTGTATGTCTTCTAAAATTATTCATAGTCATTTTGTAGTTATTAAGTTACAAATCAAATGATTCTCTATTGATAAAAGTTGTTAACTATGAAGCGAAGATGGTTGGTCCTAGTTTGATACAACATTATATAAAAACTCAATTGAGAATCTCCTTCTGTTTTTGTAGTCAGTTAGAATAAGAGTTCATGACGAAAAAACGTTGGACGTAGATGGAGTACACTTACTATTAAAAACTTTAGTGCTAACGTAGGAATCATAATTTATAGTACATTCAGCGAGACAAGTATAATAAAAGAATACACCCCATAAAACACTCAAAAACTAATTTCAATAAAAATGTAAAAACAAAACGTCATACCAAAGTCATCGTAAAAATTCAAAGTTATTCATTTTTCCGCACGCAGTGTCCTTGCGGAGCGTCCTGGCTTTACTTTATAAATAATATATAAATGAGACTGGTTGGACGCTCGCTAATCCTGATTTACTGAGGTCCGCATATCATGGCCATTGTACGGTACTGTTCATATTGAACCGAATTAAAAACTCTAAGATATATGTAAGTGCACGTAAAAAATGGTAGGGAGTTTATATTGGGAGTCTATTTATATTTATTTTTATCTGTCGATGTCCTTTCAAGAGGACATTTTGTAGTTTATATTCAAAAAAGGAAGATGGATAGTAGAATAATTATTTATTAAAATATTTATTTCATTTTTTACTAAGTATAATATTTCCTTTTATACCTTATGAACTGTTGCCGTGTGATTTTAGTATTATAAAATAAATATACATGTTTTTGATGTGATAAAGGTAAAAGAAATGAAATAACTTGTTTTGATGAGTTAATGGTCAAAGAATAGGAACAGATAATTATTTTAATAACACTTTGCCTAAGCAATTTACTATTCTGGCCATAGGTATATCAGCATTGGTGCTCCAAAAAAAATGTTTTATAGACAATGTAGGTATGGTTTGATAAAATTCCAATGTCTCTTTGGCATAACAATCATGTTATCTACAGGCGTCAATATCTATGAGGTTGAGACTTTAAATTAACAGGACAAATTATAATTATTTTTCATCATAACAGCCCATTAATGTCCCACTGCAACGAACGGGCGGGCCTCCTCCCGTGACTGAGGGACACTTGGCCTACTAATACCACGCTGGCCAGACGGATTGGTATAGGGTTTAATTTCAAGCTTTCCTTTTTTTTATTTCGTAAAGATAATATTGACGGATAGTCCCTTAGTCTGTTTTTACGACACCCATAGGATGATATGGGGTGGTGATGTATTGTATTCTTACTCCGTCACCACACGTATTATTTTTGTGACCCGCAAATTGATTTAGACAACAATGACTCTAGAATACATAGACTCTTCACTGAAATTGTGTCCTTTTTCTAAAGGAACAAACTAAATAAGCAAATTGGCTTGGTTGTCCCTTCGTTCATATTTATTAGTCTAATTCTATATTAGTATTGCAATAAATACGTTTCATCGTTTGTATTTATTATACTAATTCAGTATTACAAGCTTTATAAATACGAGTTTGTTCATCGTGCTTACTTTATTTAAAGTCTACAGGTTAGACGATAAAATTTCTCTGATGTTAAGGAGAGTGCAGATGGTTTGCATAAAGCCCGGTTATACGTTTAACCGTTAGGCTAAATTAATGACTTAGTTAAGAATTTTTAAAACGTTTTAAGTCTAAATTAGGAATCAATTAGCCTATAGCAGTCCGGTGCTGGACATAAGTCTCTCCCCCAACATACACTACAGTACTCGGTCTTTCGATTTTCGTATCTAGTCCGACCCAGCGAGATTTTTTTAAGTCTTTAGTCTTGTTCAAAAGAAAAGGTTTTTTGTAGTAGCAATGGACTATAAATCAGTACGCTACGAAGGTCGATATTGTAAATAAGGTTCAAGATTTTTGTCCAGTAGTCTTATGTTTTCCTCAGTAAATAACATCTACAGATGTTTAGGATTGTAATCTTTATACATATTTGTTATGGAACCCGCAAAACAGCTCTACCCCTAATGGAGAACTTGTCATTTATAGAGAGAAATATTTTCCCCGCAAGTGTAACCTCCTCTTAACATTTTAGCGTAGCAACAAATCACCTTACATTCTCGTCCTCAAATTGTTATTGATCATCCATTGTACTGCGGTGTGTTGGCACATAACTCAGGATTTCGTCCCGGTGTTTGGACTTCGGTGCCTGCGCGTGAACTGTGACTTATCGGTATAAACGATTGCAATTGTACAAAGTATTGTGAAAAATGTTTATTGAATTCAGTCTTATAAATGTGGTATAAATGGTATTAGCTGGTCATCACAGCTCATTATGTAAGATACATTTATTTGGTTGTTTTTATTTATTTTGTGTTTTTTCTTGTGCTGAAAACATGTTGTCTAATAGGAATTCCTAGAAGACTATGCTAATCCTTTTAACCTGTTATATTGATAGCGTAATTGGCGTGATAAATGGCTGCCGTCTCCTTAGTCAATGGTGACCGCAATATGATCGAATCGAACCTCATGTTAAGCGAGACTACAGTCTATCAATAAAGGCAAAACTGTTACTCAGGTAATGTCTTCACTATAATCGTTATGTAAAGGGTCTACCCAAATGGTTTTTGACACTTCAGGAAGGATCCGATAAGACAGGAATGAGGGAACGCACGTTTGTCATAGGAAGGACAGTTTTGTCATATCCCATTTTTCTCTATTGCAATAGCATAATGCTATATACAACATAGTAGGTCTCATCACAAGGATATCTAGATCGGTACTACTGCTGTACCCATTTATTCTTACTCCAAGCTGATGAACAGTACAGTACACAGTAACAGTATTAAAAAATCTTGTAAGTACAATCTGAGCAGATTGCAAGCAGGTAGCTATAGGTTACGACGACTTCGGTGGCGCGTCTGTAGACTGGCCGGCTGCCGCGCATGAGGTTGTGGGTTCGATCCCCACGCAGGACAATAATTTGTGGATCTCACAACTGAGTCTGGGTGTTCTATGTGTCCGTTAATTGATGTTTGTAAAAGTCCCCGCGACACAGGGCATGATCCCTAGTGGGGGAGTTGTCTTTTTAAAAAAAAAAAAAAGGTTTTATACCATAGTTCATACGAAACCTATCTAAGCAGAAAGAAAGAGGTGATGAGTCAAAATAAATCCAATATCCTTTAAAAAGAGTAAGAACGTAATAGGTAAGTACTTCGTATTATATTTAAACATAAAAAAGGGGATGTAGCTACATGGAAATAGCTACAAAATAAATACAGCTTAAAATGAATATTAATGGCATCCAGTATAAACCAAAAAGGCGCAAGACTTACACTTATAACCTACTTATCTTAATGTAATCTCACCTTACTACGTTTTCTCATGACCGCACTAATATTTTACAATTAATTATGCATTCAAATTCTATGTAAACATAATGTATTGTATTCTATTTTGTCTATTTTTTGAATAAAAATAACTGCCCACCGTACTAACTACAGAATAATACGCCTAATTATACTCTATGATAATTTTATTCTAAAGGGGTGTATGTTTTTCTATGCAAGTGTATTTGTATGGGAATTTGAATGTGTTGGAATGATAGCATTAGCAGGATTATTAAATTCAGACTGTCATTTCATGTCAGATTTATTTTTTTAATTATATTTTTATTGTTTGTGCATACTTGCGGTACAACCCGTTTGCTTTGACGAAACACGCTTGGCCAATTGTTTTCCAATTTTTTATAATAGTCTACCGTTTATAAAGATGACAATTCGATATTTAAATTTTGAATTAAGAAATAATGGCTTATTATGTTTTGAATAAATACTCTTTAGATGTTTAAAATGTTTTCTTTTGAAGTAATAATGGCGAACATGTTATTGCGGTCAGTTATATATTTTAAAGGGTGGTGGGGTCAATTTGATTTTAATTAAATGAGAGATTGTTATTATTGCTTAGAGGCTATAGTTTTCTGAAGTAACAGAGGATTGAAGAAAGATTTCTTTAAGTTATTCTGATTTTGAAAACTCAGTCAACTGATATAGTTTGCTTGATTACAATTTAAAAAAAGAAAAAAACATTTATTGACCATGAATAACACATTCAACAAATAGACAATAAAAAATACAAAACAATAAAACTAATGGCCAATAGAGCCCTGCCTCAGCTGTAATGCTGGTACGACGTATTTTATGTCACACCAGCGCTGGTATTCTGGCAGCGCCCTCACTTTCTTTTGGGCGGATACCACAACATTCTTCATCTTCATCAGCTTCAGTTCTTGTGTTTTTTTAAATTCTAATACTTTTCTTATTATAATAACAAGGGGTATTCGTGTGAACAAGTCGCATTCCTCCACTCTAGTGCAAAATAACTTTAGTGTGATACAGTAAGATGGGCGGGCACCCTCCTGTGAGGACCGCCTTACGTTCATACTTCCCTGGTACCTGGTCTCGATAGTAACTCCCATGACGTCACGCGGTGATGGGTGTGGTATCATACCGCTGTGAAATTTTAACTTAAATATTTTTATTACTGTCAATTGTTTTTGTAAAATAGTCGTATTTCTTGGTACGAAAAATTCCTTGTTGGTGCAAAGTGGTATACGTACCTTTGTTACCACTGCCACGGTTTGGGGACAGGAGAAATTTCATCATAACAGCCCATTAATGTCCCACTACAGTGACGAGTCTCCTCCTGTGACGGAGGGATGCTTGGTGTACTAATACCACGCTGGCCAAACGGTTTGGTATAGGGTCTAATTTCAAGTTTTTCTTCTTTTTATTTCGTTAAGGTAATATTCACGAATAGTCCCTTAGTCGGTTTTTACGACACCTATGGGATGAGATGGGATGGTGACATATTGTATTCTTACATCGTCCCCACAAGGAAAAATTTCAACATTTGAAAATTAATGTATTAGGAAATAAAAATACAGAGAATATTGTCTACATTATGTAATGTTTTTTTATTCCTGACATCGTTTTTTTAAGTCAGGATTAAAAAGGGGATGTTATACGTTTGACGTGCGTGTCTGTGTCTAAAACCTTAAGTCAAAATATTAAAAGAAGTAAATAAACGAAATACTTTTAAAATTACCTTTTATTATGATTTAGATAATATCTGTAAACTTATTTTATTAAGAATACATTGTGAGACCTATTCTTACTCTATCACGACACAGAGGGTAAAATTAAATTACACAAATTACTTAACAATATTATTTCCCAAACAGTACTTACTGGGAACATAGAAACCAATTCTTTCACACTTAGCTATACAGTAAGATTTTGAAAAAAAAATTACAACTTACTCCTTTTTGCAAAACCGCCCATTTTTCACATGAACCAAGTCATTGTTTAATACTTAACTTGTAACTTGTGTACCAATCTTCTCTGCATGATAACGCCCACTGATAAAAGAGGCGTAAGTGTGCTTTCTGTGAGGTAAAAAGTTATATGTGTGAATAACTTAAGTTTTAAGTAAGGGGACCACCCGCTGTCCTCGAATGACTGTATACATTCGAGTTTAATTTATCATTATAAGTGACGAATATAATGATTAAATTATTTCTGGTATTTGATTCTTTAAATATTCTTGCTATTTTAGTGGAATATTAAACATTTTATCAGTTTTATTTTCGCGCATCTTGTCTGTGTGTGACGCATCAAGAATACAAGGTTGATGACAACGTCATAGTATCATTTTGTGGCTGTCTTAAAATACAACGATCGCTCTATAGTAACATGTCTGGCTGGGCATCGTAGTGTGAGTAGGCTAAGTTTCCCTCAGACACTTGAATAAAACATAAAGCACTTCTTTTAAGAACTTAATTTAAGAATTAAATTAAGAATTAAAAAGAACTTAATTTAATAAGTCACACACAAACAAGGATACTTCGATGCTTTGCTTCGATCGTTTACGATGATCACTAATAAATATTTAGGTATTATCTAAAGCTTCAAGAAAATTAAGTCTTCTGTAAGTGTTATTTAAAACGGCAGTAACAAAAGACATTTACAAAATGATTATCAAGAACATTCAGTAGTTAAAGTTGTCGTTTTGTTAACTTTCTCTGCGTTTAGAAACACTTGCCTAAATGTCACTGTACACCGTAAACCATCCCATTGACACTAACAATGAATGGTGATTAACCACCCCCATTATGTCAACGAAACGATACTCGCGTTTCACTAACATCCGGACGAAAAATATTTCAACAAAAGATATAAAATTGATCAACGATTCACCCAAAAAGGGATACAAAGATTCAGGTGTCAAAAATTTAAGAAAAAAAAAACTATCCATTCATAGAGACCTGACGACGTATCAAATCTCTTTGTAAGTAAAAAAGAAAAAAAATAATAGACACAATGCATCGTGCACGCAATCTTAGAATCCAATATGGCGACAAAGCTTTCTGTTATTTTTGTAAGGAAAGCTACTGTGTGAATAGGAATTAGGCATTCATGTGATTTTGCTAAAGAATTGATTTTTGGGTTTACACTTGTAATAATATGGTTGATGCGAACTCTTTTGTATTGTGCAATCGGTTTACTATTGCTATCAATGCAGTACGCGGCCTTTTTAGAATTGATTAATAAATATTTTTGTAAGAGTTTTTTTGTAAGCTTTTGGACTCGATTCTGTAATATGAAATTTATTAGTATACAATATTACTAGACAAAAGATAGTATACGTTCTCGGAAAGTCATTATTTGTATCTGCAACATTTATTTCGATCATTGTCTCTTTTTGTAATTGCGCTCAAACTAACACACCACGTGCCAACCAAAATTAGAACAAGCAATAAAAACTGAGTATAATTAAAACTTAGCAAAAACTATCACAAAAAACCGCGAATACATTCTTAAATTACTATACATAATATAAATATATATATATTTTACTAGCTGTTGCCCGCGACTTAATCTGTGTATTTTAGATAATTCATACACTGTCTTTGTAAATTGTAGCCTATGTGTTATTCTGATGTATAAGCTATAAAACTGTAAAGATTCATTAAAAGCAATTCAGTAGTTTCTATGTGAAAGACTAACAAACATCCTTTAAATCTTTCGCGTTTATAATATTAGTAGGATAGATCCGTTTGTAACACTCACGCGTCACAAACAGTATGGCTGCCAGTGACAGAGTCATTGTTCAAACAGAAACGACACAATCTTTTTTTTTCTTTCTTTTTTTATCTTTTATTCTATTCTGTTCACAATGGCCGCGCGCTGTGCCCGTGGTATTTTACTTACCTATGTTTTTCACTTTGTTTTTGAGGGCGTCAAGGTTTTATTACTGGACTGCGGTAAAAAATATATGTTTATGTCTTGTTTAGTTGTGAAAGTATTATCGAGTTCGTTAAGTATACCGTTTGAATGTCATCATTACAGCATCGTGCCTCCTCCAGAAAAAAAAACTTGGCCTAATAATACCACGCTGACCAAACGGGTTGATATCTGCAAACTTTACATTTGTCCGCTGTTCCCGCTACACCATATCACTGGTAATGACATAATTTAGTATTACAGCTTGACTACATTGTACTCTTACTGCTCACAATAACCATCGTCATAATCAGTCATTATCCGTTACGACTTGGGGAGCTTCAAGAAACGAGCGTAGTTCCATTTTAAAGGTTGTGATTCATCTGGTGTTGCGGGTGTCGATGGGCGGCGGTGACCACTTACCATCAGGTGACCTGCTGGCTTGTTATCCTCCTATCATATAAAGTTTTAAAAATATCAGTCGTTGCACTGGACATAGGCCTCCTCAAAACATTTGTATAGAATTTAATTCTTTGCCACCTTCATTAATGGGTTTAAAAAAGTCCTCTGATTTCCAGCTAATTACTGTACTTAGTGAGTTTTAAAAAGTAACAGAAATATAAATTTGTTTCAATTCCATTGTAAACGTTTTATATTATTATATCAAACTAAGCAAATACGAGCCTTATATTGATAGTACTATTTGATTGATTGGTCTCAACAAAGTCACGTACACACGGTGTTTTTCTTGTAGATACCCAAAACAACAACTTTGTAAGTTTGCCAGAGTTCTGAGCAAACGCAACTACTTACTGTTATATAAAAAACCTTACCGTTTTATAAAACACATCACTAAGAAAGCGTAGACTTTGTAAATTGACTATTTTATCAGTAAACACAACATTTAGACTAAATTTAGCTTAATTTTTAGATGCAAACTTTTAGAACAAATCCACTATACATAAAAGCATTTAGGGGTAATAACTACGGGTGACGCATGAAATATGTTTCATGTTTAATTATTTTACGAGTATGTAAAGGCGGTTAGTTGAATTTTATTATTTACACATTACAATGCTTAGAGAATGACGACGCAAATCCTTATCCATATTTGGGAGCTGAATATTATAGCGAACTCTGGTTCCTCATTGTGATCCTTGCATACAAAGGGTCAATTCTTAAACATCTGGTGTCAAATCAGCATCCTTGCTTGTCGAGTGTCTAATCTCATAATTGTACAAACTCAAGGCCTCGATTTGCTATCATTGTCATATGACAATAACACAATGGCGTCTCGCATATTATCCATTCATATCATAACGTTTATAAATACGTTTCACGGTGGCATTATGGACGTTGTCTCGCGACTCCCCGAGGATATTCAGTAACAAAGAATTCATCATAATAGCCAAAAGTTCGGTACTCACAAAGCGGTTCGCAACCCGTCATTTTCGTACCTATTGGCTATTTTATAACAATAACTCTATTGTTGTCAAAAAGGAATTGTTGGAGTCTTATTGTGTCCATCGAAATTCGCAAAACTGGAATTGTCTCTGTACGCTAACGAAGTTCGCAGCCCTCCGGCGGACAATTTTCATCTTGCGCAGATGTTAAAGTCGTGACCTCAAGAATGATTGCCCAATTTTGTTCAGTATTATTCTACGTTACAAAAACAAAAGATACATTATCAGTGTTGTTTTGCTTTCTGTCATTGTTTGCGCGGACCTCGTGTCAAGCTGTGCGTGATAATATTTAGTTTTTTCACAAGCTGCCCACTATTGTGCTGGCTGGTTGGTCTGGCCACTTCACTCATTCTTTGTACAGACGGCCAAGTAAAGAAATTCTAAGGTGTATTTGTTTAAAATCTCCTTTCGGCTTCTGTAGGTTTGTGAATGGCTTCTGTTATATAAACACGAGCAATTATGACGCTGTTGGTTTTGTGTGATTCTACGTACGCTACCATTTTGTGAACATAGTTATGTATTCTAGTTTTACACAATAATTCATTCAAGGTTTTTTGAGTATTTCTATGAATAGCTTTTAAGTTAGAAGAAATAGATTGGGATAATCACGATACTGTATAAATAGAATATAAAGATATTGAACTTGACTTATTCTTACAATAGGATTTTACTTGTCTTACCTACTAAAAATATTTATCGTGAGAACTTTCACAAATCAAAACCACCCCAGATGAGAAACTATAACATTCGATTCAGAAAAGGCATTAGACTAGAAAAATTAACTGATTCTATATCTCAAAACATACGGAATTATATTTGCTAGCCACATAAGGTTTACTATCAACAAAATTTCATGTAGCTCTTATGTCATTTATATAAAGTCTATTGTTGTTTGTTTCTTTATTTATTATAGTTTTATCACTGTTTTTATTTGTTAGTTTGGTATTATCTGTTATGTATTGTATTTGACACCCTTTGCTTTTATAGAATTAGCTTCTCTTGTCTTATTACGATCGCGGTCAGATAACAAAGGGGTATTGAATGGGATTTTAATTTGGGATTTAGCTTTAAATGTGTGGTGTGCGTGTAGCATAGGGTGATATGAGATCCATCTATTATTTTCGTGGCCATTAACTGTAGGATCATAGAAAGTTATAGATATCATCTCTGGGTTTTTTTGATTTGTAGACATAAAGTCCCTAAAAGCTTCCTTTATCTATTTAAGGTAATTTTAACTTTTTAGAATTTGCTTCATGCACCAAGATAATGTTTGCTTTTTGTTTTACTTTTATTATAAATTATTCAATGATCACGAGCTTTGTCAAAATAACTTTGTATATTTTATTTAGCTATCACGTGATCAGTGAATCGAAAATGAAACAAGCCAAACTAATGGTTGGTTTGTACTAACTGAAAATGATGTTCATAAATAGGGATTTCAAAGTTCATAATAAGCAGCACACCATCATTTTTACCTCCACTTTCTTCTAAAACATAACCGCTTCTACGACTCTAAGTAGACTATAAAATATAAAGTAAGTATGTAAAAGAAGTATTTAATATCAAGTGCTATTAGTTAAAAATCAATAGGATAACAAAAAGTCAAACACAACAAAGCACAATTGAAAGCTACATAATTAAAACTCAACATTGAAAATGTAATTGTTGTAACAAAATTAATAATTGATAAAAAATCCTAAGTTACAATAACCCGACTATTTCAAGAGTCATTACTTCTATGTCCGTCCAAGACTTTGGTCGTACAATTATTTTTAACTATTGTATTTAAATGAACGGTAGTTAGTTTCTTTAGAATACTGTGAGTGGCACGTGGTACTTGTAGTACCACTTCATAGTCCACTCATTACTATTAAATAGTTTCGGTAGAAAAAAAGACTTGACTTGTAAGGTAGCTGACATTAACATTGTTATTAATGTATTCGATAATTTAGATCTTAGCGTTAAAGTAATAGAAGCTGTTTTCGTTAGAGATGATAAAGTTCCAGAGGTTATTATGAAAGATGCGTTATTTTAATTCGACGTTTATTATGTCAGCTAAATTGTCGACCTAAAATCGGTTGTTCAGATTCACTGTCAGTAATTACTACATCACTATTGTAATATTAAAATGTTTTTCTAAAGAGGGCGTGACTTTGTTATTTTTGTAAGTGTATTTGGTAGATAATTGGTTTATTCTAAATATGTCGTAATAGGTTCATTAGTGGGCGGACATTGGAAATGTGACGTACGTATCTTGTATTTGAGCTTGTTATGTTAAAATTACTGTTCGTATCATTATAGGACAGTGACACGAGCACTTGTACTGTTTTTGATAGAGCTGAATCGCTGTTTTAATATTTTTAGTTTAACTTTGTAGTTATTATTTGTAGGTATAGTATAATTTAAATGACAGGTTTTATTAAATGAAATGGTTACCTTGGAGTGATTTAGTTACTGTTTTTACCCGAATTTAAATTACCCTGTACAAAGTCAAAGTCAAAATAAGATGTCATTCAGCTTTCTTCCCTCACAACGAAATTTTAAGCTTGTGAGTCGGCCTAAGTGAACTATCACGATACCCAGGGGCACATTTGGCGGTGAGATTTTATATTATTAATCCGTCACCAGACAAATGACTTTGCTACGTACCAAATAAATATTTAGATATAAAAATATTAAACATAATCATCGTCTATGTATGCAATAAAAAGAACCTACATGCCTTTAACTCGACTATAAAATATAATAATACTATATAACTAATAGCAACAACCGGACGTACATACCCATTCTAATAATACTGTTACAACCGCATAACAATTCTTAGACAATCGTCAACAAGGCTTACTAACAAAAAAGGACATCAATACTATCCCGACTCTTTCGTAAAACCTTTGTAGTCCAAACGAGTTTAAGACTGGCCAGACGTAACGACGCCAACGTGAATACAGAGAAAAATAACAATTCAAATCATTCGAGTATTATCTTTGGTTATTCTATATTTGAACAGGATGGAGGATCGAAATTTGGATTAGGAGAAGCCGAAAGCTTTTCGACTAAAGTATGAATGGCGATTGCTACTGATTTTTTTTGTACACATTTCTTGGTTTAAACTGCAGCCAGACTGTCTGTCGGTGAAATTGAAATAAAAAGGGTCTTCAGTTTGCTCTTTATTAGTAGACTACTTGATTTTAGATATGAACACTGACATTTAAAACATTTTATGCCTAAGAATAAATATTAAGAAATTATAGCTTTGGTCAGTCGTTATAAATATCAAGTACGGAAAGGAAGTTTTTCTAGCTAGACTGATTCTCTCAAGAATGTATGTCAAGTTTGCCTTCTTATGTTTTCGCAGCGGTACATTCAATAATTAAGTTGTCAATACTTCATCAAAGTCTCAAACTAAGTTGTACTATGATTACTTGATTACGGATAAACATACTTATAATGATACCATACATTTTTATAACTCGCCAAGTAACAAAGATACTTTATTAAATAAAATAAGATTCATTACGTTCATTATTAATAGAAGGAAGAAAATCATTCTCTCATTGTTCAATTTAGTTAGAAATAAATGCTTATAATGGTACCCGTTCGGAAGCACAAGAGGTATTGTGGCACCGTCAAACTGCCGAGTCATTTTAATCAAATATCATATGTTATTTATCATCTTACCCTTCTTTTAAAAAATCATTTTTTAAAATAAACACAAAGAATGTGTTCTGAAGAATGCGTTATAAAAATATGTAAAGGATTTAAAGGTTTTTAACAGGTGTACCAGTCAACCGATTTGGGCATTACAACCTACAATCAATTTTGAACTGTTTCTTGATGGAATAAGGTTGGTTTTTCTTTGTTTGTGATCAATGTCGGTTGGTTCTTGATGTCCACTCGCCGCTTAGTCAATGAAGGTTTTTTTTTCTTTCTATACTTAATGCTATTTTGTTTTTATTGGTAGGATACATATGTTTTTTTTTCTATGTGGTCATGCGGCATTGCTTTTGTATCTACGTGTATGTGATTTCGATCATATCTCTTTAAAATGTGTTACTAAACTTCAAAGACGGCTTATTGATTAGGTTTTTATTATAGCCGTCTATTTTTGTCCCGCTGCAAGGATAGGCCTCTGCTTTTAACAAAAGAAAAGTTAGTTTACTTATACTACTTTTGCCAGACTGATTGGTAATAGGTTTTATGACAATTTGCCTTTTTTTGGTTAAATACTTTACCCTTAGTTTGTATTTACTGGTTGCAAGTACATGTTGTAAAGTTTCTATAGTCTCTCTTTTATTTTTTTTCTTAAAATTCCATAACCATGTACTTCCGATTATCTTTTATACCATCAAAGAGACCGGGATTTTAAGGATTACCTTTTTAAACTATTTAGTGTGCATTTATCTAATTATTGTTAAATATTTGAAAGCAGAAGGAAGTTAAATTATTATTCAAAAGATACCGTCACTTATGAACGGAAATATCATATCCGATATTAATGGGAACACAGAATACCCCACTTTTGTGCGCATGAGTTGATTTGCGCAAAGGTACCGACTATACCACTCGAACTATCAATACTGCCGATAATATATCAAAAAGGAAATATAACAAACGATTATATTTGTTTTGTTTATTTTTTGTTACGCATTTACTCTGATTTCATTTTTGTAATAATTTTACTATTTCTACTTGAATCACATACAATCAAAAACGAACTTTATTTCTAGGCGCAGAAGCTTCGAAATTCGTATTGACGGTAGGGGTAAAATTAGTTCTAAATCATTAAGCAAGGTTCACATGCGCGGGTAAATGACGGCGCGTTTACATCGCCCCATTTAACCATATCGTATAAGTTTTCACAACAAAGACTCTTTACTCCAATCGACATTTTTTTACGCGAATTTTTAACGCGTTCATACATACTATTGTGTAGCAGACAATATTGCATGTACTATCCTTTATACAGGGTTGCCAGCGTGTAAATTCAATTATTTTTATTACAAAGATTAGCGGCCATATTTCATTAGTACCATAAATCATTGTACGTTTAATAAAATGCTGTTGAGTAGGGCTGTTATGTTTTGTAGTTTATCTTCTCATGAGGATGTCTAAAGAGTCAGCTTGACCTCTAAGAGCTACGTGAATGTCCCAACGCAAGGGCTGGTCTTATCCTCTATAAATGGAGGGAAACTTGGGGTTCAAATATTAATTTGTCCAGCTTGGATTTTACAACAACGATTTAGCACTGAGACCATGTATTAGTCCTTCTCAATCTTTCACCGCACCCTAAAACAACAGCAAAGCAACGGCTAATCCACAAAAATAAAACTATATTTTAAATATTAAACCAAAAGAAAAAAGCCTAAAAATATAGTAAGATTACCGGATACGGGGGTGACATGTTAAAAACCCTTTTTTAAGTGTTAATACCATGACAAATGTTGAATTTATGCGGTGGTGTTGCTTTTGACCCCATGCTGAGCAGAAGTCGGCTCACGGGACTGACCCATTATGAACGAATAAAATAAGTGTCGTTGTTATAAAGGCAGCCGCAGACCGATGCGAAATGGTTGTCCGAGATGAAAAAATAATGGTTGTTTGTTTTAACAATAATAGTATAGAAAGTTTGAATAGTGTGAAAGATTTTGACTAATGTTGTCTTTGTGTTTATTTGACTAAGAGATTTATAGACTTGTATTTTGGATAGAGAAAGTTTTGTATGGTGGGAACTTAATCAGGAATAATTACTACCCTTACTTCTTCATATACATTGAAAGTCCGTTGATTTACAGTTGCTACAGAACCGGATGTTTTATTGTTTCATAGAGAAATTACCACTTTGAACTCAATACCAATTCGTCTAGTATTAGGCTAAGTGGTTCTATCTCACCGAAGAAGGCAAAGCCCTACAGAAGGACTGTAATGATGAATATTACATAAACCGTTGATACATATTTTCACGTTTAGTTGGTAAGCTTAGTTGGTATATAGAGTGGCAGTCTAACATCATCAATTCACACTGCCCCTGAGGCCCATCACCTAAATGTCTTTGGTTGAAAGCTATCCGCCCCATCAGAGCCCGGGTAAAGTAGTAACTGTCGTCAGAGACAAACTACTCGTCCTCAACAAAAAAAGTCACAAAACTTTATAAAAAAATCTGTTGAATAAATTCGCAATGTTATCATAAATCTAGTGTGCAATATCCTTTAAAAACAATATTAAAAAACACATAATTTCACGGCTGGTTCCTTAATGATGCGGTTAGCTATCATACGTATCGGACAGATACATATTAGCTGCTTGCATGCTGACCAGACCTACTGCTCTTACGTCATTGGGGAACAGTAGCACCTGATGAACCCCTAAGGTTTCAAGATGGCTTGTCGAACCCGTGTTTTATTCTAACAGTTGGAAGCAATCATGAACAAAATGTTTTCTTTTTTTTTAAATATGGAGGTTTTATATTTGAGTGGGTGAAAAATCAGCGGTCCACTTGATGGTAAGTAGTACCTGCTGCTAACTGATGTCAATAAGGCCAGATCACCTTTGACTGAATTTTTTATGTCCTGTTATTTCACCCGCTTACTGTTCCCTTCCCCCTAATCACAGTAGCACATTCACAGTACACTACAGTACCACTTGTTACGAGACATGAAGTATGAGATGAGTAAGTGATATTTTGTATTCTTAATGCCTTACCACCTAGACTAGTTCTTACCGCAATTATTAAACTTGCTTACCACCATTGCAATCCTATTATTTAATAAACAGAAAACAATAAAATACAGTGATTGCCAACCTTTTTCTTAATCAACAAATTTATAAAATCCGTGTCGTGACATAAATCTCTTATTACTTAAGATGAGAATAAAGTTTACACGTAAACCTAAAGTTCCTATAATATATTTAAATGAAATTAAACCTTATTAATCACAGCATAGAGTCGATTAAGGCTTTTGATGTCAAATATATTTGGCATGCTTACTAAATCTAATTTAATTTGCAAGCTGTTATGCTTATTAATCAGGGAATTGCTATAAAAGGTATTTTATAACATTTTCCTTTTGTTAAAATTATAACATAAATACTGACAGCAGTGGTTAGTTTACCATCCCGAATGTGTCAGATTCGATTATTGCCTAAGACAAAAATATATGTGGGCCTGAACGTACAAGCTTAAATCTTGTTGTAGTAGTGGTAGACAAACTACACAAGGTTGTAAACTATTTAATATTCTCCTTATAAATCTGCATTTCTTATTTTTTATTGCCTATCCGTGCATATAAATATTTTTCCTAAGTTTTTACCTTTTATTATTCTCCGTGTGCTTAGGGAGTAAGAATACAGTGTTACCACTCCATCTCATCCCAGGGGTGTCGTAAAAACCGACTAAGGAACTATCCGTAAATATTATGTTTACGAAATAAAAAGAAGAAAAACTTGAAATTAAACCAATCTGTTTGGCCAGCGTGTTATTAGTAGGCCAAGTATCTCTCCGTCGCTGGAGAAGGCCCGTCCCTGCAGTGGGACATTAATATATTTATCAAATTGCATTATAATTACTTTTGTGCCTGAAAGACAGACAGACAGAATTACTTTCGTACTTATCATTAAAAAAAACATACAAATAAATTAACACTGGCAACATTTCTCACGGGATATTAACAGAGCTGGCACAAAAATGGCATTTTGACATTTACGTCACTTCCTAAAGCTGTCTTGAAATGTTAATTGAACAAGATGGTATCTTATAATAAGTCATTGTGTGTGTAAAGTGGTGAACCACTTATATATCATAACTTTAATATTATAATGTATGTATTTAGTTTTGTATAATTTAGTTGAACAATGCAGATGTTTATTGTTCATAGATATGACGTGACTGCATGAGCTTCTGGGCTCGTAACTCACCCAAGATATACTCTTAGTTATTAGAGTGTGTTTTACAAATAGTTGTATTAAACCTACACATGTGTTTAAAACTTTCATGTGTTCAAAACTCTATGCGATACAGAGATTAATCCCTAGTGCGGGAGTTATCTTTTGTGTACTAATGACATTGGTGATCGTAGTGTATTTGCATCGCGGCAATTGAACCCAAGACTGTAAATAATAAAAGATGAAGGTATGAACGGGAAGTACAATAAGCACTGCTTTAAGCATAATTATAGCTACTGATTGCCATCCCGAAGATTCTATTTTGCTCCGATAAAAGCTACTTTTGCAATTTTGGATGGGTAACCGAACTGTCTGTCTGCACAAAGCAATAACAAGGTTTCGGGAAATATGAGTGATATTAAATCCTTTGCGACCGTGACTAAGCCCATTATAAATTAAGTATAATCACGAAACCATGATATATTCTCATAAACAAAAAAGTAATTTTTGTTGGTCGAATTCCAATGGTCATAAAATAGGCCCGTGTCATTAAACAAAAGTTTACTAATCTTTAAATTATTGCTAAAAACCAAATTAGGGTATTGTTGCGAATGGCAATGTCACTATTTATGACGCTAATTTGGTTATAGTAATGTCGTAGAGAAGAACCAATAAAGGACTTAGATAACAAGAAATAACAATAAGCAAATAAAAATAAAATTTGTGAACGAACATAGTTAAATAGAGACAAAAAGTTGTATCGTCTAATTTTAGAAAAAATAGTATCACTTTTAAGTTTCAATGTAGACCAATTTTAATATATGTGGTCTCAACTCCCCATCGTATTTAGTGTGAGTCATAAGAGCCGACTAAAGCCCGATTTACACGTCGACAAGTATAGTTAGTACGAAGAATCCCCCTTTCTCGCGTCTCGCCAACTTAACTCGCCAAAAAATAGGATAGAGATCTATTTAAATCAACTTAATCAACAATTTACTAGTTAACTCGCTACTGTACTTATAAAGGGAAAAACTACGCTTGAAGTAAAAGTTTTTGCTAGTAAGGAAAAACTCAGAAACTAATCCCGTAACAATTAGTCTCGTCATTCAGTAGAATTGATCAAATTCCCTCTTTATCAGTAAGAGGCTCGTGTCAAGCAGTTGGACATTTATTAGCTGTTATTATGATATGTATGTATTATTAGACGTTAGGAATACATAAAACATTAACACAAGGACAAGGTGTACCTTTAAAAGTTATAAAGTTTAATAGGTAGACAAAAACGAAACCTAACCTATTTTTCTATCAGCTAAATCTTAGTTTACGAGTTAAAGGAATAACAATCGTTTCACATGTTTATAGTTGTACTGTGCCAACAATAAACCGATCGGACGTAAGAACGGACAGAATGATATATAGCAACCAATTAAATTGGTGTCGTAAGTTCGCAGCCACACTAATGACGGCTACCGGCGGTCTTTTGTAGAGTTTAGAATGTTTTAGATATGGCGTTACCTTATTTTTTTTGGTAAATTTTAAAATACTGAACGTAAAGGTAAAGTAGGAATTTGGTTATGACTGTTGAACTATAAGAACTACGCATAAGGTGGTGAATACCCAGAGGGAGATCATAGCAGTCTAAACTGTATATCAGTAGTAATACTTACGATAAGTATGCAAAGCTTTTCATGAGTAGAGCTGCCCTTTTTTTATTTTGGTAAATGAACTGTATCCAAAGAACGGATGTAATCATAACTGCTTTTTGGTACCCCGGAAATTGTTAAATGAGACTGTGGAGTGGTGTAAACTTATGAAAGGTCTATATCTGGCGATGGACTGCTTATGACTTAGAGAAAGAGAAATAAAGCAACGGGTCTTCTGCACTAATGCAAGGAAATCAAACCAATACCACGCTGGTCAGATGAATTCCTAAAGAGTTATGATCTATTTCTTTTAAGACAATAGCTGAAGCTTCTCTTTGAGTCCATATTTACCAAACACACAAGAAGAAGAGACAGGGTGGTGGTACTATACTTTTAAACTCATATTAGTAAAAACACCATTCTTCACATGATTTTTGTACCACACATAGACAATAAAATAATTTTAACGTCCATTCTAATTTCAAATGTAGTCAGACACATTTAGACATATTTATGAAGGTTGTATACCGTTTTTAATTAAGGCTTTCAATACGATGATCGCTTACCTGTTTACGATCTATTTCGTGCACCAATTAGTAGGTACAATCGTTAAAAAAAAAACTTTAGAAAAGCGTGTATCCCCAGTAATAACTAAAATGTAGTAGTTTTATGAATAGTTTATAATTTAGTTTTTTTGATATTGAAGTGTTTTTTTTTCTTACAGTAGCAAATTGGTAGCTGTATTTAATGATTATGAAGAATGTGTTATGGTTGGGAAAGTTGATGGAATCTCAAATATTAATGATTGTTTCTTTAATTGATTTCATAGAACTTGTTTTACGAGATTGTGTGGTGAGAATGTCATATTGTTGCGTAATTAATTAATACAGTGAATGGTGTTGATAATGCAATTTATATGTAGTGTAATATTTCTCACATGTATACATCATCAGACTCTTAAATACTACGGATACGTACTACGGATCCTATGATATTTTTGTAAGCACGTAATATTATACATACAAATGCAAACATTTTTGTTCATACAGACATGTTATCATCATCATCTGATGATGATGATGACATGTCCTAGCAGTGGGACATTAATGGGCTGTTATGATGATTCATAACAGCCCATTAATATCCCACTGCAGGGACGGGCCTCCTCCCGTGACGGAGGGATACTTGGCCTACTAATACAACGCTGGACAGACGGATTGGTATAGGGTTTAATTTTTAAGTTTTAATTCCTTTTACTTCGTTAAGATAATATTTACGGTTAGTCCCTTAGTCGATTTTTACGACACCCATAGGATGAGATGGGATGGTGACATGCTGTATTCTTACTCCGTCATGGACTTGAGATTGTATTGACTGGGAATCATACTCTAGACCTCTGCGTCAGCTAGTCCATGACACGCAATAGAGGTAAGATTATAATAGTAAAGGAGTTAAAGATTTTGTGTATACAGACATTAATACTACACTAATGCTCTTGTGATGGTTATAAGTTGAATAGTAAAGACGAGGCATCATTATTGATAAAGTTTTAAATTATCGTCATAAAAGAATGTCGGAGGACATTCCTGGCATAACATCCTTAGTTTAACAGCAATAGTGTTGTCGATGCCATTATGAACAAGCGATGACGGCTGTGACTAATCGATTAAAATCGATTAATATTTCTAGGCAAGGATGTGGCTCGTTTTAAGAAATGGGTAATTTTACAATAATGTTACTTTATTTTTTATATTTGTCTATCATTTTTCTTGAGGATAACATGTACTTAGGTAAGATGCTCAAATGAATGAAGCGTAATGTCACCATAGCAAGCAAGTGAAAAAAATCTTATATGAACAAATTTAACCACATTCTCTTTTTTTTTTAAAAAGACAACTCCCGCACTAGGGATTATGCTCTGTGTCGCGGGGACCTTTTAAAAACATCAATTAACGGGTAAAAAGAACACCCAGACCAGGACAATAATTTGTGGATCTCACAAATTATTTACCTGCGTGGGGATCGAACCCACAACCTCTTGCACGGCAGCCGCTTGCGCTACCGTCGCGCCACCGAGGTCGTCTACATTGTAAGTCGTTCTGAAAGTTTGTTTAATTCTAATTAAGATGAAGTTAACCAAACAGCTACAAAAGAACAGTCCAGCCACTGTATCACGGTGCCATCTGCTTACCGTAACATCTTATCATTAGAGGAAAATTTGTGTCGCTTTAATGGGGATTTTATAGGTTGTTATCGTAACAAAGTTCAACCAAAATTAAATTCCAAGATATGGACGTTTAAAATATCTTGTCATAAAATTGATATAGACTTGTAAAATTTACGAGTATCGCTGTATTGGAATATTATGTAGTTAACTGCTTTTAAGTCGTGGTTCTGCCTGCATCAACCGTTATTTTTGTTATTAAAGTAACCCCCGGTTTCTGAATGACTGATCAAGTAAAAATCAACAAATCAAGTGTCAAAACTGTCATTTTAGGTCCTGAAAATGATAGTTAAGAAACTTGATTAGTTGATTTTTACTTGATCAGTCATTCAGAAACCGGGGGTTAGACTTTGGCATACAAAATTCCGCTCAGTGCGTGTCTATCTTAAATTAAGTTTTCACATTTCCAATCGTACTTTTTAACAGTACATTTTTGTCTTTTAATTAAAAGGTATATAAGTTGTCAATTTCTGAAACTATACCAAACTTTTCCTTTTGAGAGATGGACTCTATCATTATACAAACAAGAATATCCAGCAAGATAGTACAATAGATTTCCAGGCTTCCTCTAAATACGATGGTACAGTCACGAACAATAATATGCACTTTTTCACATTTTGTAAAACAGTAATCTAAAGTTCTGCCAATCCAAAATTGAATATTCGAAGATTAGTTCACAACTGTACGGAACTGTCTTCTAAATTACGAAATAATTTAAGTATTCTAATGTCTTCTAGATAAACGTGCAAATAGTTTAGTAAATTTGACAATGTTTACATATTATTGCTCACGAGCAATAATATGTCACGACTCTACTTAGAAATTATAGAATTCAGACCTGTAACATAGATTAATTTATATATAATATCACTTTAAATACAAAGACAGAAAGATCCAACAATATTAACATAAACATACCGGTTATTTTAAAGGACGTTATGCGGTTTGTTTTGGCGTTAAAATAAAAAGATATAAAATATGAAAAGGGTTGTCATTTAGTGTTAGCTAATGAACGATTTATGATATCTGCTTCAGTTAGGTTTGTTCATAAATTGCTTATTAGTTACGGACACCATTGAATTATAATAGGAATGTAGTTCTCAATTCTATTTCCCGTCTTTTGTTGAACAACGTTTTTTGATAAGTTTTTGATAAGTGATGGCAACGAGGTCATTGGGATTTGACCCCAAGTGGAATAATTGTTTTGTGGTCTAGGTATGTATTATTGACTACAAGCTACACATACAGACTTAATTAGTTATTAACGATGACTAGGTCCCTGTCTGAGGTGTCCGAGACTAGCAAATAAAATAGGTAATAATATCATAAAGAACAAAAATTATTGTCCTTTATTTTTAAGTTCCGTTAAAATTTTGAATTTATAAATATTATAGAGAAGTATTTGTTCTCTACGGTTCTACTCGCGTTGATGTCGCCATAACTGACATATTTGATAATGTCAAGGATAAGTTCTGAGTTGACATAAAAAAAATTGACATAAACAGAAATATGTTGACCAGATAGGTTGCATTTTGTAAAAAGGCCACATAAAGAGCACTCGTAACCGACGCGCATTATGACTCGCTGAATGTGGACGAGGCCCAATCTGTTTACCAGGATCGTGACAAGTGGCGTTCTGTCGTCTCTGCCTACCCCGGACGGGATAAGGCGTGAGTTTATGTATGTATGTAAGTTCTGTGTTCCCAGATTTGATATTATCTACAACCAGTGCTCTAATCTTAAAAGGTACAGAGAGATTATAGTTGTCGTCATTCACCCATCAGACGTTCACTCCTGGACAAAGGCCTTCCAAGTACATCCACTTTATTTTTAAAATATCTTTTTTTATTTATACCCTGTTTGACCTCCCCCGATAGTTATTATCTATCATCATCACATCTCATCATAACAGCCCATTAATGTCCCACTGCAGGGACGGGCCTTCTCCTGTGACATAGGGATACTTGGCCTACTAATAACAAACACGCTGGCCAGACGGATTGGTTTGGTTGATAGGGTTTAATTTCAAGTTTTCCTTCTTTTTATTTCGTTAAAGATAACATTCACAGAAAGTCCCTTAGTCGGTTTTTACGATACCCATGGCATGAGATGGGGTGGTGACATATTGTATACTTATTCCGTCACCACGCGGAGTCATCACAGTTATTGGTGTGTATCTTTTAATATCAATTGACATGTAATAATTTTGTAACTAACATAAAAGCCTATGAACTACAATTCAATAACATTTCTAAAAACAACAAATTAAAAAAGTAATAAATAACAAAAAAAAAATATTGAATTTTCTCATTAATCCAATAAATTATTCGTCCACGACAATTTTGACAAGAGGTGTCGAATTTAAAAAAACACTTACTTTTTTTCACAAATTGAATTCAGTATTATAATCAATTTTCATTATTCCAACTTTCATATTTATTTTTGGACGCATGTTACTATGTTTTTATTGAAATAAAAATGTAAACGAAATATTTTATTAAAATTAAACTTGACAACTTGGTTGCTTTAGTTCGAGATTCGGAGTATTCATTAGTATTTTTTTAACGCACTTTACGTAATATATTCTTGTTTTGATGACCTTAGCATCAATCTCTGGAGTAGGTAAACATCATGAAAAACACCTTATTATATTTATGGATGTCGTAAGGAAAAGTTTTTATATTTTATGTGTAATGCAACCAAAACCTGAAGACTGTGGCGAAAAAAAACCGCAATTTCATAGGTAATATGCCATGGGGTTTTCTTCTCTTGAATATAGGTACTTGAGTCGAGGAATCTCTCACTCTCTGAAACTACTTTTATTATTATAGCCACGCAACTTATTGAATTGACTACTTTTACCCTTACTCATAAACGCAACTTAAATTTTAGTCAATTGATTAGCTTAAATTTTTACGGTTTTGTTTGGCATAAGGTTGGTTTTGCTAACAAAAAACTCGCTAAACCGTGATTAAATTTTAGAGATTTTTATAAGTAAGGGGGTTTATGTTTTCTAGGCCCGTTTATAATATTCACGGACATCTCTACACAGCGCCATCTGTTCCCAAAGTAAGCTACGCTTAACCTGCTTTTGTTATGGGTAACAGAACAACGGATATTAGTACTTATATACTTTTTTTTTGTAAATACATACATATTATACATAGAATCACTCAGACCAATGCAAATAATCATGTTCATGCACACAAATATTTGCATTAAGCGGTAATCGAACCCGAGACCTCTGCGTAGCAGTCATGTTATATAACCACTACGCCACAGAGGTCGTCAAATATAATCAAATCAAATAATAACAATATTAATAATTTCCAAACACTTTAGAGTTATAGACCTCTGACTCATGAGCGTTGTTCGGCCGGTCTTTTGTCAACGTTCAGATAATCAGTTAGATCTTAAAAGCACAAACAATAAGTGAATCTTAAGCGGTCGCTGTATCAACGATATCACGGATACGTAAGAGGTACAGTTCTCATGATGCGATTGCTGAGATTTATCTTGAGTTATATTTAGGTGTGATTTTTGTAAATGGTTTAGTACCGTGTAAAATCGAAAATCGCAGGATTAGTCCGTAGAATTGTTTTGAAATGTATGTAAAAGACACAAGCGCATGTTCCATAAAGAGGGTTTTTTTTTACCAATAACGTCGTAGCTTACAGAAACAATATTGAAAACTTCGGAAAATCTGATGGAAAAATTGGGTCATCAGCTTGCTTAAAAATTAAGCGAAATCCAGTTTTTAAGTCACTTTTGTTACACAGCAAGATCAGTTACCAGTTTGTTTCATTATGATTGTTGAACCTGGTCAGAGTGAATAAAGTCGATGAATTAAGGCAACAAGTAGTTAGTAGTTATGGGCATGACCTAGCTGGGGGTTACTTTGTCGCTATAATCACAAAACCGCAGATAAAAGTACTGTGGGAAAATAATTACAAAATATTAAATTTGTAATCGCATTAGTGGAACTCCATATTAACAAGATCAAAAGTGTTACCGCGTTTCATCCGATCAACTAAACCTTTATATAATTTTCGTAAATATTTTGCGTCGATCGCACCACTAAGATAACTTCACTCATTCCTAATGATACCATCGAATGACAATCGATTTTATTTTCAAAACAATTGTGAATCGATACATTGACTCGGTTTAGTGTCATATTGTTTCG
Organism: Schrankia costaestrigalis; assembly: GCA_905475405.1. Taxonomy (NCBI): domain Eukaryota; kingdom Metazoa; phylum Arthropoda; class Insecta; order Lepidoptera; family Erebidae; genus Schrankia; species Schrankia costaestrigalis. The sequence goes on from FR997828.1 coordinate 21,183,782, forward strand.
AACAAAAATGTGTTTTTATCAATTCACCTTTTATTTGCATCTTTAGATTTGTAAATCGGATATCTATGGGTTGTCATATATAAATGAGGATATTTCTTTATTGTTACTAATATTTTCCATACATTATCTTTATCAGAATACGAAAAGACTTTAAAGACATATAGCACAAAAAGCCCCTATGATAAAACATAAATACCTAGCGATAACATGTAAGCACATTCGTCTCATCATAACAGCCCATTAATGTCCCACAGCAGGGTCGGGCCTCCTCCAGTAACGGAGGGATTCTTGGCCTACTGTATTCTTACTCCGTCAGCACATGGAGACATTCGTCTATTTCCGATAAACACGGATCATCAAATAAAGCAGTTAAGTAGTAGGTACCTAAATATCGTTCAACACATAATACATGAGACAAAACAAAACCTATTACTATCCTACTTGCTCTTATAGAAGCTAAAGTGCTACTATCACATGCATTGTTCCTAAACCTACAGCTTACATAAAAGAGCATTCCTTAAAGAAAGCACATTGTATTTGAACCATAAACATTGATATTGTAACTAAATAGGTTTGAAATTCAGATTTAGAATTTTCTTTTATTTCTTTTCACAGGTTTTATAAGGTGAACAGTTACCAAAAAGGTCTGAATACTTCTATAGTAAGCATTGTCGTATGAAGGCGGTGATCAAACGACAAAGACGCTTAAAAATGTACTCTAATACACAAACTTACTTCGGCAACTAATTTCAAAACACTTGTACTTTATGTTCATTAATATAAGGTTGAGTTTCGTTTGGTTTTTGTAATATAAAAATGGTGGTAAGCGAATAAGTTGTGGTTCTCATAATAATGTTATTATTCGAGGCTTCGAAACGAGTGGGTCGGTGATCATAGCCCATTCTGTTGGTAAAGAAGCAAGCGTACAGCTCTTATTGTATAAAATATGTCAAGTGTGAAAACTGCACTGGTAAAGGGTTCTTTACGTTCAATTATTAAACTATTTTTTTTAAGGTTGTAGCCTGAGGGGAACGCTACGACTATACAGGTTTATCGTTTCTAGGGCTTACTTAGAGCCTTCGACAAGTGAAGACTAGGAAGAAAACCATTGATTTTAGTCGATGTTACAATATTGTGGCATGTGGCTAGCGTACATGGGGTCGCGAGTTTGAATCCTTCGCAGAACATTTGCTTGTGTGGGACCACAAATAATTTTCCTGACCCTGGATGTTAACCGGACGTTAACCCTTTCACAGTGTCGCCAGCAGACACAATAGTAAAACAATGCACGTGTACCATATATGGTACATTGCATTGGGAACGTGTTAAGATACCGCGGTCATTGTCATTTTAAAGAACCTAGAAAGAACATCACAAATTATTCTACAGTTTCACAATGCTAATATCTTTTATTCAAAGTCTTTATTATTTATTCGTTAGTAAAGATATAAAATAAGAATAAAACGTTAATAAGTATGATTAATATTATAAGCAGAACTCATTTATTAAAATGTTAAACAAAAACAATAAAAACTAAGATTATTAATGTAAATATTAAAATTGAGTTTCTTGTTATATTAGATTATAATGTAAATTAAATATTATTTGTCATATTTTGTTCATAAATTAGATTGTTGTTATTTTTAATATATTTTTGATGTTGGGGTGGAATGACCTAGTCAATTTCGAGTTACTTTTACTTTTTGATGTACAAAGATAAATAATCAATAATTAAAGAATATTTATTTAATCGTATTATTTCTTTTAACGTTTTTTCAAATAATCTGGAATGTCGACCGCAGTCTAGAAATTACAGAGTGGGCTGACGACTCAAACGATAGACCAACAGCCTGATAAAGGTTGCGGAAGGTTATGGACGAGAGAGCCACAAGATTGCGCATGGTCGAAACCTTTGAATGAGGCCTATGTAATACTATAATAATAAACATTATCCAATAAAAATAATTGTTTAACAATATTTTCAATTATATTTTTGCTTATCCCAAGGAACCCTAAAGTTTATTAGTTATGCTATACAAACATTTTGTGGTCCAAGCCAAGATTAAAGTTGTAACATAGGATAGTATGAAACGCTTGTCACCTAAACACTGTAGATAAATTACTTATACGACAGAAAGAGTACGATCATTTCTGGCATAGCCAAGTTAAATTATGATTTAATTTGGAAACATTTTGATAGTTATTATTATAATAATTTTATATATGTTTATATTTTTGTACAAATTTGTTGAGTTTGGAATGTTATGTGTGCTTTTCCCATGGTTGGGATTATGGGAATTGACGAAAGATGTATTAATAACAACTTAGATATAAATAATAATGTTTATTAAGAGATGTGAGTAATATAAAGGCTTTATTACATTTAAGTAAGTATGTTTTATTGAAATGAGTAAACAAAGATGATTTTCAGATTCACGCGTTTTTAAGTTTTTTATTTTGTCTTTGTTAAAATGTTTTATTCTTGTGGTTAGAGTAAATTATAGTAAGTTGTACTGTGTAGTGTCCTAGATCGTCTTCAAACGCATTTATTTAATACATTATTTTAAATAATAAATTATTTCTAAATTAAAACAAAAAGATTCCCAAAACTCAACAAAGACAAAAACTTGTCAAAATTTTCGAACTACTAAAGAGTTACAAAACCGAAGTAAAAAATTAATTGATTCCCTTTCCCAACACAAATATTCCAATTATGCATATTTAAAACACCATCGATCTACTTTAGATATAGATATCGTATACAAAAAAAAACATCTAAATGGTAACAAAAAAAAACATTATAAAAAATAAAACACATTCACTCGGGACTCGATCCCCCTCTATGGCCGCATTCCAATGCGGTCGAACGCAGACGGTGCGTCGCCGGTACACACACAAACACACACACACATGCACACATATAATACACAATGGCCTGCGCTTGCGCATTCATACCTAAACAGATAAGTGGGGGTGGTATTTTATTGGTATGGTTAAGACGCTGCTTTGAAAATTTTCGAGTTGAATTCGGCCGTGGCCAGAGGGGCGCGCCCCTCGGCGCGCGAATGAGATGGATATACTCTCGCTCACGCGCCGCCGCGCCGTGTGCGCCGTCGTCGTCCCACCGGCCCTCAAGGACACGTTATCGCTCTGTGCCATAGTACAAATATATACAGTATTTCAACTTCATAGAAACGGACGAAACGTGAGTTTATACCTACACGCTCACGATCGCGGAGGGAACAGTCGCTACTGTGCCGCAGTAACGAGCGGACTGTGTGTTATAAATTGAAACTAAATATATTATTCATATGTCAATTTCAAACAAACATGGCTGATATAAATACCTACCTTACTAAATGACTTAGGTATTTAATATTATAATATAGTATTTTTTTTATCACGAAAACGGTTTGTTGTACTTAGGTCAATAATAATGAAAATTTAGCCTCCCTTTATGTAATCCCCCATGCGTGTCTTTCACTTTGATCTAGGTAAATTTAAGCAATGACATCGATGTCATTTTTTGAATGGATTGGTCACCCATCCATAAAGTGACCTCGATGCCTTTATTTTGACGTTAGAATAGATCTAATAGACCTGTTTAAAGTTTGGTTTTGGTTATCGATAAATTCAATTTCAAACAAACATGGCCAATATAATAAATACAGTACCCGGCCGTAAATATTACACATCGACTTTTTCTCTGACGCTCTACGAAGCCGAAATTGACCGATTGTATTTTTCTATAGGTTGATATGCAATATAAACGGCCCGGTACTGTACCTACTTTACTGAATGACTTGTTAAGTACCTTCTTAATATTATAATTTAGTATTTTATTTATATCACAAACATGGTGGATATAAATACAAACATATACATGTTTCTTTAAATTAAATGTATCAATCATAAAACAACACGTTTTTTACAGAACACTTCCTATTTATTTAAATATAAAATAGAAAAATAAAAAGTATTAATATACAATTACAAAACTAAATGGAAACACAAAGTAGATCGCATGTTTACTATTGTTTATGTACCGCGCACCCATTTATAATAAATATTCGGCCCAGTTTGACTACTGGTTATACTGTGACGTCAGTCCGCGGTAGGTAACAGAAAATTCTGTTACAGAAAAACCTATCTACCGGTCTATTATGTTTATACATGTAGCCCCTATTTTTTTTAATTTACACCCGCGCAAGGTATTATGAAGGCACAAAGCGCATCCAGATTCAGGACAATGATTTGGGGATCACAAAAATAATTTGACCGCCTCGGGGTAGCGGTCGCAGTGCACGAGGTCGCGAGTTTGAATCTCACGCAAAACAATAGAACTTTAAAAAAAATACAATAGCCCCACTATGTATTGTCCTGTGTCGCGGGGTATTTACAAACATTTACTTAGCTTACTCAAAGAACATCCAGACTCAGGACAATAATTAGTGGATGGAACAAATAAAATTGTCTTACGTGAGATTTGAACTCTAGGTGATTTTCCACCAGAGGGGCGAAACGAGGCAAAAATTGAAATCTTTATGTAAAAATGAACCGTATTGCTTAGGAAATAGAGTATATATTAACTTTGTAATAAAAACACTCGCTTCTCGCGATAGGCCTATTGTTGTTTGTTGCTACTTTTTGTTTGTGTAAAAATGAACCGTATTTTTTCTTAAATAGAGTTCAAAATACATTAACAAGAAACACGCATGTCGCGATGTCAATTTTTGGTGGAAAGAGTTCGGTGCGATTTCAATTCTCGTCTCGTCTCGCCCTTGTGGTGGACTCTTCATGCTGACTTACGATTACCGATTACTGCGCCCGCCACTGCCTAAGGCAGACAGTTTTTTTGTGTGATCCACAAACAACGGTCCTGAGTCTGGACGTTCTTTGTGTTCGTTTGTTTCATGTTTGTAAACGTTCCCGCAGTGGAGTGCATGAGAGTTCAAATCTCACGTAAGACATTTTTTTTTGTGATCCACAAACAACTGTCCTGAGTCTGGACGTTCTTTGTGTTCGTTTGTTTCATGTTTGTAAACGTTCCCGCGGTGGAATGCATGAGTTCAAATCTCACGTAAGAAAATTTTTTGTGTGATCCACAAACAACTGTCCTGAGTCTGGACGTTCTTTGTGTTCGTTTATTTCATGTTTGTAAACGTTCCCGCGGTGGAGTGCATGAGAGTTCAAATATCACGTAAGAAAATTTTTTGTGTGATCCACAAACAACTGTCCTGAGTCTGGACGTTCTTCGTGTTCGTTTGTTTCATGTTTGTAAACGTTCCCGCGGTGGAGTGCATGAGAGTTCAAATCTCACGTAAGACAATTTTTTTGTGTGATCCACAAACAACTGTCCTGAGTCTGGACGTTCTTTGTGTTCGTTTGTTTCATGTTTGTAAAAGTTTCCGCGAAAGTAAAAAGTATTATTTAGATCTTATCAGTAAGTACCTACCTACCTAAGCTTGCAAATAAAATAGGTGAGTAATATTATTTCTTAGATTTTTTCAGTTTCACACAACTCCTAGGTACTGTCGCGGAGACTTTTACAAAGAACATCCGAACTCAGGACAGTAATTTGTGAATCGCTCAAACAACTTTTTTGGTTGGATTCGAGCCCGCGACCTCGTGCACGCAAGCCACTACCGCGACCGGCCCGCACTGCCCGCGCCACTGAAGCCATTTCAATTACGTGATCTTGACGAAAACGGTTATAAAACTTATTACACTTGAGCATATAGTCTAAAATCGCTTATATAAACAAACGCTTGCATTATCAAAAGGGTCAACAGTAACTAGGTACTTGGTTGAGTTATGGCGAACTTTACCTAAGTTTTATAAAAGACATAACTACAAAAATATTTTACGAACCAATGTTATCGAAATAACTATTATAAAATAATACTATTATTTACTTATAAAAGAGAACAAAGTATTAATAAAAACTTAGGTATATATTTTAAACCTAACCTATATATTTTACCTACGATTAAAAATTACGCGATAAAATTTAGTACGAACGGTGAGTCGACATGCACAGGTCCGGCGTCGAAGAGGGCCATCGCCCGACTGAATCGTCGACCGTACTCATTCTGTATCGATCGTTAACTAATCGGTATAAGGTCTGAAATTGCGATGCGCCCGCAACGATCCGGAGCGCTTAGAAATTGCTAAAATCTTATTTGATTCATTAAAAATTATTGGTTGTAGTTATGTAATGATATTCTACAGTAATACTAATATTGATGTTACGAATGTATTTGAGTAATTCCTAAGCATAATGATAGTGTACTTTCCGTGTAATATGTAAAAAACTGTTTTTGTAGAGGTGTTTTCAAAAATAAATATGGTCGAGCCAAAATCAAGCTATCGCGTTTTGGTAATTACAAAAACCTAGTTAAAGGTATCAATTTACCTATATTAAAATTCTAGATCAATAGGTCTTTTCATAGTCCTGTAGTAGTTGATGAAAGATAGTGCATTTTATCAATGTATCATCTTAATGATATGGTATTGGTGATGCTACTCGATTGGTCCTTTGTTTAGTTTTAATCAAGATATTTGGTAGGTATATAGTAGTTGGAATTTTGGTATGTGTTTTAATGTTGATGTTTGACGACCTCTTTGGCGCAGTCGGTATATTACATGGCTGCTACGCAGAGGTTTTGGGTTCGATTCCCGCTCAATGCAAATCATTGTGTGCAAGAACATGATTGTTTGCATTAGTCTGAGTATTTTCTATGTATAATAATGTATGTATTTACAAAAAAAAATGTATTTAAGTATGTTTTTCCGTTGTCTGGTACCCATAGTACAAGGTTTGCTTAGTTTAGGGCTAGATGGCGTTGTGTGAAAGTGTGAGGAATATTTATTATTTACTTAATGTGTACTTGTTGGCTGTATAAGACTGAGATGAAGTTTTAGTCGTCTGTTTTTGTCTCTCCCTGTGCGTACGTTTTGTCTTCTATAAAAATATTATAAAATTACGTAAATTGGCTGTAGTTTGATATCTAAAGCAATTCCTAACACAAGTAAATATCTGAAGCATAAATACTTGATAGATCTAGATTTTAAGACCAGACAAATCGGTAGGAGTTTTTACTTTTTGGTAAATTAAAGTTTTAATTGCTTTAGTGAACATGTTAAAATATTGTAAAGAGGATTCAAAAAACAATGGCAATGACAAATTCACTCCCTAGATACACCATGCTATTCTGGCCCTGGTCCCTAAAACAAGAATCGTCTTTTAAAAAGACGATTTTTAGTAAAAAATCTAAGGGTTCTTGTAAAAGATAGGGTTCTTAGAAAAAAATCTCACTTCTCTGTTTTAATTCCTCATTACGTTTAATATTTTTGACAAGCATGCAATGCAACAGTAAAAGAAAAATCTAGTTTATAGTACATAATACGTAAAGCAATAACTGCACAGAGTCACAGTTAAAACCAGCAAAGCCTGCAGCAAATACACGTAGAAAACCTTTCTCCAACTATTCATAGAATAAATTATGAACTTCATAATCCTCATACGAAAGCATACCATACAATATAAACCAAGTTTGTATGATATGTGTATGAGTTTATGCGCAATGTCACCCACACAACATACATAAATATGTATTCATACAAACACCTTGGATTTCAGTCAGATTTGAGATCATTAAATGTGGAATATGCAATAATGTATTGTTGGGTGTGATCTGAGAATGCATGTGTAGAGACTTAGCGCGAGAATTGAATTTGTATAACAGGTGAAGTGCATGGTTTAGTTATGCATGCTACAACTTGTCCAAGGTTCTGATGCTGTCATTATATTCAGAGTACTTGTAGAAATCCTATTATAAAGACGGCGTAGAGGTTAATATAACATGACTGCTATGCAGAGGTCTCAGGTTTGATTCCCGCTCAATGCAAATCTTTGTGTGCATGAACATTATTGTTAGCATTGGTCTGAGTTTTTTCTATGTATAATATGTATTTACAAAAAAAAAGTATTTAAGTATGTTTATCCGTTTTCTAGTACACATAGTACAAGCTGTGCTTAGTTTGAGACTAGATGAGGTTGTGTGAATGTGTGAGGATTATTTATTTATTAATATCCGTTGTTCTGTTATCCATAACACGAGCAGGTTAAGCCTAGCTTACTTTGGGAACAGATGGCGCTGTGTAGAGATGTCTGTGGATGTTTACAAATCCTATTAAAATCATTTTTGCCAAGAATTCTAATCATTACTCATTTTCTTAGCCCATAGACCAGAGATCCTAGACCAGACACCAGACACACTTATCTTTAATATTGATACTGATACAGATTTTCCTTTAGTATGCTGTGACGATCTGCATGAACGAATCTCTTCCAAGGATATTAATTTTAATTGACAATTAATTTATACAAACTATCACTTTAATAACTTCTTTCAAGCAATTGTTTAGCACTTCTTGATAGTTCTCAAATTAAAATTTTGGTAAGATGTAAAAAAAACTGTACTTATTATGCATAAGCTGTTCAATTAGCGCAATACCAAAATGTAACAATACTTTTAAACTTACAATTGTCATACTGCACTCAAGGAACTAAAGTTTGGTAACGTTGTAAACCACAAAAGATAATTTTTCTTAGTATTATTTTAAAAAGAAAGGCAACAAAACATCACAGCACTGTTCCATGATGACTCCATCCTCATGCATTTTACAGCCACAAGCCACTGTTAACAAAAATGGTGGACAATAAACGAAGCCTTCATACAAACCTTTATAATGAAATTCCCGCTAAATCGTACCAAACGCCCGCAGTGTCGCCCAAACGCGTGAAATTATACAACAATGCGCTGTAATGATCCTTTACAAGCGAACAAATAAAAATAAACACAAAACATTATTCCACATTATATTTTACTCTTCAACATCTAAGACCCAACTCTACTACTACGACTTAAAATACATTTTACATTGCAACGATAATCAAAAATGCATTGCAAAAATACAGCATGAAAAATCTTTTTATTTCACTCTTGATACAATAGCATAAAGTTCATTTTTGTTTGTCTAAGCTGTAAATAAGCTTGATATTTCGACACCTTTGCTATTCATTAGAAATCAATCCACGGGGCGCTGCGATTGTTTTGCGAACTTTTTCTCGATACGGTGATTTGTAGTATGAACACTAAAATATATTATTGTTATTATAAAAGAAAAGAAAGAAAGAATTGTTACTACCGTATTTAGTTTTGTGGCATTCTCATCAGATGCGGGTGTCACAGCAGGATAAAATTTTTGGTTTTATATTTTTATGGTTGTATTACTTTATTGTGTGTTTACAAAAGATATAACTGTCTTTACCTTTTGTTTTGTTGTCAATGTTTTCTTTAATATGGACGTCACCTGTTTTTATATCCTCGGTAGAAGTTGTCTGTTCGATTTTTAAAGTAATCCTGTTTAGTCAGCCACTGACGTGAAATATTGTCTTATTGTCTCTAAAGGTACTCTTATTTGTTCTTCTTGGTAATTTACTTTGGCAAGTACATCGGTGTTAGTCCCGTCAGTATGATGACGCAGTTAGTTTAAGTAGTATCGCTTATTAGGCTTTGTGGAGGATTTCATGGACGGCAATGCAATGCAATGCTAGATTAAATCTGAGCCGCTGCTTATCTAATACTGAAATCATTACTTGTGAGTTCTCAAAGATCTGTCATGTTACTAGCCTTTACCATTTATGTACCTAAATACATTGAAATTTAGGAAGGCATTGGCAAACTTTTTAATTTGTGACCTGCAACAATTTCTTTTAAAATATAACTGTACTCATATCGTCTTCATTTATTTCTAAGTTTCCGTTTACATACATACATAAACTCACGCTTTATCCCGTCCGGGGTAGGCAGAGACGACAGAACGCCACTTGTCACGGAAAACAGATTGGGCCTAGTCCACATTCATTAAGCGAGTCATACATGCGCTTAGGTATACGAGTGCTCTTTATTTTTTTTTTGTCCGTTTACTGATTGATAAATAAATAGTTGCTACTCCTCGTAACATTATTAAAACCAAATACCTTAATCAATGACCATTTGGCAACCATTACGTTCACAAGCAGGTGTGACATTAACGCTACCAACAAAAGCTCGAACAATTAGTTGATCTACAATAGGCGCGCGCGCAAATCTAAGCTTCGATGCAACATGTGACAGTTTAACTTTTGTTAAATCTTTGATTTATGCGCAAATATACGCGTTTAGATATCCGGTATGTATTGGTGTAGTAATTTTATAAAATTGTTGTTAATTCTGAGAATAAAAGGTGTTAACACGTTCGTCCTGTCGGCCCAGATACAGCTTAAAAGAAGTAATGGTGATATGGATTTAAGAAAGCTTCAAAGTATAAGTGTAACAATATGGGAAAAGTGTCTCTGTCCTAATTATACACATAAAATTCCGGACCGTTACGACTTGGCGAGCTTCAAGAAACGAGCGTACTCCCTTTTTAAATGTCGGCAACGCATCTGTGATTCCTCTGGTGTTGCGGGAGTCCATGGGCGGCGGTGATCACTTACCTTCAGGTGACCTGCTGGCTCGTTTGCCTCCAATTATTAAAAAAAATACGAGCAGCTTAGTGATTTGAACCAGCTTGACATAAAGCTATGTACCGATCAGTCTAATGGCTTGCTGTCTTTTTGTCACTGAAAGTAGGCTCATCTCTTAAACTAGTAATAACCGAATACCATAACCAGTTAACCATGGAGGCCATCATTCGAAAAGAAAATATTACTTCACCTGCAGTCTGTTTTCAATTCAAACAAAATAACCAAAACACACGCAAAAACCTCGCAATCACAAAGAAATTTAACAAGCAGGAATAAAATATCGACCACCAACAACCCAGAAATACCATTATAACTTGACCTTTACATACATCTATATCTTAACAAAGCACAGTTCCAAATAAATTGGTAAGAAGTTACACCGTCCAATATAAGTTGAACCGTGTTTTAGTACGGTGTGTAGTTTGTTGAGTATTGTAATTCTCGTTTCAATTTTAGTTAGTAGGTCTATGTATATTGGGCAGGTATTCGCTGTTATTTACTTTTATCAAGGTTTTCTTATAATCGAGAACGGCCGATTCGTTGCGAAATATGGGACGTCTCTTGAGGATACTGTTAAAGGATGATAGGATTATTCAGATTATGTGTGTTTGTGTGGATTTGAATAAATAATAATTGTTTTATAAAAATACTTTAAAAATATTTGAATACGTTTGGAGATCGAGTAAGTACTTATACAAGGTATCATCATTCCATCCTTCACGCACATCAAAAGGCGACTAAAATAATTTAATAATAAATAATGACGTGTGGTGACGGAGTAAGAATACAATATGTCACCACCCCATCTCATCTAATGAGTGTCGTAAAAACCGACTAAGGGACTATCCGCGAATATTATCTTTACGAAATAAAAAGAAGGAAAACTTAAAATTACACCTTATACCAATCCGTCTGGCCAGCGTGGTATTAGAAGGCCAAGTATCCCTCCGTCACGGGAGGAGGTCCGTCTCTGCAGTGGGACATTAATGGACTGTTATGACTGAGCAAGATTCCACCTGATTATTTGCGGTAATCGCGGCTAGTCGATACGTTAGAATTGCCTGAGTACAGCCAAACCTATGCCTTCTCTAGGCAGAAGTTGTTAAGTTTTATAGACCTGTACTTTCCCTAGTTACCCTTTGACCTAGCATATTTATAGTACCATAGGAAGGGTACAGAAGCTTGTGAAACTGGTCTATGGGATTTAAGGTGACACAGCCAGTAATAAGACCTAATCTTAGCATTCCATGGATTCTCCGTGCGGGTACCGGGTCCATCGCGTGATAGAGGACGGAACACTGGCGTAACAGCGTCTGGGACTTACGACCCAGATGTAGGTTTAAGGAGGCCCCCTTACAACGCGTTAGCGGTCTCCTTCACTGTCTGCTATGTTCCGTCCCCTACCTATCCAACTACAACTACAACTACTATTTGCAAAGCACCGAATTTTTGTATCAGTATAGACAAGAGCGTTATGTTTGTCTAATCACATTGTCGTAATTATTAAAAAAGTTGAAAAACAAAATGATTTGGTGTTTCGTAAAAGTTTGTTACTAACGCTGTTAATTTAGAATCCTTATAAAAGTAAGAAAACTTAATTAATTACTTTGTTCTTATTTGTAAATAAAAAAAGTCCATTAATGTCCCTAGTTTCGGACGGTAAAGGTATAGGAGCGAAACTTAGCTTACTAATGCCTCATTGGCCAGCCGGGGTGGTATAGGGTTTAATTTCAAGTTTTTCTTTTTTTTATTTCGTAATGATAATATTCACGGATAGTCCCTTAGTCGGTTTTTACGACACCCATGGGATGAGATGGGGTGGTGACATACTGTATTCTTACTCCGTCACCACACGGAGTAAGAATACAGTATGTCACCACTACGATAGAAGGACTCTTGCTCCTGTCACGTGAAAACAACAAATACATATATTTTTTTAAAACGAATATCATTAGTTGGAATAGTAATAACAAAAAGGTCAAATCAATACACATTTATTAACTAACAGCGTACTACATTTCCTTCCCTTTTCAAATACTTACTCGTAAAACTGAAATATTATACAAAATAATGAAATTCATAGCATTGTGATTTAAAAAAAATAAACTAAATAAAACCCTTTACCCTAGGACCCTTCACAAAATAACAATCTATAACTTTTCCGGGGTTCTATTGAATTCGTGAACTTTGGTAAACCGAATTTTACTTCTTATTCAAACGGATATATAAGGGGGGAAACATTATCGACACTGCTATACCACTCCACAGGGTCTTGTGTTGATTCTGTACTAAATCTAATTCAGATATCGTGGTCTTGGTAAAGTATTATAATTTGACTACGATAGAAGTACTTTAAGTTTGTATTTTATATTAATAAGGTAAAAAAAAAATACAATTAGATTAATCTACGTCTCGTGGAAGTAAGGGCGGGGGTAGACTAACTAATTCCGTCTTAGGGTCGTAGCAAACATATCAAAACGGAATGGGATCGTCCAGGTATCAACTCGAGCCGTTCTGTTTTTTGGGAACAACACACAATTTGTTTACTTATTGTTCTTAAAGTGTGTAAAAATTGTACATGTCTTTTGATAATAATAAACTATTTCATTTCATTTCTGTATTATTTGTATGAAACTCGGATAGGCTGTAAGTATAGAACTAGTTAGCGAACTTCTTTTTAACAAGAAAGTTAATAACAATGCAATAAATAACTAACATTAATTAATGCTAATAACACACACGAATACCAACTTGCAAAAAAAAAAAAACAATTTTACAAAAACTTACGTTAGCAGATCGTTAGACTATCATTTTACAAACAAGTTTACATAACTATGAATAGTTCTAAATTATATTTATAACCAAGTCATTGTTTAAGGGCCACATATAAACGTCACTAAAAAGCATTCCCATTACACTAAATCTCTCATACAATATAAAAAGAAACAGGTTCCGTACATCATAAGTATTGTCTCAAAACTTTAGCGGGACATAAACTCAACAAAAACACACTTGACATTGTATCTTCTATTACCACACGTGGAACCCTAAAAGAAAAGACCACCATTTCTAATAACCCCTCGTCTCCTATAAAATATTTACCAGCACGGTCCTATTTAAACTGGTAGCTGTTTAAAAGTAAATTATATTATACATTGTTATCACGTAGGCCGAGACGTCGTTACAAACAATAAAAGTAATTTTTACGAGTGGCAACCCTTTCGTTAATAAATTAAAAAGTTAGCTAGGGTTGTGAAACAATGCCACTTCACCCTGTAACCCGGAGATCTAAGTTCTGTCGCCCTTAGGTAACAGGGGAGGGCAGGGTTGCTAGGAATCAAATAAATCTTTGAAAAGTTTAGGAATGGTTTGGCTTGTTTAGAGTCGAGATTTACGATTTTAAAGGGCTTTTATTTCATATTATTGAAGATATTATTTTCATTTAGACAGGTTTAGTATGTGACTTACAATTTAAGAAACATCAAGCTCAATTTGATTATAAATAAGATTAAAATTATTTTAATGCTTTATTTTAAAACAACATTTAAAGTTAACTCTTTTATCTTTAAAATGGCTGTCCAAATCATTGCTGAAGTGATCTTTATCTTTTGACTTTACTTCAATCGTAAAAAAGAAAATGTTATATTTTCTTATATGTATTAAATACTGAACTTTCTGATGAAAGTGGCAATCAGCACGCAAAAAAGGCTGTGGCAGAAAGATTCTGATATGGCGACCGCGTCTTTTTTACAGAAACCTAGAACCGAAAACCTTTACTCTACCAATACGATCACCAACATTAAATAAAAAGCATTTAAATCTCACACAAATTGGTACAGCTAATTTTTTTATAGCAAAACACTGATGCATTATCGTCTTTCTCTCCCACAAAATAACAAAAGCGTTGTAACCCTAACTAAGGGGTTACATCTGATTGGGTGCATACAGTTTTGTCAAGTACCCCAAATTAATTTTTGAGAACAAAATCCATTAGCGAATAGTATTTTTTTTCTTCTCATTGTTTAGGGTTGTCCCATAATTTACGCGAAACTCGATTGAAGTCGTTTTTAAGCGACGGGGCGGCAAATACGTGTAGCTTTTTTACCTCACTATACTATCAACCTTGTTTATTAACAACCTTATGCAGATGTAAATAAAGTTGAGTTTTGGTTGAGTGTTTCAATTTGAAGTGAGTTTTTAAGTTTGCAATACCGTGTTTTCTTGTCAAGTCTATGATTTATAGGGAGCAATTGTCTATAGTAGAATGCGTGTAAAGAGAATATTTCTATTTGTATGGTTATCTATTACTTTTTGTATTTTACGTGCGGGTTTACATTTAATTTGGTATTGTTGCCAGTGGCATTTATTGCGTTCGATTTATGGTTGGCAAAGGGTTTTTTTTTAAATCAAGATATCTTGAAAGAGTTTGTCTTGATATTTTTATTGGTTATTGGCGTGATGTTGTGGTGATTTGGTTTGTTTTATAGTGAACATTCGGTATAAAACTTAAATGTTTGTGGATCAAGATCTTGCGAATTTTTTGATGTAAAATCAATGTTAACTTTTTAAATATACTATCTGAATTGTTTTAAAGTGGTTTTGTAATTTTTCGAATTCTGTAGCCCCATAATTAAGATGCCGCTACAGCGGTCAATCGCTCTGTCGTTGAGAACTTCACAGACATAAAAACAATAATTACGATAAACAGCTCAAGACAAACAAATGAAGAACACACAAATCGTCCTATATGGATTTGAACCTGCTGACAACTGCTTCGCGGAACCACGACAAAACCATAGCAATGGCATGCGGCAGCTTGCTACGAAAAAAACATTAAAACAAAAACATAAGAACGAATTAAAAAATTAAAATAGGTTAAATACCAACACAAAACAATTACAAACAAAATATGTTATCTATTTAAAATGAAACGTATTTGCAGACATATTTAAAATTATAAAAAGTAAAAAGCAACAAAGCTCGATACCGGCGATTCGCAAACACGTAACCATTGTTTCGATTCACATCAGCTGTGTACATCGAATACAATAACAGTAATACCCATTCCGTATTCATATAGGATAATCCACACAATAAACTCTGTATACGACGATCAAAATAACTATAAAAATACAATAAGCAGCTTATACGTGTACCCTTAATGTGTCCGCCATTGTACTGAAAAGCGACGCAGCGATATGTTAAAGTGGCATAGATATATCGAACAAAATGTATTCAACTTTTGACTCAGTATAATTTGTTTGGTCACGGCTTTTCATGATACTCGATAGAAAAGCGCTTTTAAATGTAGCTTTAAAGCGAAACTTAAATTATGTCATAATGGTAACTATCAGCTTAGGGTTTGTTAGATTTTTTATTGAGGCAGGTGTCGTGGAGTTATTAATACGGGCTGTGTTATTAACTTTAACTGATTGTGATGGATAAATAGAATAAAATTAAGTGCTAGTCTACGTTTTAAATGTATTTGAGACTGGATTGGGTAGTATATGGGTGAAATTATTTTTAGCGCATAGCTTTTTTAAACACATAACAGGACCCCAGACCTGGTATACGATATTGACCCAATCTGCTGAAAGTAAGAAACTCCTAAGGATGGTGATAAAAGAAAATGAGACCTGGAAGAAAAGGTGAGAAATCAACTTAAAAGATTAAAAAATATTCTAATACAAATCAAATATAGAAAACTTGATGGTTGGCTTTCGCTCTAACACGCTTTTGCCGACTCATAAATGTGTCTGCAGGTACGAGCCTGAAAGAAAGAAATAAAATAAAGGAGTAAACTGAAATCAAACTTAACGTGCTAGTGCCATATTTGCTAAACACCTTGGTGTAAGCTTTGCTTACAGTTTTCCATCTCAGAATTTCGCTTACTCCCGGTTCCCGAAAGACTGATCAAGTAAAAATCAACTAA
Organism: Schrankia costaestrigalis; assembly: GCA_905475405.1. Lineage (NCBI taxonomy): Eukaryota > Metazoa > Arthropoda > Insecta > Lepidoptera > Erebidae > Schrankia > Schrankia costaestrigalis. The sequence goes on from FR997828.1 coordinate 21,200,290, forward strand.
TCAAGTGTCAAAACTCTTGTCAACTATCATTTTCGGGAACTAAAATGCACTTTACTTGATCAGTCATTTGGAAACAGGGGGTTAGTCGACTACTCCACAAATTTCGGAAGACATACATACATAATAATAGACTACCATTACGACACAGACATTTTCTCCAAGAATATGAAAACTAACTACTAAGTATATAGCCATCCTGCTCGCCGTGGTCTAGTAAAATTTTCAGTATGATCACAGGAGTATGACTACCAGAAGTTGTCTACTTGATCACTGTGAAAATTTAAAATCTATTTGAAATCCAAAATGGCGTCCCATTGTTACCAAATTAGTTGAAGTGCAAAGACGTAATCCTATTGGAGCTTTTGTAGTACAATTAAAACGTATTTTCGCTTTATTGTGTTTGATATAAACTTTGTTCATTGTGTTTAATATATTGTTAATAAAATTGGGTCAGTTAAACACGTAGGTGGCAGCTGCAGGGTGTAGTGAATAAGAGATCAATATACCTACTTCTCCTTATAAATATTATATGTATTATGTATTATTTTTCTTTGGAGTTGGCTCTTAAAAGAGCTATAGGGTTTTTAATTATATGTATTGTTTCTTAAATGTTTTTTTTACCTTTGTTAATTTATTAAGAAATATACAAGAACCAACTTGGAAGCTCACTGCTTTGAATATCCTGTAATTTGGTTTATATAAAAAAAATGCAGTTATGATGGTATCCAAGTAATCGTAATTGCTTATTGTAATCGGTTACGCTTCGGCGGATTAAATTAGGGTTGTAAGTAAATATTTGTAAATATGTAAATATTTACGACTTCACTGTTAGTATCTGTAGCAACGTAGAAAATACACAACGTTCCCTGACGGTGAACGGCTGAACCTCTACACCGTTAGTTCGTCTAAAATTTAGCTACATAAGTAAAAAAAAGATCAAGATAACTATTTCCAATAAACCAAAGCGATCGCTAACTAAATCTAAATCAAATCTACTGACAAAACATTCTAATACCCAAAATATAAAACTACCCGCTAATTGCACAAATACTTGCCCTCAACACAAACAAACATTATAACACACAAAAGACAGATTAGGGAGCATCCAGATTGTATTTAAGATAAATGAATATTTTCGCTAAGCTCAGCTTTAGATAGAAGACGATAAAGGGCAGATGTGTATTCATGTCAAAACTGTTCTTTTTTTGTATGACAGGTGACCCTATCTATAAAATAGTGTTTATCACAGTAAAGATATTGAATTCTTTTAGGTTGGAAACTCCGAAGTGGGAATACTACATTGCTGCTATGAAATCTCGGGTTTGATTCATCATTTCAGCTATTTGCCTGCCCAAATACATTGACTTTTACATGAAGTGTGAACCACTACAGGGAATTCGGTTGCAGTAGTGGTTCACACTTCAAGAGAAATTTCGCAGATTTTCTCTACGAAAATTAAAGATTAAAATTTACGTAAAACTCTTTACAATTTTGTTTAGCTAGAATTATAATGTTAGGAGCATAAAAGTATCGCAGTTTTGACAAAATAAAAGATATTCATATACTTATTGTCATTATCGTAATATTATGAGTAACTTAGTGTGCCCACACTTAAAAGTACCGCCAAAGACAGTTTCAAATACAACAAAAGAAATCTTCTCATCTATCTAACAATCAAACAAATAAAACTATAATAATATTATAATCAATGATCTTGGCCCTATAAAGAACAACTTCTGTCGAAACTTGGACTTATCCCATTCTCCCTTACGGCTGCCGATGACAGTTCACCTAATTGATTGTTTTTTTTTATTTGTATTCCATTTTTTCCCGTCCTCCATCTTGGCGGGTTTAAAAATCGAATAGTCGTTCTTAAAGTTATGATTGGGAATTCAACTATTTAAACATCGAAATTGGAATTATGCTAAAGAGGTTCGTTGTGATTTTACTCTGGTAAGAAATAACGGGTCTTCTCACTTAAATATCGTAGGGTATATCCGTGTAGTCACAGAGTAAGGAGAGTGGTATCACCAGCACCACCTCATCTATTGCAATGTGTGTGGATAAGAAAATATCGTCAATATTTCGAAACGAAAAATAACGACTTTGACAAACCCTACACCAGCAGACAATTACTAAAATTATAAAAACATGCAACAAAAATTATTTATTAGTACACAATAATATTTGTAAACAAAAAGCATACTTTAAAATTCCATTGAAATGAATAATTGCTACTAAACAGTTCACAGAAATACGGTCACGGTTTCCAAATATCAGATACCGTACAAAATGCAACGCCTTTCAGTAAAACTAAACAGTAATGGGACTAACCGTAAAATTTTCCAGAACCAACTACAATTATCAAATTTTAATGCTCCAAGACAACTCTATTGTAAAACTGCCAAAATTATACAATACTCATTACTGTGGTTCCGAAACAGCGTGATATTTTCAAAATACAAATGAAATTAGACTTTGTTTCATCAATGATAGAGATGTTATTCCGTTTAACAATGCAAGAAGTGCAGTTAACAGCAACATTCAACAAATTTCTACAAACAAAGAATAATTAAAGGTCCACAAATATCTTTGTGATGAACAATGCGAAGTAATGTGGTCACCAAAGTTACAAAAGAGAACAGCACTGGAAGCGAAAGGACTGTAAGGAGTGCACCACACAGACGCCTGTTAATAATTATTCAAACAATATTGTCAATTCTCCGTATACTGACGGAGTAAAAATGATGTGTCACCACCACTTCTCGTTCCTTCCGTGTCATAACATAACAGCCCATATATTTCCCACTACAGGGTTCAGGCTTTCTCCCGTGACGGAAGGATAGTTGGCCTACTAATACCACGCTGGCCAGACGGATTGGTATAGGGTTTAATTTCAAGTTTTCCTTCTATTTATTTCGTAAAGATAATATTCACGGATAGATAGATAGATGAGACGGGGTGGTGACATATTGTATTCTTACTCCGTCACCACACGGAGAACAGTATCGTATGTACAGGCAAAAATAATAAAACCATCAGTGGTTCTGAAGTCATTGAAATTAAGAGCTTAGTAGCTACCGTTCACAACACCAAAGGTGTCGATTGCGCATCGCCGTCCCTGTAAAAATTCCTTAACATCTGTTGAAGTATTCCATGAATTCTGAAAATATCTTAATTAATTTTAATTCACCTGTATGTAATGTTGTAATGTTATAATTATCTAGTTTTTATTTTGTATAATTTTGAGAAAACTCATTATTGTTCCATATAAGTGCCTTAGATAGCAAACTATAGAGCTAAAACCATGTTTTATTTTAGTATTAAGCTCTTTTTGTATATGACTGTTTGTTCCTAAATATAATAAATAAAAAAAATGTTTTAAGTTAGTCCAACTAAAATATGCATCGCGTCAGTGTGATGTATACATAAAGCAACAGTTAAGAATAGTTGACATGACTATTGTGTGCCTTTTCTTTAATAATGTACCTCCATTGTGTTAAGATGTCATAAAAATTAACTTTCAAACTATCGGCGAGAGCTTTGATGGTTTAAGATTTACTTAACTTCTTTTCATCTATAACGACATACATCACAATTCCTTGTTTGACAAAACAGAACTATATCTCGACAGTCACAAAGTTGATTTTGCTTTAAAAGAGGTTTGTAGTTATGTAAGCGAGGTTGCAAGTAAAAGCTTTTGTTTAAACAATTACAGTATGTATTGTATAAAACATTCATCTGTGTTTCTTGTTCTATTGATAACAAGTTTTTGTTCTTTGGGTGTCCGTACCACATCATAAATCAAATGGTCTACGCGAATGCTAGTATTAACATGTTACTGTGTGTTGAACAATTTTGTTTCTTATTACAAAGGTAGTAAATTCGTTTTTACATTGTACTGTGGAAGAAATTAGTATTATGAAATGAAAAACAAAAGAGGAATTTTCAAGCAGATTTTTCGATACATTTTTATGTGAACTGGTGTCATAGCCAAATGGTCTGTCCAATAACTTTTTATCAAATTGTGGAACTATCTTTCGGCGCAATGTTTTTCCTCTTTCCTATGACAACCTTACGAATATATCTGCGTAACGGTTAAAATGTCAAAGCTTCTTTGAGCAATTGCTTTGTCTCGCCACCATTATTCTCAACTAAACAAAAATTATAATCAAACAATAAAATACAAATCAATTCAAACTCATTGTTAATCTAACATTTTCGAAATAAACAAACATTATTTATTTTGCTAAACACAAAGAGGTTGGAGAAGAAAACTCATGGAGTAATGCTTGCATAACCCTGTATTCTTATTTACTGTTACCAACTGTCAAATTTTTGAAACCGTAACTTATGTAACTTAAGAAAAGTTGATTAAGTTTTTCCAAGTCACGTAACTTTTATATTTTATTATTTAATTTGTTAAATGAAACATCACACGGGCTGCGTAATGTTGTTAAAGTGTGACTCTTTACTTTATTGTGAGTTATGAAAGTTAGCTAATGTTTTTTCATAAAGTTAGGTGATTAGGTTATATTGCTTCACTTGTTTCTTACTTGATGTTATAATTTTTATGTAATTGAATAATCTTTTCTTTTCTTTTTTATTGTTTAACTTTTTGCTGTTTTTTTTGTCGTAACATAAACAATAAATTGTAAATGTTGTTTTTATTGTAACTACGAGTACATATTAGGTGTTGTGAGGGAAATTTATGAAACATTCAAGCGCCTGAAGTCTCCAGCAACGTCCAGTGATACTTAGGTTTTAAAGATTTCAGGTTATGCCGCTAGTTGTTCTGTTTTATCCTACCTTATAGGTACTTTTTTTTGGTTAGGTTTCAATTCAAGGTTTAAAGTAAGGTTTAAATTCTCTTTAATTGTCTGGGCCTATCTTAGCTATTTATTTGTAACTCGTAAGGTAGTTAGGAAGTGCGATACTTTTGTGGGGTTAATAACACTTTAATTCTGGCATTCCAAAGATTCCAAAGATGCTCAGGTCTTCACGTCGTCATAACTAGGAATACAGGATTGTATCATGATCGGTATCATGATATGATGCTCGCATTTAGTAAATAATGTTACATACTGACTGGATTTAATAGACACTGACGAGGTACCGTACCATGTATATATGCAAAACTAGAGAGATGTCGCTTGCGCTTTATTAATCCTGTAGAACTGTATCGCATATGTTATAGTATTTTTGTAAGATAAAGTGATCTCTCAGGGAATCCTAGTGTAGGGTAAGGTTGCGATCATTGGACTAGCGCTTTGTTTGGACCACTTCAATATTTCGCGATCTATTCATATTTGAACCCGATATTTGCATCGAAACGATAGCTTTACATCCCTCCACACCGCCCTCCACTAGGGCATGCAACATCGGAAGGTTCTCAATTCCGGAACTGACTTTCGATACTGGAGGTCTAACTCCGGAATTCCGGAGCTAGTTCCGGAACTGGTAATTTTAGAATTTCTTTAAATTAAAAGAAGAGGCAGTTGTTTACTTCTAAATATTCACTAAGAATTTGAACATGTTTGGTAATTTATATCCCTTATTATTGCCATTTTAAGCCGTTAAATTAAGGCAAGACTTAACTAACTCATTGTTCTTGTAGAATTACATTTTGCCAGAGAATGAACTTTGTACTTGGTTACTTATTTGGCCAGCACAGAAAAACACTTTCATTCTCCACACTGGTTAGCAGAACACAAAAAATATTTGTAAGCTTCTGTCAGATACTCGCCATCGCGTACATTAGAAAATTAGTCGAGAGATCTAATTCTTTATAGAACTGCTATTGTGAAGTTCTAAAGACGATAAAAGATGCTATTACGGAAAGTTGTATTTCCACCAACAAAAAGTCGGACGGAAAGAGCCGAGTGTGTAGAAAGAGTAGAAAGTGTGTAGAAAGATGAGCTCGCTCCTACCTCGAAAACGGAGCGGAGTAAACACAATTTTAAAAACGCTGTTGGTGGAAACAAAAACCTATTTTATTTAAGAAAGTAAGTTCCGCTTTCTCATTTTTCTTTCGCGGTGGAAAACGTTAATGAGAACCAAAACAAACTTGTGTCTGATATTGAAAACATACTTAGTTTCGAATTGGGGTCGGCTAAATCTAGTCCGATTCAACCCCTCGAAGACACAGGTTGGCGCGTTTACCGCTAAAAAATCTCCATTCATCGAAGATATTCACTTCGAAGGCGCTCCCCTTGTTACCAAGCCGTCTATTAAAATCCTGGGTGTCAGCATTTCGAGCGAAGTTCAGTTTCGCGATCATTTGGAGGTAAAGCTAAATTAGCTTCGCAAAAGCTGGGTGTGCTCGATAGAGAGGGTCAGTATTTTACTCCAAACCATCGCCTACAACTCTACAAGGCTCAGGTTTGGCCTCATCTCGAATACTGTTCCCATCTCTGGGCTAGAGCACCCCAGTCAACTCCTTCAATTGACCTTATACAAAGAAGGAAGGCTCGAAATTGTTGACGATCAGGTGCTCTCTAGTCGGCTCGATTATTTAGCTTTGCGGAGAGATGTAGGGTCTCTTTGCATTCTCTACCGCATTTATCACGGGGAGTGTTTTAAGGAGTTGTTCTGGACATTGCCCACAGCTGAATTTCTTCACAGAACCACTCGCAATCGACTGTCCTACCATTGTCACCTTGATGGTTGGCGGTCATCCACTGTGCGATTTTCGCGAAACTTCCTACCGCGAACAACTGTTTTGTGGAACAAGCTCGCTGCGGCAATATTTCCGGACCGTTACGACTTGGGGAGTCAACTTTTAGAGTTCTATACGACTTCGCAAGTTGTCTCAACTTATAGAGCTGTTCTGTTCGTCTAGTTTAATTAAATTTAGCCGTAATAGCGTTGCATTATGGCACAAGCAACATTACGATAACTCACAAGCCAAATAATGGAATGTAATGCAGGTATTATTTAATAATATCAAAAAATGATGAATACCGGAATTCCGATATTACTCCTCTCAATTCCGGAATTGAAAAATCAGTAAAATTGTCACGGAATTCCGGAGTTACGGAATTCCGGAACTCCGGAATTGCATGCCCCTACCTCCAACCGCCAGAACCGCAGCCGGCAGCATAAGGGATGGACGTACTTCGCTTTGTTACTCGGACCTCGAATATAATTTTTACGCGGCAAATAATAGCATGTAAGTACTGTTATGTTCATTATTTACATCTGATTTTTTTTACTAGTATAGTACAGTAATTAAGAATACATACTATCGTATATTTTTGTTGAGTAACGTGTTACTTTTTTAAAATTTAAATATTTCAGTGAATGTTAGTGAGTTTCTTTCAATGGACTGGCACGATGCTCTTTCATTGAACCGGTCCAATCATGGCAACTTCTATAATGTGTGTTATTTAAAAAACAAATCTATTTATTTTAGCATCGCAAAAAGAGGAGGAGAGAGAGACGAGTATTAAACTAGCTTAGGGAAAAAAGAAGTTGGATTAAATGAGGTAATTAGAATGTTTCGAGTGCCAAAAGCGACGTTAAAGAGAAGATTTGACGTACCTGAAATATTTTTGTGATTTTGCATGCGACATAAGGAAATATAATTAGAGTCGACTAATTAATGTAACTATCTATTTATTTTCAAAAATAAAAGAAATTTGATAAAAAAACACATTTTACTTTATTATTTTTTTACATGCACCTTGAATGGACCAGCCACCTATAATGCCCTAAGTTCAATTATAGCAACTAAGTGGTCCGATGAAAGAGACGGTGGTTCAAACAAGGAAACCATCACAAAGGTTTATTTTCTTCTTTTGTGACTATACAGGGTGGCTCATTCAAAAGGGTCAGTATGGGAAATTCTAAAACTATAAGTCATACGAAGATTTGTTCTTAGGAACCATGTCACCGATTTTGATAAAAAGAAAAACTGCATTCATACATTTGAAAAAGATACTGTACCCAGCTGGGGAATCGAACCCGGTTGTTTTGCAAAAATAAACTTATACTTTTTATATTTAAATGTCGATTCTGTAGGTCTTAAGCAGTAAATATCTCTATGAAACATTATGTCTTAAATTAATAAAATGCATTTTTTTCACATACTTAAATTTATCATAGTAGGTGTTCGAAGTGGCCACCGTTTTGTTCAATACAATATTTAACACGTTTAGGTAACGATCTTCTTATTGCATTTTGTATCTTCATGCAGCCAGTCATACTGAAACGTTCCATTTTCAAATGAGGCTTAACTTAACACGTCTCTGTACCTATCTACAATATCTACATACTTTATGTGGGCTTTTCAATTGATTGTTAGTGTTTGATTAATAGAAGTAAGTAGTTGCATAATAATAATATTACTGTAGATAACAAAACTTCCTTAAAAGTTTAATGCAAAGCCACATGATTATCACGGTGTATGTAACTAGTAGAGGGGTACAAACAACCGTAGGGACAATTTTACATGCCTGAACTTGTTGAATATTGTAATGGTGGTCACTTCGAACACCTACTATGATAAATTAAACTATGTGAAAACAATGCATTTTATTCATTTAAGACATAATGTTTCATAGAGATATTTACTGCTTAAGACCTACAGAATCGATATTTAAATATAAAAAGTATAAGTTTATTTTTGCAAAGCAACCGGGTTCGATTCCCCAGCTGGGTACAGTATCTTTTTCAAATGTATGAATGCAGTTTTTCTTTTTATCAAAATCGGTGTCATGGTTCCAAAGAACAAATCTTCGTATGACTTATAGTTTAAGACTTTCCCATACTGACCCTTTTGAATGAGCCTCCCTGTATACATAATAAAATTAACTTAATTATATTAGTTACCAATAATTGAATATACAGACTACTCGTTTACACAGGTTTTGTTTAATTTCACGCTCTATTTTAGATACCAGGTCTGTTTAAAATTAAGTGGTCCAATAGTCGCAACCTTACCCTATAATTTGTTGTACAATATTAAACAAATTATACACTAGATAACTAATACTCTTCACCCCACACTAGGATTCCCTGTGTCGTGGGGTTCAGTCTCTTCCTATTTACTAAATTCATAATGTATTATTGTAATATTGTTTTTAGTACCTTTCTTACTAATGCTACTAAAATTTTAACAATTAATTTTTACTAACATTTATTCTTAACAACAGTTTAAATCTTAACAAAAACAATTTAAATTATTAATTATGGAGTAAAACGCCTAAAAGAACCAAAATCCTCATAACTTCCTAATTCCTCTTGGCATTTCATTACACACTCTTATGACCCCTATTTTTACACCCTCTACAAACTTCCTCGACTAAAACGCTAATCGCTTCAACTTTGTGAAGACGTTCATTTGCCTTTTCAAGTCAGTTTTGTTCGAAGCCGACGATGCAATGTCTCTTCTCCAAAACTCTTTAAATACACCTCACTTTTAATTAATCAAAATTATAACTTATTTTAGTTTCTATAGAGTCGATATTTGATTAAAGTTATGGCTTGATAACTTTGATGTCGAAGATAAGAGAACAAATTGAGAAGTGTCGCGTTTAATTAGAAGTTGCTTCGAAAAGATGTCTGTCTCTAGCTATGTGGATAATACAAGGGTCTTACCAATTAGTTAATGGTTAGATTGTACGATTTTAATGAGATTTTATCTTTATAAAATTGTTGGGGTTTTTATTTAGACAACAAGTTTATATGAAATATCTTTAAAGGTGTCAAAGTACAACTTAATTGTCAGGTATCTTTATCTGATTACACAAAAGCTCTTTTAATGAGGTTAGGTGTTATGTAATTAAGAATTCATTATTTTTATTTACGTTTTTAAATTCTTAATTTTCTTTAAAGATGCTTTTATTTATACTAATGAGTTTTGATTAATTTTTGTGTTTTTTTTTACATTACGGAATCGTACCTTGAAGTTTATTGGAGCTATTATGGTGATTAAAATGTCAAACGTGCAGCGAGACGAGGATTGATTTTAAACTGAATTTAATCATCAAAATGTTCGGTATAGCGTTACCCTCAACAATAATTTTGTAGTATCGGGTTCTATTACCGGTCAATGCAAACTTATGAGTGTATTAACAAGAATATGAACTTTGTTATAGGTGTTTTCTATGTACCATATTTATATATTTACTTACTAGTAGTATATGGATCAATTTAGAGCTTTGGTTGAGGGCCCTCCGCCCCACCACAGTCCATGTAAAGTAGGAAATTATGTCCCAGGAGACAAACTACTCGTCCTCAACAAGAACAAAACAATTTAAAGGCTTAACCGTTGTCTAGCACCTAATCGTAGCTTAAACTCTGTTTTGTGTGGGGTGATCGTGTGATGAAAATTTTATTCTCTTTATTTACATTTTTCACAATTAATTATATTTTTAAATATAAATATAAAAATAAAAACATTTAAAAATATAAAAAAAAGGTAGACCCACCGGCATCGGGTACAGGGACCAAGCTACCGGTGGTTAGGGCTCCAGAGACAGGAACCTCCTCACAATGCGTGCCGTGTCAAGCAGTACTGCCTTCTGCATCAGACCTATGATCCAACTGTCAAGCGAGAGTCTCCGTAGGTGTTGATAGAGACTCTTTGGAATAAGTCCATTGACCGAAAGTACTATCGGAACAATGATCGCCGAATCAACATTCCACATGTCGACAACCTCGTGAGCCAAGTCCAAATATTTCGTTTGTTTGTCTTTTTCTGCTTTAACAAGATTCTCGTCATGAGGAATGGTGATATCGATTATCATTGCACGGCGTTCTGACCGATCTATCACCACAATATCTGGCTTATTGGCAACAATAGTACGATCAGTGATGATAGATCGGTCCCAATATAATGTAACACTACTATTTTCGAGAACTGGGTCGGGTACATACTTATAATACGGTACTTCTGCATCGACAAGATGATATTTAAGAGCAAGTTGTTGGTGGACAATTCTGGCTACTTGGTTGTGTCTATGCAAGTATTCACCATTCGCAAGACGAGAACAACTGGAAACAATATGTCTGAGTGATTCTCCGGGACAGTGACATGCCCGACATATGTCAACTGTACCATCCTTCAGGATATATTTCCGATAATTCTTAGTCATTACGACTTCGTCCATAATTGCAAATACAAAACCTTCGGTTTCTCCAAAGAGATCACCGAATCGCAGCCAGGACACAGATAATAATGTGTCAACATCAGGCCCATTTAAGGCCCGGTAAAAACGACCATGCAACTCCTTACTTTTCCATATTTCTTTACGATCATCGATAGTTTGTAAAAAAAAAAAAAAAAAAAATTAAAATTTTATTATTATTAATGAAATTTTAACGCGACAAACAAAACCACAGTTCACGTGCAGTATTTTTTTTTACAGCTCCCGCACTAGGGATCATGCCCTGTGTCGCGGGGACCTTTTACAAACATCAATTAACGGACACAAAGAACACCCAGACCAGGACAATAATTTGTGGATCTCACAAATTATTGTCCTGCGTGGGGATCGAACCCACAACCTCTTGCACGGCAGCCGCTTGCGCTACCGTATTAGGTCGTCAAGTATTACAAAGGTATTCCACTTTGTTTCACATGTACCTACACATACCTTAAACTATTTCCACAAAATCGTTATTCGCACAAAATAATTCACGACAAATTGATTCATAACCTTCAAGAAATAAGACATGTTATTGTATAGAATGAACTTTAATTGACCTAACAAGGTTCTTAACACACCGTACATTGACATACGTCAGGTCATAAAACCTTATTATGTGTCAAGACATTGGTATTTATGTTTATGTATTGTTTAGAAGAACAATGTTTTCATTCATTTTGCCTTTGTGTGTATGTACACATTGAACGGATGGACTGTGATATTGTATGTATTTTGGGTTTGATATCGCATTGGATTTAGTATTTAGGGGTTAAGGTGTTTAGATCATTTTGGTAACGAAGGGCAAAGCTACGCTGTAATGTTATTCATTGATAAACCTTGTGAATGTTTTTCAGCAGACAATTTACAAGTTTAGGTAGTGTGCTGTGTAGCTCTAGGTAAAGTTGTTACTTTAACAACACAGCCTTAACCTATTACCAACCTCATTGGCAAAATGATCGTGTAAAAGTCTGCACGAGGTGTGTGATCCTCAAAAAATCAAAGCCTGGATGTATTATGGTGGATTTTTTGTCCGTTAACACACCACAAATAATATAGACATAATATCTTATCTTACACAACACGACAGTATAAAGCACCCAATTAAAACCCACAATACATGTTTACGTCACCAACAAAGCATAACACAAATACGTAACAATATAAATACTTTAATTAGCTCACCGAGTGTAACACCCCAAAGAAAACAGCTTTACATTTTACAAGAAGAACTCACAAAGACCTTTGACACTTATCATTTATCACGTTAGTACGTCACACCTAGGCGAAAGTGCCTTATTACGAGCTTTACCTAGCAGCTTATCAACCTTTGATGGTAAAAAGCCTTAGAAAAAAACATCAAAGGTCTGGTGGGAATGTTTTCAGCCGCATTTTCGCCTTTTTTCAATGGCAATTAGTAAGCGGTTTTACCAACGCTTGCACTCGCGCCTTGTGCAATTATAACGTGGAGTAGTTTTGGTGTTTACGATGTTGGGAGCAAGAGATATGGTACAATTGTAATTTACAATTATTTTATTATTTTTTAATCTGAATTTTTTTTACTTTCTAGCATAGGTGTCGCGAAAACTTTTAGATATAAAAATGACGAATACAAAGTATACGTACAACAAGTTCAAAACGTTTATTTGTATATTATATACTATTGCATAGTTGACTGTTATCACAAGATGGACCAACGACCGGTTAGGACGGGCGGGTAGCCGATAGACGAGGGAGGCACAAGACCGCGCAGGGTAAAAATCTTTGGAGGAGGCCTATCTCTGTTAGAGTGGTGTTCTGGTGGTATCTTCCTCGGAAGAATCTTGACAAGTGTCACGCTGGCTTGACGCGTAATGACATGAACATGAGAAAGTATGTTCACATACTTTATTGTTAATCTATCGTTGAGTTGTATCCAAAGCAATTTGTTACAATCTACTTCAAAAGCTTCACATATTTAACGCATCCAGTGCACACTAACTACGCTCAACTAACATTATACATCCCTAACAGCAAAGAGGGTGTCTTAAACTAAAAATTATTGATATTAAAAGCCCACCGCGTTAATTAAGCTTTTCACTCGTTTAATTTTTTACTCAGTTAACTCCCGGAGCTTTTGGTTAGTGCTAATTTATTTAATTAATTAGCAATGATGATTTTTGATCGGCCATGCGACCGACTAACAAAAGATGTTTACGTTTAGTTAATTTGTCTTTAATTTGTAAAAACAGCTTGCGGTCGAGGTATTCCAGAAATGTGGTATTTTTTTTACTAAAATAATGTCTGAGTAGTATTAAAGGTAGTTAGAAAAATTTGTATTTTTTTACTGTATTATATTTTCATCATAACAGCCCATTAATGTCCCACTGCAGGGACAGGCCTCCTCCAGTGACGGAGGGATACTTGGCCTTCTAAATACCATGCTGGCTAGACGGATTGGTATAGGGTTTAATTTTAAGTTTTCCTTCTTTTCATTTCGTAAAGATAATATTCACGGATTGTCCCCTAGTCGGTTTTTACGACACCCATGGGATGATATGGGGTGATGACATATTGTATTCTTACTCCGTCACCACAGAGCGTTCACTTGCAAAGAAAACAAAATCCACCTAGGGCATTCAAGCTCATATTTACAATAGGGCATTAATGGTTAAAAATTACCAAACATTAACAAGTATAAAACACAAGTCCATTATTAAACATTCAAGTTCATAAATAATACAGAAGACTACTTCACGACATTTTTCCTCACCTAACACAATAATATCAAATATTAATGCGCCGAACTACTCAAAAGTATTTGAACAATAGTTTTAACACCTCCCTATTGTACAACGGATGCGGCAGTCACACCCCCGAATTGTTTAATTTTAAATATAACCTGTTTAGTTCAAAACGCCATCGTCCGCCTACGACACTTATTACAATATGTTAGACTGTGTTGTGACTGTGAGGTTGGGTTATTGGAGGATATTTTGTGAGTAACGTAGAGTCTTACGATTTGAGTATTATGCTCAAGCCTATGCTAGACGACGTGGTGTAGTGGTTATTAAACATGACTGCTACGCAGAGGTCTCAGGTTCGATTCCCACTCAATGCAAATCTTTGTGTGCATGAACATGATTGTTTGCATTGGTCTGGGTGTTTTCTATGTGTAATATGTATGTATTTACAAAAATCTAATCTATGTCCAGTACCCCCATAGATGGCGTTGTGTGAAAGTGTGAGGAATATTATATTTTTAGTATGTATGTGTTAACTTGGTGTTTGTAAACGTTCTTTCGGCAAATCACGTGACAAACTGCAGAAAATTCCACTCTTTAAAAGAAAAAAAAACAGACTTGAGACTTGCAAAAACTGCCCATAATTTGATTAAATAGCTTCTATGCATCAACGTGTTTTCAGAATCATATAAAATTTGCACCATTTGTCAAAACCCCTGGTGCATTTTTAGCTCACTCCTTATTAGGCTGGAAATCACTACGTGATGCTGTATATCTGACCTGAAAAATTATTTATATCTTATGTTTTTACCAGCGATATTGAGATATGTTACTATATGAAAGCAGACAGCGCTGTTCTAGCTTATTTACATAATTTCTAATTATCTTATTAAACATACTTAATTCCTTTTTTTTCGCAACAGGAATCAAGTATAATGTCGCGAGGACTTTTACAGGCCTAAAAATGAACCATCTCGCGAACGGCAAAAGCATAAACGACTGCTTTTTTTACCGAGGAACTTAGTAGTAGTTGTTAAAAATTATTAAATATCCTGTTAAACATTAGGAAGGAAAGTAGTAGTAGTTATTAAAAACATCAAGATTTTCCTGTTAAACTTACAAAGCTGGTTACCCTAACTAGCGTCGCATACCTAATACCTGTTCTACACAATGAACAATTGTCTTGAACACTAAACTTCTGTTCAATAGTTGTATTCTGGTCTCTGTCTGCTGAATAATTATGTCCCGGCTACCGTTGTCATGGCAACCTCTTAGTTAATACGTTAATTTATAAATACATACCCCCTTACTCTTAAGTCTCTAATATTTAATCACTGTTTAGCGAGATTTTTATTACGAAAACCAACCTTATACCAAACAATGTAAGAGTTTATGCTAATTAATCAATTGACTAAAATTTAAGAGGCGTTTATGAGTAAGGGGGTAAGTTATTATTTTGTGGATAATTATTGAAATAAATGGAAATAAACTATGAAGTGAAAAAACTTATTATCGACCCGTTTGACGAATGCTATCGTAGGACAAGTATTTATTCATACATGGAGAATATTCTTCCTTAAACTAGGACTTTCATGGCTTTCATGAAGACACGAAGGACACCTATTTGGGTTTCCATTGCATAATTCTATTGCAATGATTTCACTAATCAAATCTGTACTAAACGCCTTCTACATAAATCATTTTGTTTTTCTAGTCAGTCAGTGTATAATAAGTACCTATTATGTAAAATTAAATATCTTTAATTTATGTGCAAAACTGTGGTTTTAATATATTATTCTAAAATACAAGTTTTATTTCTTGATTATACATGGCGCCACTTATTATAGCCTAAATATATTATTATTTTACCACCTCGCCATTATCGTAAAATAATCTCGTTTAATTTAATGTTTGTTATTCAAAATATTTTTTTAATAGATTAAAATAATATTACTATCGAATTGGTTAACGCTAATGATAAAGTATGGTTCAATAAATTAAGATTTAGCTCAGAACAAAAACCAGGCAAAAAATCGCTAGAAAAACTATCATAGATAAAAATTAAATAAAAAAACCCGATGAGTTGCGTTCTGTATCGTTTGTATCGCCGCCGAGTTACCTTCCATTGTTTTGATATTCTGTAAAAGCTCCAGTTCCGCCACTGGAACACACCGCATTAATTACATCTAATTGAATTTCGAATTGGAACGATGACATTTGAATTTTAGCGGGATCCGTTCACTCGGTAGTGATGTGCAACAAAGACGCCGATTGCCACAATCGAGACCTCCCGTCGCTCGACATAATAGTGTATTAGAAACATCGAATAGTGAAATGTGTGTAATGAGAATTATCTGGATTGCTTCTGTTGTAACGGCAGACTTGAGACTGATAGACACTTTCATTGTACTATGAATAGCATTCTTCACTCCCCTCTATACTAAAAGATTATTTTATATTGTGCTCCCTTTATGGTGAGGAAAATAGTAATCAGTTAGTTTATTAGGCACGTTACTTGCAGAAATGCTTGGGAACTCCTTTTATTCTTGTCTATAAAAGATACAGACACCTATTTGGGTAAAAAGCTATTAAGATACGAATAAACATTTTAATGACTCTATTCTATAATAAAATGTATCGCTAAGTTATTCTAATTTATACAAATATTTTACGCGAGTATAAGTAATATTCATTAAATTAAAATTCAGCACAGCAGGGGTACTCGGAGCGGGTATTAGCATGATAATTAGCGGAAAACTCTATGCGATGTGCATTCATCTTCATTGCTATTATCTGTTGTTACAATCAATTATTAGCCTTAAAGTGTTTGTAGTAGAGTTGATATTGTTTTGTGTGTAGTATATCTTGACAATTGCCGGATTGTGCCGCGTGAGTGCCTGCATCCCCGGTAGCCGTGTCGTGTCGTTGTAGCCACGCCACGTGGGGCTCCCCGTAGAGACGGTGATTGCCGACGAGTGCCGCTTTACGCCGATATGGACATCACTAGCGCCAAATTTGAAATTAGAAGTGTTATAAGTGTGATAAATGAAACTAGATATTTAGGTCTTCTGTTGGACTAGTATGTTTATAGTTTTTTAAGTTGGTACTTAAATGTTTATAAATTTTGATTAAGTTTTAATACTGAATGCAAATTTCTTATTAAGCAATTAAAGTTGAAGAATAAAATATACTGGATTATTAAATAAATCGCCATAATGTTTTTTCCGCGATTTGATAACTAATATAAACATTAATACTTTCCCATGATAACTTGCATGGGTATTTACTAGACATAAATTATTTTAACTATTATTTCGCAACTGTAAATTCTTGAAACTAATTATTTAAAAACATTATACTTAATAAAAATTAAATAAAATGATATCGGTATGGGATGACAAATGATGTGGTGACGAACTAAAAATACCATAATTATGGCACCAGACCATCTCGTACTGTTCGGAGTCTTAAGAAACAAATAGAGAATATAACAGTAAATATAATATCTAGGCTAAGAAAGAGCACTTGACACCAATGGTCATCATTTGTTTGTTTGTTTGTGAGTTTGTTACGTTGTAGGGGGTAATCTCTGGATCTAATGAACCGATTTTAAAAATTATTTTTGTGTTGAATAGTCAATTAATCGTGGAGTGTCATAGGCTATGTACTATCACGCTATGACTAAAAGGAGTGGAGCAGTTATATGTTTAAAAAAGGTACGCCGTTTTTTACGCCGCCCAACGAAGTGGGCACGGATCAGCTAGTGTTGGTATAAATGTAATTATATTTATATTACTTTCCATCTATGTTTATTACGTTACATTATATTATCATTACAATAATGCCATCAAAACGACCTAAAACAGATACTTGCACAACAAAATCCTATATTTTTAAAAGTAACACTCAAAAAAAAGTTAATATAATGGATGCTTTTGTTTACAAGGTATAATGATCCAAAACTAAACAATTATGTTCCCCGCGTCACACACGCACACCGGTACATTAACTCGAGGATCAACTGTGTCGTGAGTCGACATGTTTTGTTAATTGGTTAATTTTTCACAATTATAATTGTGCTACTAGTCCTTATAGCCCACTGTTGTAGAGCGGGCATTGGACAGGCAAAGAAGGATTTTGTTTTAAGAGTATCTTTGCTACCCTTTCAGTATTTAACGGAATGATGATAACGATTGAGCTTTGTTAATTTTTTCCTAAAAAAAATAATTGATTCACCCAACGCCAAAGACCTAGGCTTAGTTTAGACTCTAGATATCCCACAAATTACTTATTAATTTGTGTAATTTATCTGTCAACTGTATCTATACTCGTACATGTAATTTGTGGAGATGAATAAACGTTTTTATTATTTATTATTATTATCTTATCACAAACTAAGCAGAGTTTGTGGGTACATTGGAAAAATTAAATTTTATCAGTCCACAACTGATAAAATTTAATTTTTTACTTAAAAAATTCTCGCTTCTTACGCATAGAAAACACTTAGACCAATAAAATCACGTTACAAAGGTTTGCATTTAGCAAAATTAATTAATTTAGAATCGAAAGCGAGACCTCTACGCAGTAGTTTAAAAATGTAAGAACAAAAATATCCATAACAAAAAATGATTTTTAAAACACCGGCTTATAAAATAGCCATGCCATAACTTCCAAAAACCTTAAGATAATAATTAACACATAACAATTAAAACTCATTAGAGTAAGGTGTGTATTGCCGCCCTAGGTCCTGATGACTCAGCAAACGATAGTATATTGTTCTGTCATAGTGTTCCGACAATAATTAGCAGGCGATATATAATTTCACGCGAATTATAACATTATTAGAAACTTTGATGTTAGCGCCATGATTTTAGATTTTTGTCTTTATTACAAAAAAATATTGCATAATTTGGCACTGAGTTTGCAGTTTGCACTATTAAGCAAATTTTGTACTTATGTAATTTTTACGAATAAGAATACGGAGTAAGAATACAATATGTCACCACCCCATCTCATCCCTTGGGTGTCGTAAGAACCGACTAAGGAAATAACCGTA
This sequence comes from Schrankia costaestrigalis, assembly GCA_905475405.1. Lineage (NCBI taxonomy): Eukaryota > Metazoa > Arthropoda > Insecta > Lepidoptera > Erebidae > Schrankia > Schrankia costaestrigalis. The sequence goes on from FR997828.1 coordinate 21,219,219, forward strand.
ACTACTATCTTTACGAAATAAAAAGAAGGAAAACTTGAAATTAAACCCTATACCAATTCGTCTGGCCAGCGTGGTATTAGTAGGCTAAGTAACCCTCCGTCACGGCAGGAGGCCTGTCCCTGCAGTGGGACATTAATGGGCTGTTATGATGATGTAATTTTTATGGATATTCAACTAACTGTTAGGTACTTATTTCACGGACCTCTATATTTAATGGTGCTTTATATACTTATACTTGAATTTTGTCATCTGTTTAGATATTACGAGGCTGTGCATTTTTCTGGATTCTTCTCATTTGCGGACAATATAAATGGTAGTTTGTAAAATGAACTTTAGATGGTAATTAGTGCTACGTAGATATATATTAAATAGCTCAGTATTTTCGTAAAGTAAGTCACCATATGACATTAAATAGTATCATAATATAGATACACCTCCGTTTGGTGACGGAGTAAGAATACAATATGTCACTATCTCATCTCATCCCATGGGTGTCGTAAAAACCGACTAAGGGAATAACCGTAACTACTATCTTTACGAAATAAAAAGAAGGAAAACTTGAAATTAAACCCTATACCAATCCATCTGGCCAGCGTGGTATTAGAGGCCAAGTATCCCTCCGTCACAGAAGAAGGACCGGCCCTGCAGTAGGACATTAATGGGCTGTTATGATAATATAGATAAAATATAATAGACACAGGCATAGCACTGGTACAGAACATGTATGATCCGACGCGGCTATCTCCGAAAACATTGTTGTGTCGAAAGACGACGTTCGTATGTAGAATGATGAGGATGATTTATGCTGAAGTGAAACAGTAACTTATATTATTATTAAATAAATAGTTACTTAATTGCTTATAAGATAAGATAACTTTTATTGCTTTTCCACAATTTTTTACAGATGTTATTAATAAATATAGGTATCAATTAAGGACCCTGTCGGGCACAGCCCGCACAGCATCAAATATATTTGATATATTTGAACAGAGGAAGAGGCATAATATTATGTATTTACAGTTATAATTAGGTAAACTAAGTAAAAGACGAACCAAAACAAAAAAGTAAAATAAAAAAATAAAAATGTATATGTTACGGCTAAAATTATTATGCGGTCCACTAATGCATTGGTCTCTCAAAAGGAGAACTCAAGAGAAGAACAAGTTGCCTTGCATGCATTTCTTGGGCCTTCTAACTCTTCTACTTTTTAATAATCTATTATATGAACATCTATTTTAATGTACATTAAAAGCTCCTAATTACAACATTTAGGACTTTAATCACAGTCAATATCAAATTAATATTTAAAAAAACAATTATCGTTTACATAAATTTAACAACTTGTACTTATAATTGTTCACACGTATAAAACTAATCTCCTTTGGTTTTTTAAACCAGAATTCTTTTTATCAGCTGGGTTTTTAGAGTGTATTTCATACTTATCTCAGTTATGTCATTATAATTAAGTAACTGGTGCTCTACCACATAACCCGATTCAACCGATACGGTCCACATTCAAACATCGAAACCTAATTTCCTGTCTCAGATATAGCGTGCTCGCCGGTCTAAGCCTAAAGACAAATACACGGACAAAACCAGCCACACATGACCCATCGCTCCCCCCTTGTCCATACGACTCATGCTTCAAAGAGGGGTGTTGTCATAGAAATACAAGGAGCTTGTTATGATGGTTAGTTTGACCAAACAGTGGTAGCATATTGTCGATGTAAAGGAGGTATGAAAACTGAGTGTGTAGTGTCTCGATTCGTCTAACTCTAAACTATAAAGTCTTATGTTAGAAGTCGGCCTAGCTTTTGTTTATTAAAATATGTGAATTGTTTTAAATATAAAGCTTTTTCTATATACGAAAAATATGTCTAGGGACATTCGGTAAGCAAGAAGTAAAACAATTAAATGTGTGTCCATACCTTTATTGCTGTTTGCATTCAAAAATATATGTGCTCGAAATATACATACATTGAAAAAAAAAAACATATTGGCATAAGTGGTTTTCTCTACAATTTTTTTTTCTGCATTAGGCCAGGCGCGCACTACGAGTTTTTCGCCGCGCGGCAGAAAAGCGCAGCGGTATAATGTCGCACTGTAATACTGTACCAAACAGTTTTACATTGTACTGCGCGCACTTGGCGGCAGAGCCACCGCAGCCCACCAGTATTACAGTGCGACATTATACCGCTGCGCTTTTCTGCCGCGCGGCGAAAAACTCGTAGTGCGCGCCTGGCCTTACTGATTTCTATCCTAAGAACATCGCATAGTCTTTATATGAAGCGTCGTTGCTGAAACTTAGATTGACAATGCTAGGAAAGAGCGAAGTGTGAACATGCACATAAAATATTGTACATAGAATTGTTTGCTATTGCATTGCTATAGTTAAAACTATTTTTTTTTGATAAATACCTTAAGTAACCAATGTTTCCAAAATTTAGGCAACAAGATGAACTGAAAACTGTAATCAAGTAACAGCTTAATTATACAGGACCAACAAGACTAATAACAGTTATCGTTTTCCAACAGTCGGCAAAAGAGTTACATCTAAGCAAAAAAATCCCATTAATAATTTTCAAACACGATTAGTTAAAAAGAAATCACGTTGAGGCGGAAAATTCGAGAATAAAACAAACAACAAATCAAAATTGTACCAATACAAATGACATTATGTCACATGGCAGACTATGACCCTTTACAATGTGACCTCAGGACAATTACTTTAATTTTAAGTAAGAAGCATTTGTACCAAGTTTGATAAGAAGTATTTTCAAGCCGAAGTAAAGTATTGAGATGAGAAACAATCATGAAACCTCCGTGAGAGTTTGCAACTACCCTCTCAGAGAAATTTTTATTTTGCTATTTTTTTTCCTGCAGTAATTAAGGTATAAACATTGGTCCGAAGCTTGGTTGTTCCAAGTTCTTTTTCTAAACTTCGATTGCGTTCATTTTTTGTTTATTTTTGTAAGGTTTCATGTTCTTTCGGATTGGTTCTCATGAAAGAAATTACTTAGAATGTATATATGCTATATTTATTTCGATTTGTTCTTAACTACATCAGTGTTTGCAAGTTTACTGTACAGTTTCGTGGGTTTCTCTACGAGATTGGAAAACTTAGTTCTATTATATTTTGTAGAAAAATTTAGAATAATTAATTAAACCTATAGACTTGGTTCTGTCTCTAGGCAAAACTTGATGGAGTTAATAGTTAGTTTTATTGGCTTTAGTTGGATTTAGATTGTTTTTTTTTTGTTTTCGGTTAATTTTTTTGGGAATAAGCTACTAATTGCAGCTACAGCTGCAGTAAAAGGGTGAACATATTATCTAATTAGTTGGGTATTAAGTTTTTTATGAAGCTTTTTGTACTGATAGCATTCCTTTTAAATGATGTGCTATTTTCAACTACAGTGGATGGACATGTTACCACTTAGCCCACAAATGTCCTGCTGACCAGGGTTACAAGTTTGTTTTAAGTTTTACTTTCTGTGAACCATTTAGGATTTCCCATCAATTTTAACGCTGATACGCAGGATGAGGTTTGTCCCTTGCATTAGGAAAAAAAGAACGGAACTATGATCTAAATTAACTTATCATTTACAAAGTATTTGTTTATCAATCAGATAACCATTGTTTCCTTATCTCAACAAAAAATTATTCATATCCGTATTTTGTAGAACACACGCGCATATGAATACAAAAATTAATTCCCCCTTCTTAAAGAATTTCTCACAAGCCCCTGACTTTGCATCTCCTATTAAAGTGCCGTTAGCGAAAAAAATTGACACAGGGTTGATGGACATGTCTATAGGAACTCAAGAATAAACAATGTAAAAGTTCATAGGTCCTTTATATGTAACTGAAAGAGTATCTTAACAATGTAATATTTGTCGCAAAGAAACAAACATGGCGTACACACAGCACCACATCAAGTTAAACATTTTCATTTGAAATTGTGTCTTATTTTAAGGTATTAAGGTACATTAGTGTCTAGCTTGATAAGTTGCTGTGTGTACAAAGGTGATGCGTTTTGAATTTTGTTAGACAAACTTTTAATAAAAAAATATATAATAGATTTACGATTGTGTAATACTGAACGATTGTGATGCGTTTTGGACAGTGACACTGCCTTTATATCAGTTCACACAAACCGGTTTGTAAAACAAATATTACAATAAGGTGAAATTAAAATGACAAAATGTATTTTTGTCACTGTTTTTTTGTAGACTAATCAAATTCTTGTTTTGTTTTTAAAGGTAAAAGTAAATGCAAATGTAAATCAAGTATACAAAATAATGTCTACTTGGATAAAGCATGTTTATCCAAAAACAACGGTAACATCCAGACAGTATAAAATATCTTAAATACTTTTTTTTATGTAATAGGAGGCAAACGAGCCAGCAGGTCACCTGATGGTAAGTGATCCCCGTCGCCCATAGACACCCGCAACACCAGGGGAATCACAGATGCGTTGCCGACCTTTTAAAAGGGAGTACGCTCGTTTCCTGAAGCTCCCCAAGTCGTAACGGTAATATTAAATACTTGAAAATAAAGTAAATCGTTTTCCAAAGCATTATCAGGAGCAGTTTAATTTATGACTCGTTCCTTATGCATCCACTACTGTCAACCATTTCATGGCTCTCTTAGTAATTTTTATGAACTGCAGAGTTAGTCCTTATCGAGGTGCTCAGGCATGGATATGCAGTTAGCAATTATTTTAACGATACATTTATTTATTTCTCCACACGTGACGGAGTAAGAATACAGTGTGTCACCACTCCATCTCATCCCATGGGTTTCGTAAAAACCGACTAAGGGACTATCCGTGAATAAAATACATAATAAAAAGAAGGAAAACTTGAAATTAAACCCTATAGCAATCCGTTTGGCCAGCGTGGTATTAGTAGGCCAAGTATCCCTCCGTAACTGGAGGAGGCCCGTCCCTCCAGTGGGACATCAATGGGCTGTTATGATGATGATGATTTTTTTATTTATTTATTTATTGTTACAAAGTTGTTACAAGGATACATATTTGTCAGATACCGCACAAACTAAAACGTAAAGTAAACATAAAGTATAGTAGTTAACATAACTTAACATAAAGTCACTATTTTTTTATAATATCTATATTCTTTAGTTGAGATATATTACTGTTCCCATCAAAACGACCTCTATATCCCAAGCTTCTAGAAGAAGCGAGACTAATTATAAATAATTAAAATACTATTAAAATTAGTTAACCAACAAAAATGAATAATCACCGTCATCATTCAAGCACAGATTACGTGCAAATTACAACACACTTTTATTTTTACAAAACATCCAAGAAAAAAAAATCATCCATTCGGTCAACAATACTTCGTTAGTTGACCTTTTTAAAAACATCCTTCCCACTTATATCTCACGTTGAATGTTTACATATATAAATCTTGGAGACACACAATGAAAGTGTCTCGCCAGTAATAATATGTTAATTTATATGTAATGTAATAAGTTCTTGTGTGACGTACTGAGGGTGAATTGAATCGCGCTAATCCATTTTATTGCGTGTCACGAGCAGACGGTTTTTTAAGTTAAGGTGCGTACAGTCGGAGAAAACGGTTTTGGATGATGTGGTACGGGTGAAACTGTAAGTGTAACTAAATATATAGGAAATATTAGTAGAGACATAAGTTGAATTACAAATATTTAGAATGTATTGGAATGAAGAAAATCCTTTTTTTTGCAAAATCTAATGTATTTTATTTACGCTGTGTTTTTAGGATAATATCGCACATAGGGAGGAATAGTCATTGTACTTGTAACTTGCTACTAATAATTATGTGTAAGAGATAACAACTTGATAGAAAGAGGAGAACAATTGAAATAATAGCAAGGAAGATTTCCCTGAGTAAAACTGTAGAACTCATTTAATCGGCTGGTTGGATCAATTAAACAAATAGAAATAAACGGTTAAACTATTGCTACTTTGATGCACAAGGAATAATAAAATTATAATTTTCTAACTTTTATCTTAGATTTATAATATAATTTAAGCTTATCATTCACACAAAAAGTAAATCATAAATGTATTTATTTGTCTAATATTAAAAATAAATATTTAATTTTAACCCATTACATCGAAAACTTTACCACACAACAGTACATACTAGATACTTTCTTCCTACCGATGGTCCTCAACAACACAATATTCCGGCCACCCTAAATCACTTTCAATTGTCCAAAAAAAAACAGTTCTATGCAAATGTGACAAAGGACTAGTCGAGATTAGTGCACACTGAATTGTAGTAATTAGGAGATTTATATGCAAACGCCTTTCTGTGGTCCACATTATTAGTTAATAAAAAGGCTATGGTAACACGGCTTAATGTAATTTTGAGTAGAACATATTGTGGGATGAGTGGGTCACTCCCGTTGTCGTAAATTTATGAGGCGAAGTGATTTAATAACTATATGATAACGGATATAATTTATGACACTGACTGTTCCCAAGTGACCGTTAAATAGAATAAAATTATGAGATGAATTTTAAGGGATGTTAAAAGTTAACGTTAATTTTTACTCTAGTACGTCTCTAGGTGTATGGACCAGGCAAACAACACATTTAAATCACGTTCTCATTTTAGACCTTCGTACAAGTACCTTTAACTTCGCAGAAATTCTGCATTGATGGTTCTACAATTGCAGCTGTAGGAGAAACAAGGTATCATATCTAAAGCGCGTAAAATTTGATCAAGAGAAGAAACTTGACCAGGTCCCCTTTCCAACAGCCTCCTTCTTTGACAAGAAGAAACATGGCCGAAGTTTTAGTCCTAACATCTATAAATGAATTCTCAGTCGGCTTTCAATCAGACAGAACGGGTAGTGCAACACGATGTTGTCTTATTCTTCACTATATTACCTTGAAGAATAAACCTTAAATACTATTTTTCTACATACTTAATAATAACAAGTTTTTTAATACTACCCGGTTTTCTAAATAAAAAAAAAACAATTTTTTTTTTAGAAAAAGCTTTTATTTAAATGCTCTGAAAAGTATTAAATGCACCCGAACAAACGTACAGAGTAAGTTAAATAAAAGCTTTTATTTTTTATTTTTCTTCTCTAATTTACATTGGACAATACAACGCGGTTTTTTTAGTGCTGTGGCGTTTGTCTGTGTCGATCTATAATTTTAACTATAGCTTCAATTTCAAGTAAATTCTAAAAGACGATTTCAAACAATTTGTGATAAATTTTATGAAATAAAGCATTTTGAAGTTTGAAGTTTTAAATCTACCCAGATTTCAAATTCCTAACAAAATATTTAACCCAAAACACAAAAATCCAGCTAGAATCTAATCTCATTAGGAACAACAAACACTTGAAAGCGAACTCTCGACTCAACGAGCCAGTTTATTTGGCACGCAGTACACTGCAGGACAATTAATTTGCAAATAAAATTAAACACTGCACGGGATTATCGGGTATTATAGAGGGTGATTTTTCATTGCAGACTCTGCAAATAAGTGTACTATTAGTTTGAAGTGTGGGTGACATTTTCACACGTATAATGAGATTTTTGAAGTCTTTGTTTATTGTTTGTTTTATTGTTTTTTGAGTAAATGTTGTGCATGTACTTCGGACCTTCCTATGACTACTTATTTTATAAGTCCATGGCTTTTACGCAGAGGTTTCAGTCAGTAGAAATCTTTACGCACGAAAATGTTGGTGTTTTTATGTAAGTATTTACTATCAAAAACAATTTTTACTTAAGTATGCTTATCCGTTGTCTAGTACCCATATTATGAGCTATGCTTAGTTTGTGTCTAAATGGCGTATTATTAGTTTTGCAATCGGTTTTTTCATTAAAGAATTGTCTATAAAATCCCTCATCAACTTAAACTATATTATTCATTGAATCTCCCTCCTAAACAATTAACAATAAAATTTTAAACACTTATTCCGTTAATCCCGACAGTCCCCTTAACCACTCGTTTATCAAGCGAACCTACTCGTAACATATTGCTGGTAACCAAACTTTAATCTACCATACACAGCACCCTTTTAAAAGTAATTACAAAATGCTATGTTGTTACGGTTAGATGTTTTTTAGCCGATTGCGTGATATAAAGGAGGGTAATGTGTGTATGTTAGTTACTTTTTCATTTTATCACGTTCCCAGTGCAGTGTACCATATATGGTACACTTGCATTGTTTTACTATTGTGTCTGCTGGCGGCACTGTGAAAGGGTTAACGGAGTATTTAGTAACCACAATGTATTGGTTCTAATAAAAGTAGTTTATGGTTAAGGTAAAATAAATTACCTAAAAGAAATGACAATCTTTAGATTCTAACGTAACCTTTAGATTAAAATTGTACCTTTAATCTGCGCTATTTTGCTACAAATTAAAAACTATACGAGTAATAATGTATTCGAAGTAAAGACGAGATAGATTAGCCAAAGATTAACCCCCTTACTCATAAACGACTCTTAAATTTAATCACTGTTTAGCGAGATTTTTATTACGAAAACCAACCTTATACCAAACAACGTAAGAGTCTATGCTAATTAATCAATTGACTAAAATTGAAGAGGCGTTTATGAGTAAGGGGGTTAGAAACTATTTTTTTATATTTTTCATGCAATTATTTAATTAAAATATTAAATTTTTATAGTCAGTATCAAAACCCTCTAGTTTAAATTACAAAACTATTTTCACCACTAGACAACCATCACTTAACAACCATACGTTACCTTACAACTTATAACAGAACCATTATAGCAACCACTAACAGATACCATTAACAATAAATTCACGAGCATCACACTCCCCCGTATCAAGGGACCGACGTAATCCGTTTTAAGGGGTGAAGATTCAATTGGAACTGATTTGGATGGCCCTCCAACGATTTTTGTGTAATACGCCCTTGTGTTTGATAATGTAATCGATTAGAATCACTATCGAGAGGCGTACGTATCGATTTTTGTGACGTATGAGTGGGTACTCGATTTAATTTGTCATCGGCAGATTTGAGGTCAAGATCATAGGGGTTTGTAAGTCTTTGCTTACTTTGTTAAAGTGTTTTAAGGATTGAGAATTTTACAAACACTGGAATGAATTATGTGGTAAAAATGCCGTGCGATTGGAAGTCTATTCTGTATTATCTAACCAGGCGGCGATCAGTGGACCTTCCATCATTAAATTTTCTTATCTCATTATATTTTCACAGGAAAATTATTTCAAAATTCTAGTAGGTATAGCGCTTTTAAGCACGGTATCATATTTTCGAACTTAAAGTTCTCTGTCTGTAAAATACGCAGACTTTGTGTTACAACATAAAACGTTTGATTTACTTATATCAATATCTACTTTCTATTTTGTTTGATTACTAACTTAATAGCTTTCAAAATGATAATATCTGTAAACTTTTCTAAAGTCGAATTTACGAAACCCATGACATGACATCGGTTGGTAACACCATATGCTTACTACGTCACTACACCATCCCAACAATCATCATATTATGATTATTATCATAACAGTCCATTAATGTCCCACTGCAGGGACGGGCCTCCTCCCGTAACGGAGGGATACTTGGCCTACTAATACCACGGTATAGGGCTTAATTTCAAGTTTTCCTTCTTTTTATTTTGTAATTTATTCATTTTCTTTTTATTCACGGATAGTCCCTAAGTCGGTTTTTACGACACCTATGGGATAAGATGCGCTGGTGACATATTGTATTCTTACTCCGTTACCTCACGGAGACGGAGACATCCCAACAATATATTACAGTTACATCTAACTAACATAAGTACCGAAGTAAAACCACAAAACCTTGTAAAAACACTTGTAAATTATTGAACAAAGTGTTTGGTCTAACAACGTCTTCAACTGTCATCTTACTACAAAAACAATGACGAAGACAAATGTATTTCATTCAGCTATACGTTATGTGCTACTCTGTGGAACTTGTTAAGGTGAAGATTTCACTAAAATAAAGAATGATTAACGTATTTAAAAAAATATTATTTTAGTATTTCAAAACAATACACTACTGGACGACCTCTGTGGCGTAATGGTTATGTAACATGACTGCCTCGAGTTCAATTCCCGCTCAATGCAAATCTTTGTGTGCATGAACATGATTGTTTGCATTGGTCTGAGTGTTTTCTATGTTATATGTATGTTACTAAATTAAACCATTTACAAAAAAAAGTATTTTAGTATGTTTATCCGTTGTCTAGTACCTATAGTACAAGCTTTGCTTAGTTTGGGACTAGGTTATTATAACTACTTTTTCGCTTTAGTTTTCAGAACTCTCATACTGAAAGTGTTATAAAAACTGGGAATAAGTACTAAAGAGTTATTAGACTAGTACAGATTTAGTGGAATTATTTATAGTAAATTATCGTCTGGAAAATGTCGCAGTGGAATTTGCTGCGCCGTTTCATCTATGCTAGCGCATAAAAAGTAGTGGTAAACTAAGATTAAGTAAGTGAAATTAAATTGACGTCAGGTAAGATGACGGTTGACTTCAATAAGTAAATACTGTGTTACTTAAAAAACTGTATATCAAATTAGCTGATCAGCAACATATCTGGTATCATTTAAACGATAAAAATGCCTGGATCTGAATTGTCCTGTTTTCTTAATAAAATAATATTGGTGAAGTAATCACCAAAAAGAGCGATAGGAACCCAGCAGAGTTTCTTGTGGGTGTCTTCTCTGACATGGTCGTGTTCCGAACCCACAGTAAACTTAGCCGTTAAGTTAGACGTGCATAAGTGATCACTATAAAGACGCTGCAAAACAGCTTAAGGACTGCTGTAAAGGTTTTCAATCCTTATTTTCCCATAAAGTTTGATAATCAATAGCTTGGTAGACAAACATCTCTTTCTCTTACATATCCGTCTTTACAAAAAGTCATCGCCTTAACTAAACACAGTAATAGTAGTCTCTTAAGTCACGTAGTACATATTACTACCGAAACAGAAGTTTGTCAGGTATTGTGTTATTCTTTTGTTGCAGTCTATGTGACCCTTTAACGAACGGTGAGTGACTTAAGTACCTATTACGCTGAGGAAAAGTATTAGGTGGTAATGAGATAATTTGAAGTCTAATTACTGTAATGGACTTAGGACTGATTAGTATAAGAATGGTGAAAAATTGTGTGTGGCGTAATTTAGTAGTAGCAGGGCTTTTGCAACATCTACGTAAGAATCATGAGTTCTCGCGCTCTAGGTCCGTGGCCGAACGAGCCTTCGTTTTAGTATGATAGGCCTCCCCCGATGATTTTTAAAAGAGGCTTTCAATGGAATTGCTTTTTCATCCTCTGCGAGTGTGTTAAACATTAAAATCCAATCAGCTGCAGCGTTCAGAACTGTATAATTTTAGTTACTTACAGGGGATACACATTGCACCGCGACGAATTTTAGGGATATGAAATAAAACGGACTCAAAATGCTTCCGGGCTCAATGCAACCATTTACGGATTATACAAAAATACTCTTGCATCTACTTTCCGTGTGGTGACGGAGTAAGAATACAATATGTCACCACCCCATCTCATCCCATGGGTCTCGTAAAAACCCACTAAGGGATTTTTCGTGATATTATCTTAACGAAATGAAAAGAAAGAAATCATGAAGTTAAACCCTATATCAATCCGTTTGGTTAGCGTGGTATTAGTAGGCCAAGTATCCCTCCGTCACAGGAGGAGGCACGTCCCTGCTGTGGGACATTAATGAATGGGCTGTTATGATGACTCTTGCATAAGATTCCTATCCGCGTCCCTGTGTCTAACAGTATCTTGCTACGGAGGCAACCAAGCAACATCACATGTTTCTATTTTGCTGTTGATTCGTGACTCATTCAACTTTTAGTACAATCCTCAAACAAAGGTGGTTGATTGAACTAAGAAAAGGCTTTCACGGTGCAGGATTGTATGCAACATTAGCATGTTGTGGTGCGTCGATAACATTTGTATGAGAATGTGTGTGTGAGCGTGTAACACGCTCATCTCTGCCGTCTTTTGTCATTACAATCAGCTGACCACTGGCCAGGAAATACAGAAGGTTTAACAGATATTCTTTGTTCCATGTTGGATGTTTTTTAAAGGGTACTTATTGTCCAAGGTAAATTACGAATAAATTTGAAGTTCATATAAAAGATTTGATACATTTGTTTTGTTTTAAAATTAATACCTAAATCGCCTCGGTTAATTTCTAGGCAATCGAATCGCACAAAAGATGAAAAATTGGTAGTCTCTTAAAATGAATGCAGCGGCATTGTAAAGCCTCAACGCAAGAAAATCTCCGTCTGAGTAAATGCAGTCCGCGTAGAAACTACTAAGTACACTATACTAAACTACACCGTCCAACGTATAAAGCAGTTGAAGAAGCATGATATTTCCGGACAGTTACGACTTGGGGAGCTTCAAGAAACCCTTTTAAAAGGTCGGCAATGCATCTGTGATTCCTCTGGTGTTGCGGGTGTCCATGGCGGCGGTGATCACTTACCATCAGGTGACCTGCTGGCTCGTTTGCCTTCTATTACATAAAAAAATAATCGTCAATGTACCTACCAAAAGTTGTCGGATAATTAAGTATCTTGAGTTCACCTACTGCATCTAACTTGTACAAATACATTTTAAATTCTTGTCCCTTTGTCCATACAGCTACTCTACTTCGCACCATACTCGTCAAACACTTAATGACTGACTTTGTCCAGTACGTCTCAATTCTCTGTCATTGTTTATTGTGAATATAATGTGGTATTGTCCTGAAACTAGCTCTATACGTGTATTTAGTATTCATGTCTGTTCGTCTCTTGTCTTGTTTGTTTGATTTTGTTGGATTTTATTGTTTTGTTGAGAGAATGGGGTAACCTATGTTGTGAAGTATTATTGGTTTGGTATTATATATTTATAAAATAATAAGAAATAAAGTATATATCTTGTAGTGACAGTCTCAAACTATTGTCAAACCTGGGTGTGCTTTGTATCTTTTATTCTTATGTCTGTAAAAGTCCTTTGAGAAACAGGTATTACTATTTGAAATATTGAACGAAAATATTGCAAAATTAAATCATTTAAAAAACGTTTTCCTATTTACAAGTAAGACTCAGAACTTTTTTTTAAATTGTACAAAGTCTAAGACAACTGATAGACAAACTCACGTTACTTTTTAATCAAACTGCCATGCACAACACTGTTTTCCTGCTGTAGATACCAAACCAACGACCTCCAAAGTATCATACAGATTTACGAACTACTACACCATATGGGACAATTGGAATGTTACATCAAATATACTTATAATATCTCATGATGGACAGATCAACGCACAAGAGCACTGTGTTTATCTGTCACTCAAAACTGCTTAACAATAGGGATGCGCTTAAAATATCCGTTCAGTAACAATGAGCGAAAAGTGTTGTTTATATAAAGGTGTACAGATAAGGGTGATTGCAACTGTCTCAAGTATGGACAGCAAAAAAATATAGTGCACGCTCTTAAATACTGATCTAGAACTTTTTTCGTGTAGTGATGGAATTAGAAACCATGGGTTTTAGCTAGTTATAGCCGAGTGAAAAGTTAAAGCATGAAAACTTGATGTAAACCCATATACTAATTCAGCTAGCCCGCGTCTGTCAAGTATACCAGAGCAAGCAGAGGTTCTCTTATGTCATTGGTGCTGGCTGCTACCTACACTTTCTTCTTTTTATTTATTATAAACAAACGTACTCGTATATGTATAACGTGTGTATATTCAATACGGTGTGATATTCAATCAAAATTGTTTCCCAATATTTCGAGTGGTAGAGCCATGTCGTCAGTCTTTGGCTGCGGCACGCATGAGCAGGCTCGTCCGGTGAAATACCACCCTCTCACAGAAAATCGACGTAAAATAGTAGTGCTTGTCACTGCTGTGTTTCGTCCGAGTCTGGTAGCTCATTCCCCCTCCCTTTACTTCCCTTTTAAAAGGTCGGCAACGCATCTGTGATTCCTCTGGTGTTACGGGTGTCCATGGGCCGCGGTAATCACTTACTATCAGGTGACCTGCTGGCTCGTTTGCCTCCCATCATATAAAAAAAAACATTTAGTAATGTAGACACATAATAACAGTCAATATAAAAACAATCCTTGCAAAATTTCACATCAATTTTTTTTTTGCCGACACTACCGTCAACCGAGCATGGGAAGAGGATTACAATATCTAGCTGCATGAGGCGTGACGTCATCGTACGAATGTAAAATTAATACCGCGACCAACTAAACACGAACCGACAGACTCAATCGTTCTGATGGTTTTAGTTAAATTGTACAGAGTAATGTTTAGATCAAAGATATTAAAATTGTGTATATTTTCTTAATGATTCTTAAAAATCCCATTGTATAGGCTGGCCTGTCATTGATGTAGATTAAAAATATATTGACCCGATAGATTAGAAGAGGACTTTAATCATCATCATCATAAAAGCCCATTAATGTCCCACTGCAGGGACGGGCCTCCTCACTTGACGGAGGGATACTTGGCCTACTAATACTGGCCAAAAGAAGAGGAAGAGAGGTTATTTGAAGAGGGCTTTATTTTATCTATATTTAGAAAATCAGCATTGCCTAAGCCTTTGTTGACTGTTGCATATTTTTCAGAAAACCTTTGCTGATAACCCCATTAGTTATTTTATTTTACCCTCTAAGGTTTCTACTACATGGACGAATCCTGTAATGGAGGCAAGCTAGTCCCACTATTACAATGCTGGCCAAGAGGGTTTGACCAGAGTTTGATTTGATACTTTTATGACAGGCACAGAGCCCCGTGCCCCTCATAAAAGTATAAAAAAGGGGCAAATATAAGTGTAGACTAATATTATTTTTTAATTTCCTGTCAATATTTATTACTGTTACGCAGTCTTCTATGTGTTATCCTATAACAATTAAATTACAGCTATTGTAGTATTATTTCTAAATATCGGCGTTATTAAAAAAATAAATAAAGCTTTCATAAAATTCTCTGTAACTAAACTACTCTGTGAATCTAAATAATTCACCAAAAAAGTGCGCAGGCGCCTACAAAACGATTGTACCCATTGTATTATTATTTATTAATGCAACATATTAGGGGTACTAATCTCCTCCACATTTCAATTGTGAGCGACATTGTACAACACAAGTTAAATTATTTTAATTATGAAGTAACAAGAAATGGATGACTTATTTGACCTATAATTACCATTACAGCAGTAGTGGTTTGTATACCTGCCTACCGTATTGAAAGTCACAAGTTCGATCCTCTCTCAAATCAAAAATTAACATGAATAGCTATTGTTTTTTTTTAAAGTATTGATAAGTTCAAGTGACTTTTATATAATCACCTTTATGTATAAAAATGTATAGATAACGTTGATTTTAAGCATGTTTAGAGCTTATAATATATCTAGTATCCATACCACTATACCATAGAGATATTTAATAATAACTTATACAATAATAATAAATAATCAATTACAAACACAATAAATAATAATATTATAACTATTCGCTAGGAAATCTCTAGTCAAATTGACCTGAAGCGCTCAGCTGGTTACCACCACATTCGCGAAATAAAGCCTACTACTATAATTTACGGCAAGTTACCGTGATAGCCAGAGGCGAGGATTTGCATGAAGACATATTATGTAGGTAGTAGGTGTATTGAATATGTGTACTTAGATTTATAATTTTGTAGTTGACAAAGAAAAGTAATTACCTTGCACATCAACATCATGTTGTTGATGTGCCTTATTATTAAATAAATAAATAAATAAAAGAAAACGAGAAGTTCTAAAAATATTTCTACATCAATCAGTAATAAAACTATTTTATACGGGTCTTACTCTCAGTATATAGTAATTAACCTAGATACATACTAATAACATAAATACCTAGGTTTCGGCCGACTTGCAAGGGCTGTGACAGTCCCTCCGCGACCACGACCCTTGCAAGTCGGCCGAAACGTCTAGATACGTTTAGTATATACCGCGAGTAAGACCCGTATAAAATAGTATTATTCATACAAATCGCGAAAGTTTTAAAATCTATTATTAATCAGTCAATCAACTAGATAGGCTTATCGCAGACATAGGCCTCTCCCAAAATGCGGCACACCTTTAGCATTAACCTTAACTTAACACAGCAGTTTCAAGCCTCTCACAAAGTCAAAGGAAAACTTAGCTTCCTAGAACATGACTTCATAAGCTTTATTCTTCAATAACTTCTCTAATTTTGCGTGACACGAATACGCGGAAATAAAAAAATAACATCGTTCAACAAACACACGAAACTTACTACGAAGCCTGTATATTTTCCATTTGTTCAGAGAGTGGTTCAGCTAGCTATCTGTCCGGTAGCGGCCTACTTCTAAGAATCACTACGGGTATGCGAACCAGAACTGCTCTAGCTACTACTGTCACATTCCTCTCTTCCGTGTCAGTGGTATCCCTATATCCCTTTCCTGTCAATCCCAATAACGGATGCCTCCCGTTGCGACCGACTGGCGATCCTGGCCGGCCACTAGAACTAGCACCATGTTGCGTACAGATCGACATCAGAGGTCTAGCTGATGTCAAAGGACGTTCCTACCTCTTACCAATTGTAGCGGCCCCCCGTTCCATTGGACACATAAGAGGGAGGAGTAAGAGTGCTCCTGTGTTTGCGCGGACACTGTCGTTGCTTTCTGTTAACGGTTAGAGCACTTATAATATCTCCTGCGTAATCGACTTGGCTTTCTGAAAACGGACTCCGATTTAGTCTAGCGGCGATGGGCAGAGGTAGAGAGGTCTGGTTGTGATGCCAACTAGGCTTTGTCTGATGCCTGCACGTAGGCGGTTCAAGGTAGATGGTCGCTTTGCACTGCACTGGGTTAACAGTGTAACTCGGCAGCTTCTTGAGCGACGAAGCAGCTCTATTTAGAGAGGCCCTGCTTCCCCCAATCCGGGGAGGGGACTAGAAAAGGTGTCCTAAACCAGGCTTAACCCATAACTTTTGGAGGTAGTAACCACGGCTGCCTTCGCATCACCCATAACGTGGTCGAAGAAACAATAATAAAAGTAAAAATATAAATAAGTCCCGAAATATGACATTTGCAACGTGGAATGTTCGCACTCTCCTCGATCGTGAAAACAATATGGGTCCGCCTCGTAGAACTGCCCTTGTATCAAGAGAACTCAGACGCTATAGTGTGGATATCGCTGCCCTCAGTGAGACACATCTGGCTGATGAGGGGGAGAGGATAGAGTGTAAAGGCGGATACACCTTTTACTGGAAAGGCACACCACTTTCAGAGCCTAGGAGATCTGGGGTTGGATTTGCCATCAAAAATCATATAGCGTCTACACTAGAGGAGTGTCCTGTGCACATCTCGGACCGCGTCACCACGTTGCGCCTACACCTAGAAAATGGCAATTACCTAAACATAATAAGCATATATGCACCTACGATGGACAAGGATGATGACATCAAGGATAGGTTTTATGAAGAAGTCACACAAGTCCTCACCAAAGTACCTTCTAGAGAACAGATACTCTTAATGGGCGACTTTAATGCAAGAGTAGGGTGCGACTTCGAAGCTTGGCCTCGGGTTTTGGGGAGACACGGTGTTGGAAATATGAACTCTAACGGACAACTTCTTCTGTCCTTATGCGCTCAATTCGAGCTGGCAATCACCAACACTATGTTTAGACTCCCGGCAAAGCATAAAACCACATGGATGCATCCGAGGTCGAAACACTGGCATCTAATTGACTATGTGATTGTCCGACAAAAATTTATTTCCCAAGTACATGTCACTCGCGTTAAGCGGGATGCTAATGCGATCTGTTCCTCGGATCACCGACTAGTTGTCACGAAACAGAGGCTCCGCCTGAAAACTCCTCGGAGAACTCGGAGAGGGAAACCTAAACGAATGGACATTGAAAAATTACAGAGTCCTGATGTTCGTAGGACCCTCGCTCAGGAGATAGAAGGTGACCTCGAGAAGATAGATGTTGAGAATGGTGACGTCGTGGCAAACTGGCAGACGCTGTCGTACAATTTACTCAATGCCGCCTCGCAGACGCTGGGTGTCAAACCTACCAGATGCGAGGATTGGTTCGATGCCAACGACAAAGTTTTGACCCAGGCCATAGAGAGACATCGTTTACTTCTACGCCAATATAGAAATAACCAACAGGCGGATCAAGTCAAACGTAGTGGGGCAGAACTACGAAAGTACGTGAGACAAATAAAAGACAAGTGGTGGTGCGATAAAGCCGAACACATGCAGTGGCTTGCTGATACTAAACAGCTGGGCGCTTTTTACGATGAGGTTCGCAAACTTGTTGGTACTGTGACTCGAGCTAGAGTGCCTCTCAGATCTCTCGATGGCACGGAATTGCTCACCAACAAGACGGACGTACTAAATAGATGGGGAGAGCATTTCAATAGGCTGTTAAATGTGGACAGGGTAGTGGACATGGCACACCTTTGCTCAATGGCATCACTTCCCACTAACAACAAGCTGGACGAGCCACTGACTTTGCAAGAGGTTATCACTGCTATTGATCAACAGAAAAACAAGAGAGCGGTCGGCATTGACAATTTACCTGCAGAGCTGCTAAAGTATGGGGGTGAAGAATTGCAAATAATTATCTGGAAGCTTTTCGTTCAAATGTGGGATCCGGAACAAGTACCCGACGACTTTCGAGTGTCACGTATTTGTTCCCTGTACAAGAACAAAGGCGATAGATCGGATTGCAATTCGTATAGAGGCATCTCCCTGTTGAGTTCTCCGGGGAAAGTTTTTGCTCGTATACTACTGAACCGCCTGCTGCCCTTGTCAGAGAGCTTACTGCCGGAAACACAATATGGCTTCCGACCGAACCGAAGCACATGTGAGGCCATCTTCTCTATCCGACAGCTGCAAGAGAAGAGTAGAGAACAGGGACAACCTCTATATGCATGCTTTGTTGACCTCGAGAAGGCCTTCGACAGCGTGCCTCGAGAAGCCTTATGGGTGGTGTTGGCGAAACTGGGATGCTCGGACAAGTTTGTAAGAATGATTCGACTTTTGCATGATGACATGCGTTGTTGTGTCAATGTACAAGGTGAGGATTCAGAGTTCTTCTCAGTGAGCTGCGGCGTAAAACAAGGTTGCGTGCTCGCACCAACTCTGTTTGCCTTGTATTTTGCAGTTGTAGTAAGAGAGACTTTGCAAAACCTGTCTGATGGTATTCGTGTTCGCTTCCGTATCGATGGCGGTG
Organism: Schrankia costaestrigalis; assembly: GCA_905475405.1. Classification (NCBI taxonomy): domain Eukaryota; kingdom Metazoa; phylum Arthropoda; class Insecta; order Lepidoptera; family Erebidae; genus Schrankia; species Schrankia costaestrigalis. Next base: position 21,238,488 of record FR997828.1, read on the forward strand.
GAGTTTTCAACCTATCAAGACTAAAGGCTCACACCAAAGTAACTTGCGCGACTATAACGGAGATGATGTATGCGGATGACTTGTGCTTTGTGGCGGAGTCGTTGGATGGGCTGCAGACGCTTATGTTAAGACTTGAGGAGTCCTGTCGCAGATTTGGCCTAAAAATTAACATAAAGAAGACCGAAGTGATGGCACAAACCTTAAATGGTGCACCAATGGACATAAAACTCGATGGCCACTCACTTAAGCAGGTGGAAAAGTTTACTTATCTGGGCAGCACCATAACATCAAAGTGCGTCCTGGATAATGAAGTCAACAACAGAATTGGAGCAGCTGCTGCGGCCTTCGGCCGGCTTAGCCCAAGAGTGTTCCGTTCGCATGATGTTAAGCTCTCTACGAAGATAGCGGTATATCGAGCGATCGTTCTGCCGAACCTTTTGTACGCGTCCGAAACGTGGTGCCTATACCGCAAGCATATTCGCATCTTGGATAGATTCCACCTCAAATGTCTCCGCAACATTATGAACATACAGTGGTCAGACCGTGTACGGAACACGGAAGTTCTACGGCGGGCAAACGACGGTGGAATAGAGAGCTATCTGATGAAGCGGCAGCTGCAATGGTGCGGTCATGTCTCCCGGATGTCAAATGACAGAATAGCTAAGCGCATCTTCTACTCTGAGTTGCAGGAAGGCAAACGAAAGCACGGAGGCCAATTCCTGCGATACAAGGATGTTCTCAAGCGACACATGAAGCGATGTGACATCGATCCATTACATTGGGAGACAACGGCTACGGACAGACCTCGGTGGAGGCACACCGTACACACCAAGGTGCTTGAGTTTGAGAGGACAAGGCTAAAAGACCTCGATACTAAACGGAACGAGTTAAAGGCCCGACCAACTGCGGTCATACAGTACAATTACGTCGGAGGCGTGTTGACTTGCAACGAGTGTGGCCGTGTATGCAAGTCCAAATTAGGTTACGTAAGTCACATAAGAGCACACCAACGAAGCTCTCAACAGATAGCCAGTCACTGAGACCGAAAACGGTCGGGGTAGTATATATTTTCCATTCAACAACAATAACTTATACTATCTAACACACTTAAGGGACACACAATAATCCAAATATATGAAAAAATCTACACAAAAATAGTCAAACTTTTAGCAAAACATTTTATATTGGACCTACCAAACCATTTTGGGGTTGTTACTACATTTATGTGATTCATTATGCATTTATTAAAAGTTTTCACATTAAACTTACTACATTATAATTTATAACCAATAGATTCTCAACTTTATATCTGTATATTTAAAGTTCATTTGTGTTTGGTTTTTGCAAGTATACTTGCGTCCTTTTGTAGGTATAAGTTGAGTAATAAAGGGCTAAGTTAGTATTTTCCAGTTGGATTTATATTGACAGAGCACGGTATAGCATTTTTGTTTGTTCATTGTATGGAATAAGTGTGTTTTAGTGTGGCTTCAACTGTTCAATTATTGTACTCTTTGTTTTACTTACAAGGTACACTTGGAAGCATTTTTAGAAAAGTTTATGACTAAGATATAAGCATTTTAAGTCTAGACGAGTAGACTAAAACCTTTTACTAGCTATCGTCTGAAATCTTTTATGACAAATTTGGACCAAATTTTAGTCGGATAAAGCGATTTTTTTTGTACTAAATTCTTGGTCCGATTCCTTACCAAGTGCGATTCCGAATTCAAGTCGAATTCTTTACCAAAAAGAGAAACAATGTTATATCAACTTGCCACTTTTATTACTGTCTGTTTTAAAAACAACATAAACAATATTATTTCTAACCAAGAAATATTACCGAAACGTATATTCCCACAAAAAATCCATTTAAAATGACTTTCGCACTCATTGTTTCATTCCAACACAACAAACCCATACTCAAATCACTAAATCACACACAACCCATCAAAATACATCTTTGTTTTGAACTTTGAGAAAGATCTCATAACGCTGTGGTCGAAAAAGGTACTCGAGAAACACGTCCTAGCAAAACCGTGAAACAGGTAACCAAAGAAAATTAAACCTTATCTGGTAGTTGATAAAGTTGTTTTGATAATTGAGTGGTTCTACAATATGTTGGTGTTGGAATATCGAAATCAGACAAATGAAGCCATACGTCTTCCCCGTCAATCTTGTATCGGTTTTGGTCTGAGATGCTGCGGTCTCGACGTTTACGAGACTATATTTCAATATACTTACGAGGGTATCTCGTTGTCTGCTCTGCGAACTAAGATGATAATTAGATTCTTAGTTTCGTGGAATTATCTACAACGTGTTGATAAATTTGGCAGCTGGTGTTATTATTTATTATTTTACATCGATTTTACAACTAAATATATGTTAGCTGAATAATTTAAGACATGAACAAGATGTTTACATTTTTCCTAGCACTCACGGAGTACCATGTTCGCCTTCTCGCCCTAACTATGCCGTTTACGTCCTCTCCTCTATTCTTTCGGCAAAGGTAGCTCTCTACCTCTCACATTCTCTAATGTGAAAATGCATTGTAGCGTAGGCAGTTGTCTGGTTGTGTTTTGGACCGTGCCTCGTCTGCCGCCTAAAGAAAATATAAAAAGCCTACATCATTATAATATACGTACAGATCTCATTAGCGGATTGCAGTAACCTCTCATAAGAATGATCTTATTTAACCTGTAGGTGGTTGCAAATGGAAATAATTGTTTTATCATAGCCAAATAATGTCCCACAGCAAGTATCTACAAACATTCACTATATTGTGTTCTACGACATTGATGGGATACAGTTGGTCACAACACCATTTTATTCTTACTCAACATAGACGCTGATGCTTATACTTATTACTAGCTGACCCGTGCCCACTTCGTTAGGCGGCGAAAAAAACGCGTCACTTTTTTAAACATATTTTGTTACTGCTCCACTCCTATTTAGTCATAGCGTGATATTATATTTATGACGCTTCCCGATAAATGGACTATTCAACACAGAAATAGTTTTTAAAATCGGTTTAGTAAATCCAGAGATTACCCCCTACAACGTCACAAACTCACAAGCTTTACCTCTTTATAATATTATTAGTATAGATTTCTCTTATAATAACAGCTCAAAACGTAGCGTCAATTAAAAATCATAACACAAATTCCTAAAACCTTATTCAATCTGTTTGGCCTATAACATGCAAAGGTTGTATAGAGGCAGTCAAAGGCAGGTCCAGTCCGAATGGCCACTAAATCAGCACTAATCCGTCCGTGACAACCACCGCCCGGCTCTCGTCTTTATGTGGACACAAAGCGAGACGAGTGTAAAACTAAAATTTTTAAATGGCGGACTATACCAAAGTATGAAATTTAACTATAGTTAACGGGAACTTAAAATAAATATTTCAAAAATATTGCAATGCTGTTAATTTGGAAAGTAAGAAGAGCTTTTCTCTAAAGTGAACTTGGCCTACTGAGACCACACTGCCCAGAAAAATGGTATTGGATCTTATCTCAAGTTTTCCCTCTTTTTTTTTCGTAAAAATAATCTTTTCATTAATTGCTTTTGTACTATGATACCGTCACCATCATAACAGTCATCGGTCTATTACGTAATGGATCTATTTATTCTGCATCTTTCATTAGTAACTGTTTAGCCTCATCGACTATCGGTTTTGCGTGCTCTTCCCATTACCACTTTAAACAATTATTTATATCCGTCACTTTAATTCGCCAGCAAGATTAAACGAATAACCAGCGTTAAATGCATCGTTAAAGTACAGTGCAACCCACCAGTTTAGTACCAAGAAAAACACTCAATGCCTTCATAAATCCATACTCGCATTGTAGCTTGTCCGCACACAACAGCCTTATAAACACAGCCAGGCTACGTCAGGTGCCATAAATACCGATAAATAGCCTGAAATGGCCTTAAATAGCCTCAAAAGGCTTTAAATAGACCGTAAATAAGCGAGGCAATGATCGATATCATTAATTTGTACAATAATGGGTTTCAATTCGTTAATCTGAGCTGGGAGAAGTGCGTTTGAAGCTGTATAAAGGATTATTCAATGAATTGCTATACGAGTATGTATTCTTTATTTGTCCATTTTGAAAAGATAACTTTTACATAGTTGATTTTTACAGATATTGTGTACAACTAATTGTCCTCGCAAATAATTGCTTTAAGTGATACTCGAAGCCGTACCTACAGAGTACCTGCTTATAGTATTGGTAGAAATTATAACAAGTCAAATTATTACAAGTCAAATTATAACAAGTCAAATTATTATGTTAGAACAGAGTGGCCTGAGTTTCTTGCTCAGATTTTTTTCCGATCTCTATTACAGTTATCTGCGAAAATGGTTAAAGTTATGATAAATATCATAATATCAAATATCTTTTGAATTATTTTTTGTTTATTCAAAATATAATGCCTGGCGCTCAAAGGTTCTTAATCATGTCTTGACTTGAGCAATACTTTTTATATTAAGTATCTTTTGTTTTTTTTAAATGTTTCTCATCATACCTAAGCTTTCTATGAAATGAAATATTAGACATTACAGAATAAATAGCAAAAATGTACAAAAAATAATTCTAAATGAACACTAAAAAGTAAATTCTTATGAAGCCTACCTTTATAGGTTCTTATGAGTTGTTAAACCTTAAGTTGTAGATCGTAAACCTTTAGTGTTTATGCCTCAGACACAATGGCTGATAAATAATGAAACTTATAGAACGTTTCGTTAACAAACATGGGAAGTGCGGTTACGGACAGTCTTTATAACGACAACTGAATCTGAGACGGAGAAAATGTATTTTATATTGTGATATAGAATTGTGTGACAAAGCTGATAAAAGGGCCATTGCAGAGACGGGCATCATGCAAAGATAAGCGCTAACATGTATGGAAACTACAACAACAGAGTGATCCGATGATTTATGTACTCTACATACTTTTTAACAAATTACAAAAAACCTCATTATCAAAGGTTCTAAATTCATTTGTTTTCTTTTTGTTTTCTTACGTCAAATTTGACCATCCTTTACCAATTTTTTAATTGTTTTTTTTTAATAGTTATAATCAGGACCATTCTCCAGGCCTATAGAATTATTCGAGGTGATTGTTCTAAAAGTAATGGGTTCGACTCCTACTGAAGACAATTTGTTTAATAAAAGGTTTACTTATGCTGGAGTCTTATACGCATATTATTTTCTATTACGAAAACTTGTCATTGTCTTGATTCGCCAGCATGGAATAAGTAGTCCAATATTCCCTTTTACCACTGAACGAAGCTCATCCTTGCAGTGGAACAGTATGACATTAAAAGGCTGTTACAACTTCATATACACACATCAAAAAAGTCTAAGCAACATGCATGATATTACAAATTTACCATTTATATTAATTAATTTCTAAGTATTTACTCACTCAAAGTGTATAGGTAAGTAAACTTTTTTGTTATTGATGACATACTGGCTGGTTGTAAAAAAAAAATTTCGATTATGTTTTGTTTTTTTTCATAAAATTCAAATGACTGCGAATTTGTTTGAATTTGAGTGCATGTTAATTGCTACGTTTTAGTCTTGATTTTATAATTTTACCAACCATTTAAATACAGTTGGCGACAAAATTGAATTGTTAGATATTCTTTACGTCATGGAGCGACGTCATTTGACGGCAGATGAAATGCAAAGAGCTGTAGGGATGTTGCAAGCGGGAAGTAATCAATCTCAGGTATCTCGACATTTTGGTATTCATAGAAGTGTTATTTGTCGTCTTTGGCAGCGCTACAATAATACAGGGGAACCCGCTGAACAGCATCCAGGCCGTAAAAGGAGTACAACCACTCGGCAAGACCGGTATATACAACTGACTGCAAGACGCCAGCCGATGTTAACCGCTCGAGAGATAAGTTTGAGGCTACAAAATTCAAGTGGTGTTGATGTAAGTCCCCAAACTGTGCGAAATCGACTGCATGAGTACGGCCTACGAGCTCGACGCCCTATCAGGTGCCCACCGATACGTCACGGGAATCGCGCTCGTCGAAATGAATGGTGTAGAGAACGCATAACATGGACCCAGGAACAATGGGATAAAATTATGTTTTCCGATGAGTCGCGATTCGGGTTTAGGCCTGATACAAGAAGGGTGCGAGTGTACCGTCGACCCGAAAATACTGAAAGACTCAGGTGCGTTCAGGAAGTTCATCCATACAGCGGCTCAACAGTTATGGTATGGGCGGGTATTATGAAGAACAGGCGAACTGAGCTCGTTTTTGTAAATGGAAACATGAACGCTGAAAATTACGTTGAGGATATTCTCAGACCTTATGTCCATCCATTTGCACAAACCTTTGGCTCCGATTTTACGTTAATGCATGACAATGCGCGTTCACATACAGCTCGGCGAACCAGTGAATACTTGGCAACGGAGAACATCCAGGTATTGCCCTGGCCTGCACAATCGCCAGACCTCAACCCCATCGAGCACGCATGGGACATGCTCCAGAGACGTGTTTTGAAGGACTTGGACGGAGTGACAACAACCCAACAGCTGAAGGATTTGCTACAATTCCATTGGGAGCGAATACCGCAAGATGACATAAACAGTCTCATTAATTCAATGAATAATCGTTGCCGACAAGTTCTGAATAGCAGAGGAGGCCATACTTTGTATTAAATTGTCCTATTCTTTCACAATAAATTAATTTTCTTAAGAAATTTCAATTTGTAAAAAAAAAAGTTTAGTTTCTTATGTACCTGTATATTCTAATATTGTTAATTTCTGTTATTAAAAGAACTTATAAAGAAAACAGCTGTTATTTTTACATCATAGAACCCTAAAAATATTATTTTAAAAATAAAATACAACGTTATAATTAAAATAAATGGTAAAATAAATTAATATAAATGGTAAATTTGTAATATCATGCATGTTGCTTAGACTTTTTTGATGTGTGTAGTAACAGTACAAAGCTACATAATCTTTACTGACGCCTACAAAAGGAGTTGCTAAACGTTTTGACAAATATCTTACACCAAACTAAATTATTTAGACAAGTTTGTCACTAGATGTGTCAAATACATTGTTATATTGAAACATTTCGTGATTTCCTTTTTTGGAGGCCCACTGATAGGGAAGCTTAGTACATTGTAGTACATTATATGAATCAACAATGGGAAGTGTTGAGATGGTGGTGTAGAAACTGATATGATATATTATTATTATATAGCATAAATAATATCAAAACTTATGTAAGAAAACAAATTAACGGGTAGTCTAAGAAGTCCTCAAAAATTAAGATTAATTAACTAACCGAAGGAAGGCGCAGGGTGGGGAGACCGCTCACACGGTGGACCGACGACCTGCTTAGGACGGCGGGAAGCCGATGGATGAGGGAGGCACAAGACCGCGCTGGGTGGAAACTTTTGGAGGAGGCCTATGTCGAGCAGACGTCCATAAGCTTCCTAGGCTTCCTATGATGGAACTAAGCTGTAAAATTTGACAACTTCTGTGTAGGTTAAGTGGCTAACAGCTGAACAGTAGCAGTAATAACGGCAGTCACTTCATATTACCAACCACCACCTTCTATAGGCAACTGCAAATTTGAGGAGTATCACATACGCGATGTCAGTTTTTCCAGAAGAAAACGGTTGTTTTAAAAAGCTTTTCAATTTATAAAAGTTAATAATAAAATTTCTACAGACTAAAGCACTTTATTTGAAGTATAACTACATATTAAATTAGATTACAAGCAGTAACACTGCTGGCTGGCTAAACTATGTCGTTCGTGGCGATAACATTTTCAAATTATCGCTTTATATACGACACCGGTCTAAGCGCAATATGTGTAAAACCAGTACGTCCATGCTTCATATTTGAAGGAAAGCAAACCATCACACCATGGCGTCAGCCGCCATTGATACACAAAGTACTGCAAACATGACATTTCCTGTCAAAAAATTCTGATTAAACAACATAAGTATTGCTTGTAAATAAACGACTGGAACGTTTTTGAAAAGCCAACAATGATTTTGTAGTTTGAGTTTTATTTTTTAAATTGATCTTAAAGTTGAGGTGAAAATTCTATAATGTATGTATACTATAGTTCTTTGTATATGGTTTTTCTTTATTGCTTTAGTATGCTTTAGTACGAATAAATGATTTCATTTCATTTCATTTCATGCGTAGAGAATGGTTCAAAACAGGTGCTTAGTGTGGTGGTATTCTGCGTATAATAATTATTATTTATAATCACAGCACCAAATTCATAAACAGTTTCATCATTAAGGTGTTGTTTTTCTGACAAAATTTTTGGGCACCAGTTACAATAAAACAATACAGTAGAAACCAATAAGGTGCAGGTTGGTCAGCGTTGGCCTGATGAAAATGCCGTAAGCTATGGAGTCTATAAAATCACGAACAAAGTGCTTTAGCAATTTGTGTGAATACATTATACGAAAACCTTTTTTAATCATTAGCAGCTAGCAAGGTAAAAGAACCCCTATAAATATAAACACAAGTCATAATTTCCTAAACAGCGCAAAAACTTCAAAGAGCCACATCTCACACAAGACACAAGACTTCATAATGATAATAAAGACAATTTTCTTTTGTCGTACATTACATCAGCGAGTTTCCGACGTAGGCACAGACAAACATACAAACAGGAGCACGTGGGTGTAAAGTGGGGCCACTACACACAAGCCCTGGTTTGTTTAAGTAATGGACTATGCTAGTGGCATAACGCACAGGGAAAACTGTAGAGCAGACTTTATAATGTTCAGTTTTAAATAAATACTTACTTACTTACTTAATATATTGTGAAAAGTTCGAATACCGATAATTAGGTTCATATTCTACGGAGTTTGTAGTGTGTATAGACCCTTAAACACATTTCGCAATGATTACTCAGTAACATTATAAATTAGGTTACACGCGCTCTGTCAAATATGCTAGTAAGCCTAATATAATAATATTGTACTTTAGTATTAAGAATATATGATTACATTCAATATACGAACTTAAGACAGATAACATGTCTCTTTAATTCATCATCGAGAACCTCTCCTCACCTGTTGCCACATGGCGACCCTGCCTTCAACAATCTATGAAGACACAATGCCGCACAAATGAAGAAAAACTAAGAAAATACCATTATGAAGACTTAAGATTTACCGATACAACGAAGACTACATTCATCCTTTTACCAAAAAAATACAGAAAAATGAAGACTATTTTCCATACGATTTTATAAACCAGAAATAATTGCAAGAAAGAAGCGTACGGGACAAGGATGGTATCCAGGGTATAGCCCGGTCCACATACTAGGAGGTGTCCAGGGAAATCCCGGCCCATGTTCGAGGTGTCCAGGGAAACGCCCGGCCCAATCAAGACATCGTGTCATCCATCACCAGCAGGCTGTTATCCACATCGTACCCTTTGCTGCCCAGCGCTCCACGCGACGCACCATGTCAGACCGCGTCAGATTACGTCACATCAGCACTCCACACATGCCAACATAGCCGCGATGCTAATTGTAACAAGTAGGTCATGTATTAATATTTTAATTTTGAATTTTTTGTATAGCCATGCACCAAGATTTATTAGACTTATTAGATAAATTAAAGTATTTCAAACAGTATTTAGTCAAACTTGGACCAGAAAAACGTCAAACCGATTTAGCATTTACTAAATATAACGAAGCTAAATCTGAATATAGCAAATTAGAGGGTATTGTGTCACAGATTAATAGTAAATTTGAAAGTTCTAAGTTAAATAGTCAAGAAGTAACCATAATCCAAGATCTGATAGACGAAATTAATAAAACATATAAGCAAATTAAGGTATTGATTAGCGTTGATTCTAGTTGTAGTTCAGAAAATATTACAAAAATGTCGAATTTTGATATAAAATCCGCTATTGCGTTGCTTCCTATTATGACAGGTAAAGAAGAGGTTACAATGCAATTATTAGATGGTATAGAATTATACAGTAAGATGTTAAACGACTCAGGCAAAGAACAATTAATAGAATTCGTATTAAAAACAAGACTTTCTCCCAGTGCAAAGCTCCGATTAAAACCTACCTACATAACTGTGTCTAGTTTGTCAGAAGATATACGTAATTATTTAATCCCCAAAAAATCAGCTGTAGCTCTTTTATCTCAGTTACAATCAGCACGTCAAGGACATAGGTCTATTGAAAATTTTGGCTCTGATTTAGAAAATTTATTTGCCAAACTAACCATAGCTCAAACTGACGGAGATAGCAGTAAATATGAAGTACTTCGTCCAATCAACGAAAAGGTAGCTATAAAACGTTTTGCCGACGGACTGAACGATTCTCGCCTCAGTACAATTATAGCATCTCGTCAATTTCTTTCCCTTCCGGAAGCTATCCGTACAGCTTTAGACGAACACAGCTTAACACCAAGCAATGACCGCCAGGTTATGAGAATTTCTCATTCGCAATATCACCGTTTTCGTAATAATAGAGGTATGTCAAACAATAATTATAATTACTCTAAAAATAATTTTAGTTATAAAAACAATTTTAATAATCCTAGACCGTATTCTAACAATGATAGAGGAGGACCTCCACCTTCACGAGGTCGTGGTCACGGTGTCCACGGCTATCGTCGGCCCTCATTTAATCATAATTCGCAATTTCATTCGCCACGTACGTACACAAACCGTTCACAAACGTCGCACAACCAAGTGAACACAGTTCATAATACAAACGAACGTACTGAAAATGCACCGGATAGTGAGTTTTTTCGTGCCCACACTGAGTAATAACGAACACTTTATACTTAGTTGTAATAGTAGAAGTATAATTAGTTTAAATTTAGATGGAAGTAATAATAAGATATCTTTATTAGTAGATAGCGGCGCTAGCCTCTGTGTTTTGAAATACGAGTGGTTATGCGATAATCGCGAATATATGAAACATTTAAATGTTTATAACACTGTTATTAAAGGTGTTAGTGGAAAATTAACTTCCGAAGGATATTTATTCTTGAATTTAAAATACGAAGGTATTACTTTTCGACAAAAGTTTTATGTTTTCAAGAACATGTCATGTTCTAGCAATGGTATATTAGGTGATAATTTTTTTAAGCGTTATAAAGCTTTAATTGACTATGAGAGTAATTCACTACGATTATCAACTCCGAGTGATACAGTATACATTCATTTTTCACCATTAGAAGATAAATACTTATACTCTATTCCGCCGCGTTGCGAAATAATTAAGTATATACCATGTACTTCACAAGAAGATAGTGTCATTTTAGCGAAAGAGATTGAAGAAGGAGTTTTTGTAGCCGGAATGATTGCAAAACCGCAAAAAGGTTACATTCCTGTCAGAATTTTAAATACAAAGAACATAGATATAACAATTAACTTATCGAACGTTGAAGTTCACTCAATATCTAGCTTTGATATTTGCCACTTTAATCAACAAAACAACAAAAACGTTGAACGAGTCAAAACTTTATTTAATTTACTTAATTTGAATTATTTGAACAAAGAGGAAAAACTTAGTATCGAAGAAATCTGTGCTAAATACTCAGATGTATTCCATTTACCAGGAGATAAACTATCTGTTACAAATTTAATGCAACATAGCATAACTTTGAAAGACAACTCGACTCCAGTGTATGTCAAACCTTATAGGATCCCTCAGTCATTAAAAAGTGAGATAGCAAAACAAGTTCAAGAAATGTTAGACAACGATATTATTGAAGAGACCGTCTCAGAATGGTCCAGTCCTGTATTATTGGTTCCAAAGAAAGCTGATAGATCAAATGAGAAAAAATGGAGACTTGTAATTGATTACAGGCAATTAAATAACAAAATAAAAGACGACAAGTTTCCGTTACCCAATATAACAGATATTTTAGATTCTTTATCTGGTAGCATTTATTTTTCGAAATTAGATCTTTCTCAATCTTATTATCAACTGTCACTTAGTCCTGATTCGCGTAAATACACGTCATTTTGTTTAAACAAGATGTATCAACTTTCTTTAGATGAAGATTCGCGTAAATGTACTGCATTCACAGCCGGTAAACAGTACCAAATGAAGCGCTGTCCTATGGGCTTAAAGACCAGTGCCAGCGTCTTCTCAAGACTGATGACCGTAGCCATGTCAGGCCTTAACTACGAAAAATGTTTTCTTTATTTAGATGATTGTATAATCATAGGAAACAGTATTAGAACGCATAATTCCAATCTTATTAGCGTATTAAATCGTTTAAGAGAAGTTAATTTAAAACTAAATCCAATAAAATGTGAGTTCTTACGTAAAGATATTGTATACCTAGGGCATAAAATTACATCAGATGGTATATTTCCTGATCCAGCAAAAATTGCCGTAATGAGTTCATTTCCCCGACCAACATGTGTCGACGAAGTCAAACGATTCGTCGCGTTTGCAAATTATTATCGTAAGTTTATACATTCATTTGCGAGTATTGTTTATCCTTTAAACGCATTATGTAAGAAAAATGTCACTTTTAAATGGTCAGAAAAATGCGAAACTGCTTTTATTAATTTGAAATCAGCCCTAATGAATCCACCAGTTTTAGATTATCCAAATTTTAGCGAAGATAACATTTTTCAATTGCACACAGACGCATCTAAGATAGGTTTAGGCGCTATTTTATCAAATAGTAATGGCAAAACTGTTGCTCATGCTAGCCGCAGTTTAAAACCAGCTGAAACTAGATACCCAGTTATAGAACTAGAACTTTTAGCTATAGTTTGGGCGGTACAACATTTTAGACCTTACATTTACGGTAGAAAATTTAAGATTTTTACGGATCACCGACCATTAGTTTATTTATTTGGCCTTAAAGATCCATCTAGCCGTTTGATGAAATTTCGTTTATATTTAGAAGAGTACGACTTTGAAGTAGAATACGTTGCAGGTCGGAATAATGCAGCTGCAGACGCATTAAGCCGAATCTTGTGGACGTGTAAAGATTTAAAAGAATTACAAGACAAGAAAGTTTCAGTCTTAACCCGTGCTCAATCAAAGAAGTTACGAGTAACTGAAGATTACCCTGATAGACAGACTTCTGAGAGCTCTACGACCCATAGGCTTGATCAACCTACGGTAGTAGAAATTCTCAAAAAACCAAAAGACGTAGTAGAATTAATATTTTGTGAGGAAAATAGTATACGAAAATATAAAAATAATTTAATGAATATTATGTCAAACGACAGCTCATGTATTTTTGTGCCATCGCAATGCGCGATATGTCTAGATACCCGATCGTTATCAACCAATGAGGTGTTAGCGAGGGATTTAGTACAATTATGCCAAAAGGTAGATATTAACGAATTGTTAATCATAAAAAATAAGCACAATGCAAGTTATATTAAATGTTTATTGAGCAATAGGAAACATTTTGAAAACCATTTACGTTTTCTTGTTACTAGAGATATAATAAAAGTAACTGATAAGGAAGAAATAAGAGTAATACTTAATGACTTTCACATTTTGCCAACTAGCGGACATGCAGGTATAAATCGAATGTTAAATAATATTAAAAAATATTATTTTTGGACTAGTATGAGCAATGACGTATCAAATTATGTCAAACATTGTAAACCTTGTCAAATACAAAAGTATACAAGTAGGAATATTAAAGAACCAATGACTATAACTTCAACAGCCAACTCGGCATTCGAAATAATTAGTTTAGATTTAATGGGACCATTAGACATAGACAACTATAGTAATAAGTATATTTTAACCATTCAATGTAACTTAACGAAATACGTTGAAGCATACCCCTTACCACGTAAAGATACGGAATCTGTAACTAGAAGTTTCGTCAATAATTTTATATTAAGATACGGTGTACCCAGAAAGATTTTAACCGACAAAGGTACAGAGTTCATGTCATCTATCATGACAGAAACATGCAAACTATTAAGCATAGAAAAACATTGTTCTACGCCATATCATCATGAGACTTTAGGAGCTCTTGAAAATACACATAAACATTTAGCCGCATATCTTAGAATTCAATGCGAAAATAACAAAGTCGATTGGAGCGATTGGTTACCATTTTGGTGTTTTTCATTTAATACAAGCATTCACTCTGAGACACAGTACACTCCATTTGAATTAGTTTTTGGTAAAGTGTGTAAATTACCCAGTAACTTAACTTTAGAAGTAGAACCTTTGTATAACTTTGATGATTATTATAAAGAATTAAAATATAGAATGCAAAAAGCACATTTAGATGCTAAGAATAACTTGTTAGAAAATAAAATGATAAGAAAATTAAAGTATGATCGTAATAGTAACCCAATAGTTTATAAGAAAGGAGATTTATTATTATTAAAAAATGAAATCGGAAATAAATTTGACAAACTGTATAACGGTCCATATGAAGTAATACAAGATTTAGCTCCCAATGTTTTAATTAAAAAAAAAAATAATGAATGTTTAGTGCATAAGAATAATACTAAATTATTTTATAAGTAATAAAAATATTTTTTTATTTTCCTTTATTTTTCATAATTTACCCTGTACTAACTGTAATTTTTAAAATTCTTAGATTAAGCAACATTTGCACTTAAGAGCATACTTCTCACAGCCGTGTAACAAAACTAAAACTATGAAAAAAAAAAGGAGGGTGTGTAGCCACCTCTTTTCAGGGGAGCTGTAGTGTGTATAGACCCTTAAACACATTTCGCAATGATTACTCAGTAACATTATAAATTAGGTTACACGCGCTCTGTCAAATATGCTAGTAAGCCTAATATAATAATATTGTACTTTAGTATTAAGAATATATGATTACATTCAATATACGAACTTAAGACAGATAACATGTCTCTTTAATTCATCATCGAGAACCTCTCCTCACCTGTTGCCACAAGTTTAATAATTTGTAGATCGACAAATTGTAGTCCTGAGTCTAGGATTCTTTGTGTCCATATTTGATGGCAGTGAAATTACCTAACAGCGACACACGACTTAACGATTGACGACCTGATGCTTTTAAAAATTTAAATATCTTAAAAAGCATGTGTTAACTATGCGTTTCTTTTATTTTAAATGTCATCTGAAAAACTAACTAGATTAGATCGACATCCAGTGAAAAGGTTCCCAAGAAAGCCTTCTATTAGTATTGCATAATTTTATCTTTTTACCAGAAAAGAACATAATTAAAAAAAACAAATTTTATTGGCAGTCATTACGAGGTCAACAACCTGTAATAGCATCACATAAAAAAATAATTAAAAAGCTTAATAAAATTCCTACGCAACACTATAAACAAAAACAAAAGAATTAATAGCAGAACGCAATAACATTTTATTGCAAAGAAAATTAAAAAATCGTAAAGTTGGCTCCATGTCTTTTGTAGTTGCAGTAGTTCGGTGGCGCGTACCACAGAAGTCATCATTTTATGTTCTTAGCTAACGTCCTTCTAAGAACCGTCACACGGCTCCTAAATAGCCTTATCATCATTATTTGTACAAATTAACACCCCTCACAGAACCTTTTGTTATAGTTTCCTGTATTTTGAGAATTATTAACATATATTTGAGACTTCAAGAACTGCTCTGTATTTTGGCGCCTTATATTTCGAAATATAATCATGACAACACATTGTGTCCCACTGCAAGGCGGGCCTCATGTAGTGATAGAGGGTAAAGAGGCCCATAACTACCTCGCTAATAAGACAGATAGGTATTAGGGCTTATTACATTATTTTTTTTCATAGAGATAATGTATGACGATTTATATGACGCCCATACATCAAGTAGCAGTAAAAACAGTTAGTATTATTATTACCACACAAAATTTCAAATACATACAATAAATGTACTTTACTGTCGCTCTTTAAACTAAATGAAGATCTATTCTTCTGAGGCTGAGAGCATTGTCATAAATCGCAACAGAATTGAGTACTTCTGTTGTGATGTATGACGTATAACACAGCATTCAACTATATTTAAAAAAATTAAAAACCCTTAATGAATCACAATTGTAACCATCAATCTAACGACTCGTTCCAATGTTCCAAGAAAACAAAGGGCTAACAAAAGCTCTCAATATTACTTCACAATCCAATACATATTTGTTCTAATTATTAACATCACTTGTTAAAGTATTATACTGTAAACAAGAACGAGCTTGTGAGCTTTTAAAAAATTGAAATAGAGATGACTGATACTAACGGCGGCAAAATGAGTATGATGTGAATTTATTTTTTGAAGATATTTTATTACTGGCCATCTCGCGTTCAAGTTAACTCGATTCATAGCGTTATATTATATAGCCTATGACACTTCTCTTATAATATTAGTATAGATTAAATAAATTCAATCATGTCTTGCAGTTTGTCAATATTTGACTTTATAATTATAGCCAAGCTGCAAGACGTAATTTAACGTGTAAATGATGTATGTGTTAATTTGTGCTGGCAGAAACTATGTCCGTCCATCATCACACGAAGCAAAACAAAATATATGCTAGTCGCGCCTGAGCTAATAAAATGGAATACAGTGTCACGACATTTGGCACCTGACTCTACGTGAGTTTCAGTCAAATCTCTGTACACCCTATTTCTCACTAGGACTTCGACACACCTTTCTTCCGAGTATCAAACAGTAGTGATTGCCTTCAATATGATTCCGGACTAAACAAGAGATATACCAACAAAGCAATATACGAGGCATCTCTAGAAGTTATAAACCCATCGAAGCAATGCTTAGTCTTGTTTCTAACTTGTTAATTGTATAGATAAAGAGTAGAATTAGATCTAGTGGAGTTAACGCATACTTGTTTGGGTGTTACAATGTATTATGTTTACTTTACAACCTATTTTTACTGATATTTAACGGATTTATAAGAAATTCCTTGTTCTCTATTGTTTTATTATACAATGTAATTATGGTGGTTTCTTTCTTCTCGCAAATACAAACGTCAAAATTTTGGTTAGTATTTTGAAAAAAAAAAAATTTTAAATTTTAAATTTTTCAAAACTTTTGCAGCCCAAAGCCATTTGAAGCTGTAGGCTTAGAAGACCGTAGGAGAACCTAAGGCTTTAGAAGGGAGTTTTGAGGTTTGCCAGAAGCAGGACACATTATACATTTCAAGTCACTGAGAAGCTAAGCTTCAGTGCCATTTCAGAAAAAATCATCATAATTTATGAACTTATTTTTAACATTTGAACCCGCATAATCGTGCATGGCAGTCATATGCGCTACCAAGTAGTTTCCTTCATTCTTTCTACTGCGATGCGGAAGAACTTCTACAAATTCCTATTACAACACGAGAACAATTCCCTACATTACTCTTTACATAATTCACAATTTAATTAATGGTTGTATTTAACAGTGCGTGAGCCTCATTCTATCGTCTTTTGTTACTATTCAATATAAACCTTTGTGTTGTACACACAGCAACACATCAAGTTAAACATTTTCATTTGAAATTGTGTCTTATTTCAAGGTAATAAGGTACATGAGTGTCTAGCTTGATTAGTTGCTGTGTGTACCTATTCGCTAGAATCAGGACGTATACCTATCGATCAATGTAAACTTAAATAGCCCTATTTGTAACTTGCGATTAATAGAGTGGCTTGAATTATTAGGTACATACCAGTATTGGAGTGTTACCGTCGTTGAGTATGTTTGTCTGTGTATCTCTGCTGCACCGTAACTGCTAAACGAATGAATAGATTATGATGCGGTTCTATCGAATTAAAAATCGGTTGAGGCGGTCAAAGATAGCTTCTACAGTTTTTACGTCTTTACGCTAAAGTGGCAAAAGTTGGAGGATATTATAATGGTTATAGCTATTGTTGGTTGACCACAAAAATAAATAGAAATATTACGAGGTGCGACAAATGAAGGTTAATAATTCAACAAGCGATTTGTACATACATAATCTGTTTATCTCTTAAACAACTAATACATTACAATAAGCCCACGCCCACACATTCCCACGACTATTATAATGTAGGAACGTAGTGACAGATGTCATCAAATGTCAATATTATAAACAAACGAGGCTTTGTTTCGTTTTAAATAGGCTTTGACTTTATTTTTGAAATAGTAATTTATAAGTTGAACATAGATATTCGGTTTTGATTCACACCTACATAATTATTTGTGCAAAACACATGCCATTATCAAAAGTCGAAATAGGATTAGTATCAAACTTCTATGTTAGAATTTTTGGTTTTAAAATAGCTACTTTCTTAAAAATTAATAAAGAAACCCCGATAGCAATGGCTCGTCTACGGCTGTAAAATAATCATTTGCTCGATTTTCAAATGATTATCACGAGTTGGTACGTCATGAACTTCGGGTCCATTAAAGGTATATTGTTATAAGGGTAGATCTCCAGAGGCATTTTTTATCGTGTCGGACTGGAGAAACCCATTTTGAAATCGATTAACGTTTTCATTACATTTTTTTATGTATACTTTGGTGTCTAAGCTATGTGGTGCAGGGCTGAAATTATGAATTAGTTTATTAGAAATACTTAAAAAAAAATCATAAACCCTAAAATCCTGATTGCTCTGGGTTGACCTAACTCCCGATTGAAAGAGAAAACATTGTGTAACTTTTTATTGAGAAGGTTTATATGTCCGATGTTATTTTATATTACATAACAAATAGTTAATCTCCATTGTAATATATTTTTTTTAATTATATTAACAATATTTTTGGCACAATTTAAATTTATCGTCATGACCTGGCATTTTATCTCATCGCTCTGCGCTGGAGTAAAACATCGCGCTCATCCCTAGTTTTACGAAATAGAAACTCTATTCCCCTCCCCCGGGGTAGTGGCTGTAGTGGTCTAACCGCCGAGGAAGATACATTTGTGCCACGGTCCCCCACTACAACATTACGAGGGTAAGTTTATGATTTATCTGGGTTTGGTTCTCGAATTTGATGATTGATATGGCATGTTTTATAAATTAAATAGTAAGGTTGTAAATGTGCTTATTAAGTGAATTAAGTGATAGTAATGATGTTCTTTATGAGGCGTAAACACAACTTTCTACTGTTTTTATTTTGGGCTATATTAATGCTTTTATGACTTTTTTTGATCGCTATGGCTATGATTGCTCTGTCCAAAAGACCAGAGCGATGATATTTTGCAATAATTGTACGTTATAAAACTACTTTAAGTAATAATACCAGATTGTTACAACGACAAATGTCACGACTCAGCTGTCAAAAATTCTGTGACGTCACGACTCATCTGTCAAAAATTCTATAACGTCACGACTCCCCTGCAAAATATTTTCCCGACAATATTCTATGACGTCACGACTCATCTGTCAAAATTCTATGACGTCACTAGTCACGTGACTCAGCTGTCAAAATTATTATGACTATGACGAAATTATCAAAATATAATATGATGGAAGTCAAAATTTCAAGTTTTCGGAAGTTTTCCTTTACATGCACTAAGACCTTGCTTCATGCCAAATTTCAAGTTTGTATGTAGACTGGAAGTACCCTGTAGCTTTTTGCCCTTTGCTCATCGAAAATTTGCGACATAAACGGCTATATGTCTTGATTTCGTTAGATTAGAAGTTTGATTTTTTTACAGCAATAAAAGGCAACAGACCTTAGTATTTGGTAAAAATTTCAGCTTGATACCTCTACGCGTTCCTGAGATAAACAGTCTTGATAGAGAAACGGACAACAAAGGGTTCCGTTTTTCCAAAATCGGTACGGAACCCTTATAAAACCGGTCAAGTGCGAGTCTCACTCGTACACCGAGGGTTCCGTACAAACCTATTTACTTTCTCGCCAAATTGTAATGACGTCAGGACTCGTCTAAATATTATTTTTCCCGCCAAAATTCTATGACGTCACGACTCATCTGTCAAATATTCTGTGATTTCACGACACATCAGATGTGAATGTGAGAGTTTTTACAGATTCTGTCAAAAATTCAATGACGTCACGACTCATCTGTCAAAGATTCTGTAATGTCACGACACATCTGTCAAAAATTTAATGACGTCACGACTCAGCTGTCAAAAAATATTTTCCTGCCAAAATTATGTGACGTCACGACTTACTTATCTGTCAAAAATTCTATGACGTCACGTCTCATCACTAATAATATTTGTTGAAAATTTTAGCTTGATACCTCCACGCGTTCCTGAGATAAATGGTCTTGACAGACAGACAGACAGACAGACGGACAACGAAGTGATCTTATAAGGGTTCCGTTTTTTCAAAATCGGTACGCTGCCCTAAAAATGAACAAGTTTCCAACTTATGAGCTCTCAAAAAGCTCTAGATATATCCCCTAAACATAAAATCATAAAATCTTGTAACATGCAATACTAAAAATGACTAAATAAATAATATATTACCAATTTTATTATTTTTGTTTCGCCATTTATGATCGCTCTAGCGCCTATCATGATTGCTCTGGACGCGAAAATATTTGAACTTAAATATTTCCATAACTGTTTGTCAAAAATGAAGGCCAATAGTAAAAATGTAGTATTTTAATATCATTATTTTCAATGAGATACATAATTACCAAAAAATATCAAGATCTGAAAAGCACCAGAGCGATCACACGAATACGCCCGATTTGGAGATTGACCCATAAATCTAAAATAATGTGCGTAATTCAGTCCGTAAAAGAGTTTAGCTAAAGACGTCAGCGCCCAAAGGACACGGAAAAGCTGACGTACGGAAGTTATTTAGCTACAAACATCTTCTAAAAACGTATTTAACTCAGTGACGTTAAAGGGTAAAACTCTTTAATCTTATTCCGACAATTGTCTCAAAGTTATTCACAACTTTTCCCTTTATTTTGTACAGAACCGTCACTAGGGTTGTCAATCAACTTAAATAATAATAACTGACGTACCCGTCAAAAGTTGTCCAAAATCGTATCTGAATGCGATGACCCACACTAACTATGTAAACCAAAATCCCTTCATTGTTTTCCCTGTGTGTCCAAACGCGTTAGATTTGTAAAAGAAACAACCCTAAGAAATGTACTGTAGGGTGACCAAGTTGGTAGACAAGTTGTTTACGGTCTATCAACTACAACTAGCTGCTAAGATACTCTTCCGTCCACTAATGGATGAAAAGGGACTTGGCCTACTAATCCCACGCAAAGGTAATAGGTATTAGGGTTATTAAAAATAGGAGACCGACGACCTAAAAAAGGTCTCTGGGTAGGACTGGCAGAGCCGAGTTCTGTGTTGCGAGAGAGAGGCCTATGTCCATTGTACAGCAGTGGAATGCGATAGACTAGATGATTGATTTGATTGATATTAAAAGTATTTTTTACTTTCTTTTCGTAGAGTTAATGTCTATCAATTTTTGCTTAGTTGGCTTTTACGACACTTATTTATGGATAAAATTAAGGTACATTCACATACTCTACTAGCTGCTTTCCATCCGGCAAAGTAGTGCCAATCTAGTAGTTTATAGAAGTTTAAATAAGTACAAAGAAGGCATCGTTAAAGACTTTAAAAGTTATTAACCTAAGATTAAAACTAGACAAAAATATCCTAAGAAAATCTCTAACGAATGGTCAAACTACTAACCCTCGCATGCTGACCGAACAATTCAATGTTTTCCAAGAGCGTCACAATGAAACTAAAATAAACTATCATATAATATCAATAATGTGTGCACGTAAGCACGGACACATGTATTTTAAATACGTATTATTCTAAACCAGTTAAAGGGTTAACCTATTGTTCTGGAACGTCCGATTGAAATTCCCATGCTCCCGTTGTTATATTCTTGTAACAATAATATCGATTTGTAAAGGGCTAAGTAAATTCGTGTTCATACAAAATAATCGTGACTTATTTTCACTAGTTATGACATAAGTGACGTTTATGTGAATTTGAAATTTAAATACATTCGAATTGACAGGTCTTTGTTATAATTAATAACGTATGTTCTTTATATTGAGGTTGTCAAAGTTAATTTTTTACGCTTTGGTTAAGTACAACGATATATGCTTAAGAATATTTGACATATTGTATTGTAATGTTGTTATTTTTGTTTAAAATTTAATTAATATGGAATTGTATACATATATATATATATATATTTAATAGTTAAATAATATGTAAAACATTACACTAATGATTATTGCTACACATTACAATAAAATTAAAATGAATTTAAACATTCAATACAATTATTGTATTGTCATACTAATATGGCAAATATTCCATGTATATTAATGTATTAATGTAATTATAAAAATAATATAGATATGTTCATAGCACAAGCTCAGCTTTCTTGGGTAAGAAACAGCATTGTGAATAGTAAGCGCAGCATCGTTCAAGCATCTTTTTCAATTCTTAGAACAATTAAGTCAATTAATATTTTCATAAAAATATGATAACCATAAAATAATTGCCAAATATTACCTGGATGGTACCATATAAGTTCCATTAAGGACATCGTTTAGGCACCAATACCCTCAATTGTTACCAATCATAAAATATCCCTTCAATCAACTTTTACGATCTATATCTCATAAAAATATTTAACTATTTATTTGCACTTCATATTAACTACATGGTCTATTGTACCCCACACTGGGTGTACACGCAAACTAATGTCGCCTTTATGTGTTGGGGGTTAAGGATTTTGTGTAGTTTTTTAGGTAAAATTTGTAGCGAGGTTTATAAGACCGAGGGTCGCGACTGAGGGTTATATTAATTAGTAACAATATTATGTTGGCAAGTATTTATAAATCGTAAAATGTTGCTTACATCTTTACGTAAGTTTATACTAAATTTGTAATATAAGGCAATATACATAGTACTTTTCTATCATCTTGCAAAGTCTTGGTTTGCGCACCATTTACTCACCAGAGATATCTAAATGACAGGTACAAGGACTTCGACTTATGCTCCATAGAGCCAAGCGCGAATTGAAGGGCCGTGTATAGATTATATCTTCCAGCATTTTAGATATTAAATTACAAGAGAATTGGCCTATTGGTGCTCAAGATGTCTTAAAATTCTACATAGAGGTTTAAAAATATCCCTAGGCTGCTACCAATTTATCATTAAATAGTACAAAGCTTACAAGTCCCATAGGAAACGAGGTAACCATCAAACAACCATAAATGGTATCAACTAGTAAATAATCGTCTACTATCGCGTTACCGGTTAATAACAGAATTATTGGACCATTGTTCGGTAAAGGGTATGAAACAAAACAAAATAGCTTATCTGATTCAGTCGCCATTAAACTACTCTTGAGTCATAAGCATCACTTGTCATAATTTACAGGTACGGACTTGAGAAGAGGAATTATGAATTATTTAATTTTCCATGTTAGTTCTGCATGATCGTGGTTACAATATTAAGCAGGATCATTGTTTATCAAATCTACAAATTATTGTCTCGTACCTTAGGAAAACTTTTTCATAATTCTCGCATTCCTAAATAAATATGCACTTTTATAAAGAATATGCAGAAAAAACCGTTATAAAATGAAAAATTAGACACAAAACCTTTGACTGACTGAATACCCCTGATCAGCATGCTATTTTGCTGATCCCTCTACCTAAAAGGACGTCTGGCCTTGCTTTAGAACATTTAGGATCTGGTTAAATTCCTATTACTCACAATACAATCCAGCCCTGCACATATCGACAAAACTTCTCACACTTAAAAACCAGCTTAAATCCTTCACAGAGCTCCTGTACCAACGAAAAACCTAACATACTTGACCCCTTCCATACAAAACAGGGTTGGTTTATAAACCAGTCAGTACAATCTTGATGTTGATAAGAATGCCTCTTGGAGTAAGGAGTGTCCCTTTGTATAGATGTCAATCAGTGATCGATTGTAATGCATCGACTTACTTATTAAGATAATGGTAATACTGTTACTATTTCTATAGAATTGTCTTTGCCGAAAATAAGTAGTTCTACGTAAATATAAACTTACGATTAAAGCGCCGATTACACTAGACTACATGTAGTCTCCTACGTGATGTAGTTGACTACATGTAGTCTAGTGTAATCGGGGCTTTTTTCTTTAGGAGTTAGGCAAAATTAGATATTATATAAATGGAGAACTACTAGTTTACTAAAAGCTTTGCTTTTTCTACATTTACACATACTTCATCTTTCTTTTTCCTTGTTTATTCCTAGTGCCTTACAGAGAGATGTAAAGATGATATTTACCTCCTGGGTGAATTTCCCGGGAGTAAAAATTGCGTGGCATCGATGAAATCGGTGCTAAAAAACAAAGTTATAATGCTCTTACATTTTTTTCTGGTTAGGTGAAATAGTAAGCTATATAGGGCATTAAATATTTTATTAAATAGGACTATAGGTTCTCCAAAAAAAATAATTAAAGCTTGAAATCTTTCATTACCATGTTTGTCCAAACGTCACCTAAGGTATCGTGTTAGCTCATTGATAAAAAAATATCGGTTATTTATATTAAAATTTAGTTTCATTTTGTACCTTAGTAGTTAAAGTATTGTTACGTAATATATTTATTCAAATTATTAAACAATACAACGAATGGTTGATCAAAATGTATTTGTCCCAGAATTATCTTTCATCTCCATGCCCTAAACCTATGTACGAATATCGTAATAACTATCGACTTGTGTCCCCGCTCTTGCACGCTAAACGTTGCCTATTAGTGCCGCCTAAGTGCTCGAAGTGGAAGGACGTACGCACGTGCCTGCATTTTCGCGCCATAAGCGTAAGTATTTCATTTTTTTGTTACTGGACATTTTTTCTTTCATCGCTGTGGATGGGTATAACTTTGTATTTGAATAAGTTTGTCTTCTTGATTATGCATTTATAGAACGTCATTTCTGTTATGTTTATTTGTGAAGTGTTCACTACTTCAGATAATTAATAGTTTTTTTGTTATTTCATATTTTTGCTTTGATTTTCATAGCCGTGCTTTCATTTCCATGGTTTCCGTGGCCAAAATTTACTATGGCAATGAAAAAAAAGTAACGGCAATGAAAAAAATTTCATTGCCATGCCTTTCCGTGGCCAGGGTTTTCATTTTCGTGGCTTTTGTATTCATTTCCATGACTTATGTTTTAATTACCGTGACTTAAGTTGTCATCGCCATAGTATGATTAGGTACACAGTACAGAATTTTGTTAAGGCACCTTCACACAGGTGAAGGCGATCGATGGCCGGATCCTTAAGGCTTAAGAATAGACTTGACGAGTTTTTACTGTACAATCAACTAGACAGAAATGTTTCCATGTTAACCTTACAAAATGATATAACATTTGGTAGGTACCTAACTATCACACGGTATAGATTTATTTATTTATTTATTTAAATTAAATTTCACGGCATGACAGAGCCGAGGCGCCAATGCGCCGTGAAACAAAAGTTTATGGGACGGACGCATACTTGGAAGACTCAGTACGCTTTTTACTTAGTACGTCTCACCTCTAATTCACATAATATTACAGTCTGATTTTAATAATGGATTGATTTTTGTAAGCATGCCAAAATTAACTGATGAAGAGAGAAAGGAGCGGAGAAGGTTGGCCGAACAGAAGCGACGGCTAAAAATAAGGAGTGACCCAGTTTTAAGAGAGGAGTATCTTAGAAAAGAACGAGACAGATATTTAAAAAAGAAGGCTGCGGGAGTAGTTGTTCCTCGAAGTGCATTGAGTTCGCAGAAGCTTCGGGCTCTTCGTAAGAAAAACTTGGTGAGTGCACTTGCTTCTTTTATAAAAATAACACTAATTCTACGTAAGAACACACGTCAAAATGTGACTTGTGCTATCGAATATGCTGAAACACCAAGAACGGAGCCAAAATTAAATGACTCGTTTTGTTGTGTATCTCAAGTTACTCCTAATAATAACATGCCGATGACTCCTATAACAAGACGTATCTCGCGTCTTGAATATTTAAAATCAAACCTACATGGCTGTGACAGTTTAGTAGCATGTAGTTCAAATTTTTTGGCCACAAGTAGTCCACAACAGGCACCTCCAAGATCACCTCAACTAGCACCAAATATCAGTGCTATATATTCCACGTCACGTCCTGATAGTCCAGCATCAAACTCTTCTGTTGCAACTATAAAATTTCAACATGATTTGCAACAAAAAATCCGCAGATACCAAAAAGCTAAATGCCAGCAGCTCAGAGCGTTGCAAAAAAAATTTGCTCAAGTTGACCGCGAAAGAAACTTATATAAAAAAAGATTCGAGAGACTTATTCAGAAAGGAAAAGATAGAGTTACCGATCAAAGAAAAGAAAAACAATCAGCGATAGATTTGAATAATAAGAGCGATACAAATAACCTAAAACAAACTAGAATCCGCCAAATTGTCCTAAAATTTTATGAAAAAGATGAAAATTCTAGCATGTGTCCAGGCAAAAACGATACTATAACAAGGGGTGGCGTGAAGAAACAAAAACGTTTAATGACGGATACAATAAAAAAATTACATAGAAAATACATAGAGTCCGGTTATCCACCTATTAGCTACGTCACATTTTCACGTTTAAAGCCTTTTTGGGTACTGCAGCCAAAGATAAATATGCGCAATACTTGCTTGTGTGATAAACATGAAAACATGGATCTGATAATTGAATCACTAAAAAAGAATCATATAATAATGGAAAATTCGACAACTGAGGTTATTAAGAGCATATGTTGTGATATTCATAACTTGGAATGCCTACAAAGAAAGTGTACTACTTGTAAAGCAAGACATTTAATATTCCAAGAATTTGATAATTCAGAAAAAGTTATATTTTGGGCCTGGGAAAAACA
The DNA here is from genome assembly GCA_905475405.1 of Schrankia costaestrigalis. Taxonomy (NCBI): domain Eukaryota; kingdom Metazoa; phylum Arthropoda; class Insecta; order Lepidoptera; family Erebidae; genus Schrankia; species Schrankia costaestrigalis. The sequence goes on from FR997828.1 coordinate 21,265,279, forward strand.
GAAAAATTCATATACTAAAAATGGGACTGAGAAAACTACTATCACCGTAGAAAAAGTACGACACTACGTAGAACCGTTAATACTCCTAAAACAATTTGAAACTAGTCTTGAGCCATTCCTCAATCACTGTGCAAACATACGTAATCAGACCGATGCAATTAAAGAAATTAAACAAAATTTAGCTGAGAATGACTGTATCATTCATATCGATTTTAGCGAAAATTACAGTGCGAAATATAATTCGGAAATTTAGTCGGTACACTTTGGTGGTAGTAGAAAACAGTTAACTCTTCACACTGATGTTCTTTATTTTAAAATTGATGGTCAAACTACTATGACACAATGTTTTTGTACTATAAGTACATCTTTACGACACGATGCTGCTGCGATCTGGGCACATCTGATTCCAATATTAAATGAAATAGAAAAAACAGTACCTCTGGTCCAAAATCTTTACACTGTCTCCGATTCTCCTTCGGGACAATATAGGAATAAAAAAATATTGTATTTAATGTCTCGACTTTCTATCTATGTTCCCTCAATTAATAAAGTAGTTTGGAATTATTGCGAATGCGGGCATGGTAAAGGTGCTCCAGATGGTGTTGGTGGGCTTTTAAAGAGAACTGCGGACCGATACGTTGCTTTACAGGGTGATATTCCTGATCTTGATGCATTCGTGAATGCTTTGAAGTCCTCTGTCAAGGGCGTTAAAATAGAACTCGTGTAAGATTATCAGGTGACTGAAAAGGACTGGTTAATACCTGAAGACTTGAAACCTTTCCCAGGTAGTTTAAAAGTCCACCAAGTTATCTGGACTGCAGATTCAGGCAACCGTTTAGCAATGCGTCTTTTATCTTGCACAAATTTTGAATGTCTTAACAATGCCAAACAATGCCCTCATGGTAATCACTTAGGATTTTATGATTTTTCAACGGAACCCCAGATAACGACGCCTCTTGGACGCTCATTAAACTGCCCTAAATATACGCCTAAAACTTCTATTCGTAATATGCGTCCAGTCAAATTAACTGATAAACTTGTATTGACTCCAAAGCCCTCAGCTTCTACAGCAAAAACTATCCAGCCAGCAACTGTACCTCAGTTTGATAGTACACTTTTAGAAATTAATTATGATTTTAAACATTTAAACTGTAGCAGTGGTACTAGTGTACTACCATCGTGCTCATTCATATATAATGTTGACTCTGAAGTTTTAAAAAAATTAGAAAAATCTGGTACTTTTGAGGAAAATCAAAGAAAAACATTAAAAAAAACAAATAATATAAGTAGTGATTCAGATGACAGTATCTCTATATTCGATAATATTAAACCTAGAAAAAAAACTATTAATTTTACCCAAATTGATACCGACGACGAAGAGATTTTTGAAATAAAACCTAAACAAAAGCTTAAAAATAATCGATACTGATGAGGATCAATAAATATGAAAATTATTATTTAACATAGTAGTAGTAAACAATTATACAGCATAGGTATAATATTATAAGACCGTCATAAAGTTCCTAAATGTGATTTCCTTATGCATACAAATTAGTATAAGTTAGTTGGGTTTTTTATAAATCAATGGTTGTAAGTTAAACTTAAAAGGCTGAATTTCGTAGTGTTAAACATTCACCTAATGTTCTTTTAATTTAATTATGTGATAAGAATAAACCTGTAAGAGTAAGTGCCATAATGATTGTTTTAGTACGTACCTATTATGTTGAAAATGTTATACATTTTTTAATAAGACTTTTTATTTTGTGAAGTGCAAAAATAAATCTGTGATCTAAGTTATGACAGAAGTTAATTATTGTATACTTAATAATAATAATACGAGTGAACTTGAAAGGCTGATTCCTAATAACAGGGCTATATTGTTAATGTTAAGTAAATTGTAAGTTTGAAAGGCTGATTTAATTTTATAAAAATATTTTTTAATGTTGAATGCTAGACTTAACAAGTTTACACCTCTTGTGTATACATTAAAGCTGCGATATCGCCCATGCAGGACAAACACTAGTGTGAAGGTAGCCTTAATGTGTAAGTAGGTACTTGCTTTCATTTCCGTGGTTGATTCTTTCATTACCGTGGCACAGTTCTTTCATTGCCGTGGCACGAAATTTTTAATCATGTTTATCTCGTTACTTTTTAAACTTATGTACTGGATATTAAGCCAGAACACATACATTACGTAAAACTTTAAAAAAAGTCAATTATTTTCATTCTTAAACTTAAGATAAAAAAATCCATGGAAATGAAGATTTTAACAGCCTTGTTGAAATTCACCCTCCTATCTTTTATTAACTTTTATCTGAACGTGTCCGAACCGCCTTAGTATACTTCTCTCGATTCTCTTTACACCGTCTTCTTTCAATTCACAACGATCTTTTATCAAATAGTTTTGCTTTAAAGCTTTTAAGAATTAAGAACTTATTTCTCATTTATGGAAAGATGTTAACACCATAGATTCGTACTCCGATACTAGACAGAAAACTAAATATATAACTAACATTTATTTCAACAGTACCACCCTTTTGTAAGTCACAAATATTTTGAAAAAGCGAGAGGCCCTCACCCTCCATTGTTGTCAGGTACACGCGTGCATACACTACTCTTTAAATTGAAACCTATTCATAGAAATACTACACCTACAGACATATTATTTTACTATACGAAAGCTCAGACAACAAAAGAAATAAGATTAAAACAATTATAGTTCTACTTTATAGCTTTTAACATTTATTTCGTAACAATGGGTTACATATAAATGATGTTAACAGCATATTTTATACAAATTGTGTCGTAAAAAGCGACTAGGAAACTTCTGATAAATGGTAAAGCGAGAAAACTTCACAAAAAAGCTGATACCAATGTATCTGGGCCAGCTTGGTTACTATAAGTTTAGTTGGCGAATCTATACAGAGGATTGTAGTTCTACTATTTGACTTTTATGCCATGGTCAAACATCTTTGTTTAAGTAAACAAAGATATTTGGCCATGGCTAAAATCATTAGATTAGACTTGAAAATAAAATAAAATATATAGGTACTTTATAAACCGTTCTACAGTGACGGAAAGATATGGCTTAATACCACGCTGTACAAGACGAATTGGTACATGGTTTATGTAAAATTATCTACGATTTAGTTCAAATCCAACGCGGAACAAATGTTCATGCAATTTAATAATAATTGCTCATTAAATTGTGACCGTTAAACTGTTGTTTGTTAACATTCTTGTTAGTCAATATCCTTACAAAAAAAAACAACCAGATAAACGCTTTATAAACATTTCTATACAAAATAAAGCACGTCAATCTAGTAAAACGTTACATAAGTTCGTCAAAATGACATACGTGTTAGAGACGTTTCGCTAAATGACATTGTCGCCTGAATAGTATTGTAGCACACAACCCCATTATGAGGTTAGGCGTCGCAAATCAACGAATAAAAGCAAAGGTTCTGATGGACACGATTGTGTTTATGGTACAAGTTGTAAGCTGTAGCGATTTATCACAACGATGTGATTACAAAATGGTATCTATAATAATATATACTTGATATTATCCAGAACAAAATACTATAAAGCTTGGATATAGTCAGTCTGCTATAATCTCAATTAACGTCCAATAAAATAGCAACAATTTTAACTAGATCTTTTTAGACTAAAATGTCCCATTCATGTAAAAGCATCTTCTCTTGGTAAAATTTTTGTAATTTAATAGTAAACTAAATGAAAAAAAGACATTTACTTAAAAAGCTTGAGACCACAGATAAATATTAGGTTGGGGAAAAAGTCTTTTTGTATTTTTGTATGAAAAGTCAAGACATTTTTTTCAAAGTTTATTTACATTTATTTACAATATATATGTACCGTTTTGTTGAACAACTTTCTGCTATTTTGTGGGCAGAGACATTATCCCGTTACTGTAGAAACTTTGGGACTTCTGATCAAAAAAACGGGACAAATAGTTTTGGCAGTCCTCTCTTGAGGTCAACCTTACAGAACCTAAAGAATTCTGAAGAGAACGAAACAGGTGAAAATCTGAAGGCGCAAGGTCAGGGCTATATGGTGGATGCACTAGGACCTCCCAGTCGAACTCTCTTAATTTTTGCTGAGTGGCTAAAGATGTGTGTGGTCTAGCGTTATCGTGATGAAAGACCACGCCCTTCCTGTTGATCAATTCCGGCCGTTTTCTCTCGACTGCTTCCTTTAATCTCATCAGTTGCTGGCAGTAAAGATCAGAATCGATGGTTTTGCCGGGCGGTAAAAGCTCATAATGAACAATGCCCTTCCAATCCCACCATACACACAGCATCACCTTATTTCGTGTTAGGCCAGGTTTGGCCACAGTCTGTGAAGCCTGGCCAACTTTCGACCACGATCTTTTTCGCACGTTCTTGTCGTACGTGATCCACTTTTCATCGCCAGTTATCAATCTCTTCAAAAACGGCTCGGTTTCATTACGTCTCAATAATGAATCGCAAATGAGTACACGGTTCATTAAGTTTCTTTGAGTGAGCTCGTGTGGCACCCAAATATCGAGCTTTTTTGTATAACCAGCTTTCTTCAAATGGGTCAAAACTGTTTTGTGGTCAACTCCCAGTTCTTCAGCTACATCGTAACTACTAATATGCCGATCTTGCTCCACTCTTTCAAAAATGGCGTCCATTTTATTCGTAACAGGGCGACCAGAGCGAGGTGCATCTTTAACATCAAAATTTCCGGACTGAAAACGTTTGAACCAAATTTGTGCTACTCTTACTGACACTGCATCAGGTCCATAAACATCACAAATTTTTTTCACTGCTTGAGTTGCATTTTTGCCTTTTTTGTAATAAAATTTTAAAATGTATCGAATTTCTTCATTAGATTCACTCATTTTTACGGAGAGAAAAACAAATGAAAAATAGCGGGAAACAACTTTTTTTCTTTTTTCTTTTCTTTATAATGTAACCTTTTTAATGTTACCAAAACCAGCCAGACACAAGTAGTACAGTCAAAGAAATTTTATAATAAGTTTATACCTACGTTATGCGAAAAGACTTTTTCCCCGACCTATTATATAGCCTACCACGTTATTTCCCAAATACGTTCAATATTTTTAGGCATGCATTATCTTAGTAAATAAAAAACCAATTAAATCCGCTTAATTTTATACCTTAGACCTTAACATTGAAAATGTAAAATATCAAAATACCAAAAAATGACACATTTACTTTTCGTGTTCATTAACAAAGAACGCTAAAAAATCTATCGAATTATCACATTATGAGTATTTACACTCAAATAGTATTGACAACAATGTAATTGTTGTGTAATAATAATATACCATTGCGTCGTACAGACAAACATACAATATAACATACAAGCTCTTATTAGTACTTATTTACAATTATTATTAGAAAAATTATATATTTGTAACATAACTGGGGTTTTAAGTATTTTCCGTAAAGTAAAGCAAAATTATTATTAATACTTTGATATTAATAATTTCTCCGTGTGGTGACAGAGTAAGAATACAATATGTTACCACCCCATCTCATCCCATGGGTGTCGTAGAAAACGACTAAAAGACTATCCGTAAATATTATCTTTACAAAATAAAAAGAAGGAAAACTTAAAATTAAACCCTATACCAATCCGTCTGGCCAGCGTGGTATTAGTAGGCCAAGTATCCCTTCGTCACGAAAGGAGGCTCGTCTCTGCAGTGGGACATTAAAAGGCTGTTATGATGAAAGCAAAATTTTCGTACATACAAGTTATTGCTACCGTATTACTTCCTGGTAGTATAGTACAGACTTAGAGACACTTTAGATCTAGAAAGCTGAAGCAGGAGCCTCAAAAAAGTAGTTCAATTTAGCTAATTAAGTTTTCTGTTTTGGAAAGCTATTGATCAAAGGCAAAGATAAAACATCTACCTACACCCAATGTCGTGCAATTCCTTTTAGATATGTATATGAATATGACGGGCCTCCTCCCTTGACGCTGGCCAGAAGGATTGGTACAAGTTTTCCTTCTCTTTATTTCGTAAAGATAGTCGAATAGGATAGTCCCTTAGTCGGTTTTTACGACAGCGACATCCATGGGATGAAATGGGAAGGCGACATATTGTATTCTTACTCCGTCACCACACGGAGAAGATACATGAATGTGTAATAGAAATCATCAAAAAAGTATTTTTGATATCGTATTAAAGTGTAAGTAGAACTTAGTTCTAATTATTTTCTTTATAATGGTATAACAACTTATTTGATATTTATGTTTGAAGCTTAGGAATGCGTAATAGTCCATAATAATATCTGAAACAATCATTTAATTTTTTTCTTGTTATAATGTTAATTGTAAAATTATAACCTGCGTTATGTAATGTTTACTAGTCTAGTTGTAAAGCAAATAATGTGAACAACAACTAAAAATTAACTTTATAAAGCTATACCATGCATCATGATACAATGATTGGTCTGTGTTTTTGTATTTCAAGAGCTTTAGAGAAGTTATTGGGTTGCAGTGATAATGTTTCTGTTCGTATATCTTTGATTAATAATAATAACACTGTTTTTGCATATTAATTTACTAGGGAAAACTTAGAGAGTACGAATGTACAGTACACCATAATTTGTACGAAAATTTTAGTTTTTTCATGCACATACTCGTAGTAAAGTTAACCATTGTAACTAAATTATTTATACAGAACCCCTAATATTATCTACACAATTCACACTTTAAACAAATTTTAAATAAACTCCAAATAAAATATCTGTATCAAATTATTAAGAAATTATTCTTATTAAAGCAAAGTTTCTGTATAGGTATAGAAAATCGCTTCATTTGACTAATTGCTTCAAAATCGCGACAACAATGTATTTATCAGTGTATGCCAGTGCTAATATTTTCCATTAGACAATTATCTACACTTACAGGCATCGACAAACACTTGACAATTCGTCAAAGCCAACTTTACGTAACTTTACTAATAACGATATTAATAACAAAATGTATTTTTTGACACAAATTGTCGAACACGCTCGTCAAATATTTTTAAAAATTACATGTTATTACTATCCCTGTTATTTAAAAGAAGACTTTATTCAGTTTCGGTAAGGTTTTTATCTGTAAGACCGTTTGTAAATTTAAGGTTGTCAAGATATACTTCTTAAGTAATTAGTACGCTAACTCGGCCAACACGAGCGCCATTGTTAGGCTTTATGTCATCCGCGTATTGCTTCCATGTGTCGTTTCAGAATAATACTGTAGATTTTTCAGTCGTGTGTGCTCTATTTGTAATAACTACAATAGACACAATATTTTTGACTATAATACAGTTTTGTAATATTTAACAGTTTTCGATTTTGTTGGACACTGTTGCATAGATCATACACTTTTGACATTTTGTATGCCTTTTAAACATGTTGTTTGTTAAGAAGTAGGTCTTTAGTTATTCTAAGTAACAAAATGATCTGACAAGTATTGTGGGCAGATCAAAATTTCGGTATAGAATTTGAGAACCAGAAAATATTTTTTCCTATTATTTATTTCTTACGTCAAACAGAACGGGCCTCTTTTAGTGTTTAAAGTTGTTGTTGCTCTAATTGTTGTATACAATTACTGATTACATTTATTTATTTCAAAGTAACAGTTGTTGTTAGTTTTCAATAGTTATTAAGAGTCAATTTCGCTAAATAATAAAAACTGCACACAAAATACAGGATGTTTACTCATCTGAACTGCAAAATGTGAATATGCTGAGCTTTTCTTCATACATGGGTTCCTTGCAGTAAAGCGTCGATTACACTACCCTACATGTAGTCCACTACATCTTGTAGGACACTACATGATGTAGGGCGGTAGGGACTCGCCAATCTCCGATATGTAGTGTCCTAACAGCCTACATGTGATTACACTAGAAAACATGTAGTGCCCTACAAGATGTAGTGTCCTACATGTAGGGTAGTGTAATCGGCACTTACATCTCTGGGCTGTTATGATGCAAAACACCGACATAACATGACATTGAAAATCAATTCAATATTCTTTAACTTAAAATTTAAATCGAATCGCTGACCAGTATAAAGCATTTTAGTTACCCAAACATAGCACTCGATAGTGCTAGACAATCAATCTTGAAAACGACCCTTTTTGCATACCCTGGGCTTTAGGGATGAACGGGCAAGTCACGCTCGTCCAGTCTCTAGGGTACGGAACCATTTAATGCATAGTTTGAAATTGTTAGGGTGTGAGCCTCGATTAGGATCAGCATTGTGATAGAGCCGGATTGTTGGATGAGCTAAGTTCACGATCGGACGATGAGACGCCCAGTTTTTTTCGAACAAGTGGGATTTTCTCATGAATTATGTCTACAGTATTTATTACTTTATACACAACGCTTTACTTTATGTACAACTCAGTTAAGGTCTTATTTATTTACTTACTTATATTTCTCAATTACGATTATCGAGATAGTTTAAGCCAATTTTCATTAAGTTTGACAATAATAGAGTAAATAATTAAGTAAGCCAGAAGACATCGAGCATCCATTTCAAAACCAGAGAACCACAGGACCAGAGCTTTGTAAATAATGTTAACTTTAACACCAGGTTAGATAAGATTACATTTGTTTAAGTTATAATGGCCACCTAGTGGTAACCTACGCAGAATATACAAAACTAATCGCTAGTTTTGCCTTCCTTTCTAATAAAATAACATACCTATAAAGTTAGGTTTATTCTTACGTAGGTATTTCTTGATCAATCAGTTACCATACAATAGCACGAAAGCCCTTGGACTTAGTTCTCATTTCCCATTAGACTTCAACAAAGGAAGCCTTGTACAAGTTAACACGTACATTATTAGTTATTTCGTATTTCAATGCACTCCCCGTAAGGAAATTAATACAGTCAAGTTGGAAACCTGTTAATTGCATCGCCTTTGAGTTTGATCGTTGTTTATGTGTTCGTAAGTTAATCCCCTATAATGCAGTTTCTTGAACACGTTGTGTACGGAGTTTCAATTAGCTTTCTTCAGTATTAGGTACGTAACTAGTCAGTCATTATTATCGTTATAACAGGCTATAAATGCCCCACTGCAGAGATAGATCTTGTCCATTGTTTTACAAGTGCATAGCCTACGTACTCGTACGTCAGCAGTAAGTCTGCACTGCCTTTGTGATCTTAATATGCAAGCTTTTTTTTTTCTTTATAAAATTGTTAACTTGTTTAAGTACTATTTAACTGGCTACCCTACCCTCGAACCCAAACATAGTAATATTTGCCCAATACTGGAAACATAATTATTAATTGAGCACGCCGGTGGTACAACATAAACAACATATTGGTTAAGATACCTACAACCACACAACTCATACCTAATAATCAAATTAAAATTTCATCTAAATCATAAAATAATCAACACATTAATTCAACAAACAAAGTACACCAAGATTAATACGGCGTGCAATAATTTTTATTGCAATTCTCACAGGGGTTTCGTCTACATTTGCATAAGAATGCCCAGTACCCCTACATTGTCAGCTTCCATATGCGTATCTCTGTTTATTTGCTTAATTGTGTTTGCCACCATATAATTGATCCGGTTGATATCTTCTGACATTTATGTTTGTTACTTTGTTAATGTTATTGTAAAACTTGGAGAGTTTATTGCTTAGAACAATGAGGATTGTTTATTTATTTTTAATTGTGTTTAGATTTATATTGTGTTGTTACAGTTGTCTTACATGAGTGACCCTGTCAAGTAGATTGTTTATTACTCATTTGTACAGAAAATAATTAATTTTTCATTATCTAAAATGATTAAGTATGCATTGGTTGATTCAATTTGTTCTTTTTACGAAACATAATTATATTTTCTTTATATTCTATTATAAATTTAAGTTGTCCGAACATATATTATTATAAACATGGTCTTCATTCCTGGAATGTAAGCGTTTTTCTTTAGGGGCATCAAAACAATAATTAATTCTCATGCTCATTTGATAATTGCTACTTTAATTCAGTTGTCTACCAAAAAAAACACGAAAATGCTTACAAAATTTGTACAAAGCCCCTAAGCAATAACAACAATACCTAAATTACTAAGCAAAAGCAATCGAACATTCTAGACGATATTCAAACCTAACCTGTCCTAAGTACCTTCATTACCAATACAGCATCAGTTAACGATATATGAAGGGGAGTTACTCGTACCACCGCAAATTGTTCCGTACGACTTGTCACCAAGTGTCCCTTGCTCGGGTGATGCTGAATATAACGAGGTTATGTGCTCTGAAAGGGCTTTTTGTTATGTAATCTGTAAGTACCTAGAGAATCTATGAAAAACTCGTTTTCGTTTAAGTTAGGTAAGCTTGAGTATTTTTTTTGCAAAAAAGATTTTTTGTATTTAGGAGTTTTTAGCTGATTTGGTTTGGAAGCAATTGCCGTGTGTGTAAGTTAGTATTAATTTGTGCGTTACTACCGTGACCAATTTTCTAAAACAAACTTACCTGAGTTAAATTATCATGATTTCAAAGCATAAGCAACAAAACTGAACTCCACAATTTCTTCTTTCTTTTTCTATTCACTGAAAAGAAATCAAACATACTACACTAAAAACAAGAACACGCGGTCATTGTTATAAACACTCAAAGCAACTAGGTCCTTCAAAAAATCATAATTTAAATCAGAATATCGCTTTCATAACAAAAAGCGAACGAACCACTTGAGATCCATACAATTTTCTACCATACACGTATTCATACACACATTGTTCCCAGTGGGTATCATTCATGTATTTATTATATTATTAAAAAGATATACAAAGTACATTAAGGATTTGTTGAGGTCCAACCGTGCGTAATGCAACGGTATCCGGTTTTGAAGAGGTCCACTAGTATGAAGTAAGCGAATTAGATAAAAGGAATGAATTTACTGATATTTTTTGGATGTATTTTATATGACTGTGTAAAACATTTATTTATTTATTTAATACATACATACTCACACTACAGGTAAACCTAATTTGACGGTGCAGAACTTATTAATATCTATAATTTATCTGACTCTGACTACACTAAACTTATACAAATAAAATCTAAACAACTATACTATACTTAACTCTAAAAAAACATGATGAATGAATGAAGGCAATGGATAGTAGTCTAAAAATGGCTTGCTGTATTCAGCATAGATCTACCTCTGCTGATCCCCGAAAACAATATACAAGTGCAAACTATTTGGAAGACTTTTCGTTTGAGTTTATAGTGGTCGGTAACATCGGTCATAAGTTGACTTACCACTAAGCACAGATGATGAAGCATGGTCTCTAGACCCTCAGACGACTTTACCAGCCGGATATGATAGAAGAGGTGAGTTGTATTATAAAGCCGTCGCTTTACGGCAAAAGTTATTTATTTGGGTTCTGTAGCACTTTGTCGAGGGGTATGCCTATGCAATGAACTCTAAGAACGTCCAGGCTTAGGACTATGGTATCACACTTACAATATACATGCATGCGTGGGGCTCAAGGGCTTAACTAGATCCACACCAGCGGCATTTTGATGTAGATTATTGTAATTAGTATTACGAGTATATTATACCTACACAATATAAGTAAGTATATAAGAGAACCTAGAAATACTTATTTAGGAAACCATTACAATAAAATATTTGAGATATTGTAGAAACCCGTGCCCTTTAAATAAATCTTAGAACTGAATGTAATAAGTACTTAATGGTATAAGTTAATAGCTTTTGACGCTGCATAGAAATTGCACTTCATATAAATTTTACGATATTAATAACAATTTACCCAAGCACTCACAATACGCACTTGTATGGAACCCTATTAAACATTAAATACCAGCAAATAATATACAATGAAAGTTATTGGAAGCGATATCGCATTCAGCTTCATAATAAGGGAACATAAAAATCATTCTAATTATTTTATACGCACCACAAAGAGCACTCAATATATTAAACTTTTAAAAAAGAAAAACAAAATTAATGATTGCGACTAATTCGCAATAAAAATGCCACATACGAACAAACACGAGAATGGAGGGACAATTATAACAAATTACGTTCACTACCCTTAAAACTCGACTGAGATTTGCATTCAATGCTATTCATGTTTTTTGTTAGTAATTCAAAACATGCATTATAAATTGAATCTTATTATTTTTATCATAGCAATCAAATTCGTCGACTAATATGACTGTCACTAAATTCTTTTTTACTCTTAGTATGATCTCGAGGGTCATCTAATTCTGCGAAATTAAAATCAATTCTTTCACAACCGTATAAAGTAGAGATTAGCTTGATGTTAGTATTACAAAATCACTTGAATATTAAAAGTCTTGGTAATTATTCAGGAATTCATCCATCATTAATCACAGCAAGGGGAGGTGGGAGAATTACGACGTAAAAATTATTGTTGAAAAGATAAATCATACAGGACACGGAGGTGACATTTATGAGGATCTCGGACACGCGTATGACGTTGTATGGAAATGTATGAATTGATACAAATGTATGTAACATTTTGTTGACGCCATCATTAGTGGTAATTATTAATGTTTTGTTGATTTTATTCTGTGTGTTTTTTATTACTTCTCTGGCAGATGTCATTGCAAATTATTTTATTGTTACGTTTGTATTGGGGTTAGGTGTTAAAAAAAACAACTGCATTAATATACAGTATATCTCATACTAAACTAGGTATACAGTTGACAGTTTACCAGTAGTCGGAAACTCTTGGAAAACGTTTATGCCTTATGAAATATAAATATAACCGTCTCTGGGTCGGACTGGATGCGGAAGTCCCAGGACCGTGTTCTGTGGCGCGTGTTGGGAGAGTCCAGCAGTGGACTGCAATAGGCTAGTTGATTGTATGAAATAGGGCATATGCCTTGGACTCAGCTCACGCTATCCTAGTTACCCAGTATACCAAAAGACTAGGTAGATAGAGGAATTTGGCTGACAAAGCTTAATATGGCGTCATCTATAGTAAACTTATATCCAGTTCGTATGCCTTAGACACTATACCGATATGAAATGGCAGGGCACTCACACGGAGATTCACCGTATTATTATAGTAAACATTGCTTTGTCCTTTGGGTTACAGAGTTTGTCACACAAAAAGCATCTACAGTACCTTCAATACCTATTATAATGTACAAACGCAAGTTTTCAAACCGCAGAAGAGGTAAGTGATTGACACTTATGAACCCTGATTAATAATAAAATGTGAAAAATATAGAACAAAACTCAAATCCAAAATCAATAGCCAAAGCACATTAAACAAAACCTCATGTAAAATCAAATATATTTGTCGAATCGAATCTAATTGTGAACCAAAACAATTAAGATTACAACACGACTGAAACTAGGACAATAACAACATTAACATTCAACCTTTGAAGTTAATAAGTAGTCCGGGTCAATCACTCAGTCCCTTCTGAATGAAGTTCGCAACATTCTAGACCCCTAGTGAATACTATTCATCCTAAAACATTATAACAATAGGATAAATGACCATTGAAACACCGTATACCCATTAAGTTGAGGCGTAACACTGTCAGCCGAAAACTTTAACAATTAACATGGTCCAATAATAGAAACTAAAGCACAATAGTCCTTACTACAAATTAATTTATTCATACACAAAGGTCAGCAGCCGAAAAAACGACTCGCAAGTTAATTTGAACCTTAACTTCATAACACTAAAGTACGAGCTTGTTTGAACGGTGTTTACGTTTTTGTTGGTCGTTAGAACATTGGTTGGGTTCTACAGGGTACGATTTTAGGACCATTTTTGTTTGTACATTGTGAACGTAACATTTGATACAGTTTTTATTATTTTTAATTGTGACAATGTGATGCACTGCGATTTTTCATTGCGACACATTTGCGGCGCTAATGCGATTCGCGACAGTTTAATCGTTGAACAGTACAAAAGCTTTTTGTTGTATATAAATGCGTTTGTTATTTTGGTTTGACTAAATCTCAATTGAATAAACTTTTATTTGAATATTAATTAGCTTTAATAGTTTATTTTGCGTTTTGTTAGTGCATAATAGTTGAAAACCATTTTTATAAGCCTTGATTATTTTATTCATAATTTGTGTGATTTAAATAATCTTAATCCACAATTGAAATATTGTATTATTTGCTTTTATTTGTTAAGTATTTTTATCATGACCTTCTTCTAGCGAGAACAAAGTGCCATTATTGTAAGTGTGACAAAGATAGATTGTTAAACAGAAATCAGTTAGAACACTGGTTGTCGCTTTACGAAAGAATATAAAAATAGAGTAAAAAGTATCTTCACACATATCTAGTCCCAGAGTGAGTACAACTTGTACTTACTGTACAAGACAACTGATAACAAAAAAAGGACATGTACCTATACTTTCTTTAAAGTTATTAGGGTGTAGAACTTTGTCCTTTACTGAAGAAACTTTATAAAAGATTGTTTAACAATTAATCGAACGAAATAATAACAAATAATGATTTCTGTCTGTGTGGGGACGGAGTAAGAATACAATAATATGTCACCACCCCATCTCATCCCATGGGTGTCGTAAAAACCGACTAAGGGACTAAGCGTGAATATTATCTTTACGAAGTAAAAAGACGGAAAACTTAAAATTAAACCCTATACCAATCCGTCTGGCCAGCGTGGTATTAGTAAGCCAAGTATCCCTCCGTTACGGGAGGAGGCCCGTCCCTGCAGTGGGACATTAATGGGCTGTATGAATGCTTCCTAAATACGGAGCACTTCAATTTCATTACACGAACTCAAATTACACACGCGTCAAAATCAAACCGTAAGAAGTCTTTGCAAAAATCGATGGTATTAAATTCAAAGCAGGCAGTCTCAAAATAAGGGTTGGCAACACTCAAAATACACAATATAACGTATGCCTTATTTGTATGTACTTTCAATAGCTATTTTATTTTTATTTTTCTCTTTTACTGACGTAGGGGGAATAATCCGAACGGTGTGTTCGTCTTCTCGGAAAATAATGCTAATATGGTTTCGTATTTTATTTGAAGGATTAATTTCTATGGTTGTGAGAGTTGTTTCTTTTCAATTGTAGGTTGAAATAATATTATATTTAATCATCACCATCGTATCAGACGTTCACCGGCGTCTATGTGTCTCCCTCATTCATAGCCATAGCTCATTATTATTATCATTGTCATATCGGTTACCAACATAAGTTATAGTGTAGATGAAGTCCAAGCCGATATAAATATCAACTTTACATAAACAAATTGATTAATTCATTTATTTTAACACATTAAAAGCTGCACACTTATAAAATCTTAATTTATTAAAAACTTAAAAGTAAGGCTCTAATATCCATATGATTCGTAACTTTTTGGCTTTTATAAGTGTTACTGTTTAATTTTACTTAAGTTTTTAGTTTTATAGACTGATCGCCTGCCTTTGACTCAGGCACGTATATGTCTTAAAGTTCATTAAAGTTAGTAAACTTCGTTTACCACCTAAGAATCATGGGCCACGGATCTTACCTGTACAGTTTCTTGCACAGTTATATAGAATCTGGAAGTTTAACTCAAGCCGTCTCAACAGATGCTGGTCCGCAAAACCAGATCTTAATAACGCTGCTACAACTAACCATGAGAGAAGAGCTAGTATTCATACGTATGGTCTGCATTCTGGAGCCCTGCCTCCATAGAATCTCGAGAGGGGCTGTCTTACGACGCGCATCATTGAATCCAAGTATCATATGTGATGTGAATCATTATTTAAAAGAACTTTTTGTTTATTATATGAACACATTTTCCCAATAAGTTACTTCTTTGTTAAACAGACACCCTTCAATAATAATGTTGATTAGCCACTTCATTTTATTAATCTATTGAATTGCTAAACACTCAATAACATTTACTTACAAAAATTGCAAAACAGATTCCAAAAGAAACAGACATAATGAAAAAAACACGTTAAATCTAAAAGAACTTTAAAATTTTGTAATATTTATGAACATATTTAAACAAGTACAACTCACGAAGTAATTCTTAACAAAGACACCATTGCTATGCAACCTCTATTGATTACATACAAAAAGCATCCGTTGCTTGCCTTAACTAACTATATAAGCAACACAAGCTTTAATTAATCTTGACAAGACTATTGTAAATATAAATATCATTTATCACCTTCAATGATTATCGACGCGAGAAATTTTCGAATCATGACCCAGAATACCCATTATTGCAGTTTATTTTATAAGTCTGACAACACTGGCCATCAAAGGTATTGTCTACGGACGTTTTGTTTGTAGTACTGACAAGTGAAAATGTACGCGAATTATTTTAGAATGGCGGCGCGGTGTAGTTTTTGTATCGGATGGAGCAACTATTGGTGGATTGTTGATTAATGATAGCGGACTTTTATAATTGGTTTTTGTTTTTGAATTAAGCTTTTGTTTCGCTTAAAACTTGTGTGAAGTTGTTACTTTTTAAGTTTATGTTGGGATTATACTTGTGCTATTAAATGTATAAATACAACTCAATAAATTGATATTTTAAATAGTGTATCATCGAGTGCAATATTTTAAGCTACTTGCTTTATAGTAAGGCGTCAGTAAACGAGGTAGCGGATTCGAATAATCATCATCATCATATCATATCATCATAGAGCTCCTCCAAGAATAGGCGGATTCAAATAGCACGCAAGACTTATTGATGCGATTCACAAATTCTTATTTTTAATGTGATTACCCTTTGGCCAGAAACAACAGCTGACATTCAAAAAAAAGTATCTAAGTCCGACGCTCCAGTCCTGAAAAAAGCCAAACAGTCATGCAAACAATTGATCAGAAGAAATATGGAGCAATTGGAAAATCTTCCATCCTGACAATGAGGCAGACTTTAATGGAGATAAACTACTTCTAATAACAATAAGAAACACTACTAACTTATTTGAGTCCTGCTTGAGCAATTTAACTAAGAAATTTTCAAGTTTTTCTCAATTTTGAACATAATGCCATTGTAAAGATTTCTCAAATGGTACAACGTGACATAGCTGTTTAAGCAATGAGCAAGTATTGCCAGTACTTAATTAAAATTTCAACATTAAAATCCACGATTCATAATCTTTAGAGTAACAGTAAAAGTCAATTAAGGAAAACAATTTTAATTAAATATCAGCAATTATAAATTTACAGTAATACAAATATATTTCTCTACACATAATGCTATTGTAGGAGAAAGTAAGTACTCAATAAGTTTATGTTTTATTTTTTTATTTAAGGCCAAGTTTTACATGAGAAGAGAGAGTGAGAAATAATTTAAAAAAATATTTTGGTTCAACGGACATATTTTCGAACCTCAGCCGGTTTTATAAGTCTACTTTTCCATGGATCACAATTTTTTTTTATCATTTAATTAGGTTACTTCTTTTTTATTTCTTCGAATCGACATATTTAATAAAAAAAAATGCCAGTAAGAAAAAAGTACAATCAATTTCACAGCCTTGCACGAAGTAACGGGTATAAATAAACCGTTTACGAAGTTATGAAGTTCTGTTCACAAATTATTGCCTGAAGCTATAGGTTTGTTTTATTGTGTTCATGAAAATGGTTGTTAAACACACATGGTACACTTGTGTCATCATCATCATAACAGCCCATTAATGTCCTACTGCAGGGACGAGCCTCCTCCCGTGACGGAGGGATACTTGGGCTACTAATACCACGCTGGCCAAACGGATTGGTACAGGGTATTGTTTCAAGTTTTCCTTCTTTTTATTACGTCAAAATAATATTCACGGACACTTGTGTACGTTGCAATATTTTCTTAGTAGAGTTTGAGATAGCATAGAGATAAGATGAGGTGACGAATGATCATCACCTCATCTCATTTCTATTTATTTTCATTCCGTTCATATAAATGAAGTTTCGTACAAATACTTTAAGCAGTGACAATAAATAATTGAAATCTATTAACCAGTTTCGAGGAAACCTCGCCTTAAGGTCAAAATAGAAACGTGTAACACTGTTTCTACCCACGCCATCAATGTTAAGTACTCCATCTTTCTTAGTACCTACTTCAAGTAAAGAACGGCCAAATACATTTTTCGTTAGATTTTTCATACAAAAGCAGGGGCTAGATTTCAATTATTTGCCAATCCGTTACCTGTAGGGGTACAGTGGTCCGCACTCGATTGCCTCCCGTCTGGCCGTACGGGCCGGAATCGAACTCTAGTTCTCACAATGAAATACATCTAAATAAATAACACGGACTTCTCATTGTGATTCCGTCTCCATACAAAATATATTTTCACTACAATACCCTCGCTGGGAATGGGGAAAATGGGGCACACTCGAACGGGAGAAAATGCTAGTATGTTGGTAACACTCGGGCTTAATTCGTGATTCCATTTCTGAAAATTTGAATATTGTCGGGTATTTTATACGTTATTGTTATACTCGGCGTATGTGGGTCTCTCCTCTTTTGAATATGGAATACATAGCAACCCACATTATTATTTTTTATCATATTCTCAAGAACACATTGTTAAAGAAATAAATTCAGCTTATATTTTTATTTATTTTATTATAATATATTTACACGTTAAGTTGTTCTGAATTGTTTTTGTCATACGTAAACTGCATAAAAGAAAGTTCTTTTGTTCCAACAACGGGTTCAAACATGTGACCTGTTGTCACAGAGAAAATTAGAGTTATTCTCTTTAAATTTGAATACTGCAACCACACTGCTACTAAAATACGGACAGCCAACTTTATACTTACTTTAATACTTCACGGATATTATGGTTTCATTAACACGGTATTCCTATTGGTGGCCTCATTAAACCTACATCTAGGTCGTAAGTCCTAGACGCTGTTATGCAAGTGCTCCGTCCTTTGTCACGCGATGGACCCGGCACCCGCACGAAGTATCCATGAAATAGATTGGGTCTTATAACCGTTGATCAAGAAGCTATTCAACACGCAGATAGTTTTTCATGATTTCATATTAGCGCATACATACAGATAAACCATATATATCCGTGTGGTGACGGAGTAAGAATACAATATGTCACCACTGGTGACATATTGTATTCTTACTGATGACTCACCACCCCGTCTCATCCCAAGGGGGGTCGTAAAAACCAACTAAGGGACAATCCGTGAATATTATCTTTACGTAATAAAAAGAAGGAAAACTTGAAATTAAACCCTATACCAATCTGTTTGACCAGCGTGGCATCAGTAGACCAAGTATCCCTCCGTCACTGGAGGAGGCTCGTCCCTGCAGTGGGACATTAATGGGCTGTTATGATGATGACAGACAAACTGATTCTACAGCTTATAATGTTAGTAGGTATACATACCAATCTACTATGGAATTTAACCTTCAAAAGCATCTTTAAATATCAAATTATCATTAAATTCTGTAGAATTGACAAATTAATTTACTTTTGCTGAGATAAATCTAGTTGACAGAATCGACAGTGGAATCGCCAGCGCCCTTCAAGGATCGTAACTCTGAACAAAAGCTTACCTAACTAATGATTAATTCAAAAGTTACTGGATTCCTTTCAGTGTGTGGCCATTAGACAAACGGGGATATATTCTTCAAACTCATCTTCTTTATAAGGTTATTGTTTTAGAATTGTTGGTTGACTGTTATTTAAGAGACCAAGAGTTA
This sequence comes from Schrankia costaestrigalis, assembly GCA_905475405.1. Taxonomy (NCBI): domain Eukaryota; kingdom Metazoa; phylum Arthropoda; class Insecta; order Lepidoptera; family Erebidae; genus Schrankia; species Schrankia costaestrigalis. The sequence goes on from FR997828.1 coordinate 21,284,967, forward strand.
TGTATTGGATCCTATTTTTAAGAAAGGTGATCTCACCTATTTAAAACATTACTAATGTTACAGTAGCCAAATTAGACTAGTCTCCACTACTCGTAATGAAAATGTAACATCGTTCAATAAAAAAAAATCTTAACAAACGACTTCCTGTGCTAATCAGGTAATATACTTCTTACTAAATCGGGCAAAAAAACTATCTACGGATTGTTATCAGAATCTATCATCATCATCATATCAGCCAATCGACCTCTACTGCTGGACATAGGCCTCCTCCAAGTATTGCCACCTTGTGCGGTCCTATGCCTCCCTCATGCATCGGCTTCCCGCCGTCCTAACTAGGTCGTCGCTCCACCGTGTGAGGGGTCTCCCCACCCTGCGTTTTCCGGTACGCGGTCGAAGAATCGACAGTTAAGAATACAGAATCTATCCTTACCATTAAATAAATATAACAATTTAAACTCGTAGTAAATACAATATTATTTGCGGTCACATACATACCTACATCATGAAGTTATCGTTTCAAAAAATACAGTAATTTAATAAATAACTACATAACATTACTCGCGGTTTTCCTAGCCTCATTCTAAAAGCTAAGAACGGTTTAAAATAAAACAATTGATTTGAAAAACGCCCCCGTACTAGTCTAAGGGTTGGTAATTATAAAATTGAAAGCCGTGTTCTGTTCTCCCTGCGGAGTGGGGGACGCTTTTACTTCTGTACAAACTAATCTAGAATTATTGTTTTTCGTACTCTGTTTTATGCCAGATATACTTATTAACTTTAATGTAATAAGTAAATATTTATTAAAGTTTTTATTTATGAAAGGAATTTAAAATTGAAGGGATTTTCCATATTTTGGTGACTGAGTATTACATAAAGATTCTTTTTTTTTTTAAATTGGCCTATCAGAATTACTATATGGTGCCTGATGTAAAGCATCCATTAGAGTCCAAGAATGTTAACGGTTAGTCTCGTTTTAGTTTTTTTTAGGATGTCGTAAAATTTGACTTAGGAAAATAGATCCAGTCATACAGTCCGCCTGGCCTGCATGGTGTTAGTGGGCTATAATTTCCCAAAAGCCCCGTCCTTGCATTTAATCCCAAAGCGGAAAAGGGCCTCCTCCAGGTTATAGCAAGCTAAACCTTTCTACATCACTGGAAGAGGCCCACTCGTTTCATCATCATCATCATATCAGCCTACAGACGCCCACTGCAGGACATAGGCTTCCTCCAAACGTTTCCACCCTGCTCGGTCTTGTGCCTCCCTCATCCACTCGTTTAGTATGACTAAAATTTATGAGCAGGTACGAAAAATATAATATGTTTAAGTAGGTAGTCACTAGTCACGATGTTTCAAAATCCTTTAAAAATCGCCAAATACCTAATTCTGTTTGATTATTTACCATACCATTATTATTTACCATCCAATAAAAATAATACTGTAATTCACATTGGATTTGTTGTAACATTATAAACCAGGCAACGAGTCCCAACATACGCTTTTCAATAGCTAAAAGTAATCATTGAGGAATACAGCGCCATCTGTTGACTATAACTCGTTAACTATCGTAGGTAAAATATACGAATTAAGGTTTTTTTATTTTATTAGTAACTACTTTACAAATAAGTAGAGTAACTTTAGTGAATTATTAATTTGTAAAGGAGTAGTTTTTCTGTTTATGGTGACAGAGGAAAAGTAAAATAAATAAATATATTCCTCACATGTTACTCACACTTTCACACAACGCCGTCTAGTCCCAAACTAAACAGAGCTTGTACTATGGGTACTAGACAACGGATAAACATACTTAAATACTTTTCTTTTTGTAAATACATACATATTAGACATAGAAAACACCCAGACCAATGCAAACAATCATGTTCATGCGCACAAAGATTTGTATTGAGCGGAAACCGAACCCGAGAGCTTTGCGTAGCAGTCACGTTAAATAACCACTACGCCACAAAGGTCGTTATTAGATCAAATATACTGTGATACATGTATGATTTCAGATAATATACCTAATATCTTGGTGGAGTGCCGGTAAACGACTTGGCTCAAAATAGGGGTCATAGGTTAAAAGGAGATGGAAACTTTTGGGCTAAAGCCTTGTACATTACTGTACAGAGTAAGGAAATGCCTTAAAATTCTTTCCTATTTTTTAATAAAACAATAATAGAATTACTCAATTGTATTAGGTTTCGAACTTGAATAAAATAGAAAAGATTTTTAGGGTATATCCTTACTCTGTACAGTAATGTACAAGCTTTAGCCTAGAAGTTTCCATCTCCTTCAAAAAAAAATTATCTTGGATTTCAGATTGCCAAAACTAACAAAAGATTTAGCACGAGACTAATAAGTGTAAAGCTATAAATTGATAATACTCTCATTTCTGTTTCATTTTGGCCCAAAACTCTTAGTGAAGGTTTCATTCTCCTTTCTTACCTTTAATTTTCCATTAACCGGCTTCAATTTGAAGTTATTAAGTATTTTGCTTTTTTCCCATAGTAACAAAATTTTTTTAAACTTTTAATTGTTTAATTAAACCGTGACATTTTAAATGGACACGTGTGCTTTTTAAACACAATCTACATAATTCTTTTAAAACTAAATCTACTTAAATCATTAACTGAGTTTAGGAATTTTGACAAAATTTATTGTTGGCATTTTTATATTTCGACATTGGTATACAAGTTGACGTTATTATACTTCATCATTTTTCGTTTTAGACCATAGTCGCCAAACCCAACCCTTCAGTTACTTAAATAAAATATTTACCTCACTAAAACTATTATTTATCATTACTAAAAATCCCGAAAGTATTCGTTTCAATAATTTCGAATGAATTGAATAAATCGAACACAACTAATAAGTATGTTTCAAATGATGAATAACACCGTTCATATTTAAAACTACTCAAAATAAAATGAATCTAATGAGAATAACAATAACACTTATTTACTTCAATCAAGTTATAATATTGAAATACTACAATCATGATTCATACAATGTCCCACTGCAGGGACGGAGGGTTACTTCGCCTACTAATACCACGCTGGCCAGACGGATTGGTATAGGGTTTAATTTCAAGTTTTCCCTCTTTTTATTTCGTAAAGATAATATTGACGGATTCATACCTACCTTTGTGAAAGATAATAAACGTTATATTATTATTATTATTATTGATACAACATAAATGCAAAAGTTTTTAAGAATGTATTCTAGTTTGTTACTCTATAGAGCAAAAACTACTGGGGCTTATTTGGCTAAAACTTTGTAGTAAAACAAATTATTTATCAGAATATTACAAAAGTTAATTATGAGTTGCCAAAACGATGTCCACAGACCAAAAATCTAGTAAAAAGTAAAGTGTAAGAACAATGTATCTTCTTTCCGACGGAGTTCGTGTTTTATTGTGTGTTAAAATGATTTGTATTCAATAATATTAAAATATGATAAACTACTTGTTATTAATTAATCGCTAGCTTTGTGATTTAAGTGTGTCCTAAACACAGGGTTATAATGCTTACCTGTACTAAAGAATACGAACAAATGCGTCCTTCTTAAATGTTATGATTTAAAAAAAAGTTTAGTTGTTGAATCACCGGTTTACTGTAAACCATTCTAATTGTTATTTAATTGTTAATAAAATATAGAATTGAATTCGGTTGAAATCAAACTTAAAATATTTGTTTATTAAATAAACAAGATAATATTATATTGCTTAATAGTTTTTTTGATATTAATTTATCAAGTCCTAATTAACTTTGAAGTGAAGTGAATACTACTGAAAGTCATTTAATTAATTTTATGTATGAAGTTCAAAGCGATTGGTAGAGTCCGGAAGTAAACTCAACTCGTAATTAACACCAAACCCGTCAAAATAACAGATGACATAATCAAAGGTTATTATTGAAATAAATCTAGTTTGTGAAGAATTCTCATAAATAATAATAATACGATTAAATAAATTAATTCAAAGAAATTAATGACGAACTTTGATCGAAACATTTATTTTAATAATGCATTCGAAAGTTCCAATGACGAATTCAAAATTTCAGAAAGATTTATTAATCCATCGGAAATAATTCAATTTTATAAAATGATTAAATCATTTTTGTAGGTATCATATTAAAGGGATTTCAACAAAAACAATAAATTTAAAATAAAAACAGTTTAGTTTATTTTTATGGCTTTTAACAAATACTTTTGTCTATTATTATACATCGTTGGTATTGACATCGATAATTCAATTAATACACTATTATATACATTCTGTGATGCAGTAATGACTTACGACTAAGACAACTAGTTCTTAAATATACATCTACACGTTGGAACCAATAAATAAATTACATGAAAATAAGTGAAGCGATGCAACCCTGACGGGAGCTACTTAAGGAACGATATAAACTCAACAGACAGAGAAGTAATTACTAAAACAAGATCAGGGCTGACATTCACCACTTAACTATTCATCTAGATGAGAAAACTACTGAAAATAATCTCTTTTTGGTACCAATCTCACTTGAACATAACAAACAATCCGGTGCTACATTACCTTATAACATAAAGATCGTAGAAAACAAAATTAATCACAGTTATAACTCAATACTCCTCATATGGGGCTAACTTAACATATTTACAAGCCACTTTGATATGAGCCGCACTCGTACATCATTTTACTCTACAAAATAAATAATGTTCATACATTTGAGTTCTATTCACAGTCTAATACACTGAACCGTTGTTCCATGTTGAGTGAAGTGCCGAACCTCAAAGGATTGGGTCCTTCAAGGCAGGCAGGTTGGTCTTCAATATATGACGGAGACGGGCCGCCTGAGCTGGTCGTCGTGCGGGCTGTGCTGCGTGGGGGTGACGGGCGACACGGGGGACGAGGGCGCCATGCTGTACTGCGGGAACAGCGACGAGTGGAAATGTTTTGGAGGCGCCGTCGGGGACGTGTACAGCGACGAGTAGAACGATGACACCACAGCAGCCGCCGAGGACGACACCGTCGGTAACTTCTCCGCCGGTGCCATCAACTTAGAGAACTGCAGGTGATCCAGCTGATGCGGGAAGTATGGCGGCACGGCTGGGTACGGTAGTCCTTCCAAATGTCCCACTCCAGGAGTTGGTCCCGCGAAATAAGGTAGAGGGAAACTCGGGAACGCTCCGGCACCGGGGGCTCCTCCCTGTGTGGGAGGCTTGGGCTTCCTGCGCGGCCTGTACTTGTAGTCGGGGTGCTCCTTCATGTGTAGAGCGCGCAGTCTTTTAGCTTCATCGATAAACGGGCGCTTCTGCATCTCAGATAGTAACTTCCACTCGGCTCCAAGCCTCTTAGAAATTTCTGAATTATGCATTTTCGGATTATCCTTAGCAATCTGACGCCTCTGTAGTCTGGACCAGACCATGAAAGCGTTCATGGGTCTCTTGATGTGTCCCTCGGACTGCGGCGAGGTTGCCGGCAGTGGTTGTGGCGCGCTCGGGTACTCCGGCAGCATGCCAGGGTGCATGGAGAACGCGTACGGGTGGTGACTCAAAGTCGACATGTTAATTGAACTTGTATAATAAATCGTGAGTTCTGTTAGAGCATTAGCTCTATGGTGTTATATGGCACAATGCGGTGAATGAGCACAGACGAGAAGGTGATTATGTCGCGTCGGAGACGGACGATAGACTGGCGATGTGACGGAGCGCTCGTGTGGGCCTCGGTGCGCGGGAGGCGCGGCTTTAGGGCGGCGTGGCGGCGGCCAATAGCAGCGCGTCGTGTACAGCCTGCGCCCCTCCTGACACGTTGTGTCCGTCTCTGTCGTGCACACAATGGGCGGAGAGCGTCTCGCTCGCACGCAACAATAGAGCTGCGTGCCGTGGCGCGGAACAGGCGTGCATCTGCTCGCGCCATGTCGCTCGGTGAATGCGGCTCAATGCATGATGTAACTCTTGTAATAGAATACTTTACACACTACTATTGTACTTTTTGGTTGTGGACCAAATAAATTGTGATATAAATAGACCAAAGAGTTTACGTTTGAATGTCACTTTTTTGTACTAAAGAATTGCAATATTACAATGTTGGTGTTGTATGACAAGTTAGCATCTTTGATAAAATTATTTTATTGTATATTATAAACATATTATGCGTGATATTACCTATTATATTTATAGATATTCATGCAAACCAACCCGTTATTTCGCACTTTCCATCAGGTGTCTTACAATAGTAACGGGCTTCCTGTGGTAACAGACTAATGTAATACTACGCTAGCCAGATTGATTGGTATAGGGTTTAACGTCAAGTTTTCTCTCTTTATAGAGATATTTAATACGTGCTCGGTTTTACAACCGACAGGATAAGATAGGGTGGTGATATTTTAGATTCGCTGCGTATTGTAAACTACAAAACAAACTAAAGTTAGTAGATGTATGGGCAATGTGGATACTTAATTTTTTTAAATAACTTATTACATATTTAGCTGGTAGATTAGCTACCGCTCTACCATTTTAAAAAGTACCTAAATTATAATTTTTCTTTTACGATGTTATTAATTCATAGGTAATTTCTTAGGTGATTATTTAGTTTAATTTTATTTACACCTGCGTGGATTATTTGTAGGTATATTACTAGCGAGCGGATCCGACTTCGCATAAGTATTAGGTAAACATGTACTATAATCCATTAGTATCCCAACTAGCGCAGGCGGTGTTGCAGTAAGTAGTAAGTAAGCCGGTGTGTAGGTTTGACATAAAACTCTATACCAATCCGTTTTGCGAGCATGGTGCTGGTCAGCATGACTTTATCGTTCATATCTCCTATCCATCCCATTATTTTGAATAAGCACATATTTAAATTAACTTGAATAAATAAAATACCTATAAATAGATTTTCGTTAAAAAAATATACTCCTGTGCGTAGTGTTTTATTTTAGTAGAGTTTTAACATATTTGGTCGAAACTTGATAAACTAAGAACTGTTAATGGACTTACACAAATTATTTGTTAGTAAAACAAAAACTGGTGGACCCAATTGAAGAGTGACTTTCCAAAATGGCTTGGCTAAACAATTTTTTTCAGAAACTGGTAAAATCTGAGAACTGAGATTGTTTTGTATGGTTAAAACGTACCAGAAATATTTAAGTATTTTTGCTCCAAAACGTCAGTTTTGGGTTCGTGTTTCTTACGGAAACTTAGATAAACGATGTATTTATAAACAAATAATCGATTTGCATAAAAAAAAAATGTCTCAAAACCCGAAATAAGTAAGCCCTTTTGAAAAGTCACTCCTCATTAATCAGGTAGATATGCTACTACAGATTCATAATATTTTCAATTGCACTTTACTTAAATAAATCTGCTAACTTCAGAACATTATTTTACGATTCACACAAAATCCACCCCAATAAACAACACAGTTATTTGTTACAGTGCAATATGTGTATACTAACTCCATCTAGTGTCAACAAATGTAATAAATTTTAACTGACGTATAATTTATACAAAAGTATAAAAGAGCGCGGTATATTTTTTCAATAGCTGCCTATTGAAAAAATTTAGGTACATATATAATATATGTTTTGGTATTTCATTGTGGATATCTAAATTTGTATAAGGTAAATAGGTACTAGGTACCTATATTTTTGACGGCCTCTAGTAATCGAAGCGAGATGTTGCCTAAACTGTAGTCTTCCTCAATAGACAATTTTAATTTTTCAATTTCAGTAGCTGCTGAGTACGGCAGCAAAAGCAGAATGAAACAAAATTTCAATTTTATAACAATGAAGTACTCGTAGGTATAGTAGGTAGGTATAGCTATACCGATAATGAAATTAAAGTTGACTAATACTAGGTAAGGTTTGATCATTATTATATCTAAAATAATAATAAGATACGCTTGTATAGTTTCTTAAGAACTATTATCCCGATATTATTACTTTCAAAGTAACGAGAAAACGCCGTAAAGGTATATTTTACAATCATATGTAAACTTTTTCATTAAAACCTTTTAATTGCACAATAATGTGATTACAAACAACCTTTGTTTCATTTTCAGTTTTATTCTTTAGTAGTTAAGGCTTGATTTTGCTTGTGTGTTACAAAGTTCTTTTGTTTCAAATAAGTATCTCTTCTTAGAAGTAGATTCATAAACAATAAAATAATTATTGAATGTAAGTAATTTCTATTTTATAACAAATTGTTTCGTTTATTTGAAACTTTTGTATGAGATTAACCTTTTAAAATTTAATGTTTATTACTTGGTAATGCTATCGTAAAACAATAATGTTTTGAAAGTATTTTTAACTAGCTTTTGTCTACGACTTTGCCTACGATTGATGTCGCCAAAAGAGCGCATAGTTTTATCAAACGTCTAGACAATGTGGTAAGATAAAGCAAAAACGAGCTTCAAGAAACGAGCGTACTCCCTTTTAAAAGGTTGGCAACGCATCTGTGATTCCTCTGGTGTTGCGGGTGTCCATGGGCGGCGATGGTCACTTACCATCAGGTGACCTGCTGGCTCGTTTGTCTCCTATTACATAAAATCCTCTATAAATTAAACTGCTTTATTCCTGCAATCGATCTCTTATAAAAAGTTATAACATAAAAGATAAAAACATTATATATGTATATTATATGTATTTATTTTTGCTACCGTAACAATTTGTTTTACGTTTAACGATACTGGTAGCGCCATCTATTGAAAAGTTGAGTAAAGTGTTGTCCCTAGCTTTGGCTTAAACAAGGTTTTATTCAAACAGTTTCCCTCTTACTCATAAACGCCTCTTATATTTAATCACTGTTTAGCGAGCTTCTTAGTTAAAACCAACCTTAAACAAAACAAAAACGTAAGAATTTAAGCTAATCAATTGATTAAAATTAAAAGAGGCGTTTATGAGTAAGGGTTTTCGTATTTAACTTTATTTTTACAATTTATTTACAAATATGGTTATAATCTCGCAGTAAGCCGACGACCTAGAAAGGACAGCAGGAAACCGATGAATGGAGGATGGAGAAAAGGAATAGACACGACTTTGCGGTATAATAATAAATAATGTGTGAGGATTAATTAATATTTAATAAAGGTCTTTTGCAATGACTCTCCCTCTATAAGTCATCATTATATCTATGTATGTATGTGTGGTGACGGAGTAAGAATACAATATGTCACCACCGCATCCCATGGGTGTCATAGAAACCGACTAAGGTATTATCTGTCAATATTACCTTTATATAGAAAGAAGGAAAACTTGAAATTAAACCCTTTACCAATCCGTCTGACCAGCGAGGTATTAGTAGGCCAAGTATCCCTCCGTCACGGGAGGAGGCCCGTCCCTGCAGTGGGACATTAATAAGCTGTTATGTTGATATCAGATAAAAGGTGACCACAGCTTTACATAGCCCAAGCCTCCTTCAAATGTTTAAATAGCACACGAGCTTGCAACTTCGTATCATCCATCGGCTTCCCGCCTTCTTATCTAGGTTGTCCGTCTTAAGATAATTAGAAATATTAGAAAATATTACTTGAGTTATATAAAATTCAGCTAATTAATGTCGCTAACTAAAAAATAATATCTAAGCCCTATTTCTTACAAAGTAAAATTCTTACTTTCCTAATAAGTATAGAATACCTACTCCACGCCTTAAACAATAGCTAACATGAACCTACAACCCCAACACGCATACATAACCCATTAATTAAAAACCACAGATAAATAATACATAACCTCGTATAAAAAATACTTTAACAAAAGAGCATCGCACCTAATTACTTATTTCTCAACACCGTCACAATACTGACGCCCGCAGTCATGACCTGACTATTTCCCTCTCTTTTTAACTAACTGCAAAAGAGTGAGAGGGAACTACTAGCTAGTTAGTCTTCGTTGAAGCTTCGAATAGTGACAAAAGCAGGGTGAACACAATATAGGCTTAATGCCTATTCGTCCCATCTTCCTATTTTAATTTACGCAAATTTCCCATGACACTTCACCCGACATAGTATTATGGTTTGTTTTTTTAAACGACCGGCTTCTCGAACTATCGTTAGTTAGCTAAACTGCTGTTAACCGCAGTTATCAAATGATAACGTTTAAATCATCTATACAATAAACTTCCCGTAAGATGACGGACTAAGAATGCATTGCACATAGTCTCTAGCTCATCTCATTCCATGTCGAAAAAGAAAACAAAAGAAGGGGTTGTAAAAGCATTGCCAGATTGCGACAGATTCAGCAACTTCAAAACAGAGTCAGGTATGTACATGCATTTCTTAGTATAAACTTGTTACCTACCTTAATCAAGGGACACAATTAAAACATTTAAGTGCATGGCTTCTTATTTTAGTCTGCGTCTTTCTTTTCCCGTTGTCACATCACTCTGCCATGCAACCGGGCAGATTATGTATGTACAAATCTTATAACTTCCATCAAAACTTATTTATTTTCTCGTAACTATTCTCAAAAAATTAAACGCCAGTTAGCAAAGTGTAGCCTTACCTTCCTGCATCCTATATCCTATACGCGAGCTACGTCTGAATCTATTATTTTTCAGCAAGAATGCACTCAGTTAATGACCTAGACAGATAATATGGCATTGTGCCTACCCCAGGGCAATCTGTACAGTGAAACTCATTGTGGCGAGTGAAAATTCATTATAGATAGAAAAATTTTAATAAACTAATGATGGCGTAATGAGATGCGTTTTGGATTTGTCTTCTTTGAAATATTTTACGTAGATATAAGTTATATTTTTTTTGCTTGTGATTTTTTCTGATCCACTGAATTTATAGTGGTTTTAGTTTTTGTTATACTTAGTGAGTTTGAGTTCTCCGTCTGGTGACGGACTAAGAATACAATATGTCATCACCCCATCTCATCCCACGGGTGTCGTAAAATTCGACTAAGGGACTATCCGTAAATATAATCTTTACGAAATAAAAGAAAGAAGAAGAGAAAGAAAACTTGAAATTAAACCCTATACCAATCCGTCTGGCCAGCCTGGTATTAGTAGGCCAAGTATCTCTCCGTCACGGGAGGAGGCCCGTCCCTGCAGTGGGACATTAATAGGCTGTTATGATGAGTTTGAGTTTTTTGGTTGACTTAATTAATATAGGTACATATTTCTTTTTTGTATAGTGTCGTACAGCATCAATTTCTTATTGTAAAACTCTGTCGTATTAAGAAAACTGACTTATAAATCTATACCAATTTGAACATAATGTGTGGTGACGAAAGTAAACCACTCCATCTCATCCTATGTGTGTAGTAAAATCAGACTATGAGAGAATGATGCGAAGAATGCGAATGAAAAACTTGGTGAAAATAAAATTGACACGAACTCCTGTCTTGGCAGCGGTATTAATTTGTCAAAGGAGACGGTTTTTTTTCACACCACCCTAAACAGTAATGTTTATTATTCATATTACTCACAAAAATAGTTATCATCTTAATATAGTTAACCGAGCCCAAATTATACTTAAACGATGAGGGAATAATGAAATAATGGTAAAAAAGGATTACACCTAATAATGCTTGTTTTGGAACGTTCTTAGGTTTATTTTAATGGTTAATACAAATTATCAAGTAACGTACTTTAAAAATAATCGTATAACAAAACGTACATAACAGCCAATAGCAGATACTCTGTAGTACAGTTTCACTGTCATGACAACGTTGTTATTGTTTCAGATTTTATTAGATAAATGCATGATTTATTTGTACTTTTATATTTTATAAAAATGGCATCTTTAGATAGAGTGCATAGTACCCACTAAAGCTGCTCTTGCTGGATACTGTTGTTATTGCTTATTGAGCACAGGTATAGTCAATGTTAGCTGCTGTGCATTGTGATGTGTAAAGTGTGGTTTTTACCTTGGGCTCTGCTTTTAGGTGAGCTTGAGCCACCTGCGTCTATTTAAGATGAAATACTGCTGCTAATGACTGTGTTAATAATAATTGTGAACAGTAATAAATATTTCTTGTGTCATATATATAGTGTATTTTTTCTCTTTAACTACCTTATTATTTTAAATCTACAATCAATAGCCAGCAAAAACTGCGTTATTTCGAGAGGTCTTGGTTGCCTTATTAGTGTATATTCATTAGACAATCGCTGTTGTGAGATTTTAGGTTGTCACTAGAGTCATGTTTTGATTGTCCTATTTCAGAGTGTTCCCTCTTGAGGGAGTATTGATATATGCAGACTGTCTATCTAGAGATTATAAGGAACAAACTGTATGCATTTCATTCCTAAACTCGCACAATTTGTGACTGGGCCCATTCGCCGAACAAAAAAAAACCGTCTCCTGTTCTTCCATCATTCGGAAAAGCACGTCTCTGCAGTGGGTCAATAATGGGCTGTTATAATCAATGACTTTATAGACAATATTTCTAAGTCGTCAATTTTGTCATACAAGTTCAAGACATTATCAATCGAAAACATTTTATCGAATTGATAAACTCGGACTAAGAGTCAGTTATGAAAGATTGCGTGCAGCTTAGACGTTTGGAGGCAAGGGCGGATCCACCGTTGTGGGCACGATGGGCATGCCCACAACCTTAATAGACTTGTAACGTCAAACTTTTATGAACTATTGATATCGATAGACTGATGATAATAAACGATATACTTTATTAAAATTTAAAAAACACAATCAATCATGATACGTGCGTGATTCGGAACGCAGCAAAGATCCATGGACGATACGCTGACATGTTATGGCTTATGTCACATTTTTGACAACTTATTGCCGTGCCGCCAAAACTTCCGCGAGCCGCGTAGCAAGGGGTGCGTAAGGTACTTAACTGGCGATGGCCGACTTTACTTAGTACCTACTTTTGTTTGTGCTGTGAAACGTAAGCAACCTAGCATAACCTAAAAAAGATTACCTACTTATAAAGAGTAAATTACTTTGATTATTTTTTGAACATAATATTATTGTTGTATCATGGTAAGTTATTTTAATGAAATTATTGCACACCCCGCGGGGTGTGCCTTATTATCAGAATATTTTCCAGAGCAGTTTTGACAACAAAAATGTTTTTTTTTCTTTCATTTTGTCACCTTAAAATGTTAATATCCATACATCTTTGTTAATGGGAAAGGTGGGGCTTTTCAATTTCATTGTGAATTAATTTTTGTCGACCGGTTATCCCTTAAAAAACAATTAATTAAATAAAAAAAAGGGCTAATCGAAAATCTTCACTTGCTTGTAACGCGATTTATGAACGAAATTGAGGGCTTATCAACTTGATCGTGTATCCAAAATATTCACAATCCATATTTCTCGGCTAAGTTCGAAGATGGATATCACTACTTCACTCGTTTCAATGTAATTATTTAATTTTTAGACGAAATTGACAACTTTTTTACATGGAATCATCTAAACGTACATAAATATATATATTAGGCGTGGAATCTTGCCCTGCTGCCCTCTATCAGTTCGAATGTAAATCATTGTAATATTTACCGACAGCCGTTAAAAACGTCAATTCAATAATAACATAACCCAAAAACTGTATTTTAAAATTATTATAAATTGTGATCTAACGATACTTGTTAAGAAGTTTTATTAATCAATGAAATAATCGAAAAATGTAACAGTCAATTCCCTGAGATTGCTTAACTCAATTAAAGATTGACGCTTCATAATATCTACTTACTCGGAATTTGTTTTAATTTGGTTAGGTTATTTTCTAATGTAATGATATAAAAGTTTCTTAGAGAAAACCCTAACATAAAAATTTTCTTACAAATACTGGCAACTCTTCCGGTCAGCGTAGCTACCGCAGAGAGATCTTTTTCTACTCTTCGCAGAATAAAATCTTGGTTGCGTGCCTCAATGGCACAAGAAAGATTATCCGGGCTAGCTCTCCTAAATATACACAAAGATGTGAACCTGGATATCGATGACATTATCAACGTTTTCGCAAAAAAGAAACGTAAGCTTGAATTTGTAATTTAAGTAACTACCTAAATAAAGTTATTTAATGTAAAATGTACCCAGCATTTAATTTAATTTGATATTCGTAGAAAATGTAAAAAATAATCAAAATCTCGCCTGGTGGATTTCACTTGCTGATCTCACTTACATTACTTCTGATACAACTATTTACCCAGTCTAGTGACCCGATATTGGCTTACAGGCTACTAGAAAAAAAGAAAAAAAATATAAGATATTGATTGGAATAGGTTTGGATCAAAACTGACTATTTAATTTGAAGAAATCGGGTCCGACTTCCTCCTAAGTTTATATCCATTCCTAAGGCAAGTCCTGATGCTCAGAAAAAAGGAAATAATCTAATTCAAAAGTTCAAAAACGACTTGCATGATTGTTAATGAGCATGTTCATGCTCCGACTCGTACTTAGCCGTTTTTTTAGTAGCTGTGACCACAACCTTTTTTGAGGGCTGGATCCGCGCTTGTTTGGAGGAGGCCTATATCTAGTAGTGCACATTTTGCCGGATACAATTATGATAATGACAGCTATAATAATATATTTCATCTACCTTTCTTTAATAAATATGAAGCTGTATTGTCTAAAGTACTTCTAAAACAATATTTCTTTATTCGTTTACAACAGCCACTAAAATTAATTCTTCTTGTAAACTGTACCTAAAATAAATAAGCGAGGGTCGCGTGTTACAAGCCGTAAACAACCTCCTATTAAATAATGACAATAACTTTACTACAAAACAATAACATTGTAATAGCCCACATTATCAAAACAAACGATTACAAGCATTTACAACAAAGAAACAAAACAAAAACTTCTTAAATATAAACAAAAAGCCGACAATCAAACAAAACAAAATGTCTTCATAACCACAATAAAATATTTTTGTTTTTCAAAATAACGGTTTTCTACAAAAAGAATACTGAATTGCAATCTTAACTTTACTATTTTAAACACAAGATTCAATTTTCATTGTGACTTTGACAGGGACGATGTGTAAAAGAATAATTGTCAAACGTCAAAAACAATGGTGCAACCGTTCCCGGTTTTTGTCAAGCCAGTGTAAGTCAGTCTTGTCCGTCATTTTCTAAGAAATACTTTCAATCTTTCCTAATTGCTGTTAATATAATTGTTTTGAAAATATATTAGTAGATTCGTTCCAGAGGTCAGTTTGGAACAAATAGGACTTATATTTGATACTATTGTATTATTTTGACAAGTAAATCACGGCGAAGATCTAAGGTTGCCGTTATCCTAAGAATTCTTTCATTTTAAGGCCAGACCCATGCTGTTTTCACCTGTTCCAGCTTTAATGGACTCGTAATAATTGAAATTGACAAATGAGTCGTGAATTCGGCTGCCGTGCACGAGGGTCCTGCTGGTTTGAGTCCCATGCTGTATAATTATTTGTGAAGTCTACAAATTATTTTCTGAAGCCTAGATGTTCTTTGTGTTCATTGATTACCTGTCTGTATTAATCCCCGCAATATAGGGCTCGATGTCAAGTAATATATAGTGTACAGTCACGAGCAATAATATGTACACTTTTTCACATTTTGTAAAACAGTTATCTAAAGTTCTGCCAAACCAAAATTGAATATTCGAAGATTAGCTCAAAGCTGTACGGAACCTCTTCTAAATTACGAAATAATTTTCGTATTCTAATGTCTAGGTAAACGTGCAGATAGTTTAGAAAATTTGACAATGTGTACATATTATTGCTCGTGACTGTGCTAGCAACCAGCCCCGTACGGCCACCCTCTACCAGAAATCAGAATGTCCTTAAACAACATTTAAGTATAGCTTGCATTAGAAGATTACATTAGAAATCTCTCAATTGGTATAGGTTTCTCTACTATATAATGCATGTATCATATAAACCTTCCTCTTAAATCACTCTATCTATTAAAAAAAACCGCATCAAAATCCGTTGCGAAGTTTTAAAGAATTAAGCATACTTACAAAGGGACATAGGGACAGAAAAAGCGACTTTAATAAAGTACTAGGTATAGATAGAATAAGTGTATAATGATAAACAAAATAAAATTATGACTTTATTTTTATATCTGGAGAAAGAACAATCTGTGGTTTTAGTCGCTTTCTGTTTGACATGCAAATGACACTGACAGCAGTCCTTGTCGTGGTAATCGTTCGGGAATAAAAGACCTCAAAAAAGAGTTTGTGAATAGCTGAGATTGTGTTTTGTAGAGTGTTTTAAGAATCTCCCAATTTTTTCCTTTTCTAGGTTACTATTCTACAAAAGTAGAATACATCAACTTCATTTCAGTCAACGAAAATACACTGCACATAAACCTCTTTTAAATATAAAGTTAAATAAATTAATTAAAGACTTATCTATTATAATCTTTCGATTTATAATGATGAACTTCCAACGAACGGATTAAGGCTCTATTAACTAATAGTAAATTAACAAAAATAAAAAAAAACAACACAAATTATTATAAAAATAATTATTCAATACAAGTTACGAAATGGCATCTCTTTTGATTCCGCCATTTTGCAGCGACAACATTCTAATTAACCCTACTAGACAATAAGCGACACATACATACAGTAAGACTAAGGGGGTGACAAAACTTATCACAAATAACAAACTTAAAACCAACTCTAAGTTCTAGAATCTAAAGTAGAGTTTTGTTTGAGAGGAACAAGTAAGGGTAATCAAATAGGAGAATTCGTTAAACAAAATTTAACTCTAAGATATGAGACAGGGTCTCTATGTTGCAGTCAAAGTATGCTTCAAGGCTTTTACGAAACAAGTTCATTATACACTTAGACAATTAGTGTACGCCGGAGGAAGATTCTTTCGTACAGTTGTGGCCCGGAGGCTTTCCGGTGTCGCGCCTCTAGAAAAAACGTATAGTATATTACTCATTAGGGGAATTGGAGACAAGAGCTCTTTGGAATTTAAAAGTGGACAACTAAATAGCTATGTATGTTGGCTTTTGTGCCCTATAGGTTATTATATCCTATTCAAGATAGCATGAGAAAAAGTATAAACATGTCAAATCTGTCAAACTGCCAAAATGCCGCGGTTTTCAAAAAATTTTCACTAAAAACATAACTAAACAATAAATAACTCTGTGTAAATATAAATAAGTGTATTCTATCTGGATAAGAAAATGTGAATTTAGTAAATAATGCTTGAATTAAGGCAATAAAAGTTTATTGAGAAGCAGAATATATAAATGAAACTTACGAATTATTATATTGCTTTATAAAAACACTTTTTTCAATTTCTATTAATCGGAAACTTCTAATTTAGATTCAGAAAAACTGTTCCCAGCTTGTAATATAAATTAATTATCAAATTCTTCAATAATCCCATTAATTTGTAATATTATTCTTCTTCTGATATGACATATTAATGCGATACATGACATTTAAGACATTGACAATTGTAGGCTCTTCATCATTGTCGTTCCGTTGGTATGTAATGTATAAAAAGGGAAAAAAAAAATTATTACTTGGTGATCTTATTATAATATTTAGATTATTTAAACATATTATGTAATGAAATTTCTATTTTATTGTAACGACGTTAAAATATTCATATTTTTTTATAATTTTCGAGTCTTCATCGTGGCCATAGATTATAATTATCTATAAATGAGTAATCGTGACAGTAAAAAGACCCATTTTTTTGTTTGCTTACCAAATTTCTCAAGCCCAGATGAATATGGTATAGTGCTGCAGGTTTTAGGTTCAATTTCCACTTAGTGCATTTTTTGTGTTTACGTGTTTTATATTAGGATTTGTAACGCATTTGAAAGAGGTAATCGTTTTGTGAAACGCATAAACAAATTGTTTGCTTTTCATGCTTTCTTCGTTTTCATTCGAATCCTATGTTCAACAGATCATAGGCTGATTTGATGATTATGACATTCGAAACTGTGACTTGGTACAAGCAAATCAGCACCATTTAATGTGTAATTTTTTTTCATTTACGGTACGACAGTACGGTAACCTAGTAAATACTAGCTTTTGTCCGCGGCTTCGCTCGCGTTAAATTCGGGGTAGCACTGTTCCCGTTTCCTGGACAAACAAGAAAAAACAAATAGCTTATTTTACTCTCCATCCCTTCAACTATCTCCACTTGAAAAATCACGGCAATTCGTCGCTCCGTTTTGCCGTGAAAGAAAGACAAACAGACAGACACACTTGCTCATTTATAATATGAGTATGGATATAGCACTAAAATTAATTTACTTAAATTCAGTTACCAAAACCTAAAATCAAAATTTCTAATCCCAACAAATTTATAAGGAATGTGCGTTTAGAAATGTGGTTAGATGCACATCCGACCACGTATATCTACCGGAGCGAGATTCGTATGTAACTGGTTCAAAATCCGCCTGGATCCGGTTAAATCAGGTCGGATGCAGTACGGTCCGGTACGAACGTACGGGTTAGTGGATCAACATCGCGTTTATTGTACTTGACAAGTAAACGTATGAATGTGGTCAGTTTAGTTTGATATATTGAATTTTGCTGTACCTACTACAAACTGACAAATAAATATTTAGGTAGAGAAACGGTAGAAAGGAGAATGAAACCTTCACTAAGACTTTTGGGCCAAGATTATACAGAAATGATAGTATTATCAATTTATAGCTTCACACTTATTAGTCTAGTTCTAAATCTTTGGTTAGTTTTGGCAATCTGAAATCCAAGATAATTTTTTTTTGAAGGAGATGGAAACTTCTGGGCTAAAGCCTGTACATTACTGTACAGAGTAAGGATATGCCCTAAAAATCTTTTCTATTTTTTTCAAGTTACAAGCCTAATACAATTGAGTAATTTTATTATTATTTTATTAAATAATAGCAAAGATTTTTAGGGCATATCCTTACTCTGTACAGTAATGTACAGGCTTTAGCCCAGAAGTTTCCATCTCCTTTACAAATATTATGTAAACTTACGCAATAGACCTAGAAGAAGTAGGCAGAGATGCCAAACGCCATGTACTTACTACGATCTTACAACCCTGCTTTGCTGCGTCTTTCCATATCAGCCTATGGACGTCTACTGCTAGACATAGGCCTCCTTGAAACGTCTTTATTCTTAGATGATATTCATAAAATATGGTCGTTGTTTCCGAATGCTACGTACTTGCTATTTTTAAAGTCACTTTTAAACATATTTATATTCTTACTCCTTTTTTTGTTAAATGTAAAAACAATGCAAACATTCAATTTATATATAACATCTGTAAACTAATCAACAACAGATGTACTGAGTTTTAATGTTATTTTTTCTCCGTTAAATTGATGTTTGTCACAGTACCTATATAATTCATGTCTTAGAAAAAGCTATATGAATCTATGCGACTTCGACAAAACTGTAAAATAAGTATATCCCATTAAATCATCATTATCACAACCGCCCATTAATGTCCCACTGTAGGGACGGGCCTCCTCCCGTGACGGAGGGATACTTGGCCTACTAATAACACGCTGGCCAGACGGATTGATATAGGGTTTAATTTCAAGTTTTCCTTCTCTTTATTTCTTAAAGATAATATTCATGGAAAGTCCCTTAGTCGGTTTTTACGACACCCTTGGGATGAAATGGGGTATATTGGCATATTGTATTCTTACTCCGTCACCACACGTTCATCAAATAGTTCGTCCCATCAAATTGTTCAATATTTCCCAACAACTTAATTAGAGTGCCAATTATTCCGCAAATATAAGTCAAACGCAAACATTTTGGGCTAATCCCGCTAACACACAGAGGCGGAATCAAACGCGATACAAATGTCGACGTGGCGACAAAATTGCCTGTTTTCACACGCGCCTAGTTAATGATTACATGTTGGTAAACGATGTTTAACTGTGCGTTTCCATTGACCCACGAGAATATGCTGGAATTTTTGAATGCTTTAAAAAGTGTGTGTGTGCAATGGTGAGCATCAGACAAATAAGTAACAGTGATTTATAAGTGCCATTTAAGTAGTAGAGTCGCAGATAAGATAAGAAAGTATTTTTAATCGACGAAAAAAACGGAGGAGGTTATCAATTCGACACGTATGTTTTTTTTATAAATACCCAATTTCTATATGTTAATGAATAGTTACTTGCCACTGTACAACTTTATGATGCACGTTTTATTATGTCACAAGATTTTATATAAGTTAAATTATGTATTTAATTATATAAAATTGATTTCTTCTAATATGATTAGAGAAGAAATATATGATGACACTACGCCAACTCTAAATAATAGCCGACCAAGGGTAATATCACAGAAATTATGTTTAAAAAAAAGGAAAAAAACATATACCAATCGACCTACCCAGTGTGGTATTAATATGCTAAATCTTGTTACTGGGAGAGACTTGTTTCTACAATGAGCTATCAACGATATCATAACAGCCCCATTAATGTCCCACTGGAGAAACGGGCCTCCTCCCGTGACGGAGGGATACTTGGCCCACTAAAACCACGCTGGCCAGACGGATTGGTATAGGGTTTAATTTCAAGTTTTTGTTCTTTTTATTTCGTAAAGGTAATATTCTATGTATATATTAACAATATAATATTATAATAAAAACAAATATACACAGTATCGTATCGCATTACAAACTACAATGGAAACGCACACTGTGGGCGTATGCCATAACAAATTACTACTTGCGGTTCAGACGTGTGATCTCAATTCGTCGCCGGTTCAAATTAGCTTGTTCGTTTGTTTCCTACTCTATTGTCACGAAAGCTTTTGTAGTTACGTTTTGTAACACTAATACTAGGTTCTCCTCTTACTGTTTTTACTTTTTAATACAATGTTACGAATAAAACAAATGCAAATATAAACAATTGTTACAGTTTAAAAAGGAGGGGAATTAAAAAGTACTTAGATGTGTGTATTTTTTTTTAAATAAGTATTATTGTAACTCGAAATATTAAATTATTTAAAATTCATTTTATTTCATGTCATTTGCATTCAAGTATTATATTAAGATCAGATCTTGGTTCATGCACGTAAAGATCAGGACTAATAATTAGCAAACCATAAAGTAAACGTGACTTAAAATGGTAGATAATAAATTATATAAATATTCAAAGTAAGCTAGGCTTAACCTGCTTGTGTTATGGGTAACAGAACAACGTATATTAATACTTTTTTTATAAATACATACATAATATACATAGAAACACTCAGACCAATGCAAACAATCATGTTTATGCACACAAAAATTTGTATTGAGCGGGAATCAAACCCGAGACCTCTGCGTAGCACCCATGTAAAATATACCGACTGCGCCACAGAGGTCGTCAAAGATAACTAATGCCCGATTTACACATCAGTTTCATTCATTTATTCAAAGTTTCATTCATTTATTCAAAGTAGTACAATAATATTGTATCTTTTTGACGTCATTTAACACTACTTAATCTAAATTTAAAACATTTCTAAGTTTAGAAATCTTTACCACCGCCTCCAAAGCGCTAGTAGAGAAGAAGCGGCGCAACAACTCATCGACAAGTACAGTAGCAAGTTAAGTAGTATTTTAAGATTAAGTTGATTTAAATAGATCTCCATCCTATTTCTTGGCAAGTTAAGTTGGCGAGACGCGAGAGAGGGGGCTACTTCGTACTTAACTCGCCAAAATATAGGATGGAACTCTATTTAAATCAACTTAATCTTAAAATACTACTTAACTCGCTACTGTACTTGTCGATGTGTAAATCGGGCATAACTCGAAAGTGTTTCAAGTAGAGTCATATTTATTAGAAGCTACGAGTTTGTTGATACAGCTACGTTCGTGTAACCACGTAGCACTTGCTACGAACAAACACGATGACTATGAATCATAGTTTAATTATCTAAATTGGATAAGTTAAGTCTCTCTACTTTCCTTGTTCTTTTCTCATTCATCAATGGGCAAATTTTACTTTTAGTAAATACTTCTTACTCCGTCTCCGTGCGGTGACGGAGTAAAAATACAATATGTCACCTCCCCATGTCATCCCATGGGTGTCGTAAAAACCGACTCAGTGACTATCCGTGAATATTATCTTTACGAAATAAAAAGAAGGAAAACTTGAAATTAAACCCTATACCAATCCGTCTAGCCAGCGTGGTATTGGTAGGCCAAATATCCCTTCGTTACGGGAGGAGGCCCGTCCCTGCAGTGGGACATTAATGGGCTGTTATGAAATACTTACATATTCAATAAGAGCTCAAAACCACACAGCTAGTGAATAGCTAGATTTTTCGTTAGAGAAGGCCCAATATTACTAGCATATCTTAAAATAACAAAAAGCCTTATCAATAAAATCTTATAAAACATTACAATGTTTTAATAAAGAAACCGACTTTGTTTAAATAAATAATTATCTGATTTTTAGTTTTTATGTTTATCACAAAAGGCATAGTAAACAATACCAACTCGACTATGTCTCGAGTCGGTAATGAAACGACTCGATTCGAGTGCACTCGAGTACTCGTTGTAATCGATATTATGATTAATATCGCTTTTGTATTTAATGAAACGATGTGAGAGAAATTATTGTTATGAATGTGTACGGGAATTTTATTAATATATTTTGTTGTGAGAAAAATATATGTTTTGTGCGTAATCTATACTTCTATACTAATATTATAAAGAGGTAAAGTTTGTGTGTTTGTTTGTTTGTGTGTTTGTGTGTTTGTGACGTTGTAGAGGGTCATCTCTGGATGTAATGAACCGATTTGAAAATTCTTTCTGTGTTGATTAATCCATTTATTGAGGAGGCTACATAGTATCACGCTATGACGAATAGGAGTGGAGCAGATGAAATAGGTTTAAAAAACGGACGCTTTTTTTTCGCCGCCCAACGAAGTGGTCACGGGTCAGCTAGTGTGTAATAATGCCAATGTTTTAAACTCTTAATTCTCCCTCTGATGACAGGGAATACATAGTCTCTCCCAACAATACCAACCTATTTCGACACATATCCATCCCATTGTATTGATCGGGCAACGGTTATTCGGTCAATAGTTATAGAATCATTAATTAATGTTAATTAGATAATGTTTAAATTCAAAATGGTCACGAGATGACTAATGCGATGTCACGCGACTCCATCTCCGAGGCAGAAGTTTGTTCTCCTACCCTCAATATTTACTACAATTTATCGTGTTAATACCCGTGTAGTTATTAATAATAAGTTATAATTAAACACGAAAGTTTAAAGGTTAATATGAAGAAACTCTGTCCATTCCGTATGCCGTTTCTAATATCAAAAGCATGTTACAAATCTTTATCGCAGAGCCAAATGCCTGTTCATCTGGTAATCACGGTCAGATGAATATAGTCGGGGTGCAAATTGAATGATGTGGTAAATTGAGCGCTGATACTCGCCATAACACCCGTACGTCCGTGGGAGAGTGTATTGAGACGCCGAATGTAAGGTGGATACGAAAAAGAAATGATGTGGATAGTCCTGGAATTTTGTTCTAAAAATAGGGTTTTTTTGGAATTGAAGTGTGTTTTTTGGGTTAATTATTTATTTTATTATAGAGTACTTAGAAGTAACATTACAGTTTTAATATAATTGTTACCTACCTCTCGTTCTATTTATTGGTTAATTACCTTAAATCCAATTTTACGACTGATTTTTTGGCTTGTTTTTTTATATTTTTTTTACATATCTAGTAAATCAAATCAAACGCATAAATTAAAGTCCGAGTCTGAATTTGAACTACCGTATGTTTGAGCATCAGGTCCGAATATTTGCGTTTCTTTTTTGGGTTACATCGCTTTTTTATATTGTTTTTCTTTACATTTTTACCTCAAATTGAATACCTCACAAACATTGTGAATTTGTTTGTTTTCTCCCTAAGTAATTATATGTCATGCATGTATAATATCTTGTATAAATTATGTACATATAATATCTGTCTACCTCCGAGGTGGCAGAGAGCCTGGTGATCTGTAATACAGGTTTTGTACGAAACCTAGTACGGACACCAGCTCTTACAAAGGGACTAGGTCTAACTTTGTACATACACATACACAGCTGTAAGTAACTTTGTAACTTTTGTGGAGAAATAAATAAATATATTATTATTATTATATTGTCATTTAACTTAAGAGACACTGACCATTATATTAACATGCAGCTCTTTATAATGAGTATGGCAATAAATATTAATATAGTGCCATCAAACAAATGATACAACACGTTTATTTAAACGAGAACATAATGTTAATTGACACTGCACTTAATTTAATTATTCGGTTAAATATAAATACTGTTTATTATCATAACATCCCAATAATGTCCCACTACATAGCCTACTAATACCACGCTGGCCAAACTGATTGGTATAGGATTTAATTTCAAGTTTTCCTTCTTTTCATTACGTAAAGATAATATTCACGGATAGTCCCTAAGTTGGTTTTTGCGACACCCATGGGATGAGATGGGGTGGTGACACACTGTATTCTTTACCCGTCACCACATGGAGTAATGCTACAATACTGTTTATATACTGTAGAATACTGTTTATAATTATATTGTAAATGTTCGTTATCTTTGCAACCGATTGTAGACCGGTAGCGCTAGGTTTTCAGGTTTCAAGTTCTTTATTTTTTTGCATACAGTTGCTAGACCACCTACCCAACATAGGCATAATAAAAAACAAATAATAACAAATGCATAGGCAGAATGCAGAATTACGTTCCTTAAGTATACCTGTATATACAGGCAAAAATTAAAAACTTTAGAATTTTTAAATCTTTTTACCTCTAAAAAGCAGAGCGCTACCGGTCTATTGCTCGGCAGCGGTGTGCCTACAGTAAGGCATGTGGTTATGGAGGGATACTTGGACTACTAATACCATAATGTCCATGCGGGTTAGTACAGGTTTCGTTTAATAATTGCTAACTCTAGGAGTTTTATATTAGGTTTTTTTTTTTCAAATGTTCCCTTAAAACTTAAATGCTGCGCTATACCAACCCGTATGGCTAACGTACTCGTAGTAATAACAGATCAAGTTTCTCACTAGGATCAGTTCAGAGGTCCGTCACTGCTGTAGGTTATTAATGTTACGAGGTTCATAAATATATAAAATTATACTATGGTTACCCTACACTCCAGTGGCTCCCTCTAGCGATAGTACCAAAACAGAACCCCATGAGAAAAACACCACAGCACCACTCATCATCATTTTATACCACTCTAAGATGCAATCGCACCATTTTTTTGTTAACCAACTACATTCAAACCGATTGTTTTCAGTCACCATAATACTACTACTTTTAGAAGTGGCTTTTATAAAGTTTCAAGAGGGTATTTCAAGTGCTAACGATACTTGGTTGGTTTATATTAATTAGGGGGAAATAAAATTGACTTTGTGTGTGAATTTTGACTTGGTCAATAGTTTAGTTATGATTTTATATGCAGGTTCTATTGTTTATAATGTTTATTGTAGTTTAACGGTAATGTTAAACTTGTACTTAGTAATATGTACGAACC
This sequence comes from Schrankia costaestrigalis, assembly GCA_905475405.1. Classification (NCBI taxonomy): domain Eukaryota; kingdom Metazoa; phylum Arthropoda; class Insecta; order Lepidoptera; family Erebidae; genus Schrankia; species Schrankia costaestrigalis. The sequence continues at coordinate 21,310,401 of FR997828.1, forward strand.
TTTAGATTAATGTGATGAATGGGAATTAAAATCTGAAGTACCTTTATTTAGTTATTTTAAAGATTGCGTGCGAATTGATATTTAAAATTATCAACTTATGGCCTATTAATGTTGTACTGCAGAGCCGGGTAATTTGCAGTGACAGGAAAACTTACCACCACGATAACCAGACAGATTGGTGGACACCAAGTTTTGTTCCTTTTATTTATATCATAACTCTCATATTTGTTTGAATAAATTGCTTTTATGACAACCATGTTATGAAATGTGTTATGAAATGGGATGGTACATACTTATACCATCTATTTTTACTCCATCACGGCAAAACAAAAATATAACAAAAGAAATATTGTATTAATCAACTCTCTCTCTATTATTATAACCATGTCAACTGTCTCTCTATTATTTATTTAAAAGAACAATACAACTGACATCCTCCTCATGCCGATACACAGGGTGTTCGCTAAAGTTGGCTTATCTCAGCCGTTCGTTTTCGACGTCATACTGTATCGCATTTCATTTAAATGTACATCTTGTTGTTTCCGGGAATCCTTTTTAAAATAAAAGCTTTTTCATATAAATTGTTTTATGTCAATTACGATAAAAATGAAATCTATTTTATGAAAAACAGTCAAGTTGGTGTTTGATAGCCGGTATTTGTTAACATTGAGGTACTAATCCCAACCTTGAGCTAAGATTAATAGTACAGTCAAAATAGACATTCCACTTTGCATTAATTCCCAACAAGCTGGATTTTTGTGCAGGCCTTGAATACGTCATTAGTAGTGTGCAGGCCTTGAATACGTCATTAGTAGTATAATATACTATAAAAATAATTCAGTTGTACTCTATATTCCTTACTTGCTCATGCCTTTTCCCTTTTGGCGCCTTATCAAAACCTCTCCGCAATCTTTTACAGTTACGCAACATATTGATATGCATGTAGAAAGACAGAAAATAACGAAAGACACTTTATTTTATTTGTAGTCATTACAAACAACTCGAATAAGTATCCAATATTCTAATCAACATGCCACAAAACTAAGTATAAATAAGTACCAAATTCCCAATTTAAGCTCTAAGCTAAGTATTACCGCAAAAGCATTTAACAACGACTAATGAAAAGTGTTTCTATCCTCCCCCACAGACAACAGTTAGTCTCGGCCCGTTGACTCTACTTAACAGCACTTAACCAAACATCAACCATAAGACAATAAATTAAATGCAATTTATAACAACCCCCAACATGATATATCACCGAAACCAACACAAACTTATACACAGACATTTTCACAAATATTTTAAAAAAGATTACTTCAAAAAGATACCATTGTTACTATTCAACATTCTTATTAAATACTGCTGAAATTACACACAAAAAACTCTGAAATAAACCTTAATACGTTGCATTAAGAATCAACAAGAAATAAAATTTACTTGGGAATTTATCTATACATATGTTTAGTAACATTTTGTACCTTACGCTGGTTGTATTACGGAAATTCTTTGCGTATGGTTAGACTTGTGACAATCACAAAAACCGCTTTCATTTGGCGGATGCAGGTTTTTTGACAAATGGCCAACTGGACGATTTGTCTCGTGTAGGGCGGCGAGACCGTAGATAAATTAAACAGATGCGATTATTTTCTGTAGGTAAAATACAAAAGATATTAAAAAAAAGGATGAACGTAATATCTTGAAAAAAACGCATGCCAAAGGCACATTCTTTCAGGCTATAGTGAGCACTTAGAATAATGTGAATAATATTTTCTTCTTGAATGCATTTGGTAAGTACAGTTTATATTTTACATATTCACACAAAGTTTGCCAAAGCCTCCTCCTGTAGAGAAAACATGGCCCACTGCGCTGATCAGATAGGATGATATCGAGTTTAGTGCTTTGCTGGAGATATAAATAAATATAAATATTCCTTACACATTCACACAACGCCATCTAGTCCCTAACTAAGTTGAGCTTGTAGTATGGATACTAGACCAATGATAAACATACTTAAATACTTTTGTATTGTAATAACATAAATATTATACATAGAAAACACCCAGACGTGCACACAAAAATTTGCATTGAGCGGGAATCGAACCCGAGACCTCTGTGTAGCAGTCATGTTATATAACCACTATGCCATAGAGGTTCACAAAATGATATTACCTTTTATTCTTAGCCCGTTATCAAACTTTACTTTTAAAACACTACCAAATAACTTAACACGTTACACATTTATGTGTGTTACAAATTATGTAGTTACAAATTATCTTTTTTTTATCACATTTTTTTTTCTTTTTTGTGTTTGTTACCTGATTTCTCGAAAACGACTAGACCGATTTGATTTTTTATTTTTAAGGATATATTTGTAATTTATTATTTAAGGACTTTCAAAGAGGCTTCAGTTGTGTAGGCAGAAACCATTTAGTAAACTCATAATGTCTGATCATTGTGAGGGCGGGCAAGCCCAGTAATGGTCATAAAAGGATGTTATGATATTATATCATTTTTCCTCGAACACAATACTGAATGTGTACGCCGCCATTTCCGACCCCTAATGCGTTGCGTACAATAACATTATGTTTATTTGTTAAGAGTTTGCGTTTGCCTTTATTTTTCATGATTAAGGTTTGTAACAATAGATGAATATTATGACTTTATATCATCATAACAGCCCATCAATGTCCCACTGCAGGGACGGGCCTCCTTTCGTGACGGAGGGATATTTGACCTACTAATACCACGCTAGCCAGACGTATTGGTACAGGGTTTAATTTTAAGTTTTTCTTCTTTTTATTTCGTTAAGATGATACTTAGTCCCTTAGTCGGTATTTACGACTCCCATGGGATGAGATGGGATGGTGACATATTGTATTCTTACTCCGTTACCACAATAAGAATTCCTTTAAGTAGAATTATTAAAAAAAAATTATGCCAAGTTTTATTTGTTTTTTTTTAAAGAGTTCTGCAAACGTTTTCTTCTCTTTGCTATTAGATAATTAAAAAATAATAGTAAAATAAAGAAATAAAAAAAATTAGTCTAGCTTCGTAGGTTTTATTCTTATACGTCTTATATACGTGCACATGTAACTAACTCATAGGTATAATAGTATTTTTAGGAACAAGGAGAATTTGTTAAAAAGAACAACTACATATAAGAGCTTTACAATTAAAATTATAATCTCATTAAAATAATTAAATAACAATCTAATACTTTAAACTTAAAATGACAACCATTCATTAATTCCCGCTAATCTAGCAATAGCCACCCTTTTTCTTCTCCCGCCAAAACACAATATTCATCAAACCATAGAGTAATGTCATTTTTACTCGTCGAGCGGTAATGTTACTAAAAAGTGGCCAGCTATTCTTCTAATTCTCCTAACACGGCCTCTCCTGACTGGAGGACGTCCTCGTGCTCCCTATCATTCGTGACAGCTCGCTCAAGCGTGGACTCCTCATTTTTGTCATTGCAATCTGGGCCTGAGAATACAAAAAAACATTTTAATTTTGTTTTTTATATTTTTTTTTATATTACACACATGAATAGTAGTGAGACCACCACCACGAGTACAATTTTAGAATAGCTTGTGTGACATAGGCACGACGTTAGCTTATCACACAAGTAAATCAATATTCACACATGGCAGAGGCACGACGTTAGCGTACCATGCGGCGTCCTCATTTGTATGACATAGGCACGACGTTAGCTTATCATACAAACTCTGCCTGTGTGACATAGGCACGGCGTTAGCTTATCACACCAGAAAAACAATACACACAAATAACTATGTTGAATCGGGACACCGGTCGAAACCAATGACACATCGATTCACAACAACAACTAGGTTGAATCGGGACACCGGTCGTAACCAATGACACATCGATTCACAACAACAACTAGTTTGGATCGGGCTTACCTTCATTGCTCGGCTGTACCTGACCTCGACTACTAGTACGTTCTAGTACAGACGCACCGGCGCCATGCAGACGCACCGGCACACGACGTGAGGCACGACGTGCGGCCGCTGTGGTGCATGCAGGCGCGCCGACACACGACGTGTGGCACGAAGTGCAGCCGCTGTGTGGCTGCTGTGGCGCATCTGCAGACGCACCGACACACGGCATATGGCCGCTGTGGCGTCATGCAGGCGCGCCGACACACGACGTGTGGCACGAAGTGCAGCCGCTGTGTGGCTGCTGTGGCGCATCTGCAGACGCACCGACACACGGCATATGGCCGCTGTGGCGTCATGCAGACGTGCTGACACACGACGTGTGGCACGAAGTGCAGCCGCTGTGTGGCTGCTGTGGCGCATCTGCAGACGCACCGACACACGGCATATGGCCGCTGTGGCGTCATGCAGACATGCTGACACACGACGTGTGGCACGAAGTGCAGCCGCTGTGTGGCTGCTGTGGCGCATCTGCAGACGCACCGACACACGGCATATGGCCGCTGTGGCGTCATGCAGACATGCTGACACACGACGTGTGGCACGAAGTGCAGCCGCTGTGTGGCTGCTGTGGCGCATCTGCAGACGCACCGACACACGGCATATGGCCGCTGTGGCGTCATGCAGACATGCTGACACACGACGTGTGGCACGAAGTGCAGCCGCTGTGTGGCTGCTGTGGCGCATCTGCAGACGCACCGACACACGGCATATGGCCGCTGTGGCGTCATGCAGGCGCGCCGACACACGACGTGTGGCACGAAGTGCAGCCGCTGTGTGGCTGCTGTGGCGCATCTGCAGACGCACCGACACACGGCATATGGCCGCTGTGGCGTCATGCAGGCGCGCCGACACACGACGTGTGGCACGAAGTGCAGCCGCTGTGTGGCTGCTGTGGCGCATCTGCAGACGCACCGACACACGGCATATGGCCGCTGTGGCGTCATGCAGACGTGCTGACACACGACGTGTGGCACGAAGTGCAGCCGCTGTGTGGCTGCTGTGGCGCATCTGCAGACGCACCGACACACGGCATAATATGGCCGCTGTGGCGTCATGCAGACATGCTGACACACGACGTGTGGCACGAAGTGCAGCCGCTGTGTGGCTGCTGTGGCGCATCTGCAGACGCACCGACACACGGCATATGGCCGCTGTGGCGTCATGCAGACACCGCAGACACGACGACACACAGCGTGTGTCACGACGTGTGACCGCAGACGAACGTTGCTCTTCAATTGCAGTTAAACGATCTTAAATTTTATGCATTTGGTTAGTTAACACGTTAAAGAAATCATGTCTATGTGCGCTCCGAGAACAGAGTGACTTTCGGTGCCTAAAACTTGAATCACTGACGGTTTCATCACCGTACATTATTCTGCTGATTCGGTGACATCATTTCACCCTACTCACACATAGGCATTACTAGCATACAACGTAATTACTAACCAAATAATTGTGTATAAATAAGATAACAATAAGCATTTTAATTGTAGACCATGTAGCCGTGGTTCTATCCACGTTACAACATAATAAACTTTACTGAAGTTTGTGACGTGTTTCTACTCAACAACATCCTACATGTACGGTACCTTACAAGTCCGTACAATTCTCAGAGTTAAGCATGGTTCTAGAACGCGAGTTACAATTTCTAAAGCGGCTTCTGCTTTTACGACTATTGTTAAGCATTTTAAACTAAGTTTCAATTTTTAATAAAATTTATCAGTGTACAGGTTATAAAAATAAACAAGAATTGAACTTGGTATACTAATGTGAAAGCAAAACAAGTAACATTCACATGTACACTGAGTAATTACAAAGTCATATCATGTAATCATAGCCTAAAGCAAGAAAATATTTCGCCGGGCAAGTAAGTACCCATACACGAAATAAAAAGAATCACTTTATTGCAAATACTGTTTTACAAACAAATTGGAACGTACTCACCAATACATATACAGCACTTACTACAATTGAATAGCCAAAAGCGGATTAGACACGTGAATTTCTTATCCCACTTCTGATTTTAGGAACAAGGAGAATTTGTTAAAAAGAACAACTACATATAAGAGCTTTACAATTAAAATTATAATCTCATTAAAATAATTAAATAACAATCTAATACTTTAAACTTAAAATGACAACCATTCATTAATTCCCGCTAATCTAGCAATAGCCACCCTTTTTCTTCTCCCGCCAAAACACAATATTCATCAAACCATAGAGTAATGTCATTTTTACTCGTCGAGCGGTAATGTTACTAAAAAGTGGCCAGCTATTCTTCTAATTCTCCTAACAGTATAATCAAAAATGTTCTCTTCACTTTAGCAATTGCCATTAAGCTTCTTCTCCCTACATCTCTACTTGCCACTTTTATGAGTCAATCAAACTAAAGTATCTTAGAAAACCGTCAATACACTAAAATACGGTTTTATTAGGTATCCCTAGAGACGATTCAATGGATTAAGACAGAGTTGCTTCTTCCATTTCAATCACTTTGTTTCATTGACTTTGGATTACAGTCGCTACGTTGAGAATTGGCCACGAAATAAATTATTTACTTACCGACTACAAAAGAAGGAAGTTTTTAGTACAGTTGCACTAAGATACTTCGTCAAAACTAAGATACTTACCAAAATTATTTCATCTGTTAAAAACGAAATGAAATTAAAGTATGCTATTTTGCAAAATTGCTCGTGTAATTTGGTTTTATCTAAATAAAACGTACTCGTTCATTCAAGTTAAACAAACTTATTATAATCAGTATCAACGCACTGCTGTAAGGCTATAGAGTCCTGATGCTACTCCCGTGACGCACGTCCTGCTGCCTATGGCCCGAGTTATACTGAAGTGGCGTGGCGCGGACGTACTCGTAGGACGGTGGCGTTTAGTCAAGAAAACATAATATAAATCTGAATAACATTAATATAGAGTCGTATTTGACATAAGGATAATACGCGTCCGCGCCACTTGGCGACGAATGTCATGGGTGAAATGCGACTCTATATTCATGCAGTTAAGATTTATATTATGTTGTCTTGACTAAACGCCACCGCCATACGTCCGCGCCACGCCACTTCGGTATAAACCGCGCCTATCATGACGAGCATCGCGGTGAGTTATGACGCGCGTCCCGGCGCGACGACGCACGTCGACAAATATGGGTTTCCATACCTATGATAGTAAGTCCCTTGGTTCTTAGGCCAATTTAAAAGAGCTGAACTTTATATAATTTCATTCAGTTTTATAGTACAGTAAAGACGTTTAAAATGTCCTTTCTGTATACATTGTAGTCCCATAAGTATCATTAGCATTATACATTGAACACTGTATGTCTGGATTAAAAAGACGAAGAAAAGTTTCCTTTTTGCACTTACTGAACAATAAAATTAATATACGAATGAATTGCACACTTTCTTGATGTATTATGTTTTGATTAATTTCTGTCTGTGGTGACGGGTTAAGATTTCCTAAAAAAGCGGACTGTGGAAGGAATTAAGATATTAAAAACCGGCGACGGAGTAAGAATACAATACTGCCGTCAATAGCATAGTTACAGTAAGTTGGGTTTTTGTCAAAATTGAGTTAGGTATACAGCCGTGATCACGATAACGAGATCTACAACTGTATCTAACTCATTTATTTGTATCGTTTTTTAATCCAAAGTTAACAATTAGAAATTTGCAGTAAGTCGACCAATTTTTTTACATCACAAAGCATGATTACAGTCTGTATACTTACGGCAAAAGTTTTATTTAGAGTCTCACTGCATAAGAGCAGTATGACATATATACTGCTAATATGTTTGGTCATTAACAGTTTAAAAATAGAATATAGGCCAATCATAAAAACTTTAAGAAGATATACTGTTTTGATCTTAAGCAGCTTCCCAATATTTACTAAGTGTGTATCTAGTCTTACAAACAGTATGCAGCGATACTGCATGTATGCTTAGTAATTGATCCTTAGCGTTGGTTCCTTAATACTTACCACAAGGACAGTATGATACTATATTGAATTTATGTTAAGCAACGTAATCAAATCTAACGTAATGGTTACTTATTATACAGAGAGTATGTAGCCATCCTGTGTTCATGTTTAGACAGCAGGATAGCGATAGCGGACAGATGCACAAATCACGTGGACAGTAAATTAGCTATACTGTACTCATACTAAGCAGAACATACGTATAATATGATCTTACTAGTAATTATAAGAAGTGTTTGTCTAGGTCTTGCATGTCTACATAGCTGCGATATAATGCCACGTCATGAATATACTGCAGTAAAGTTGCTTCACTGTGAACGTAATATGTTATTGTAACTAAAAGTCGTACAATTTCTCTTTTATTACAAACAGTGAAGTATAATAAATTATATAATAATCTGTTCCCCGAATACCTACATAATTTAATATTACATACACTACTACGATGGCGCGGGGAGGGTGCGGGGTTTTGAGAAAAAGGTGGTTAAAGTTTTGGATCGAAATTTTTACACAAATCTTTTGTTTGCAATCGGATCACAATGGTCACAAACTCCAAATACAATTTGTGCTTCATGTACTTAATAATTATGTTATACATCGCCAAAGCTATACAGACAGCAGAAAGGCTTACAAATTAGATAAGGAAAACGTAAAAGAACATAAATACACTTCTCATAAAAAAAATCGAAACAGTCTGCAAGTTTGTGTTTTGTATGGATTATGAGAAAAATGTGTACCTATATTTAGGAATATGTGTTATATGCCATTTAATAGGGAATTTAATGAGGTTTTCAAATAATAATGTTACTTAACGTTCTAAATTTAAATTTAATTTTCGTAGATTTCGTATTTTGTTTAACAAGTCGTTTTTACCCTGTACGTAGTTTGACGGACATTGATAAAATTAATTACGCACGTTAATGAAAAAAAAGCTAGGAAGCGTTTATTTAATAACCCGTAACTCGCTTCCAGAGTTCCTCGCGCCTCTTATTAATGCATCCATGCGATTTTCACCCGCAAAAACCGCCAAGTGGTGGCATTGCTGAATTCTCGACTTAGTCAGCGTGTAACAGCTGAAAGATTGCATCTAAGCCAGTTATATTTTCATAGAATCTACAAACGCTTTCAAGAGACTCGACGACCTCGACGACTCGACGACCTCGGTGGCGCGCCGGTAGAGCCAGCGGCTGCCGCGCATGAGGTTGTGGGTTCGATCCCCACGCAGGACAATAATTTGTGAGTTCCACAAATTATTGTCCTGAGTCTGGGTGTTCTATGTGTCCGTTAATTGATGTTTGTAAAAGTCCCCGCGACACAGGGCATGATCCGTAGTGCGGGAGTTGTCTTTTAAAAAAAAAAAAAAAGACTTGTTTGTTCACGTGCCCTTAGTGATCTGGCAGGAAACTGGTGATTTCTGACTGAAAAGATCGATTTATAGTTACAACTTCCTTCCAAAATCTACGCATTAATGTCATGATGAACCTATGGTAGCTACATATAAGTGACTCTATAATTAGAAGAAGGTTGAAGGAACGTAAACTGTTACCATACAAGCCAGCAAATATGGAGAATTATCTGCAGATCATCGAAAAGCGTGTCTTAACTTTTCACGCAATTACCTAAAATGGTCATACATCTAGTGGAACAAAGTTCTCCTTTCTAAAGAGTGTTAAATTATACTGTATGGTAAGGATGGAAGGACTAAGGTCTACAGAAGAGATGGAGAATACTTTGCACCATGCTTGAAAGAAAAGGTCATCCATGGTGGTGGTTCGTGGACTATTTGGGGAGAAATTAGCGGCGACGACAAGACAGAGTTTGTCTTTGTTTTTGGGTCACGTCTGCCTTTATTTAAGTCATAGGGACATTGAACAGTGTCTTGAAGCTCATGTTATACCCTATGCACATTTTATTGACCGCGGTTTTACATTTACGCACAAGGATGCTAGGGCAAACACAGCGAGCGTCGTATGAGATTATGATTCCGTAGTAGATATCTCTATTATTGATTGGCCAGCAAGAAGCCCGAACATGAATCCGGTTTACCATCTATGCAATAAGTAAAAAAGACGAATTAGTGCAAGAGATCATGCCTTAAAAACACTTAGCCAGCTGTAAAATAAGTATAATCCAAGAGGAATAGAACAGAACGCCACTATATTTTATCGTGACTCTCATCCGATCGATGAAGAACCGTACAGAAGCAGTAATGAGACCTTGGGCAGGGACATATGGGTCATTAAATAAACGCTTCCTAGCTTTTTTTTCATGTATGTGCGTAATTTTATCAATTTCCGTCAAACTACGTACAGGGTAAAAACGACTTGTTAAACAAAACACAAAATATACGAAAATTTAATTTGAATTTAGAACGTTACATTATTATTTGAAAACCTCATTAAATTCCCTATTAAATGTCATATAACACGTATTCCTAAATATACACATTTTTCTCATAATCCATACAAAACACAAACTTGCAGACCGTTTCGATTTTTTTGATGAGAAGTGTATAATGACACCGTTTAAGTGTGTTTAGATCTTCAAAAGGTGGTAATGCTACCTCGCATGGACAGCTACAAAGAATCAATATTCTGTCCTCGAATTATTGCGTTACGTTATGAAACGTTTGCTCCTTTATGTAAATCTAATAAAGAAAATAATCCTTACGCTGTCTTATGGCATGAAGCGATTTCAGGCCGAAATGTTTATGACATTGTGTCAACATTCAGAGCTTTTTTTATACACCATCGGAATAAAAGTCACTTGGTGATTTGGCCAGATAATTGTTCGTCACAAAACAAGAACTAGACACTGTTTTCGTTTGTCAATATTGTAAACAGTGATTTAAGCTCAAGTTTCAAGTTGTACTTGGAGAGTATAATATGCTACATTCTTTATTTTAAATACAATGTTAAAACCATTAACTAGTTGTTTTATTATCACTGCAACCTAATAATATAAAAATTTTGAATCATTATAAGTTTGTATGGTTACTTAGCTTAAATACAGTAAAACACACACTTACTGTATTTAAGCTAAGTAACCCTACAAACTTATAATGAGGCAAAGGTTTGTACTGTACTTATGCTAAGTGTTCCCTATCAAAGAGCCTTTAGGAAATACTTAGCATAACAACAATAATGTGTTTATTTTTTCTTACAATTATTCAGTTTTAGTTTTTTAATAAGTCATAGATAGGTGCTGAAGTCTTCTATAATTTAAGGTATCAACCATCGTGATCCGATTTCAAACAAAGGATTTATTTAGAAAATTCAACCCAAAACTTTAACCGCGTTTTTCTCAAAACTATATAAAGCGTACTTACTGCAACTATGCTATTGACGGCAGAATATGTCACCACCCCATCTCATCCCATGGGCGTCGTACAAACCGGTTATGAGACTATCTGTGAATATTTTTTCAAAAGGAAAACTTGAAATTATACCCTATACCAATCCGTCTGGCCAGCGTGGTATTAGTAGGCCAAGTATCCCTCCGTCAAGGGAGGAGGCCCGTCCCTGCAGTGGGACATTAATGGGCTGTTATGATGATGGAAGAAATAAGAATAGGGAAAAAAAAAAGTTAATAAACTACTATGTATTACTTTTTTTCTTCCTCAGGTCTTTAGGCACTGCTTGACGCGTGTCGCTATGACGCACATTTTCACGCGCTTTCGGCTTGCGTCACATTTTGACGCAAATACCTATGTTTGTCGTGTTGTGCGTACATGACCACGTTTAGAAAGACGCACTAACCTACCCGTAGTCGTCATGACCGCATCCTTATACCTATTTCTTAACTTTAAATAGGTTTATTTTTAACAGCTTTCAAAAAAAGAGGATGTTCTCAAAAACTATCGACATTTATTTTTTTTTTACTTGAAAGAGTAAACATTTTTATTTGAAACATCCAGTTCGGTCCTATTACTACATACTATATTATAAACACGAAAGTTTGTAATTATGTATGGATTATTGTTACTCTGTCTGTTTAATGAAACTTTACAATAATAGGACTTAGGCTACAACTTATCATCATAACAGCCCTCAATGTCCCACTGCAGGGACAGGCCTCCTCCCGTGACGGAGGGATATTTGACCTACTAATACCACGCTGGCCAGAGGGATAGGTTTTTGCTTTTTATTTCGTTAAAATGATAGATGATAGTTGGTTTTTACGACACCCATGGGATGAGATGGGGTGGTGACATATTATATTCTTACTTCATCACCACACGGAGAAGAGAACTTATACCTAAAGATATTGTGAGATTTATCGCAAATATGCGCAGGCTCCAGTTAGTATTACTTATATAGAGAAAAAACATAAACTCGTCTATAAACCCCATAACATTATAACATACAGTTACTTTATAAAACGACAAAATAACTAAAGTGTGCGTTTTTCATAAACATTGTCAAACTTTTATCATTAACAATAAAAAAGAGTCACAACATATTTTACGTAAAAAAGTTTTGGTACAAAAATAAATGAAATAAACGTTTTTGTACCAAAAATGGTAAAGTCAATAAATATAATATTGTTGGAGGCCATTATAATGTTTATTACTTCTAAATGTTAGTTAAACGAAACGTTTAAGGCCTACGCAAACCGGGACGGCATGGCAAGGGATTTTAATTTTTACTAATTGACTTTCAACCGTACTATTACAGAAATACGACATAAATTGCTTTGCTTTAAAATGAAAAATGTCGTGCGATAAAATCCCTTTCAATGCCACGGCATCATTTTAAAGCACAGCAATTTATGTCGTATTTCTGTAACATTACGGGTTAATTTCCATTATTAAAAATTAAAATCCCTTGCCATGCTGTCCCGGTCTGCGTAGGCCTTTATTTACTACTTATGTATTTATTATTAGTAAAGTTTAACGTTTATTGCATTTGTTGAGAATATTATTTATTGTATGTTTTATTGTTGTCATAACAGTTCATTATTGTACCTCTGCAGGGATGAGCTTCGTTTATGTACGCGGAGAAACTTGGGTTAGTAATGTCATGCGGGTCAGATGGATTGGTATAGTCATCATAACAGCCCATTAATGTCCCACTGCAGGGACGTGCCTCCTTCCATGACGGAATGATACTTCGCTTACAAATTAATACCACGCTGAACAGACGGATTGGTACAGGGTTTAATTTCAAGTTTTCCTTCTTTCTATGTAAAGGTAATATTCACAGATAGTTCTTTAGTCAGTTTCTACGACACCAATAGGATGAGATGGGGTAGTAACATATTGTATTTTTACTCCGTCACCACACGGATGATTGGTATAGTGTTTTACCTCAATACTCCAAAACCTAAAGTGCTTATTTTCATATTTACTTTACCTTTACTTTACTTAACAAAAAACTTGGGTTAGTAATACCACGCATATCAGACGGCTTGGTATAGTATTTTATATCAATACTCCGAAACCTAAAGTGCTTTTTTTACATTTACTTTTCATTTTACTATATTTAACTAAACTTATATTTTTTTCTTATAATTTAATCCTTACATTTACACATAGCGCCATCTAGTCCTAAGTCCTAAAGAAATATAAAAATTAAACATCGTAACTATTGCCCACTAAAGAGACACAGGTCACACGGTTTGATATAGGATTTGTTGTCAACTTTTACCTGCATGTTTTCATACCCCCTTACTCAAAAATGCCTCTTAAATTTAATCACAGTTTAGCGAGATTTTTCTTAGTAAATCCAACCTTATACCAAACAAAACCTTAAGAATTTAAGCTAATCTATTGACTAAAATTTAAGAGGCGTTTATGAATAAGGTGGATAGTGTTTTATTTTAAACCAAAAACATTCCTTGATCAAAATACGCCTGAGTTAGAAGTCAACGAACATTATAAAATACTAAATATAGAAGTCGGTTAAAATAGTAATTTATCCAGTAATATTTCCAATAAACTGTTTACAAACATTAAACAACAAAGGAGCCAATAACAATAACTTAAAATAACTACCACGTATTTACAAACAAACACAGATAATTTGACAATTACCATTTCAAGTCAAATGATACGTGAGCTGCAATGATTTGGAAACAACAATATAATTTTCCAACTGATTTGTTGGTCAAATGGATATCCTATTCCGTCGTATTTGTGATACAGGGGTTCTTGATTTATGAGATGGGTTTATTTTACTTTTTATTTTAGGGTTTGGTACCCTTGTTAAAAGGGATGTGAGGTGAAGGCTTTAGAACACAAGTGGTCTGCCTTATGAAGCCATTTCAAGCCACTTTGACTTTATTCTTGGACTGAATTTATGATTTTAAATATAATTATGTGGTCTTCTTGTCCCATAGTAGTTATGACGAAGGACATAAGGAACTCATAAATTAAACTCTAAAGCTATTCGTCAAGCTGATTTAGTATTAGATGACCAAAAATACCATCATCACTGCAGTAGGAGACCCGTCCCTGTTTAAGTTAAAAATTCCTAATGAAGTCAAAAACTAGAATTCATATTATATTGCGCGAGTAAGAATGATCAGTCAATACTATGACCCAAGGTCTCTCTTATACTCTTCAAATCTCTCTTAAAGATACAAAACCCTATACTATAGATTGCTATATGGCCTGTTATCAATGTAGGCCCGTCAATGTTTTGGGACATAAATGGTCTAGTATAATATCATTCTAGATCGTTGACGTATGATCATGGGTGAACATAATAAAATCACAGTCCCCAAATACACGAGTAGCGCATAGGACACCAAAAAGCCATTACATTGATCAAATTGAACCTCATACGAGTGTGAAATAAATAATGAGTAAAATGAGCTAATGAGTCCATACGGCAGTAACTCGAGTTTGTGTTGATTTTGTACATGTTTGGACATCTGGCGTGTTTCGATGTTTTGTTTATATTGTATTGTTAAATTTATTGTAGGGCGTTTTATGTTACGCGTATTGAGTATGTGTTTTAGATGTAATTGAAAGATTATGGTGTTGATTTGTTTGAATAAAGATGTTTTGATTTTATTTATAGATATTGATAGAAAAATGTTTTAATGTAATAAATAAATGTATGTAGTTAGAAGGTGAGCTATTGCGTTTTTCTCTGTGTTTATCGAGTGTACTCTGAAGTCGACACCAATAATTTATACTACGCTAACCCATAAAAGTGAACTTTACAGTAGACGCGTTTAAAGGGAAAAATGCTATAACTTTTATATTAATAAGGATATTAGTTAAAATTTTGTATGATGAATATTTGATTTATTTATAGTTATTTAAAATTTATATAAAGTGTTTCAAACCGTGCACTTCCATATTATAATGCGACAAGTGAAGTTAGCGTAAACTGAATCGAGCGATTCTAAAAATTACCTGTACTTAGCGTTGTATAAAATTTGTAACTTCGTTATTTTTGTACATTACTTCATGATTTTTTTATTACAAATAAAAGAGCATATTTTAAGCACTTTAGCGTAATAAACGATTTTTCCCTAAATTCGAGTTAACGTAGTATAAATTGCTGGTGTCGAAGTTACTGTACATGATTAATTTTCTTATACATTCAAAGAGCCCTTTAAAACCCGTTGTTATTAAAGGCTTCTTGGTCTATTGACGTTGATTAAAAATGGACTCGTTGAAACGGTGGCAGCTCGAGTGTGTACTTCTTGTCCTTACCGACTCGTAGTCACACCAAGCTTGTCACACCAGTGTGACAAACAGTATCTTTTTCTTGTTTGTCACGCTACTGATTTTGACACACCATTTAATGTATTTATTTTTACACTAGTGATGTCCAAGTTACAGTACTAAGTTTTTAATATTGAAATCATGAAAGTATGTAGGTACTACTGTGTTCAGTAAGTGCCAGAAAAAGACCAATAATACACAAAACGTTTCTTATTCATTAAATCTTCTAATTTTCTCGAAACGGTCAACTTACCCACACCAAAGAATAAACCAATAATACATAATAACAATACCAATAAATTTTTAAACACTGTTTCCGGAATTAAGTTTAGTTCTCGTTGCAAATTCTCCTTTATTCAGTTTCATTTATTCTACTATTTAATCTAAGTTTACATATTCAAAGTTACTCAATCTTTCCCACTGATTCCAAGGCGCTAGTAGAGAAGAAGCAGCGTAACTACCTGTTATTTCTATTGTAACTTCTATAACATTGTAACTTCAATAAGGTGCAGCAACCATTGTTTACCATATATAACCATAAAAACTAAGGATTATACTAAGGAATCAATATACATTTTAAATATTTAAAACTATAAGGAAGCATCATGTAGGTAGTACATAAAAGTGGGAGCACCAAATCACATAATATTTTATATCACTGTATTTCCAAGCGGTCAGTTCTATAGATGAGGTTGTAGTAACTTGTACTTATTAATTGACGGCAAACGATTTTACTATGTAGCCACTACACTAGCAGTTATGTTATACATGATGTTGAAAAATCAGTAGTGTGACAATCAAGAAAAAGATTACTGTTTGTCACACTGGTGTGACAACCTTGGTGTGACTACGAGTCGGTAAGGCTTCTTTACTCGTAAAATGTGTGTCTATATTAATAAAATAAATTAACATTTCTAACACATTTACACAACGCCATCTTGTCCCAAACTAAGCAAAACATGTACTTACTTAATAAAATAGTAAAAGTTATTAAAATAAATCGTTACCCCCCCCAAAAAATAAATGTTATCTTCAAATAAGCATTAAGTTGTGTAATAAAATATATAAGGGTATCGTCACATTAGCCAATATTAAGGTATAAGCGATCTAATGCGTCGCACAGAGGGCACAAACGAGTCGACGTGAACAAAATGAATTGTGTGCGGAAATGTATTACCGTCGTCGTGTCAAATGATACGTAACTAGGGATGTGGTGCAAGCGGGTATTTTTGTGATATTTTTGATATTACAAAATATTAAGGTCACATTTTATTTATATTACAAAATATTAAGGTCACATTTAATTATCTATAAAATTTGTAGCCTTGCTAAAATATGTTATGATATTCCAAGCCAAGGGTACAAGTAGGAACCCCATTTTCTTTAAGAATGATTGTTCAAAAACGTCTATAATTAAAAACGACTGTACCAGGTTCTTATTAGTGTGAGTATCATGCTCAGGTGCTTTTGGAAGTGAGATATTGATTCAGGTTAACAGGAGTCACAGTTGTGGGTAAATAGATGAGTTTAGTGGAATTTTAAAATTACTCATATGTTTAAAGAACTCTCTCACCTGAGAGTCCTGAGACTGTCCTATCAGGTTTCTCATTTATCGGACTTGTGACAGCAACTGATATTTGTTTTTTACTTTACCAAGTTTTTTCTTCCCTCACAATTTGCCAGATGCTGTGACTTAAAATCAGATGAACCGTGTACATATTAAATTTAAGCTATGCTTAACAAATAACAAGAAAATACGAAGTCACGCATCCAAGATAGCAGTGTTAAGTTATCTGTGTTAAGTTACCACTGTGCAATATTTTTTGTTTACATGTTTACTTTTCGAGGGTCCATATTTTTATTATTTATTACATCTCTTAATAGGCTTGCTGTCTTCGCTTTACTTTAATTATGTGTTAAGTTATGAACAACTTAGGTTGCAAAGTAAGTTATATAATCGTTAAGTAACTGCTAAACTACCAAAACTTTTACAAATTACTATAGTCGAGCTCTGAGAAGAACCTTCCCAAGACCCTCAGACCACTCTCTTAAATACCTAATGGCTTAGTGTAAAATTTTAGCAGCTTGAAGATAATGTAAGCTTAACAATAAAAAGATAAGTGTGTAAACTGTTATGTCCATACAATGCAATGTTAGCTCGTTATTATACTCGTATAAACATGTAAAATTAATGGCTAACGCAGACCTGGACGGCATGGCAAAGTATTTTAATTTTTACTAATGGAAATTCAACCGTACTGTTACAGAAATACGACATAAATTGCTATGCTTTAAAATGATGCCGCGGCATTGAAAGGGATTTTTCAATGGGATTGTTCAAACAGTACGGTTGAATTTCCATTAGTAAAAATTAAAATACTTTGCCATGCCGTCTAGGTCTGCGTTAGCCATAAAACGCACATTAAAAATATTCGACATTACACAGAAAGTATTAAAACGTTTAAAATGATGTGAGGACACAGTTCACAGATTTGTATTTGTAAAAGGTTTCCTCACACCATTCTACGAAACAAAATATGAGGAAAACTGTCGTAAAAAATAGCGTCGCATCATTAAAAACAATTATAATATATGAACGTGAAAACTATACTAAAATGTCATCGTGAGGATTTGTAAGAGAATACATAGAAAATGCATACGTGATGGATGCAGTAATGAGGCATGCTGCTATCTACTACTTGTTTGTTTATTTACACAGTTTAAGCACTATTTAGTACAAAAGTGGGCAAAAAAAACATTTTCTACCAGTCAATGGAGCTAGACAAAGGTGATCCTTACCTGTTGTCTAGCTCCATTGACAAATAAGTTACGAGAAGATTGGAATGTAACATAATTCCAATATTGTTATAAATAGTAATATGTAAGTATGTATAACTAAAAACTATTATCTTATGCATAATGAAATCAACCTTTTTACGACATCCTCGAGATGAGTTGATTTTTGACAACTTGTATTCTTAGGGCCAGATTCAGAGACCGCACTTTGACTTTACTTTAGCAAAGTCTAGTTATTATCTCTGAATTTGAACAACATTAAAGTAATCTTTTCGCATGAAAAGTTTACTTTGTAGTAATAAATAATGAAAGTAAACTTTTTCATGCGAAAAATTACTTTAATGTTGTTCAAATTCAGAAATAATAACTAGACTTTGCTAAAGTAAAGACAAAGTGCGGTCTCTGAATCTGGCCCTTAGTCCGTCCCTATACAGACAATAATTGCACATGTATGATGACAATAATATTTCCATTCTAATAACTGGTTGAGCTTGCTTCTTTCTGTCTTGGTAACACTAAGTTGTAGCTACGCAATAAATATGCAATTTTTGGCCCATGTATAAACAACCAGATATTTCGAAGTAATATACAGTTTCATAACCTTTACATTCTTAGAAATAAAGCCTAGATTTCAATAAAACCTAGTTCAAGACCTACCTATGGTTAAACATAGAAAAAGTTGGATTCATCCATCATTCTTCTCATGCGCTATGAAAGACATCATTGACGATTATGACGTTCGTTTCTGTAACAAGTTCTTGTTGCCAGCACATTCGCTCTTAGCTTATAGACAATAGGACCTATTTTTGAAAGCAATACTTATGCACTAAATTTGTCAGAGCTTGACAGTTTTGTAATACGCTGAAAATAGAAACGAGCTATCAACCACATCCCTACCAAATAAATCTAAACCTTATTGACTAGGTCATAGGACTAAAAACAGTGCGTAAGAAAATAACATTTTATCCTTTTTAGTTCTCGCGATAAAGTGTAACGAAGCTTTGATAATACGTAGCAGTTTGTTCGTCTGTACTGAATCTCGTGAAATCTATCATTTAAAAATGATCTTTACTACTCAACGATAAGGTATGAAATCGCTTTGAATGACAACCTAGTGCTTAAACCCAGAGAGATAGGTGTTAGACAGTTGTCTAGTATTGTTCAAGGCTCTTGCAGAAATGTTTTGGATGAATACGTCGTGTGAAATTCAATGACGTCATGATGGTGATGTGTTTGAAACAAGGGGTGCGTAAAGAATAGGCGTGTGGAGTGTTCTGTCTGTTTGTATGGGAGATACAGTATCGTGAAGTGCTCAACAAAATGAACACAAATGTTGCGATAACTATAGTTCATGGTAACTGAATTATATAGACTCATAGATGATGCATGATTTAAAAACAAAGAAAATCTCCGACTCTGGGACTTTCTGAAATTTAAAGAACACAAAGAATAGCCAGCCTCAAGATAAAATCATTTGGTGATCACACAGACATTATCCTGCGTAGTGTGTTATCTACTTAGTCCACGACAACTACAACCACCTACCAAGTCAGTTTTTGAAAAGAGAAGCTGCAAACAAAACTCCAATCTTTCCAATTTCTTTCTTTCTTTCTTTCAAAGTTTTGGTTGGCTAATTTCTTCAGAACTTAAGAATCTTGCGTATTAAGATACCTACTACAATTACCTTATGTGTATTAATATAAAAATTATATTAATGGCTGTTACCGAATACCTTGCTACACAATCGGTGCAGCTGCTAGAGTATTTGTAGGCATAGATTATCCGCTGTTTGTGTCCTATCGTTGCTGTGGAACTTTCCTGTCTAATATCATGAGTTATGAAGATACATACTAACAACGATAAAGTATTAAAATTAAGCAGTAATAAAAAAAAATAGTCACTTACCCCGGTTTCTGAATGACTGATCAAGTAAAAATCAAGTGTCAAAACTATCATTTTCAGTAACTAAAATTACAGTTATGACACTTGATTAGGTAGTTGATTTTTACTTGATCAGTCATTTGGAAACTGCTAATATAAAGTATTCTCCATTAAAAAGCTTAACATAATTATTTTAATTGTGCATTGAATAATAAAATAAACTTTTTTTGGATGGTTCTAATAATTTGAGCCCCTACTGTAGATGGTGATACCTACAACTTGAACTAGTTTGTGAATTGTAACCCTAATCTAAGTATGTTGTATATTGTGATAAGTCATATACTGTATGTAAAACATGTAATATTTTGGTGGAAAATAAAGAAATTTTTATTTTTTTTTTTTTATTTTTAATCACCTTTTACGACAACGTTGAACAAATTGTATTTAACCACTTATCAATACAAAAAATACAAGAGACGTTACATGACCAAATGGAAAAGCCACAATAATACTCAACTAACTATAATAATATAGTACATACTAATATTAGCATTAAACGTATTTAATTGAAGTTTGTTAGGTGTTAAATGTCAAGTTGTTTGTACTACAGTTTGAGGTCCTATTGTGTTCAAAATGTCAATTTAAACAAACCGGTGAGGTTTCTTTAATTACTATTTTAGTTAAATATAGCTGGAAACTTGCAACCCCTTTGTGTAGAATACTTGGAGCTGTTAATACCATACACAATATTTCATCATAACAGCCCATTAATGTCCCACTGTAAGGACGGACCTCCTCCCATGGCGGAGGGATACTAGGCCTACTAATACCACGCTGGCCAGACGGATTGGTATAGGGTTTAATTTCAAGTTTTCCTTCTTTTTATTTACAAAAGATAATATTGACAGATAGTCCTTTAGCCTGTTTTTACGACACCATGGGATGAGATGGGGTGGTGACATATTGTATTCTTACTCCTTCAGTACCACACGGAGAACACAATATTTATTTTATATTTATTTTAGTCAATAATTTAGCCTTTTACACAAGAAAAAAATGTCCTTATGTCTAAAGCAGTAACTGGAGATAACTATGTTTTTATCCTTTTGACTTGCTTGTTAAAGCTAAGTTTGAGGGAAGGAGGTCTTGAACCAGAAGTTTAAACTATTAATTTTGATAATACAGTTTAACAATAACTAATAAATATATAATAATAACTAATAAATATTTATGCTATAAGATTATTTATATTTCCATTATAATAAAATCACCAGTTTTTACCGGTAAATATTTTGCATTTACCGTTAAAAACTGGACTTTTTAACATTTAAAACACAGCAATAATACCGTGAGTATTATAGAAGAAATATTATATTTAATCGGCGACCTTTGTGGCGCAGTCGGTATATTACATGGCTGCTACGCAGAGGTCTCGGGTTCGATTCCCGCTTAATGCAAACCTTTGTGTGCATGAACGTGATTGTTTGCATTGGTCTGAGTGTTTTCTATGTATAATATGTATGTATTTACAAAAAAAGTATTTAAGTATGCTTAATGTTTATCCGTTGTCTAGTACCCATAGTACAAGCTTTGCTTAGTTTGGGACTAGGTGGCGATGTGTGAATGTGAGAGGATTATTTATTTATTATATTTAAATAGAATAAGTGATACATTAGTAATTTTAATAAATTAAAAGTTGTATTAACAGCTCTATATATGTCATCCATCATCAAGTTTTCAATTAATGGAAAGCTTATTAAAGTAAAAATCGTTTCGCCGCGTGCCTTCAGAACAATTATTTTAATTAAGCACCCTGTACCTCTCGTGTGATCTTTATTCGAAGCCAGATTATATTGGTTCGTTTGTTTTATACCAAACGAAATTCGATAATTTGTTGTTATTTACTTGGTTGTTTAAACTAATTAGTATTATGCTTACGTATATATTTTGTTGAATTCACGGCTGTTACCATCCAAACTTATTCCGTACGTGTAAGATTGGACTGAGGGAAACTATGTTGATATTTTATAGAAGAAAAAGAAGGCAAACTGGTACACAGTTTATATAGATTAGTCTATCATCATAACAGCCCATTATAGTCTCACTGCAGGGACGGGCCTTCTCTCGTGACGGAGGGATACTTGGCCTACTAATACCACGCTGGCCAGACGGATTGGTATAGGGTTTAATTTCAAGTTTTCCTCCATTTTATTTCGTAAAGATAATATTCACGGATAGTCCCTTAGTCGGTTTTTACGACACCCATGGGATGAGACATTATTCTTACTTCGTCACCACACGGAGAATCTCTCAGTCTCTGTCACTTAGGAAGATAATATGTCTCTGCAATGGGACATTAATGGAATGTAATTATAGTTGCTTTGGTATACAGTTCTGATTTATCAAACAGTAAGAAAAAATACGATTTTGGGTTCATTTAATAAATACAATATTAGATATATCAACATTTATAAGGCTTCTTGAGCTAAAATACAAATCTCATGTAAAATATAAATCTTATGGGGTTGTTTGACATAGAATCCCCATCCCTCCACACCCTACCGTAGGCACCTACCATCGATCCTGGAGACATCATCGCCATCTGTCCGAATCTCTGTCAGAAATAATGTGCTCACCATGACAAGACGTTTCATTGATTGATGATGAGCCTTCAGAAGTAATTGATTCAGATGTTTGTCGCTGATATTTTTGGAAATCACGCTTTTTTGTAAATCACTGTTTTCGTATAGATCAAACAGGCGTAATATAAGGTTAGTAACGCTTCTGTGCTACAAAGATGTGCTACTAAAGTAATTGTAAGTTTATTTGAGGTTTTTTTCCCTTACAATGATAATTATGATGCCATTTGATTTAGTCTGCTTTTCTCAATGATACGTGAAGTCAAATATTGGTGCCATCCACACATAATTGTCTTGTGCCCGTTAATTTCATTTCAATAATAAAACCGAAACACAGGGCCCCAAGTGCTCGATTCTTTTTTTTAACAAATACTAAAACCCTTTGCAAATACAGTCATCATCTATAAGTTTCCTGTCGCCCTTCGCTTAAGGTGACACTTATATCTTTGCTGATATGGTGGTCGTGATAATTAGATTATTTGTTAGTAGCGTAGTGAGTGACTAAGAGTTTCAGCTGTAGTAAGCCCCTGTCGTCCGTTGCTGCCGTGGAAGTAACTAAGTGTGTAACAGTGGTGACCATTCTAGATCCTATCCCTTGTTTCGTTATCTAAAGTACAGTTAATATCTACGTTTCACAAAGAATAAGAAAAAACATTATGATAAATTCTGATTACTTTATTTACTACAAATTAGTATCAATTTGACTAAGTATTGTAACTAAATGAAAAGCTACTTTCTTACAAAAAATAAAACGGCGTAAGATCAACCTACTTACAATATAAGAGTTATAACCTATACCCAGAAGGTCACTGCATCAATTCACGCTTAATGCAAATCTATATTTGCATTTAATTTCTATGTATAGCATGGTATATATTTAAGAAAAATTAATTCATCTACAAAAACATACATACGTACAAGCTTTACTTGTATGAGACTAGAAAAGATAAACAAAAATATCGGGAAAATGTTATATCTTGCTTTAAATAATGTCATCTCGTTTAGTTCAAAAAATCTTTCAGTAGTAACTTCTCACTAAATTGTAAGTGCGAGTGAACCCTATGTTATATAATTATCTACATTCTCTTAAAAATTTAATTGGTCTTATATGTATTGTAACATGTACTTTACTAAGTGTCCATAGCTGTGTCGAATGAAATCCCCACAAAACTAGGCTTATTTACCTGTTTTGTCCGAAAGCCTGTACCACTAAACCCTCGAAAATAGCTTTACAATTTACACATAATAAACGAAATGTGGCTTAAACTAGATATGGCCTCGAAAACAACATATTCGTTATTTATTTCTCGCTACTGTACACCAAATGGATAATGATAAGATATCCTCGTAACATCACCAGGCACGTAGTGAAGATCCTGGTAGGCTTTCACCATCATCTGCTGGTTAACCACTGCGAATGGTCTCGGCGATATACTCTCAATAGACGGCAACGGTCTTAAGTCCAAACTTGGCAACGTTTCCTCTTTTGTCCTTATTGTAGATGGCACAAACGTTGGCTGAGATATAGAAGGCACGCTGTAACTGATCATGTTGTTGTAGACAAACTGGTCAGGGTAAGACAAAGCCTGATAGTTCGTCTCTTGTCGCGGTTCAACTTCGACAAATGTATCTCTGGTTGTAAACATCTGAGGGCTTGTAAACGTCGCCGTTTCCAATCTATTCTTCCTTCTTGGACGATATTTGTAATCCGGATAGTCCTGCATATGTTTTATTCTTAATCTTTTAGCTTCGTCAATGAATGGTCTCTTTTCCGTTTCGTCCAAACTCTTCCATTCTAGACCGAGCCGTTTGGAAATCTCGGAGTTATGTAACTTTGGATTCATCATTGATATTTTCTTCCTTTGCAATCTTGACCATACCATGAACGCATTCATTGGTCTTTTAATGTGATAAGGATTCGAATGTCTTGATATTTTGGGCAGCTGTCGCGTTGTTTGCTGGTCTATCTGATACGCTATAGACATTACGACATATATTATCCTAGTATTATACAATTTACTGTGATTTACTTCAACGCCACGTTGTATCAGTACTATTAAAACAATTAAATCACCATTTTTGATTGACTTCGTCACATCAATTCACTCTTACGTAACAAATTTTGACAATTACGGTAGTTTTAATCATTTTATAACAGTCATATCACTAAGAATTGTATTAGACACTACAATTATTCGGAAAGATAAGTTTATATAGTAATAATACCCATCTCAACAAGAACTGGATATGCACTGATGACTGGTTTTGATGTGAGTTAAGTCTGAATCGTGTTATTAGACCAACAATGGTCGTATCACAATTGGAATGGACAATTTTCCATGTATTATTTGGACTTGAATAAAGAGCGGCGACAATGCATTGATTGCTCGCAAATTGTCAAATGATACTCGGCCGTATGTTTTGTGTGCGCCGCGCCTGCTAGCTTGATACTCTCTATTAACTGTGCAGGATACAGAAATATTTATAGATTGATTCTATTAAAACACAG
This sequence comes from Schrankia costaestrigalis, assembly GCA_905475405.1. Lineage (NCBI taxonomy): Eukaryota > Metazoa > Arthropoda > Insecta > Lepidoptera > Erebidae > Schrankia > Schrankia costaestrigalis. The sequence goes on from FR997828.1 coordinate 21,335,853, forward strand.
TATATATTTATGTTTTTTTTTATATGTATTTAAGCTCTGCTTAGTTTGGGACTAGATGGCGTTGTGTGAAAGAGTGAGGCATATTTATTTATTATTTTTTATTAATATTGTGTGGTTTGTCGATTAACTGGTGTTGGGAATTGTTAAAAAGTTGCATAAAAGACTTAACGACTGCTCTGTTTAGACATCATGAGTAACTTGTGAAAACTTCTCAGTCTTACATCAAAGTCTGGCCTGGTTCATGCCATTACACATACTAACAGGCTACTAGGCTATAGATTCTGGTTGGTTTTGGGTTTAGTGACATGCTTAATTTTCGATAAAACTATTATTGAACCTTTAGAAGTATTTCCAATAAAAATGCGTTTTTGTGAAGATCAGTTTGAGGAATAAGGTATTTAACCATGAAAGAAAAAAATATATTGGCATTTCGTATTTTATTTTACATTTTTAGTAAATAGTAATGTGTTACCGTTCGAAAGTAATTATTTTGCATTCGTTGTCTATTAAAGTAATACAACCTTCACCTATTTTAATGTTACTATCTTGAACGTCACGTAGTTCCTATATTTCGCGATAGATGGCAGAATTTTACAAAATATTATAATATGATGATACTTACTAATTTTTAATAAATGTGTTTTAATAAAAAAGTTAGGCAATGAAATAATTTTAAGACCTATTTATTAGTGACACAGTGTTCCGGTCTGCCGTGCACATGCAGAAAATAAACTGATACCATGGACATCCAGGTTTACCAGGTAATCCAAGACTATCATTTCGGTATCCCAGAAGGGTTCAATCAAATCAATACAATATGATTTAATCCTTCTAAATACAATACAAGTGGCCAATAAATACATGGTTGTAATTTAAATTACGTACCTAACTGATGCTGTGTACCTAGTGTGTATACACAGCATCGCAATCCCTACTCATCTCGTGGCTGTCGTAAAAGCCTAAGTACTAAAAAGATTTCGCTAATCTCTGTACGAAGACAACAGAAGACAAAAATTGATACAGAAAAAAAAAACTAAACCATCCGTTCGGGCATCATGGTATTATAACAGCCCATTAATGTCCCACTGCAGGAACGAGCCTCTTCCCGTAACGGAGAGATACTTGGACTACTAATACCACGCTGGCCAGACGGATTGGTAGGTATAGGGTTAAATTTCAAGTTTTCCTTCTTTTTATTTCGTAAAGATAATATTCACGGATAGTCTCTTAGTCTGTTTTGACGACACTCATGGGATGAGATGGAGTGGTGACATATTGTATGTTTACTTCGTCACCACACGTAGAACATCGTATAAGTAGGTCTTATTTTCCTCTGTGACTACAGAAGGCCATTCCACCCATGGGTCATTATCGGAATGTTTCAAATGGTAATGGAATACAAGCACATATTACATAAATCTTCACCCGCACCTGTAATTTCGCAATAGTTGATTGGTACATACCTACAGATACCTTACTACACGATTGTGTAGCTATTGTGCAGGTTTAGAATGAAGTAAAGGAGTGGTAGCTAATCCTTTACATAATGGATATAATCGAATACAATTAGATTGCTTTTCAATGAAACATTTGAGGTAGGGCTTAGAATGGCAAATCGATGTAGGTTGGAACTTGGTACCTACAGTGCCGGGGTCTGACGGCATCCCAGGTCGGGGTTGGGTGGTGATTCGGACAGTTTCAAGAAACCAGATTAGGCAGGACGACAACTGCCTACAGCAATTACATCGGGCTTGATAGAGGCTCTCCAAAAATACAATATGTCACCACCCCATCTCATCCCATGGGTGTTATAAAGGGACTATCTGTGAATATTATTTTTACGAAGTAAATACGAGGAAAACCTAGAAATTAAACCCTATACCAACTCGTCTGGCCAGCGTGTTATTAGGCCAATTATCCCTCCGTCACGGGAGGAGGTCCGTCCCTGCAGTGGGGCATTAATGAGCTGTAATGATGATAGAGGCTCGATTGATACTTGTAAAAAAAGGTGGCAAAAGCAGGAACAATTTGTTTGCTGAATAAAGCCGAGAAGCTAATTTAGCGCTGTTATCCTTTCATCTGTAGAGCATAAGGCATGCTCTATCTGAGTACCAGTTTAGCTTACGACGAGGAAGGTTGACGTTTAATGCAATTAAATGTTTTCTCTTCAGTATGTAGGTATTAATATTTTTATAAAACTTTATTCATAGTGAATAGTGGTTAATGATTAACGCCACTAAATCGGTATAACGCTAATATTATTACTTTAATTTAATTAGAATTAATCACGAATGAAGTTCTAATTATTATAAAATGACTAGCGGCCTGTCCCGGCTTCGCACGGGCATTATTTTTCCGCTTTTCTGTTGAAAATTTTCCTGAATTTGCTTTGCTATAAACCTCACGGAGCCCGAGACCTTTCCAACGAATGCAAAACCTAGGAAATCAGTTCGTGCGTTCTGGAGTTATAGCGTCAGGAAGGAAAACCCGACATAATTTTATATAGTAGATTTGATTTAAATTTTTAAATTTTTGAAAATGCCATCTATTTCAGTAATAATGAACTACGTTGACTCACACAGTAGTAACAATGTGCTCAACAATGTGAAACGAGTGAGATCGAAGTTTAGAATACATAACAGAGATGGCAGTTATTTATTTAGGTCCGCCAAAATATCAATAGAGGACGTTACACGTCGGAGTTACTACACCGCTAAAAATACATACACGAATATCTTTATAATATTATTATAGTACCTGTACTGTAGTATTAAATTTAATTTATTATCCATTTATCCATACGGTAAGATACAGAATACCGTCAAAAATTTACCTCCCTCGTCGCTCTTGTTACCAGAAGAAGCTTTGAACGGAGGGAGTGATTATTAAATTTGTAATTAAAGTTAAAATTATACGAAAATATCCTAAAGTTACTCAATATACTAGAAGTAATTTTAACCGAAACTTTAGATTACAATAAAATTATTTGGGAAACTAGGAAACAGTGTAAGAATTTTTTACTCCATAGATGGCGTTACCAGTCAGAGGAATTATACTTCTGAAAAACTGATTATTTTAAATACTGAACAAGAATAAAACTTGAACTTGTAGTATCGCAATGGTTAGTAACATCTACCGAAAAAGTTTGAGAATAAATTCAGGTCCCTACTGTTGATAAATTGATCTGAATTTACTTGTTAATTTGGTATAATAAATATAAAGATAACAAAAAATGTGCAAAACGGAATGGTACATTTAAAATATTGTTAGAATGTATCCCAAAATTTTACGCTTACAATCGTCAACGTCCATACCATGTTGAACACACCGGTTCTCGTCTGATCACCGAAGTTAAGCAACATCGGGCGCGTTTAGTACTTGGATGGGTGACCGCCTGGGAATACCGCGTGACGTTGGCTTTTTGCATTTTTAAAATATTTATTTTTCTATTGTTACCAATTATAGTTTTACTTTGTATGGCACCCATTGATTTATGGCACCATAATATTATTTTATTTTTTATTTATTTATTATACTATGTATTTTGAAACAAACAGTCATAATACAAAAAGAGCTTATTAATACGAAAATTAAACATAGATTTAGGCCTATAGTTTCATATCTGAAGCCACTTAAATAGAAAAATAATGAGTTTTCTCAAAATTATTATTTTTCTGGGTCTGTTTAAACTCACCCATGTAAAGAGTATAGACCTTAAATAATC